>JANJGK010000156.1:600000-1200000 GCA_039081455.1 Macrobrachium rosenbergii | reverse complement strand
GCAACTGGCAAAAGTTTTCTGGACGCAAGTGGCATAAGTTTGTTCGCCCTAACTGACACAAGTTTGTTAGATGCAACTGGCACAAGTTTGTTCGACGCAACTGGCACAAGTTTGTTTGACGCAACTGGCACAAGTTTGTTCGACGCAACTGGCACAAGTTTGTTCGACGCAACTGGCACAAGTTTGTTTGATGCAATTGGCACAAGTTTGTTCTACTCAACTGGCACAAGTTTTTTCTATGCAACTGGCACTAGTTTGTTTTATGCAACTGGCATAAGTTTGTTTGACGCAACTGGCACAAGTTTGTTCTACCAACTAGCACAAGTTTGGTCGACTCAACTGGCACAAGGTTGTTCTACGCAACTGGCACAAGTTTGTTCTACGCAACTGGCACAAGTTTGTTTGACGCAACTGGCACAAGTTTGTTCGACGCAACTGGCACAAGTTTGTTGGATGCCACTGGCACAAGTTTGTTTGACGAAACTGGCCCAAGTTTTTTCGACGCAACTGGCACAAGTTTGTTAGACGCAACTGGCACAAGTTTGTTCAACGCAACTGGCACAAGTTTTTTTGACTCAATTGGCACAAGTTTGTTTGACGCAACTGGAACAAGTTTGTTTGACGCAACTGGCACAAGTTTATTTGACGCAACTGGCACAAGTTTGTTTGACGCAACTGGCACAAGTTTATTTGACGCAACTGGCACAAGTTTTCTCGACGAAACTGGCACAAGTTTGTTTGACGAAACTGGCACAAGTTTGTTCGACGCAACTGGCACAAGTTTGTTCGACGCAACTGGCACAAGTTTTTTCGACTCAATTGGCACAAGCTTGTTTGACGCAATTGGCACAAGTTTTTCTACGCAACTGGCACAAGTTTGTTCTATGCATATGGCACAAGTTTGTTCTATGCAACTGGCACTAGTTTGTTCTACGCAACTGGGACATGTTTGTTTGACGCAACTGGCACAAGTTTGTTCTACCCAACTGACACAAGTTTGTTCGATGCAACTGGCACAAGTTTGTTCTACGCAACTGACACAAGTTTGTTTGACACAACTGGCAGAAGTTTGTTCAACGCAACTGGCACAAGTTTGTTTGACGTAACTGGCACAAGTTTGTTCGACGCAACTGGTACAAGTTTGTTCGACGCAACTGGCATAAGTTTGTTCGACCCAACTGGCACAAGTTTGTTCGACCCAACTGGCACAAGTTTTTTTGACGCAACTGGCACAAGTTTGTTAGACGCAACTGGCAGAAGTTTGTTCGACGCAACTGACACAAGTTTTTTCGACTCAATTGGCACAAGTTTGTTTGGCGCAACTGGAACAAGTTTGTTTGATGCAACTGGCACAAGTTTGTTTGACGCAACTGGCACAAGTTTGTTTGATGCAACTGGCACAAGTTTATTTGATGCAACTGGCACAAGTTTGTTTGATGCAACTGGCAAAAGTTTGTTCGGTGCAACTGGCACAAGTTTGTTTAACGCAATTGGCATAAGATTGTTCGACCCAACTGGCACAAGTTTGTTTGACTCAACTGGCACAAGTTTGTTTGACTCAACTGGCACAAGTTTGTTTGACGCAACTGGCACAAGTTCGTTTGACGCAACTGGCACAAGGTTCTTCTACGCAACTGGCACAAGTTTGCTTGACGCAACTGGCACAAGTTTGTTTGACGCAACTGGCACAAGTTTGTTTGACGCAACTGGCACAAGTTTGTTTGACGAAACTGGCACAAGTTTGTTAGACGCACCTGGCACATGTTTGTTCGACGTAAAAGGCACAAGTTTTTTCGACTCAATTGATACAAGTTTGTTTGACGCAACTGGCACAAGTTTGTTTGACGCAACTGGCACAAGTTTGTTCTACCAACTAGCACAAGTTTGTTCGACTCAACTGGCACAAGGTTGTTCTACGCAACTGGCACAAGTTTGTTCTACGCAACTGGCACAAGATTGTTTGACGCAACTGGCACAAGTTTGTTCGACGCAACTGGCACAAGTTTGTTGGATGCCACTAGCACAAGTTTGTTTGACGAAACTGGCCCAAGTTTTTTTGACGCAACTGGCACAAGTTTGTTAGACGCAACTGGCACAAGTTTGTTCGACGCAACTGGCACAATTTTTTTCGACTCAATTGGCAAAAGTTTGTTTGACGCAACTGACACAAGTTTATTTGACGCAACTGGCACAAGTTTATTTGACGCAACTGGCACAAGTATGGCACAAGTTTGTTCGACGCAACTGGCACAAGTTTGTTCAACGCAACTGGCACAAGTTTGTTCTACATAACTGGCACAAGTTTGTTCTATGCAACTGGCACAAGTTTGTTCTACGCAACTGGCACAAGTTTGTTCTACGCATCTGGCACAAGTTTGTTCTATGCAACTGGCACTACTTTGTTCTACGCAACTGCGACATGTTTGTTTGGCACAACTGGCACAAGTTTGTTCTACCCAACTGACACAAGTTTGTTCGACGCAACTGGCACAAGTTTGTTCTACGCAACTGACGCAAGTTTGTTTGACACAACTGGCAGAAGTTTGTTCAACGCAACTGGCACAAGTTTGTTTGACGTAACTGGCGCAAGTTTGTTCGACGCAACTGGCAAAAGTTTGTTCGATGCAACTGGCACAAGTTTGTTTAACGCAACTGGCACAAGTTTGTTCGACCCAACTGGCACAAGTTTGTTTGACTCAACTGGCACAAGTTAGTTCGACGCAACTGGCACAAGTTTGTTTGACGCAACTGGCACAAGTTCGTTTGACTCAACTGGCACAAGGTTCTTCTACGCAACTGACACAAGTTTGTTTGACGCAACTGGCACAAGTTTGTTCTACTCAACTGGCACAAGTTTGTTTGACGCAACTGGCACAAGTTTGTTCGATGCAACTGGCACAAATTTTTTCGACTCAATTGGCACAATTTGTTTAACGCAAGAGGTACAAGTTTGTTTGACGCAACTTTCACAAGTTTGTTTGACGCAACTGGCACAAGTTTTTTTTGACGCAACTGGCACAAGTTTTCTCGACGCAGCTTGCACAAGTGTGTTCGCCATATCTGGCACAAGTTTGTTCGACGCAACTGGCACAAGTTTGTTCGACGCAACTGGCACATGTTTGTTTGACGCAACTGGCACAAGTTTCTTCGACGCAACTGGCACAAGTTTGTTTGACGCAACTGGCACAAGTTTGTTTGACGCAACTGGCACAAGTTTGTTCTACGCAACTGGCAAAAGTTTGTTCTATGCAACTGGCACTAGATTGTTTGACGCAACTGGCATAAGTTTGTTTGACGCAACTGGCACAAGTTTGTTCTACACAAGTGGCACAAGTTTGTTCTACGCAACTGGCACAAGTTTGTTTGACGCAACTGGTACAAGTTTGTTGGACACAACTGGCACAAGTTTGTTCAAACCAACTGGCACAAGTTTGTTTGACACAACTGGGACAAGTTTGTTTGGCGCAACTGGCACAAGTTTGTTTGACGCAACTAGCACAAGGTTGTTCTATGCAACTGGCACAAGTTTGTTCTACGCAACTGGCACAAGTTTGTTCTACGCAACTGGCACAAGTTTGTTCGATGCAACTGCCACAAGTTTGTTCGACGTAACCGGCACAAGTTTGTTTGACGCCACTGGCACAAGTTTGTTAGACGCAACTGGCACAAGTTTGTTCGACGCAACTGTCACAAGTTTTTTCGACTCAATTGGCACAAGTTTGTTTGACGCAACTGGCACAAGTTTGATTGACGCAACTGACACAAGTTTGTTCTTCGCAACTGGCACAAGTTTGTTCGATGCAACTGGCACAAGTTTGTTCGACGCAACTGGCACAAGTTTGTTCGACGCTACTGTCACAAGTTTGTTCGACGCAACTGCACAATGTTGTTCTACGCAACTGGCACAAGTTTGTTCTATGCAACTGGCACAAGTTTGTTCTACGCAACTGGCACAAGTTTGTTCTACGCAACTGGAACAAGTTTGTTCGATGCAACTGCCACAAGTTTGTTCGACGCAACTAGCACAAGTTTTTTTGACGCAACTGGCACAAGTTTGTTCGACGCAACTGGCACAAGTTTTTTCGTCTCAATTGGCACAAGTTTGTTTGACGCAACTGGCCCAAGTTTTTTTGACGCAAGTGGCACAAGTTTGTGAGACGCAACTGGCACAAGTTTGTTCGACGCAACTGGCACAAGTTTTTTCGACTCAATTGGCACAAGTTTGTTTGACGCAACTGGAACAAGTTTGTTTGACGCAACTGGCACAAGTTTGTTTGACGCAACTGGCACAAGTTTGTTTGACGCAACTGGCACAAGTTTATTTGACGCAACTGGCACAAGTTTTCTCTACGAAACTGGCACAAGTTTGTTTGACGCAACTGGCACAAGTTTGTTCGACGCAACTGGCACAAGTTTGTTCGACGCAACTGGCACAAGTTTTTTCGACTCAATTGGCACAAGTTTGTTTGACACAATTGGCACAAGTTTGTTCTACGCAACTGGCACAAGTTTGTTCTATGCATATGGCACAAGTTTGTTTTATGCAACTGGAACTAGTTTGTTCTATGCAACTGGGACATGTTTGTTTGACGCAACTGGCACAAGTTTGTTCTACCCAACTGACACAAGTTTGTTCGACGCAACTGGCAGAAGTTTGTTCTACGCAACTGACACAAGTTTGTTTGACACAACTGGCACAAGTTTGTTCAACGCAACTGGCACAAGTTTGTTTGACGTAACTGGCACAAGTTTGTTCGACGCAACTGGGACAAGTTTGTTCGACGCAACTGGCATAAGTTTGTTCGACCCAACTGGCACAAGTTTGTTCGACCCAACTGGCACAAGTTTTTTTGACGCAACTGGCACAAGTTTGTTAGACGCAACTGGCACAAGTTTGTTCGACGCAACTGGCACATGTTTTTTCGACTCAATTGGCACAAATTTGTTTGACGCAACTGGAACAATTTTGTTTGACGCAACTGGCACAAGTTTGTTTGACGCAACTGGCACAAGTTTGTTTGACGCAACTGGCACAAGTTTATTTGACGCAACTGGCACAAGTTTGTTCGATGCAACTGGCAAAAGTTTGTTCGGTGCAACTGGCACAAGTTTGTTTAACGCAACTGGCATAAGTTTGTTCGACCCAACTGGCACAAGTTTGTTTGACTCAACTGGCACAAGTTTGTTTGACTCAACTGGCACAAGTTTGTTTGACGCAACTGGCACAAGTTCGTTTGACGCAACTGGCACAAGGTTCTTCTACGCAACTGGCACAAGTTTGTTTGACGCAACTGGCACAAGTTTGTTTGACGCAACTGGCACAAGTTTGTTTGACGCAACTGGCACAAGTTTGTTTGACGCAACTGGCACAAGTTTGTTAGACGCACCTTGCACATGTTTGTTCGACGTAACAGGCACAAGTTTTTTCGACTCAATTGATACAAGTTTGTTTGACGCAACTGGCACAAGTTTGTTTGACGCAACTGGCATAAGTTTGTTCTACCAACTAGCACAAGTTTGTTCGACTCAACAGATACAAGTTTGTTCGAATCAACTGGCACAAGTTTGTTCGACGCAACTGACACATGTTTGTTTGACGCAACTGGCACAAGTTTCTTTGACGCAACTGGCACAAGTTTGTTCGACGCAACTGGCACAAGTTTGTTTGACACAACTGGCACAAGTTTGTTCTACGCAACTGGCAAAAGTTTGTTCTATGCAACTGGCACTAGTTTGTTTGACGCAACTGGCATAAGTTTGTTTGACGCAACTGGCACAAGTTTGTTCTACGCAACTGGCACAAGTTTGTTCGACGCAACTGGCACAAGTTTGTTTGACGAAACTGGTACAAGTTTGTTTGACGCAACTGGCACAAGTTTGTTCTACGCAACTGGCACAAGTTTGTTCGATGCAACTGGCACAAGTTTGTTCTACGCAACTGGCACAAGTTTGTTCGATGCAACTGCCATAAGTTTGTTTGACGCAACTGGCACAAGTTTGTTAGACGCAACTGGCACAAGTTTGTTCGACGCAACTGGCACAAGTTTTTTCGACTCAATTGGCACAAGTTTGTTTGACGCAACTGGCACAAGTTTGTTTGACGCAACTGGCACAAGTTTGTTCTACGCAACTGGCACAAGTTTGTTCGACGCAACTGGCACAAGTTTGTTCGACGCAACTGGCAGAAGTTTGTTCGACGCTACTGTCACAAGTTTGTTCGACGCAACTGCACATTGTTGTTCTACGCAACTGGCACAAGTTTGTTCTATGCAACTGGCACAAGTTTGTTCTACGCAACTAGCACAAGTTTGTTCTACGCAACTGGCACAAGTTTGTTCGATGCAACTGCCACAAGTTTGTTCGATGCAACTAGCACAAGTTTTTTTTACGCAACTGGCACAAGTTTGTTTGATGCAACTGGCACAAGTTTTTTCGACTGAATTGGCACAAGTTTGTTTGACGCAACTGGCTTAAGTATTTTTGACGCAAGTGGCACAAGTTTGTGAGACGCAACTGGCACAAGTTTGTTCGACGCAACTGGCACAAGTTTTTTCGACTCAATTGGCACAAGTTTGTTTGACGCAACTGGAACAAGTTTGTTTGACGCAACTGGCACAAGTTTGTTTGACGCAACTGGCACAAGTTTGTTTGACGCAACTGGCACAAGTTTAATTGACGCAACTGGCACAAGTTTTCTCGACGAAACTGGCACAAGTTTGTTCGCCGTAACTGGCACAATTTTGTTCGAAGCAACTGGCACAAGTTTGTTCGACGCAACTGGCACAAGTTTGTTCTACATAACTGGCACAAGTTTGTTCTATGCAACTGGCACAAGTTTGTTCTACGCAACTGGCACAAGTTTGTTCTACGCATCTGGCACAAGTTTGTTCTATGCAACTGGCACTAGTTTGTTCTACGCAACTGGGACATATTTGTTTGACGCAACTGGCACAAGTTTGTTCTACCCAACTGACACAAGTTTGTTCGACGCAACTAGCACAAGTTTGTTCTACACAACTGTCACAAATTTGTTTGACACAACTGGCAGAAGTTTGTTCAACGCAACTGGCACAAGTTTCTTTGACGTAACTGGCGTAAGTTTGTTTGACGCAACAGGCACAAGTTTGTTCGACGCAACTGGCACAAGTTTGTTCGATGCAAATGGCACAAGTTTGTTTAACGCAACGTCGCACAAGTTTGTTTGACTCAACTGGCACAAGTTTCTTCGAGGCAACTGGCACAAGTTTGTTTGACGCAACTGGCACAAGTTCGTTTGACGCAACTGGCACAAGGTTCTTCTACGCAACTGGCACAAGTTTGTTTGACGCAACTGGCACAAGTTTGTTCTACGCAACTGGCACAAGTTTGTTTGACGCAACTGGCACAAGTTTGTTTGGCGCAACTGGCACAAGTCTGTTTGACGCAACTGGCACAAGTTTGTTAGACGCAACTGGCACAAGTTTGTTCGACGTAACAGGCACAAGTTTTTTTTACTCAATTGGTACAAGTTTGTTTGACGCAACTGGCACAAGTTTGTTTGACGCGAGAGGCACAAGTTTGTTTGACGCAACTGGCACAAGTTTTTTTGACGCAACTGGCATAACTTTTTTTTTACGCAACTGGCACAAGTTTTCTCGAAGCAACTGGCACAAGTTTGTTTGCCATATCTGGCACAAGTTTGTTCGACGCAACTGGCACAAGTTTGTTCGACGCAAATGGCACAAATTTGTTTGACGCAACTGGCACAAGTTTCTTCGACGCAACTGGCACAAGTTTGTTCGACGCAACTGGCACAAGTTTGTTTGACGCAACTGGCACAAGTTTGTTCTACGCAACTGGGACAAGTTTGTTCTATGCAACTGGCACTAGTTTGTTATATGCAACTGGCATAAGTTTGTTTGATGCAACTGGTACAAGTTTGTTCTACGCAACTGGCACAAGTTTGTTTGACACAACTGGCACAAGTTTGTTCTACGCAACTCTTACTAGTCTGTTGTACACAACTGGCACAGGTTTTTTTGACACAACTGGCACAAGTTTGTTCTACGCAAATGGCAAATGTTTGTTCTATGCAACTGACACAAGTTTGTTTGACACAACTGGCAGAAGTTTGATCAACGCAACTGGCACAAGTTTGTTTGACGTAACTGGCACAAGTTTGTTCGACACAACTGGCAAAAGTTTGTTCGATGCAACTGGCAAAAGTTTGTTTAACGCAACTGGCACAAGTTTGTTCGACCCAACTGGCACAAGTTTGTCTGACTCAACTGGCACAAGTTTCTTTGATGCAACTGGGAAAAGTTTGTTTGACGCAACTGGCACAAGTTCGTTTGACGCAACTGGCACAATGTTCTTCTACGCAACTGGCACAAGTTTGTTTGACGCAACTGGCACAAGTTTGTTCTACGCAACTGGCACTAGTTTGTTTGCGCAACTGGCACAAGTTTGTTTGACGCAACTGGCACAAGTTTTTTTTAACGCAACTGGCACAAGTTTGTTAGACGCAACTAGCACAAGTTTGTTCGACATAACGGGCACAAGTTTTTTCGACTCAATTGGTACAAGTTTGTTTGACGTAACTGGCACAAGTTTGTTTGACGCAAGAGGCACAAGTTTGTTTGACGCAACTGGCACAAGTTTGTTTGACGCAACTGCCACAAGTTTTTTTTACGCAACTGGCACAAGTTTTCTCGAAGCAACTGGCACAAGTTTGTTCGCCATATCTGGCACAAGTTTGTTCGACGCAACTGGCACAAGTTTGTTTGACGCAACTGGCACAAGTTTGTTAGATGCAACTGGCACAAGTTTGTTCAACGCAACTGGCACAAGTTTGTTCAACGCAACTGGCACAAGTTTTTTCGAATCAATTGGCACAAGTTTGTTTGACGCAACTGGCACAAGTTTGTTTGACGCAACTGGCACAAGTTTGTTTGACGCAACTGGCACAAGTTTGTTTAATGCAAGTTTATTTGACGCAACTGGCACAAGTTTTCTCGACGCAAGTGGCACAAGTTTGTTCGCCGTAACTGGCACAAGTTTGTTTGACGCAACTGGCACAAGTTTATTTGACGCAACTGGCACAAGTTTTCTCGACGCAAGTGGCACAAGTTTGTTCGCCGTAACTGGCACAAGTTTGTTCGACGCAACTGGCACAAGTTTGTTCGACGCAACTGGCACAAGTTTGTTTTGACGCAACTGGCACAAGTTTCTTCGACGGAACTGGCACAAGTTTGTTCGACGCAACTGGCACAAGTTTGTTTGATGCAACTGGCACAAGTTTGTTCTACTCAACTGGCACAAGTGTGTTCTATGCAACTGGCACTAGTTTGTTTTATGCAACTGGCATAAGTTTGTTTGACGCAACTGGCACAAGTTTGTTCTACCAACTAGCACAAGTTTGTTCGACTCAACTGGCACAAGGTTGTTCTACGCAACTGGCACAAGTTTGTTCTACGCAACTGGCACAAGTTTGTTTGACGCAACTGGCACAAGTTTGTTCAACGCAACTGGCACAAGTTTGTTGGATGCCACTGGCACAAATTTGTTTGACGAAACTGTCACAAGTTTTTTTGACGCAACTGGCACAAGTTCGTTAGACGCAACTGGCACAAGTTTGTTCGACGCAACTGGCACAAATTTTTTTGACTCAAGTAGCACAAGTTTGTTTGACGCAACTGGAACAAGTTTGTTTGACGCAACTGGCACAAGTTTGTTTGACGCAACTGGCACAAGTTTGTTTGACGCAACTGGCACAAGTTTATTTGACGCAACTGGCACAAGTTTTCTCGACGAAACTGACACAAGTTTGTTCGCCGTAACTGGCACAAGTTTGTTCGACGCAACTGGCACAAGTTTGTTTGACGCAACTGGCACAAGTTTGTTTGACGCAACTGGCACAATTTTATTTGATGCAACTGGCACAAGTTTTCTAGACGAAACTGGCACAAGTTTGTTCGCCGTAACTGGCACAAGTTTGTTCGATGCAACTGGCACAAGTTTGTTCGACGCAACTGGCACAAGTTTGTTCTACATAACTGGCACAAGTTTGTTCTATGCAACTGGCAAAAGTTTGTTCTACGCAACTGGCACAAGTTTGTTCTACGCATCTGGCACAAGTTTGTTCTATGCAACTGGCACTAGTTTGTTCTACGCAACTGGGACATGTTTGTTTGACGCAACTGGCACAAGTTTGTTCTACCCAACTGACACAAGTTTGTTCGACGCAACTGGCACAAGTTTGTTCTACGCAACTGACATAAGTTTGTTTGACCCAACTGGCAGAAGTTTGTTTGACGCAACTGGCACAAGTTTGTTTGACGTAACTGGCGCAAGTTTGTTCGACGCAACTGGCACAAGTTTGTTCGACGCAACTGGCAAAAGTTTGTTCGATGCAACTGGAACAAGTTTGTTTAACGCAACTGGCACAAGTTTGTTCGACCCAACTGGCACAAGATTGTTTAACTCAACTGGCACAAGTTTGTTCGACGCAACTGGCACAAGTTTGTTTGACGCAACTGGCACAAGTTCGTTTGACGCAACTGGCACAAGGTTCTTCTACGCAACTGGCACAAGTTTGTTTGACGCAACTGGCACAAGTTTGTTCTACGCAACGGGCACAAGTTTGTTTGACGCAACTGGCACAAGTTTGTTTGACGCAACTGGCACAAGTTTGTTTGACGCAACTGGCACAAGTTTGTTAGACGCAACTGGCACAAGTTTGTTCGACGTAACAGTCACAAGTTTTTTCGACTCAATTGGTACAAGTTTGTTTGACGCAACTGGCACAAGTTTGTTTGACGCAAGAGGCACAAGTTTGTTTGACGCAACTGGCACAAGTTTTTTTGATGCAACTGGCACAAGTTTTTTTTTACGCAACTGGCACAAGTTTTCTCGAAGCAACTGGCAGAAGTTTGTTCGCCATATCTGGCACAAGTTTGTTTGACGCAACTGGCACAAGTTTGTTCGACGCAAATGGCACAAGTTTGTTTGACGCAACTGTCACAAGTTTCTTCGACGCAACTGGCACAAGTTTGTTAGACGCAACTGGCACAAGTTTGTTTGACGCAACTGGCACAAGTTTGTTCTGCGCAACTGGGACAAGTTTGTTCTATGCAACTGGCACTAGTTTGTTCTATGCAACTGGCACAAGTTTGTTCTACGCAACTGACATAAGTTTGTTTGACCCAACTGGCAGAAGTTTGTTCAACGCAACTGGCACAAGTTTGTTTGACGTAACTGGCGCAAGTTTGTTCGACGCAACTGGCACAAGTTTGTTCGACGCAACTGGCAAAAGTTTGTTCGATGCAACTGGAACAAGTTTGTTTAACGCAACTGGCACAAGTTTGTTCGACCCAACTGGCACAAGATTGTTTAACTCAACTGGCACAAGTTTGCTCGACGCAACTGGCACAAGTTTGTTTGACGCAATTGGCACAAGTTCGTTTGACGCAACTGGCACAAGGTTCTTCTACGCAACTGGCACAAGTTTGTATGACGCAACTGGCACAAGTTTGTTCTACGCAACGGGCACAAGTTTGTTTGACGCAACTGGCACAAGTTTGTTTGACGCAACTGGCACAAGTTTGTTTGACGCAACTGGCACAAGTTTGTTAGACGCAACTGGCACAAGTTTGTTCGACGTAACAGGCACAAGTTTTTTCGACTCAATTGGTACAAGTTTGTTTGACGCAACTGGCACAAGTTTGTTTGACGCAAGAGGCACAAGTTTGTTTGACGCAACTGGCACAAGTTTTTTTGATGCAACTGGCACAAGTTTTTTTTTACGCAACTGGCACAAGTTTTCTCGAAGCAACTGGCAGAAGTTTGTTCGCCATATCTGGCACAAGTTTGTTCTACACAACTGGGACAAGTTTGTTCTATGCAACTGGCACTAGTTTGTTCTATGCAACTGGCATAAGTTTGTTTGACGCAACTGGTACAAGTTTGTTCTATGCAACTGGCACAAGTTTGTTCGACACAACTGGCACAAGTTTGTTCTACGCAACTCTTACTAGTTTGTTGTACACAACTGGCACAGGTTTGTTTGACATAACTGGCACAAGTTTGTTCTACGAAAATGGCAAATGTTTGTTCTACACATATGGCACAAGTTTGTTCTATGCAACTGGCACTAGTGTGTTCTACGCAACTGGCACAAATTTGTTGGACACAACTGGCACAAGTTTGTTCTACGCAAATGGCAAATGTTTGTTCTACGCATATGGCACAAGTTTGTTCTATGCAACTGGCACTAGTGTGTTCTACGCAACTGGCACAAATTTGTTTGACACAACTGGCACATGTTTGTTCTACCCAACGGGCACAAGTTTGTTCGACGCAACTGGCACAAGTTGGTTTGATGCAACTGGCACAAGTTTGTTTGACACAACTGGCACAAATTTGTTCTAAGCAACTGGCACAAGTTTGTGCGACGGAACTGGCGCAAGTTTGTTCTATGCAACTGGCACAAGTTTGTTTGACGCAACTGTCACAAGTTTGTTCGACGCAACTGGAACAAATTTGTTTAACGTAACTGGCACAAGTTTGTTCGAACCAACTGGCACAAGTTTGTTTGACACAACTGGCACAAGTTTGTTTGACGCAACTGGCACAAGGTTGTTCTACGCAACATGTACAAGTTTGTTCTACGCAACTGGCACAAGTTTGTTTGATGCAACTGGCACAAGTTTGTTCTATGCAACTGGCACTAGTGTTTTCGATGCAACTGGCACAAGTTTGTTCAACGCAACTGGCACAAGTTTGTTTGACGCAACTGGCACAAGTTTGTTAGACGCAACTGACACAAGTTTGTTCAACGCAACTGGCACAAATTTTTTTTAATCAATTGGCACAAGTTTGTTTGACGCAACTGGCACAAGTTTGTTTGACGCAACTGGCACAAGTTTGTTTGACGCAACTGGCACAAGTTTGTTTGACGCAACTGGCACAAGTTTATTTGACGCAACTGGCACAACTTTTCTCGTCGCAACTGGCACAAGTTTGTTCGCCGTAACTGGCACTAGTTTGCTTGACGCAACTGGCACAAGTTTATTTGACGCAACTGGCACAAGTTTTCTCGACGCAAGTGGCACAAGTTGGTTCGAAGTAAGTGGCACAAGTTTGTTCGACGCAACTGGCACAAGTTTCTTCGACGCAACTGGCACAAGTTTGTTTGACGGAACTGGCAAAAATTTCTTCGACGCAACTGGCACAAGTTTGTTCGACGAACTGGCACAAGTTTGTTTGACGCAATTGGCACAAGTTTGTTCTACTCAACTGAAACAAGTTTGTTCTATGCAACTGGCACTAGTTTGTTTTAGGCAACTGGCATAAGTTTGTTTGACGCAACTGGCACAAGTTTTTTCTACAAACTAGCACAAGTTTGCTCGACGCAACTGGCACAAGGTTGTTCTACGCAACTGGCACAAGTTTGTTCTACGCAACTGGCACAAGTCTGTTTGACGCAACTGGCACAAGTTTGTTCTACGCAACTGGCACAAGTTTGTTGGATGCCACTGACACAAGTTTGTTCGACGAAACTGGCCCAAGTTTTTTTGACGCAACTGGCACAAGTTTGTTAGACGCAACTGGCACAAGTTTGTT
Source organism: Macrobrachium rosenbergii (assembly GCA_039081455.1). Lineage (NCBI taxonomy): Eukaryota > Metazoa > Arthropoda > Malacostraca > Decapoda > Palaemonidae > Macrobrachium > Macrobrachium rosenbergii. The sequence continues at coordinate 1,186,398 of JANJGK010000156.1, read as the reverse complement.
CGACGCAACTAGCACAAGTTTTTTTCGACTCAATTGGCACAAGTTTGTTTGACGCAACTGGAATAAGTTTGTTTGACGCAACTGGAACAAGTTTGTTTGACGCAACTGGCACAAGTTTGTTTGACGCAACTGGCACAAGTTTGTTTGACGCAACTGGCACAAGTTTATTTGACGCAACTAGCACAAGTTTTCTCGATGAAACTGGCATAAGTTTGTTCGCCGTACCTGGCATAAGTTTGTTAGACGCAACTGGCACAAGTTTGTTTGACGTAAATGGCACAAGTTTGTTCTACATAACTGACACAAGTTTGTTCTATGCAACTGGCACAAGTTTGTTCTACGCACCTGGCACAAGTTTGTTCTACGCAACTGGCACAAGTTTGTTCTATGCAACTGGCACAAGTTTGTTCTACGCAACTGGCACAAGTTTGTTCTACGCATCTGGCACAAGTTTGTTCTACGCAACTGGCACAAGTTTGTTTGACGCAACTGGCACAAATTTGTTCTACCCAACTAACAAAAGTTTGTTCGACGCAACTGGCACAAGTTTGTTCTACGCAACTGACACAAGTTTGTTTGACACAATTGGCGCAAGATTTTTCGACGAAACTGGCACAAGTTAGTTCGACGCAACTGGCACAAGTTTGTTTGATGCAATTGGCACAAGTTTGTTCTACTCAACTGGCACAAGTTTGTTCTGTGCAACTGGCACAAGTTTTTTTAACGCAACTGGCACAAGTTTGTTTGACGCAACTGGCACAAGTTTGTTTGACGCAACTGGCACAAGGTTCTTCTAAGCAACTGGCACAAGTTTGTTCTACGCAACTGGCACAAGTTCGTTTGACGCAACTGGCACAAGTTTGTTCGACGCAACTGGCACAAGTTTGTTAGACGCAACTGGCACAAGTTTGTTCGACGTAACAGGCACAAGTTTTTTCGACTCAATTGGTACAAGTTTGTTTGATGCAACTGGCACAAGTTTTTTTGACACAAGAGGCACAAGTTTGTTTGACGCAACTGGCACAAGTTTGTTTGACGCAACTGGCATAAGTTTTTTCTTACGCGACTGGCACAAGTTTTCTCGAAGCAACTGGCACAAGTTTGTTTGCCATATCTGGCACAAGTTTGTTCGACGCAACTGGCACAAGTTTGTTTGACGCAACTGGCACAAGTTTGTTTGACGCAACTGGCACAAGTTTGTTCAATGCAACTGGCACAAGTTTTTTCGAATCAATTGGCACAAGTGTGTTTGACGCAACTGGCACAAATTTGTTTGACGCAACTGGCACAAGTTTGTTTGACGCAACTGGCACAAGTTTGTTTGACGCAACTGGCACAAGTTTATTTGACGCAACTGGCACAACTTTTCTCGACGCAACTGGCACAAGTTGGTTCGCCGTAACTGGCACAAGTTTGTTTGACGCAACTGGCACAAGTTTATTTGACGCAACTGGCACAAGTTTTCTCGACGCAAGTGGCACAAGTTTGTTTGCCGTAACTGGCACATGTTTGTTCGACACAACTGGCACAAGTTTGTTCGACGCAACTGGCACAAGTTTGTTTGACGCAACTGGCACAAGTTTGTTCGACGCAACTGGCACAAGTTTGTTTGACGCAACTGGCACAAGTTTCTTCGACGCAACTGGCACAAGTTTGTTCGACGCAACTGGCACAAGTTTGTTTGATGCAATTGGCACAAGTTTGTTCTACTCAACTGGCACAAGTTTGTTCTGTGCAACTGGCACTAGTTTGTTTTACGCAACTGGCGTAAGTTTGTTTGACGCAACTGGCACAAGTTTGTTCTACCAACTAGCACAAGTTTGTTCGACTCAACTGGCACAAGGTTGTTCTACGCAACTGGCACAAGTTTTCTCGAAGCAACTGGCACAAGTTTGTTCACCATATCTGGCACAAGTTTGTTCGACGCAACTGGCACAAGTTTGTTCAACGCAAATGGCACAAGTTTGTTTGACGTAACTGGCACAAGTTTCTTCGATGCAACTGGCACAAGTTTGTTCGATGCAACTGGCACAAGTTTGTTTGACGCAACTGGCACAAGTTTGTTCTACGCAACTGGCACAAGTTTGTTCTATGCAACTGGCACTAGTTTGTTCTATGCAACTGGCATAAGTTTGTTTGACGCAACTGGTAAAAGTTTGTTCTACGCAACTGGCATAAGTTTGTTCGGCACAACTGGCACAAGTTTGTTCTACGCAACTCTTTCTAGTTTGTTGTACACAACTGCCACAGGTTTGTTTGACACAACTGGCACAAGTTTGTGCTACGCAAATGGCAAATGTTTGTTCTACGCAACTGACACAAGTTTGTTTGACACAACTGGCAGAAGTTTGTTCAACGCAACTGGCACAAGTTTGTTTGACGTAACTGGCGCAAGTTTGTTCGACGCAACTGGCACAAGTTTGTTCGACACAACTGGCAAAAGTTTGTTCGATTCAACTGGCACAAGTTTGTTTAACGCAACTGGCACAAGTTTGTTCGACCCAACTGGCACAAGTTTGTTTGAATCAACTGGCAAAAGTTTGTTTGACGCAACTGGCAAAAGTTTGTTTGACGCAACTGGCACAAGTTCGTTTGACGCAACTGGCACAAGGTTCTTCTACGCAACTGGCACAAGTTTGTTTGACGCAACTGGCACAAGTTTGTTTGACGCAACTGGCACAAGTTTGTTTGACACAACTGGCACAAGTTTTTTTTTTATGCAACTGGCACAAGTTTGTTAGACGCAACTGGCACAAGTTTGTTTGATGTAACAGGCACAAGTTTTTTGGACTCAATTGGTACAAGTTTGTTTGACGCCTCTGGCACAAGTTTGTTTAACGCAAGAGGCACAAGTTTGATTGACGCAACTGGCACAAGTTTGTTTGACGCAACTGGCACAAGTTTTTTTTACGCCACTGGCACAAGTTTTCTCGAAGCAACTGGCACAAGTTTGTTCGCCATATCTGGCACAAGTTTGTTCGACGCAACTGGCACAAGTTTGTTTGACGCAACTGGCACAAGTTTGTTAGACGCAACTGGCACAAGTTTGTTCAACGCAACTGGCACAAGTTTTTTCGAATCAATCTGCACAAGTTTGTTTGACGTAACTGGCACAAGTTTGTTTGTCACAACTGGCACAAGTTTGTTTGACGCAACTGGCACAAGTTTGTTTGACGCAAACGGCACGAGTTTATTTGACGCAACTGGCACAACTTTTCTCGACGCAGCTGGCACAAGTTTGTTCGCCGTAACTGGCACAAGTTTGTTTGACGCAACTGGCACAAGTTTATTTGACGCAACTGGCACAAGTTTTCTCGACGCAAGTGGCACAAGTTTGTTCACCGTAACTGGCACAAGTTTGTTCGACGCAACTGTCACAAGTTTGTTCGACGCAACTGGCACAAGTTTGTTTGACGCAACTGGCACAAGTTTCTTCGACACAACTGGCACAATTTTGTTCGAAGCAACTGGCACAAGTTTGTTTGATGCAATTGGCACAAGTTTGTTCTACTCAACTGGCACAAGTGTGTTCTATGCAACTGGCACTAGTTTGTTTTAAGCAACTGGCATATGTTTGTTTGATGCAACTGGCACAAGTTTGTTCTACCAACTAGCACAAGTTTGTTCGACTCAACTGGCACAAGGTTGTTCTACGCAACTGGCACAAGTTTGTTCTACGCAACTGGCACAAGTTTGTTTGACGCAACTGGCACAAGTTTGTTCGACGCAACTGGCAGAAGTTTGTTGGATGCGACTGGCACAAGTTTGTTTGACGAAACTGGCACAAGTTTTTTTGACGCAACTGGCACAAGTTTGTTAGACGCAACTGGCACAAGTTTATTTGACGCAACTGGCACAAGTTTTTTCGACTCAAGTGGCACAAGTTTGTTTAACGCAACTGGAACAAGTTTGTTTGACGCAATTGGCACAAGTTTGTTTGACGCAACTGGCACAAGTTTGTTCTACGCAACTGGCACAAGTTTATTTGACGCAACTGGCACAAGTTTGTTCGCCGTAACTGGCACAAGTTTGTTCGACGCAACTGGCACAAGTTTGTTCGACGCAAGTGGCACAAGTTTGTTCTACATAACTGGCACAAGTTTGTTCTACGCATCTGGCACAAGTTTGTTCTATGCAACTGGCACTAGTTTGTTCTACGCAACTGGGACATGTTTGTTTGACGCAACTGGCACAAGTTTGTTCTACCCAACTGACATAATTTTGTTCGACACAACTGGCAGAAGTTTGTTCAACGCAACTGGCACAAGTTTGTTTGACGTAACTGGCGCAAATTTGTTCGACGCAACTGTCACAAGTTTGTTCGACGCAACAGTGAAAAGTTTGTTGGATGCAACTGGCACAAGTTTGTTTAACGCAATTGGCACAAGTTTGTTCGACGCAACTGGCAAAAGTTTGTTCGATGCAACTGGCACAAGTTTGTTTAACGCAACTGGCACAAGTTTGTTAGACCCAACTGGCACAAGTTTGTTTGACTCAACTGGCACAAGTTTGTTCGACGCAACTGGCACAAGTTCGTTTGACGCAACTGGCACAAGGTTCTTCTACGCAACTGGCACAAGTTTGTTTGACGCAACTGGCACAAGTTTGTTCTACGCAACTGGCACAAGTTTGTTTGACTCAACTGGCACAAGTTTGGTTGACGCAACTGGCACAAGTTTGTTAGACGCAACTGGCAGAAGTTTGTTCGACGTAATAGGCACAAGTTTTTTCGACTCAATTGGTACAAGTTTGTTTGACGCAACTGGCACAAGTTTGTTTGACGCAAGAGGCACAAGTTTGTTTGACGCAACTGGCACAAGTTTGTTTGACGCAACTGGCACAAGTTTTTTTTTACCCAACTGGCACAAGTTTTCTCGAAGCAACTGGCACAAGTTTGTTCGCCATTTCTGGCACAAGTTTGTTCGACGCAACTGGCACAAGTTTGTTCGACGCAACTGGCACAAGTTTGTTCGACGCAAATGGCGCAACTTTGTTTGACACAACTGTCAGAAGTTTGTTCGACGCAACTGGCACAAGTTTGTTTGACGCAACTGGCACAAGTTTGTTCTACGCAACTGGGACAAGTTTGTTCTATGCAACTGGCACTAGTTTGTTCTATGCAACTGGCAGAAGTTTGTTCGACACATCTGGCACAAGTTTGTTCGATGTAACTGGCGCAAGTTTGTTCGACGCAACTGTCACAAGTTTGTTCGACGCAACTGGCAAAACTTTGTTCGATGCAACTGGCACAAGTTTGTTTAACGCAACTGGGACAAGTTTGTTCGACCCAACTGGCACAAGTTTGTTTGACTCAACTGGCACAAGTTTGTTCGACACAACTGGCACAAGTTTGTTTGACGCAACTTGCACAAGGTTCTTCTACGCAACTGGCCCAAGTTTGTTTGACGCAACTGGCACAAGTTTGTTCTACGCAACTGGCACAAGTTTGTTTGACGCAACTGGCACAAGTTTGTTTGTCGCAACTGGCACAAGTTTGTTTGACGCATCTGGCACAAGTTTGTTAGACGCAACTGGCACAAGTTTGTTCGACGTAACTGGCACAAGTTTTTTCGACTCAATTGGTACAAGTTTGTTTGACGCAACTGGCACAAGTTTGTTTGACGCAAGAGGCACAAGTTTGTTTGACTCAACTGGCACAAGTTTTTTTTACGCCACTGGCACAAGTTTTCTCGAAGCAACTGGCACAAGTTTGTTCGCCATATATGGCACAAGTTTGTTCGACGCAACTGGCACAAGTTTGTTTGACGCAACTGGCACAAGTTTGTTAGACGCAACTGGCACAAGTTTGTTCAACGCAACTGGCACAAGTTTTTTCGAATCAATCTGCACAAGTTTGTTTGATGTAACTTGCACAAGTTTGTTTGTCACAACTGGCACAAGTTTGTTTGACGCAACTGGCACAAGTTTGTTTGACGCAAACGGCACAAGTTTATTTGACGCAACTGGCACAACTTTTCTCGACGCAGCTGGCACAAGTTTGTTCGCCGTAACTGGCACAAGTTTGTTTGACGCAACTGGCACAAGTTTATTTGACGCAACTGGCACAAGTTTTCTCGACGCAAGTGGCACAAGTTTGTTCACCGTAACTGGCACAAGTTTGTTCGACGCAACTGTCACAAGTTTGTTCGACGCAACTGGCACAAGTTTGTTTGACGCAACTGGCACAAGTTTCTTCGACACAACTGGCACAATTTTGTTCGACGCAACTGGCACAAGATTGTTTGATGCAATTGGCACAAGTTTGTTCTACTCAACTGGCACAAGTGTGTTCTATGCAACTGACACTAGTTTGTTTTAAGCAACTGGCATATGTTTGTTTGATGCAACTGGCACAAGTTTGTTCTACCAACTAGCACAAGTTTGTTCGACTCAACTGGCACAAGGTTGTTCTACGCAACTGGCACAAGTTTGTTCTACGCAACTGGCACAAGTTTGTTTGACGCAACTGGCACAAGTTTGTTCGACGCAACTGGCAGAAGTTTGTAGGATGCGACTGGCACAAGTTTGTTTGACGAAACTGGCACAAGTTTTTTTGACGCAACTGGCACAAGTTTGTTAGACGCAACTGGCACAAGTTTATTTGACGCAACTGGCACAAGTTTTTTCGACTCAAGTGGCACAAGTTTGTTTAACGCAACTGGAACAAGTTTGTTTGACGCAATTGGCACAAGTTTGTTTGACGCAACTGGCACAAGTTTGTTCTACGCAACTGGCACAAGTTTATTTGACGCAACTGGCACAAGTTTGTTCGCCGTAACTGGCACAAGTTTGTTCGACGCAACTGGCACAAGTTTGTTCGACGCAAGTGGCACAAGTTTGTTCTACATAACTGGCATAAATTTGTTCTACGCATCTGGCACAAGTTTGTTCTATGCAACTGGCACTAGTTTGTTCTACGCAACTGGGACATGTTTGTTTGACGCAACTGGCACAAGTTTGTTCTACCCAACTGACATAATTTTGTTCGACACAACTGGCAGAAGTTTGTTCAACGCAACTGGCACAAGTTTGTTTGACGTAACTGGCGCAAATTTGTTCGACGCAACTGTCACAAGTTTGTTCGACGCAACAGTGAAAAGTTTGTTGGATGCAACTGGCACAAGTTTGTTTAACGCAATTGGCACAAGTTTGTTCGACGCAACTGGCAAAAGTTTGTTCGATGCAACTGGCACAAGTTTGTTTAACGCAACTGGCACAAGTTTGTTAGACCCAACTGGCACAAGTTTGTTTGACTCAACTGGCACAAGTTTGTTCGACGCAACTGGCACAAGTTCGTTTGACGCAACTGGCACAAGGTTCTTCTACGCAACTGGCACAAGTTTGTTTGACGCAACTGGCACAAGTTTGTTCTACGCAACTGGCACAAGTTTGTTTGACTCAACTGGCACAAGTTTGGTTGACGCAACTGGCACAAGTTTGTTAGACGCAACTGGCAGAAGTTTGTTCGACGTAATAGGCACAAGTTTTTTCGACTCAATTGGTACAAGTTTGTTTGACGCAACTGGCACAAGTTTGTTTGACGCAACTGGCACAAGTTTGTTTGACGCAACTGGCACAAGTTTTTTTTTACCCAACTGGCACAAGTTTTCTCGAAGCAACTGGCACAAGTTTGTTCGCCATTTCTGGCACAAGTTTGTTCGACGCAACTGGCACAAGTTTGTTCGACGCAAATGGCGCAACTTTGTTTGACACAACTGTCACAAGTTTGTTCGACGCAACTGGCACAAGTTTGTTTGACGCAACTGGCACAAGTTTGTTCTACGCAACTGGGACAAGTTTGTTCTATGCAACTGGCACTAGTTTGTTCTATGCAAGTGGCAGAAGTTTGTTCGACACAACTGGCACAAGTTTGTTCGATGTAACTGGCGCAAGTTTGTTCGACGCAACTGTCACAAGTTTGTTCGACGCAACTGGCAAAACTTTGTTCGATGCAACTGGCACAAGTTTGTTTAACGCAACTGGCACAAGTTTGTTCGACCCAACTGGCACAAGTTTGTTTGACTCAACTAGCACAAGTTTGTTCGACACAACTGGCACAAGTTTGTTTGACGCAACTGGCACAAGTTCGTTTGACGCAACTGGCACAATGTTCTTCTACGCAACTGGCCCAAGTTTGTTTGACGCAACTGGCACAAGTTTGTTCTACGCAACTGGCACAAGTTTGTTTGACGCAACTGGCACAAGTTTGTTTGTCGCAACTGGCACAAGTTTGTTTGACGCATCTGGCACAAGTTTGTTAGACGCAACTGGCACAAGTTTGTTCGACGTAACTGGCACAAGTTTTTTCGACTCAATTGGTACAAGTTTGTTTGACGCAACTGGCACAAGTTTGTTTGACGCAAGAGGCACAAGTTTGTTTGACCCAACTGGCACAAGTTTGTTTGACGCAACTGGCACAAGTTTTTTTTACGCAACTGGCACAAGTTTTCTCGAAGCAACTTGCACAAGTTTGTTCGCCATACCTGGCACAAGTTTGTTCGACGCAAGTGGCACAAGTTTGTTCGACGCAAATGGCACAAGTTTGTTTGACGCAACTGGCACAAGTTTCTTCGACGCAACTGGCACAAGTTTGTTCGACGCAACTGGCACAAGTTTGTTTGACGCAACTGGCACAAGTTTGTTCTACGCAACTGGGACAAGTTTGTTCTATGCAACTGGCACTAGTTTGTTCTATGCAACTGGCATAAGTTTGTTTGACGCAACTGGTACAAGTTTGTTCTACGCAACTGGCACAAGTTTGTTCGACACAACTGGCACAAGTTTGTTCTACGCAACTCTTACTAGTTTGTTGTACACAACTGGCACAGGTTTGTTTGACACAAATGGCACAAGTTTGTTCTACGCAAATGGCAAATGTTTGTTCTACGCAACTGACACAAGTTTGTTTGACACAACTGGCAGAAGTTTGTTCAACGCAACTGGCACAAGTTTGTTTGACGTAACTGGCGCAAGTTTGTTTGACGCAACTGGCACAAGTTTGTTTGACGCAACTGGCACAAGTTTATTTGACGCAACTGGCACAAGTTTTCTCGACGAAACTGGCACAAGTTTGTTCGCCGTAACTGGCACAAGTTAGTTCGACGCAACTGGCACAAGTTTGTTCGACGCAACTGGCACAAGTTTGTTCTACATAACTGGCACAAGTTTGTTCTATGCAACTGGCACAAGTTTGTTCTACGCAACTGGCACAAGTTTGTTCTACGCATCTGGCACAAGTTTGTTTTATGCAACTGGCACTACTTTGTTCTACGCAACTGGGACATGTTTGTTTGACGCAACTGGCACAAGTTTGTTCTACCCAACTGACACAAGTTTGTTCGACGCAACTGGCACAAGTTTGTTCTACGCAACTGACACAAGTTTGTTTGACACAACTGGCAGAAGTTTGTTCAACGCAACTGGCACAAGTTTGTTTGACGTAACTGGCGCAAGTTTGTTCGACGCAACTGGCACAAGTTTGTTCGACGCAACTGGCAAAAGTTTGTTCGATGGAACTGGCACAAGTTTGTTTAACGCAACTGGCACAAGTTTGTTAGACTCAACTGGCACAAGTTTGTTTGACTCAACCGGCACAAGTTTGTTCGACGCAACTGGCACAAGTTTGTTTGACGCAACTGGCACAAGTTCGTTTGACGCAACTGGCACAAGGTTCTTCTACGCAACTGGCACAAGTTTGTTTGACGCAACTGGCACAAGTTTGTTCTACGCAACTGGCACAAGTTTGTTTGACGCAACTGGCACAAGTTTGGTTGACGCAACTGGCACAAATTTATTAGACGCAACTGGCACAAGTTTGTTCGACGTAACAGGCACAAGTTTTTTCGACTCAATTGGTACAAGTTTGTTTGACGCAACTGGCACAAGTTTGTTTGACGCAAGAGGCACAAGTTTGTTTGACGCAACTGGCACAAGTTTGTTTGACACAACTGGCACAAGTTTGTTCGACGCAACTGGCACAAGTTTGTTCGACGCAACTGGCACAAGTTTGTTTGAAGCAACTGGCACAAGGTTGTTCTACGCAACTGGCACAAGTTTGTTCTACGCAACTGGCACAAGTTTGTTTGACGCAACTGGCACAAGTTTTTTCTACGCAACTGGCACAAGTTTGTTCGATGCAACTGGCACAAGTTTGTTTGACGCAACTGGCCCAAGTTTTTTTGACGCAACTGGCACAAGTTTTTTTGACGCAACTGGCACAAGTTTGTTTGACACAACTGGCACAAGTTTGTTGGACGCAACTGGCACAAGTTTGTTCGACGCAACTGGCACAAGTTTGTTCAACGCAACTGGCACAAGTTTGTTTGACACAACTGGCACAAGTTTGTTTGACGCTACTGGCACAAGTTTGTTTGACGCAACTGGCACAAGGTTGTTCTATGCAACTGGCACAAGTTTGTACTATGCAACTGGCACAAGTTTGTACTATGCAACTGGCACAAGTTTGTACTATGCAACTGGCACAAGTTTGTACTATGCAACTGGCACAAGTTTGTACTATGCAACTGGCACAAGTTTGTACTATGCAACTGGCACAAGTTTGTACTATGCAACTGGCACAAGTTTGTACTATGCAACTGGCACAAGTTTGTACTATGCAACTGGCACAAGTTTGTACTATGCAACTGGCACAAGTTTGTACTATGCAACTGGCACAAGTTTGTACTATGCAACTGGAACAAGTTTGTACTATGCAACTGGCACAAGTTTGTACTATGCAACTGGCACAAGTTTGTACTATGCAACTGGCACAAGTTTGTACTATGCAACTGGCACAAGTTTGTTTGATGCAACAGGCACAAGTTTGTTCTACATAACTGGCACAAGTTTGTTGTACACAACTGGCACAAGTTTGTTTGACACAACTGGCACAAGTTTGTTCTACGCAAATGGCAAAAGTTTGTTCTACGCATCTGACACAATTTTGTTCTGTGCAACTGGCACTAGTTTGTTCTACGCAACTGGCTCAAATTTGTTTGACGCAACTGGCAGAAGTTTGTTTGACGCAACTGGCGCAAGTTTATTTGACGCAACTGGCACAACTTTTCTCGACGTAACTGGCACAAGTTGGTTCGCCGTAACTGGCACAAGTTTGTTTGACGCAACTGGCACAAGTTTATTTGGCGCAACTGGGAAAAGTTTTCTGGACTCAAGTGGCATAAGTTTGTTCGCCGTAACTGACACAAGTTTGTTCGACGCAACTGGCACAAGTTTGTTCGACGCAACTGGCACAAGTTTGTTTGACCCAACTGCCACAAGGTTGTTCTACGCAACTGGCACAAGTTTGTTCTACGCAACTGGCACAAGTTTGTTTGACGCAACTGGCACAAGTTTTTTCTACGCAACTGGCACAAGTTTGTTTGACGCAACTGGCACAAGTTTGTTTGACACAACTGGCACAAGTTTGTTCGACGCAACTGGCACAAGTTTCTTCGACGCAACTGGCACAAGTTTGTTTGAAGCAACTGGCACAAGGTTGTTCTACGCAACTGGCACAAGTTTGTTCTACGCAACTGGCACAAGTTTGTTTGACGCAACTGGCACAAGTTTTTTCTACGCAACTGGCACAAGTTTGTTCGATGCAACTGGCACAAGTTTTTTTGACGCAACTGGCCCAAGTTTTTTTGACGCAACTGGCACAAGTTTTTTTGACGCAACTGGCACAAGTTTGTTTGACACAACTGGCACAAGTTTGTTGGACGCAACTGGCACAAGTTTGTTCGACGCAACTGGCACAAGTTTGTTTGACACAACTGGCACAAGTTTGTTTGACGCAACTGCCAGAAGTTTGTTTGACGCAACTGGCACAAGGTTGTTCTATGCAACTGGCACAAGTTTGTACTATGCAACTGGCACAAGTTTGTACTATGCAACTGGCACAAGTTTGTACTATGCAACTGGCACAAGTTTGTACTATGCAACTGGCACAAGTTTGTTTGATGCAACAGACACAAGTTTGTTCTACATAACTGGGGGGGGGGGGGGGGGGGGGGGGGGGGGGGCACAAGTTTGTTGTACACAACTGGCACAAGTTTGTTTGACACAACTGGCACAAGTTTGTTCTACGCAAATGGCAAAAGTTTGTTCTACGCATCTGACACAATTTTGTTCTATGCAACTGGCACAAGTTTGTTCTACGCAACTGGCTCAAATTTGTTTGACGCAACTGCCAGAAGTTTGTTTGACGCAACTGGCACAAGTTTATTTGACGCAACTGGCACAACTTTTCTCGACGCAACTGGCACAAGTTGGTTCGCCGTTACTGGCACAAGTTTGTTTGACGTAACTGGCACAAGTTTGTTTGACGCAACTGGTACAAGTTTGTTGAACGCAACTGGCACAAGTTTGTTTGAACCAACTGGCACAAGTTTGTTTGACACAACTGGGAAAAGTTTGTTTGACGCAACTGGCACAAGTTTGTTTGACGCAACTGGCAAAAGGTTGTTCTACGCAACTGGCACAAGTTTGTTCTACGCAACTGGCACAAGTTTGTTCTACGCAACTGGCACAAGTTTGTTCGATGCAACTGCCACAAGTTTGTTCTACGCAACTGGCACAAGTTTGTTTGACACAACTGGCACAAGTTTGTTCTACGCAACTGGCACAAGTTTGTTCGACGCAACTGGCACAAGTTTTTTCGACTCAATTGGCACAAGTTTGTTTGACACAACTGGCTCAAGTTTGTTTGACGCAACTGACACAAGTTTGTTCGATGCAACTGGCACAAGTTTGTTCGGCGCAACTGGCACAAGTTTGTTCGACGCAACTGGCACAAGTTTGTTCGACGCTACTGTCACAAGTTTGTTCGACGCAACTGCACAATGTTGTTCTACGCAACTGGCACAACTTTGTTCTATGCAACTGGCATAAGTTTGTTTGAGGCAACTGGCACAAGTTTGTTCTATGCAACTGGCACAAGTTCGTTCGACGCAACTGGTACAAGTTTGTCTGACACAACTGGTACAAGTTTGTTGGACGCAACTGGCACAAGTTTGTTTGACGCAACTGGCACAAGTTTGTTTGACACAACTGGCACAAGTTTGTTCGACGCAACTGGCACAAGTTTGTTTGACGCAACTGGCACAAGTTTGTTTGACGCAACTGGCACAAGGTTGTTCTACGCAACTGGCACAAGTTTGTTCTACGCAACTGGCACAAGTTTGTTTGACGCAACAGGCACAAGTTTTTTCTACACAACTGGCAAAAGTTTGTTTGACGCAACTGGCACAAGTTTGTTTGACACAACTGGCACAAGTTTGTTCGACGCAACTGGCACAAGTTTGTTCAACGCAACTGGCACAAGTTTGTTTGACGCAACTGGCACAAGGTTGTTCTACGTAACTGGCACAAGTTTGTTCTACGCAACTGGCACAAGTTTGTTTGACGCAACTGGCACAAGTTTTTTCTACGCAACTGGCACAAGTTTGTTCGATGCAACTGGCACAAGTTTGTTTAACGCAACTGGCCCAAGTTTTTTTGACGCAACTGGCACAAGTTTTTTTGACGCAACTGGCACAAGTTTGTTTGACACAACTGGCACAAGTTTGTTGGACGCAACTGGCACAAGTTTGTTCGACGCAACTGGCACAAGTTTGTTCGACGCAACTGGCACAAGTTTGTTTGACACAACTGGCACAAGTTTGTTTGACGCTACTGGCACAAGTTTGTTTGACGCAACTGGCACAAGGTTGTTCTATGCAACTGGCACAAGTTTGTACTATGCAACTGGCACAAGTTTGTTTGACGCAACTGGCACAAGTTTGTTTGATGCAACAGGCAAAAGTTTGTTCTACATAACTGGCACAAGTTTGTTGTACACAACTGGCACAAGTTTGTTTGACACAACTGGCACAAGTTTGTTCTACGCAAATGGCAAAAGTTTGTTCTACGCATCTGACACAATATTGTTCTATGCAACTGGCACTAGTTTGTTCTACGCAACTGGCTCAAATTTGTTTGACGCAACTGGCAGAAGTTTGTTTGACGCAACTAGCACAAGTTTATTTGACGCAACTGGCACAACTTTTCTCGACGTAACTGGCACAAGTTGGTTCGCCGTAACTGGCACAAGTTTGTTTGACGCAACTGGCAAAAGTTTATTTGACGCAACTGGCAAAAGTTTTCTGGACGCAAGTGGCATAAGTTTGTTCGCCGTAACTGACACAAGTTTGTTCGACGCAACTGGCACAAGTTTGTTCGACGCAACTGGCACAAGTTTGTTTGATGCAACTGGCACAAGTTTGTTCGACGCAACTAGTACAAGTTTGTTCGACGCAACTGGCACAAGTTTGTTTGATGCAATTGGCACAAGTTTGTTCTACTCAACTGGCACAAGTTTGTTCTATGCAACTGGCACTGGTTTGTTTTACGCAACTGGCATAAGTTATTTTGACGCAACTGGCACAAGTTTGTTCTACCAACTAGCACAAGTTTGGTCGACTCAACTGGCACAAGGTTGTTCTACGCTACTGGCACAAGTTTGTTCTTCGCAACTGGCACAAGTTTGTTTGACGCAACTGGCACAAGTTTGTTGGATGCCACTGGCACAAGTTTGTTTGACGAAAGTGTCCCAAGTTTTTTTGACGCAACTGGCACAAGTTTGTTAGACGCAACTGGCACAAGTTTGTTCGACGCAACTGGCACAAGTTCTTTCGACTCAATTGGCACAAGTTTGTTTGACGCAACTGGAAAAAGTTTGTTTGACGCAACTGGCACAAGTTTGTTTGACGCAACTGGCATAAGTTTGTTTGACGCAACTGGCACAAGTTTATTTGACGCAACTGGCACAAGTTTTCTCGACGAAACTGGCACAAGTTTGTTTGACGCAACTGATACAAGTTTTTTCGACGCAACTGGCACAAGTTTGTTCGACGCAACTGGCACAAGTTTTTTCGACTGAATTGGCACAAGTTTGTTTGACGCAATTGGCATAAGTTTGTTCTACGCAACTGGCTCAAGTTTGTTCTACGCATCTGGCACAAGTTTGTTCTATGCAACTGGCACAAGTTCGTTTGACGCAACTGGCACAAGGTTCTTCTACGCAACTGGCACAAGTTTGTTTGACGCAACTAGCACAAATTTGTTTGACGCAACTGGCACAAGTTTGTTTGACGCAACTGGCACAAGTTTGTTAGACGCAACTGGCACAAGTTTGTTCGACGTAACAGGCACAAGTTTTTTCGACTCAATTGGTACAAGTTTGTTTGACGCAACTGGCACAAGTTTGTTTGACGCAACTGGCACAAGTTTGTTCTACCAACTAGCACAAGTTAGTTCGGCTCAACTGGCACAAGGTTGTTCTACGCAACTGGCACAAGTTTGTTGTACGCAACTGGCACATGTTTGTTTGACGCAACTGGCACAAGTTTGTTCGACGCAACTGGCACAAGTTTGTTGGATGCCACTGGCACAAGTTTGTTTGACGAAACTGGCCCAAGTTTTTTTGACGCAACTGGCACAAGTTTGCTAGACGTAACTGGCACAAGTTTGTTCGATGCAACTGGCACAATTTTTTCGACTCAATTGGCACAAGTTTGTTTGTCGCAACGGGAACAAGTCTGTTTGACGCAACTGGCACAAGTTTGTTTGACGCAACTGGCACAAGTTTGTTTGACGCAACTGACACAAGTTTATTTGACGCAACTGACACAAGTTTTCTCGACGAAACTGGCACAAGTTTGTTCGCCGTAACTGGCACAAGTTTGTTCGATGCAACTGGCAAAAGTTTGTTCGACGCAACTGGCACAAGTTTGTTCTACATAACTGGCACAAGTTTGTTCTATGCAACTGGCACAAATTTGTTCTACGCAACTGTCACAAGTTTGTTCTACGCATATGGCACAAGTTTGTTCTATGCAACTGGCACTAGTTTGTTCTACGCAACTGGGACATGTTTGTTTGACGCAACTGGCACAAGTTTGTTCTACCCAACTGACACAAGTTTCTTCGACGCAACTGGCACAAGTTTGTTCTACGCAACTGACACAAGTTTGTTTGACACAACTGGCAGAAGTTTGTTCAACGCAACTGGCACAAGTTTGTTTGACGTAACTGGTGCAAGTTTGTTCGACGCAACTGGCACAAGTTTGTTTGACGCAACTGGCAAAAGTTTCTTCGATGCAACTGGCACAAGTTTGTTTAACGCAACTGGCACAAGTTTGTTCGACCTAACTGGCACAAGTTTGTTTGACTCAACTGGCACAAGTTTGTTCGACGCAACTGGCACAAGTTTGTTTGACGCAACTGGCACAAGTTCGTTTGACGCAACTGGCACAAGGTTCTTCTACGCAACTGGCACAAGTTTGTTTGACGCAACTGGCACAAGTTTGTTCTACGCAACTGGCACAAGTTTTTTTGACGTAACTGGCACAAGTTTGTTCGACGCAACTGGCACAAGTTTTTTCGACTCAATTGGCACAAGTTTGTTTAACGCAAGAGGCACAAGTTTGTTTGATGCAACTGGCAGAAGTTTGTTTGACGCAACTGGCATAAGTTTTTGTTGACGCAACCGGCACAAGTTTTCTCGACGCAGCTTGCACAAGTTTGTTCGCCATATCTGGCACAATTTTGTTCGATGCAACTGGAACAAGTTTGTTCGACGCAATCGGCACATGTTTGTTTGACGCAACTGGCACAAGTTTCTCCGACGCAGCTGGCACAAGTTTGTTCGACGCAACTGGCACAAGTTTGTTTGACGCAACTGGCACAAGTTTGTTCTACGTAACTGGCAAAAGTTTGTTCTATGCAACTGGCACTAGTTTGTTCTATGCAATTGGCATAAGTTTGTTTGACGCAACTGGCACAAGTTTGTTCTACGCAACTGGCACAAGTTTGTTCGACGCAACTGACACAAGTTTGTTTGACGCAACTGGTACAAGTTTGTTGGACGCAATTGGCACAAGTTTGTTCGAACCAACTGGCACAAGTTTGTTTGACACAACTGGGACAAGTTTGTTTGACGCAAGTGGCACAAGTTTGTTTGACGCAACTGGCACAAGGTTGTTCTACGCAACTGACACAAGTTTGTTCTACGCAACTGGCACAAGTTTGTTCGACGCAACTGGTACAAGTTTGTTTGACGCAACTGGTACAAGTATGTTGGATGCAACTGGCACAAGTTTGTTCGAACCAACTGGCACAAGTTTGTTTGACACAACTGGCACAAGTTTGTTCGACGCAACTGGCACAAGTTTGTTTGACGCAACTGGCACAAGTTTGTTTGACGCAACTGGCACAAGTTTGTTCTACGCAACTGGCACAGGTTTGTTTGACGCAACTGGCACAAGTTTTTTCTACGCAACTGGCACAAGTTTTTTCGATGCAACTGGCACAAGTTTGTTCGACGCAACTGGCCCTAGTTTTTTTGACGCAACTGGCACAAGTTTTTTTGACGCAACTGGCACAAGTTTGTTTGACACAACTGGCACAAGTTTGTTCGACGCAACTGGCACAAGTTTGTTCGATGCAACTAGCACAAGTTTGTTCGACGCAACTGGCACAAGTTTGTTTGACGCAACTGGCACAAGTTTGTTTGACGCTACTGGCACAAGTTTGTTTGACGCAACTGGCACAAGGTTGTTCTATGCAACTGGCACAAGTTTGTACTATGCAACTGGCACAAGTTTTTTCGACTCAATTGGCACAAGTTTGTTTGACGCAATTGGCATAAGTTTGTTCTATGCAACTGGCACAAGTTTGTTCTATGCATCTGGCACAAGTTTGTTCGACGCAACTGGCACAAGTTTTTTCGACTCAATTGGCACAAGTTTGTATGACGCAATTGGCACAAGTTTGTTCTACGCAACTGGCACAAGTTTGTTCTATGCATCTAGCACAAGTTAGTTCTATGCAACTGGCACTAGTTTGTTCTACGCAACTGGGACATGTTTGTTTGACGCAACTGGCACAAGTTTGTTCTACCCAACTGACACAAGTTTGTTCGACGCAACTGGCACAAGTTTGTTCTGTGCAACTGACACAAGCTTGTTTGACACAACTGGCAGAAGTCTGTTCAACGCAACTGGCACAAGTTTGTTTGACGTAACTTGCGCAAGTTTGTTCGACGCAACTGGCACAAGTTTGTTTGACGCAACTGGCACAAGTTTGTTTGACGCAACTGGCACAAGTTTGTTCTACCAACTAGCACAAGTTTGTTCGACTCAACTGGCACAAGGTTGTTCTACGCAACTGGCACAAGTTTGTTCTACGCAACTGGCACAAGTTTGTTCGACGTAACCGGCACAAGTTTTTTCGACTCAATTGGTACAAGTTTGTTTGACGCAACTGGCACAAGTTTGTTTGACGCAACTGGCACAAGTTTGTTCTACCAACTAGCACAAGTTTCTTCGACTCAACTGGCACAAGGTTGTTCTACTCACCTGGCACAAGTTTGTTGTACGCAACTGGCACAAGTTTGTTTGACGCAACTGGCACAAGTTTGTTCGACGCAACTGGCACAAGTTTGTTCGACGCAACTGGCACAAGTTTGTTCGACGCAACTGGCACAAGTTTCTTCTACATAACTGGCACAAGTTTGTTCTATGCAACTACCACAAGTTTGTTCTACGCAACTGGCACAAGTTTGTTCTACGCATCTGGCACAAGTTTGTTCTATGCAACTGGGACATGTTTGTTCTACGCATCTGGCACAAGTTTGTTCTACGCAACTGGCACAAGTTTGTTCTACGCATCTGGCACAAGTTTGTTCTACGCAACTGGGACATGTTTGTTTGACGCAACTGGCACAAGTTTGTTCTACCCAACTGACACAAGTTTGTTCGACGCAACTGGCAGAAGTTTGTTCTACGCAACTGACACAAGTTTGTTTGACGTAACTGGCGCAAGTTTGTTCGACGCAACTGGCACAAGTTTGTTCGACGCAACTGGCAAAAGTTTGTTCGATGCAACTGGCACAAGTTTGTTTAACGCAACTGGCACAAGTTTGTTCGACCCAACTGGCACAAGTTTGTTTGACTCAACTGGCACGAGTTTGTTCGACGCAACTGGCACAAATTTGTTTGATGCAACTGGCACAAGTTTGTTCGACGCAACTGGCACAAGCTTCTTCTACGCAACTGGCACAAGTTTGTTTGACGCAACTGGCACAAGTTTGTTCTACGCAACTGGCACAAGATTGTTCGACGCAAGTGGCACAAGTTTTTTCGACTCAATTGGCACAAGTTTGTTTAACGCAACTGTCACAAGTTTGTTTGACGCAACTGGCAAAAGTTTGTTCGACGCAACTGTCACAAGTTTGTTCTATGCAACTGGCACAAGTTTGTTTTACGCAACTGGCATAAGTTTGTTTGACGCAACTGGCACAAGTTTGTTCTACCAACTAGCACAAGTTTGGTCGACTCAACTGGCACAAGGTTGTTCTACGCAACTGGCACAAGTTTGTACTATGCAACTGGCACAAGTTTGTTTGACGCAACTGGCACAAGTTTGTTCGACGCAACTGGCACAAGTTTGTTGGATGCCACTGGCACAAGTTTGTTTGACGAAACTGGCCCAAGTTTGTTTGACGCAACTGGCACAAGTTTGTTAGACGCAACTGGCACAAGTTTGTTCGACGCAACTGGCACAAGTTTTTTCGACTCAATTGGCACAAGTTTGTTTGACGCAACTGGAACAAGTTTGTTTGACGCAACTTGCACAAGTTTGTTTGACGCAACTGGCACAAGTTTGTTTGACGCAACTGGCACAAGTTTATTTGACGCAACTGGCACAAGTTTTCTCGACGAAACTGGCACAAGTTTGTTTGACGCAACTGGCACAAGTTTGTTCGACGCAACTGGCACAAGTTTGTTCGACGCAACTGGCACAAGTTTTTTCGACTCAATTAGCACAAGTTTGTTTGACGCAATTGGCACAAGTTTTTCTACGCAACTGGCACAAGTTTGTTCTATGCATATGGCACAAGTTTGTTCTATGCAACTGGCACTAGTTTGTTCTACGCAACTGGGACATGTTTGTTTGACGCAACTGGCACAAGTTTGTTCTACCCAACTGACACAAGTTTGTTCGACGCAACTGGCACAAGTTTGTTCTACGCAACTGACACAAGTTTGTTTGACACAACTGGCAGAAGTTTGTTCAACGCAACTGGCACAAGTTTGTTTGACGTAACTGGCACAAGTTTGTTCGACGCAACTGGCACAAGTTTGTTCGACGCAACTGGCATAAGTTTGTTCGACCCAACTAGCACAAGTTTGTTCGACCCAACTGGCACAAGTTTTTTTGACGCAACTGGCACAAGTTTGTTAGACGCAACTGGCACAAGTTTGTTCGACGCAACTGACACAAGTTTTTTCGACTCAATTGGCACAAGGTTGTTTGACGCAACTGGAACAAGTTTGTTTGACACAACTGGCACAAGTTTGTTTGACGCAACTGGCACAAGTTTGTTTGACGCAACTGGCACAAGTTTATTTGACGCAACTGGCACAAGTTTGTTCTATGCAAATGGCAAAAGTTTGTTCGGTGCAACTGGCACAAGTTTGTTTAACGCAACTGGCATAAGATTGTTCGACCCAACTGGCACAAGTTTGTTTGAGACAACTGGCACAAGTTTGTTTGACTCAACTGGCACAAGTTTGTTTGACGCAACTGGCACAAGTTCGTTTGACGCAACTGGCACAAGGTTCTTCTACGCAACTGGCACAAGGTTCTTTTACGCAACTGGCACAAGTTTGCTTGACGCAACTGGCACAAGTTTGTTTGACGCAACTGGCACAAGTTTGTTTGACGCAACTGGCACAAGTTTGTTTGACGCAACTGGCACAAGTTTGTTAGACGCACCTGGCACATGTTTGTTCGACGTAAAAGGCACAAGTTTTTTCGACTCAATTGATACAAGTTTGTTTGACACAACTGGCACAAGTTTGTTTGACGCAACTGGCACAAGTTTGTTCTACCAACTAGCACAAGTTTGTTCGACTCAACTGGCAAAAGGTTGTTCTACGCAACTGGCACAAGTTTGTTCTACGCAACTGGCACAAGATTGTTTGACGCAACTGGCACAAGTTTGTTCGACGCAACTGGCACAAGTTTGTTGGATGCCACTGGCACAAGTTTGTTTGACGAAACTGGCCCAAGTTTTTTGACGCAACTGGCACAAGTTTGTTAGACGCAACTGGCACAAGTTTGTTCGACGCAACTGGCACAATTTTTTTCGACTCAATTGGCACAAGTTTGTTTGACGCAACTGGAACAAGTTTGTTTGACGCAACTGACACAAGTTTGTTTGACGCAACTGGCACAAGTTTATTCGACGCAACTGGCACAAGTTTTCTCGACGAAACTGGCCCAAGTTTGTTCGCCGTAACTGGCACAAGTTTGTTCGACGCAACTGGCACAAGTTTGTTCGACGCAACTGGCACAAGTTTGTTCTACATAACTGGCACAAGTTTGTTTATGCAACTGGCACAAGTTTGTTCTACGCAACTGGCACAAGTTTGTTCGACGTAACCGGCACAAGTTTTTTCGACTCAATTGGTACAAGTTTGTTTGACGCAACTGGCACAAGTTTGTTTGACGCAACTGGCACAAGTTTGTTCTACCAACTAGCACAAGTTTCTTCGACTCAACTGGCACAAGGTTGTTCTACGCACCTGGCACAAGTTTGTTGTACGCAACTGGCACAAGTTTGTTTGACGCAACTGGCACAAGTTTGTTCGACGCAACTGGCACAAGTTTGTTGGATGCCACTGGCACAAGTTTGTTTGACGAAACTGGCCCAAGTTTTTTTGACGCAACTGGCACAAGTTTGTTAGACGCAACTGGCACAAGTTTGTTCGACGCAACTGGCACAAGTTTTTTCGACTCAATTGGCACAAGTTTGTTTGACGCAACTGGAACAAGTTTGTTTGACGCAACTGGCACAAGTTTGTTTGACGAAACTAGCCCAAGTTTTCTCGACGAAACTGGCACAAGTTTGTTCGCCGTAACTGGCACAAGTTTGTTCGACGCAACTGGCACAAGTTTGTTCGACGCAACTGGCACAAGTTTGTTCTACATAACTGGCACAAGTTTGTTCTATGCAACTACCACAAGTTTGTTCTACGCAACTGGCACAAGTTTGTTCTACGCATCTGGCACAAGTTTGTTCTATGCAACTGGGACATGTTTGTTCTACGCATCTGGCACAAGTTTGTTCTACGCAACTGGCACAAGTTTGTTCTACGCATCTGGCACAAGTTTGTTCTACGCAACTGGGACATGTTTGTTTGACGCAACTGGCACAAGTTTGTTCTACCCAACTGACACAAGTTTGTTCGACGCAACTGGCACAAGTTTGTTCTACGCAACTGACACAAGTTTGTTTTACACAACTGGCAGAAGTTTGTTCAACGCAACTGGCACAAGTTTGTTTGACGTAACTGGCGCAAGTTTGTTCGACGCAACTGGCACAAGTTTGTTCGACGCAACTGGCAAAAGTTTGTTCGATGCAACTGGCACAAGTTTGTTTAACGCAACTGGCACAAGTTTGTTCGACCCAACTGGCACAAGTTTGTTTGACTCAACTGGCACGAGTTTGTTCGACGCAACTGGCACAAATTTGTTTGATGCAACTGGCACAAGTTTGTTCGACGCAACTGGCACAAGCTACTTCTACGCAACTGGCACAAGTTTGTTTGACGCAACTGGCACAAGTTTGTTCGACGCAAGTGGCACAAGTTTTTTCGACTCAATTGGCACAAGTTTGTTTAACGCAACTGTCACAAGTTTGTTTGACGCAACTGGCAAAAGTTTGTTCGACGCAACTGTCACAAGTTTCTTCTATGCAACTGGCACAAGTTTGTTTTACGCAACTGGCATAAGTTTGTTTGACGCAACTGGCACAAGTTTGTTCTACCAACTAGCACAAGTTTGGTCGACTCAACTGGCACAAGGTTGTTCTACGCAACTGGCACAAGTTTGTACTATGCAACTGGCACAAGTTTGTTTGACGCAACTGGCACAAGTTTGTTCGACGCAACTGGCACAAGTTTGTTGGATGCCACTGGCACAAGTTTGTTTGACGAAACTGGCCCAAGTTTGTTTGACGCAACTGGCACAAGTTTGTTAGACGCAACTGGCACAAGTTTGTTCGACGCAACTGGCACAAGTTTTTTCGACTCAATTGGCACAAGTTTGTTTGACGCAACTGGAACAAGTTTGTTTGACGCAACTGGCACAAGTTTGTTTGACGCAACTGGCACAAGTTTGTTTGACGCAACTGGCACAAGTTTATTTGAAGCAACTGGCACAAGTTTTCTCGACGAAACTGGCACAAGTTTGTTTGACGCAACTGGCACAAGTTTGTTCGACGCAACTGGCACAAGTTTGTTCGACGCAACTGGCACAAGTTTTTTCGACTCAATTAGCACAAGTTTGTTTGACGCAATTGGCACAAGTTTTTCTACGCAACTGGCACAAGTTTGTTCTATGCATATGGCACAAGTTTGTTCTATGCAACTGGCACTAGTTTGTTCTACGCAACTGGGACATGTTTGTTTGACGCAACTGGCACAAGTTTGTTCTACCCAACTGACACAAGTTTGTTCGACGCAACTGGCACAAGTTTGTTCTACGCAACTGACACAAGTTTGTTTGACACAACTGGCAGAAGTTTGTTCAACGCAACTGGCACAAGTTTGTTTGACGTAACTGGCACAAGTTTGTTCGACGCAACTGGCACAAGTTTGTTCGACGCAACTGGCATAAGTTTGTTCGACCCAACTAGCACAAGTTTGTTCGACCCAATTGGCACAAGTTTTTTTGACGCAACTGGCACAAGTTTGTTAGACGCAACTGGCACAAGTTTGTTCGACGCAACTGACACAAGTTTTTTCGACTCAATTGGCACAAGGTTGTTTGACGCAACTGGAACAAGTTTGTTTGACACAACTGGCACAAGTTTGTTTGACGCAACTGGCACAAGTTTGTTTGACGCAACTGGCACAAGTTTATTTGACGCAACTGGCACAAGTTTGTTCTATGCAAATGGCAAAAGTTTGTTCGGTGCAACTGGCACAAGTTTGTTTAACGCAACTGGCATAAGATTGTTCGACCCAACTGGCACAAGTTTGTTTGAGACAACTGGCACAAGTTTGTTTGACTCAACTGGCACAAGTTTGTTTGACGCAACTGGCACAAGTTCGTTTGACGCAACTGGCACAAGGTTCTTCTACGCAACTGGCACAAGGTTCTTCTACGCAACTGGCACAAGTTTGCTTGACGCAACTGGCACAAGTTTGTTTGACGCAACTGGCACAAGTTTGTTTGACGCAACTGGCACAAGTTTGTTTGACGCAACTGGCACAAGTTTGTTAGACGCACCTGGCACATGTTTGTTCGACGTAAAAGGCACAAGTTTTTTCGACTCAATTGATACAAGTTTGTTTGACACAACTGGCACAAGTTTGTTTGACGCAACTGGCACAAGTTTGTTCTACCAACTAGCACAAGTTTGTTCGACTCAACTGGCAAAAGGTTGTTCTACGCAACTGGCACAAGTTTGTTCTACGCAACTGGCACAAGATTGTTTGACGCAACTGGCACAAGTTTGTTCGACGCAACTGGCGCAAGTTTGTTGGATGCCACTGGCACAAGTTTGTTTGACGAAACTGGCCCAAGTTTTTTGACGCAACTGGCACAAGTTTGTTAGACGCAACTGGCACAAGTTTGTTCGACGCAACTGGCACAATTTTTTTCGACTCAATTGGCACAAGTTTGTTTGACGCAACTGGAACAAGTTTGTTTGACGCAACTGACACAAGTTTGTTTGACGCAACTGGCACAAGTTTATTCGACGCAACTGGCACAAGTTTTCTCGACGAAACTGGCCCAAGTTTGTTCGCCGTAACTGGCACAAGTTTGTTCGACGCAACTGGCACAAGTTTGTTCGACGCAACTGGCACAAGTTTGTTCTACATAACTGGCACAAGTTTGTTTATGCATCTGGCACAAGTTTGTTCTATGCAACTGGCACTAGTTTGTTCTACGCAACTGGGACATGTTTGTTTGACGCAACTGGCACAAGTTTGTTCTACCCAACTGACACAAGTTTGTTCGACGCAACTGGCACAAGTTTGTTCTACACAACTGACGCAAGTTTGTTTGACACAACTGGCAGAAGTTTGTTCAACGCAACTGGCACAAGTTTGTTTGACGTAACTGGCGCAAGTTTGTTCGACGCAACTGGCACAAGTTTGTTCGACGCAACTGGCAAAAGTTTGTTCGATGCAACTGGAACAAGTTTGTTTAACGCAACTGGCACAAGTTTGTTCGACCCAACTGGCACAAGTTTGTTTGACTCAACTGGCACAAGTTTGTTCGACGCAACTGGCACAAGTTTGTTTGACGCAACTGGCACAAGTTCGTTTGACTCAACTGGCACAAGGTTCTTCTACGCAACTGACAAAAGTTTGTTTGACGCAACTGGCACAAGTTTGTTCTACGCAACTGGCACAAGTTTGTTTGACGCAACTGGCACAAGTTTGTTCGATGCAACTGGCACAAATTTTTTCGACTCAATTGGCACAAGTTTGTTTAACGCAAGAGGTACAAGTTTGTTTGACGCAACTTTCACAAGTTTGTTTGACGCAACTGGCACAAGTTTTTTTTGACGCAACTGGCACAAGTTTTCTCGACGTAGCTTGCAAAAGTTTGTTCACCATATCTGGCACATGTTTGTTCGACGCAACTGGCACAAGTTTGTTCGACGCAACTGGCATATTTGTTTGACGCAACTGGCACAAGTTTCTTCGACGCAACTGGCACAAGTTTGTTCGACGCAACTGGCACAAGTTTGTTTGACGCAACTGGCACAAGTTTGTTCTACGCAACTGGCAAAAGTTTGTTCTGTGCAACTGGCACTAGATTGTTTGACGCAACTGGCATAAGTTTGTTTGACACAACTGGCACAAGTTTGTTCTACGCAACTGGCACAAGTTTGTTCGACGCAACTGGCACAAGTTTGTTTGACGCAACTGGTACAAGTTTGTTGGACGCAACTGGCACAAGTTTGTTCGAACCAACTGGCACAAGTTTGTTTGACACAACTGGGACAAGTTTGTTTGACGCAACAGGCACAAGTTTGTTTGACGCAACTAGCACAAGGTTGTTCTACGCAACTGGCACAAGTTTGTTCTACGCAACTGGCACAAGTTTGTTCTACGCAACTGGCACAAGTTTGTTCGATGCAACTGGCACAAGTTTGTTCGACGCAACCGGCACAAGTTTGTTTGACGCAACTGGCACAAGTTTGTTAGACGCAACTGGCACAAGTTTGTTCGACGCAACTGGCACAAGTTTTTTCGACTCAATTGGCACAAGTTTGTTTGACGCAACTGGCACAAGTTTGATTGACGCAACTGACACAAGTTTGTTCAACGCAACTGGCACAAGTTTGTTCGATGCAACTGGCACAAGTTTGTTTGACGCAACTGGCACAAGTTTGTTCGACGCTACTGTCACCTGTTTGTTCGACGCAACTGCACAATGTTGTTCTACGCAACTGGCACAAGTTTGTTCTATGCAACTGGCAAAAGTTTGTTCTACGCAACTGGCACAAGTTTGTTCTACGCAACTGGAACAAGTTTGTTCGATGCAACTGCCACAAATTTGTTCGACGCAACTGGCACAAGTTTGTTCGACGCAACTGGCACAAGTTTGTTCTACATAACTGGCACAAGTTTGTTCTATGCAACTGGCACAAGTTTGTTCTACGCAACTGGCACAAGTTTGTTCTATGCATCTGGCACAAGTTTGTTCTATGCAACTGGCACTAGTTTGTTCTACGCAACTGGGACATGTTTGTTTGACGCAACTGGCACAAGTTTGTTCTACCCAACTGACACAAGTTTGTTCGACGCAACTGGCACAAGTTTGTTCTACACAACTGACGCAAGTTTGTTTGACACAACTGGCAGAAGTTTGTTCAACGCAACTGGCACAAGTTTGTTTGACGTAACTGGCGCAAGTTTGTTCGACGCAACTGGCACAAGTTTGTTCGACGCAACTGGCAAAAGTTTGTTCGATGCAACTGGAACAAGTTTGTTTAACGCAACTGGCACAAGTTTGTTCGACCCAACTGGCACAAGTTTGTTTGACTCAACTGGCACAAGTTTGTTCGACGCAACTGGCACAAGTTTGTTTGACGCAACTGGCACAAGTTCGTTTGACTCAACTGGCACAAGGTTCTTCTACGCAACTGACAAAAGTTTGTTTGACGCAACTGGCACAAGTTTGTTCTACGCAACTGGCACAAGTTTGTTTGACGCAACTGGCACAAGTTTGTTCGATGCAACTGGCACAAATTTTTTCGACTCAATTGGCACAAGTTTGTTTAACGCAAGAGGTACAAGTTTGTTTGACGCAACTTTCACAAGTTTGTTTGACGCAACTGGCACAAGTTTTTTTTGACGCAACTGGCACAAGTTTTCTCGACGTAGCTTGCAAAAGTTTGTTCGCCATATCTGGCACAAGTTTGTTCGACGCAACTGGCACAAGTTTGTTCGACGCAACTGGCACATATTTGTTTGACGCAACTGGCACAAGTTTCTTCGACGCAACTGGCACAAGTTTGTTCGACGCAACTGGCACAAGTTTGTTTGACGCAACTGGCACAAGTTTGTTCTACGCAACTGGCAAAAGTTTGTTCTGTGCAACTGGCACTAGATTGTTTGACGCAACTGGCATAAGTTTGTTTGACACAACTGGCACAAGTTTGTTCTACGCAACTGGCACAAGTTTGTTCGACGCAACTGGCACAAGTTTGTTTGACGCAACTGGTACAAGTTTGTTGGACGCAACTGGCACAAGTTTGTTCAAACCAACTGGCACAAGTTTGTTTGACACAACTGGGACAAGTTTGTTTGACGCAACTGGCACAAGTTTGTTTGACGCAACTAGCACAAGGTTGTTCTACGCAACTGGCACAAGTTTGTTCTACGCAACTGGCACAAGTTTGTTCTACGCAACTGGCACAAGTTTGTTCGATGCAACTGGCACAAGTTTGTTCGACGCAACCGGCACAAGTTTGTTTGACGCAACTGGCACAAGTTTGTTAGACGCAACTGGCACAAGTTTGTTCGACGCAACTGGCACAAGTTTTTTCGACTCAATTGGCACAAGTTTGTTTGACGCAACTGGCACAAGTTTGATTGACGCAACTGACACAAGTTTGTTCAACGCAACTGGCACAAGTTTGTTCGATGCAACTGGCACAAGTTTGTTTGACGCAACTGGCACAAGTTTGTTCGACGCTACTGTCACCTGTTTGTTCGACGCAACTGCACAATGTTGTTCTACGCAACTGGCACAAGTTTGTTCTATGCAACTGGCAAAAGTTTGTTCTACGCAACTGGCACAAGTTTGTTCTACGCAACTGGAACAAGTTTGTTCGATGCAACTGCCACAAGTTTGTTCGACGCAACTGGCACAAGTTTTTTCGACTCAATTGGCACAAGTTTGTTTGACGCAACTGGCCCAAGTTTTTTTGACGCAAGTGGCACAAGTTTGTGAGACGCAACTGGCACAAGTTTGTTCGACGCAACTGGCACAAGTTTTTTCGACTCAATTGGCACAAGTTTGTTTGACGCAACTGGAACAAGTTTGTTTGATGCAACTGGCACAAGTTTGTTTGACGCAACTGGCACAAGTTTGTTTGACGCAACTGGCAGAAGTTTATTTGACGCAACTGGCACAAGTTTTCTCTACGAAACTGGCACAAGTTTGTTTGACGCAACTGGCACAAGTTTGTTCGACGCAACTGGCACAAGTTTGCTCGAGGCAACTGGCACAAGTTTTTTCGACTCAATTGGCACAAGTTTGTTTGACACAATTGGCACAAGTTTGTTCTACGCAACTGGCACAAGTTTGTTCTATGCATATGGCACAAGTTTGTTCTATGCAACTGGGACATGTTTGTTTGACGCAACTGGCACAACTTTGTTCTACCCAACTGACACAAGTTTGTTCGACGCAACTGGCACAAGTTTGTTCTACCCAACTGACACAAGTTTGTTCTACGCAACTGGCACAAGTTTGTTCTATGCAACTGGCACTAGTTTGTTCTACGCAACTGGGACATGTTTGTTTGACGAAACTGGCACAAGTTTGTTCTACCCAACTGACACAAGTTTGTTCGACGCAACTGGCACAAGTTTGTTCCACGCAACTGACACAAGTTTGTTTGACACAACTGGCAGAAGTTTGTTCAACGCAACTGGCACAAGTTAGTTTGACGTAACTGGCACAAGTTTGTTCGACGCAACTGGCACAAGTTTGTTCGACGCAACTGGCATAAGTTTGTTCGACCCAACTGGCACAAGTTTGTTCGACCCAACTGGCACAAGTTTTTTTGACGCAACTGGCACAAGTTTGTTAGACGCAACTGGCACAAGTTTGTTCGACGCAACTGGCACAAGTTTTTTCGACTCAATTGGCACAAGTTTGTTTGACGCAACTGTAACAATTTTGTTTGACGCAACTGGCACAAGTTTGTTTGACGCAACTGGCACAAGTTTGTTTGACGCAACTGGCACAAGTTTATTTGACGCAACTGGCACAAGTTTGTTCGATGCAACTGGCAAAAGTTTGTTCGGTGCAACTGGCACAAGTTTGTTTAACGCAACTGGCATAAGTTTGTTCGACCCAACAGGCACAAGTTTGTTTGACTCAACTGGCACAAGTTTGTTTGACTCAACTGGCACAAGTTTGTTTGACGCAACTGGCACAAGTTCGTTTGACGCAACTGGCACAAGGTTCTTCTACGCAACTGGCACAAGTTTGCTTGACGCAACTGGCACAAGTTTGTTTGACGCAACTGGCGCAAGTTTGTTTGACGCAACTGGCACAAGTTTGTTTGACGCAACTGGCACAAGTTTGTTAGACGCACCTTGCACATGTTTGTTCGACGTAACAGGCACAAGTTTTTTTGACTCAATTGATACAAGTTTGTTTGACGCAACTGGCACAAGTTTGTTTGACGCAACTGGCATAAGTTTGTTCTACCAACTAGCACAAGTTTGTTCGACTCAACTGGTACAAGTTTGTTCGACGCAACTGGCACAAGTTTGTTCGACGCAACTGGCACATGTTTGTTTGATGCAACTGGCACAAGTTTCTTCGACGCAACTGGCACAAGTTTGTTCGACGCAACTGGCACAAGTTTGTTTGACGCAACTGGCACAAGTTTGTTCTACGCAACTGGCAAAAGTTTGTTCTATGCAACTGGCACTAGTTTGTTTGATGCAACTGGCATAATTTTCTTTGACGCAACTGGCACAAGTTTGTTCTACGCAACTGGCACAAGTTTGTTTGACGCAATTGGCACAAGTTTGTTTGACGCAACTGGTACAAGTTTGTTGGACGCAACTGGCAAAAGTTTGTTCGAACCAACTGGCACAAGTTTGTTTGACACAACTGGGACAAGTTTGTTTGACGCAACTGGCACAAGTTTGTTTGACGCAACTAGCACAAGGTTGTTCTACGCAACTGGCACAAGTTTGTTCTACGCAACTGGCACAAGTTTGTTCTACGCAACTGGCACAAGTTTGTTCGATGCAACTGCCACAAGTTTGTTCGACGCAACCGGCACAAGTTTGTTTGACGCAACTGGCACAAGTTTGTTAGACGCAACTGGCACAAGTTTGTTCGACGCAACTGGCACAAGTTTTTTCGACTCAATTGGCACAAGTTTGTTTGACGCAACTGGCACAAGTTTGTTTGATGCAACTGACACAAGTTTGTTCGACGCAACTGGCACAAGTTTGTTCGACGCAACTGGCACAAGTTTGTTCGACGCAACTGGCACAAGTTTGTTCGACGCTACTGTCACAAGTTTGTTCGACGCAACTGCACAATGTTGTTCTACGCAACTGGCACAAGTTTGTTCTATGCAACTGGCACAAGTTTGTTCTACGCAACTGGCACAAGTTTGTTCTACGCAACTGGCACAAGTTTGTTCGATGCAACTGCCACAAGTTTGTTCGACGCAACTAGCACAAGTTTTTTTGACGCAACTGGCACAAGTTTGTTCGACGCAACTGGCACAAGTTTTTTCGACTCAATTGGCACAAGTTTGTTTCACGCAACTGGCCCAAGTTTTTTTGACGCAAGTGGCACAAGTTTGTGAGACGCAACTGGCACAAGTTTGTTCGACGCAACTGGCACAAGTTTTTTCGACTCAATTGGCACAAGTTTGTTTGACGCAACTGGAACAAGTTTGTTTGATGCAACTGGCACAAGTTTGTTTGACGCAACTGGCACAAGTTTGTTTGACGCAACTGGCACAAGTTTATTTGACGCAACTGGCACAAGTTTTCTCGACGAAACTGGCACAAGTTTGTTCGCCGTAACTGGCACAAGTTTGTTCGACGCAACTGGCACAAGTTTGTTCGACGCAACTGGCACAAGTTTGTTCTACATAACTGGCACAAGTTTGTTCTATGCAACTGGCACAAGTTTGTTCTACGCAACTGGCACAAGTTTGTTCTACGCATCTGGCACAAGTTTGCTCTATGCAACTGGCACTAGTTTGTTCTACGCAACTGGGACATATTTGTTTGACGCAACTGGCACAAGTTTGTTCTACCCAACTGACACAAGTTTGTTCGACGCAACTAGCACAAGTTTGTTCTACGCAACTGGCACAAATTTGTTTGACACAACTGGCAGAAGTTTGTTCAACGCAACTGGCACAAGTTTGTTTGACGTAACTGGCGCAAGTTTGTTTGACGCACCTGGCACAAGTTTGTTCGACGCAACTGGCACAAGTTTGTTCGATGCAAATGGCACAAGTTTGTTTAACGCAACTGGCACAAGTTTGTTCGACCCAACTGGCACAAGTTTGTTTGACGCAACTGGCACAAGTTTGTTCGACTCAACTGGCACAAGTTTGTTTGACGCAACTGGCACAAGTTCGTTTGACGCAACTGGCACAAGGTTCTTCTACGCAACTGGCACAAGTTTGTTTGACGCAACTGGCACAAGTTTGTTCTACGCAACTGGCACAAGTTTGTTTGACGCAACTGGCACAAGTTTGTTTGACGCAACTGGCACAAGTCTGTTTGACGCAACTGGCACAAGTTTGTTAGACGCAACTGGCACAAGTTTGTTCGACGTAACAGGCACAAGTTTTTTCGACTCAATTGGTACAAGTTTGTTTGACGCAACTGGCACAAGTTTGTTTGACGCGAGAGGCACAAGTTTGTTTGACGCAACTGGCACAAGTTTGTTTGACGCAACTGGCACAACTTTTTTTTTACGCAACTGGCACAAG
The DNA here is from genome assembly GCA_039081455.1 of Macrobrachium rosenbergii. Lineage (NCBI taxonomy): Eukaryota > Metazoa > Arthropoda > Malacostraca > Decapoda > Palaemonidae > Macrobrachium > Macrobrachium rosenbergii. The sequence continues at coordinate 1,154,111 of JANJGK010000156.1, read as the reverse complement.
TTTTCTCGAAGCAACTGGCACAAGTTTGTTTGCCATATCTGGCACAAGTTTGTTCGACGCAACTGGCACAAGTTTGTTCGACGCAAATGGCACAAGTTTGTTTGACGCAACTGGCACAAGTTTCTTCGACGCAACTGGCACAAGTTTGTTCGACGCAACTGGCACAAGTTTGTTTGACGCAACTGGCACAAGTTTGTTCGATGCAACTGGGACAAGTTTGTTCTATGCAACTGGCACTAGTTTGTTATATGCAACTGGCATAAGTTTGTTTGATGCAACTGGTACAAGTTTGTTCTACGCAACTGGCACAAGTTTGTTTGACACAACTGGCACAAGTTTGTTCTACGCAACTCTTACCAGTCTGTTGTACACAACTGGCACAGGTTTGTTTGACACAACTGGCACAAGTTTGTTCTACGCAAATGGCAAATGTTTGTTCTATGCAACTGACACAAGTTTCTTTGACACAACTGGCAGTAGTTTGATCAACGCAACTGGCACAAGTTTGTTTGACGTAACTGGCACAAGTTTGTTCGACACAACTGGCAAAAGTTTGTTCGATGCAACTGGCAAAAGTTTGTTTAACGCAACTGGCACAAGTTTGTTCGACCCAACTGGCACAAGTTTGTCTGACTCAACTAGCACAAGTTTGTTTGATGCAACTGGGAAAAGTTTGTTTGACGAAACTGGCAAAAGTTCGTTTGACGCAACTGGCACAATGTTCTTCTACGCAACTGGCACAAGTTTGTTTGACGCAACTGGCACAAGTTTGTTCTACGCAACTGGCACTAGTTTGTTTGACGCAACTGGCACAAGTTTGTTTAACGCCACTGGCACAAGTTTTTTTTAACGCAACTGGCACAAGTTTATTAGACGCAACTAGCACAAGTTTGTTCGACGTAACGGGCACAAGTTTTTTCGACTCAATTGGTACAAGTTTGTTTGACGCAACTGGCACAAGTTTGTTTGATGCAAGAGGCACAAGTTTGTTTGACGCAACTGGCATAAGTTTGTTTGACGCAAGTGGCACAAGTTTTTTTTACGCAACTGGCACAAGTTTTCTCGAAGCAACTGGCACAAGTTTGTTCGCCATATCTGGCACAAGTTTGTTCGACGCAACTGGCACAAGTTTGTTTGACGCAACTGGCACAAGTTTGTTAGATGCAACTGGCACAAGTTTGTTCAACGCAACTGGCACAAGTTTTTTCGAATCAATTGGCACAAGTTTGTTTGACGCAACTGTCACAAGTTTGTTTGACGCAACTGGCACAAGTTTGTTTGACGCAACTGGCACAAGTTTGTTTAACGCAAGTTTATTTGACGCAACTGGCGCAACTTTTTTCGACGCAGCTGGCACAAGTTTGTTCGCCGTAACTGGCACAAGTTTGTTTGATGCAACTGGCACAAGTTTATTTGACGCAACTGGCAAAAGTTTTCTCGACGCAAGTGGCACAAGTTTGTTCGCCGTAACTGGCACAAGTTTGTTCGACGCAACTGGCACAAGTTTGTTCGACGCAACTGGCACAAGTTTGTTTTGACGCAACTGGCACAAGTTTCTTCGACGGAACTGGCACAAGTTTGTTCGACGCAACTGGCACAAGTTTGTTTGATGCAACTGGCACAAGTTTGTTCTACTCAACTGGCACAAGTTTGTTCTATGCAACTGGCACTAGTTTGTTTTATGCAACTGGCATAAGTTTGTTTGACGCAACTGGCACAAGTTTGTTCTACCAACTAGCACAAGTTTGTTCGACTCAACTGGCACAAGGTTGTTCTACGCAACTGGCACAAGTTTGTTCTACGCAACTGGCACAAGTTTGTTTGACGCAACTGGCACAAGTTTGTTCGACACAACTGGCACAAGTTTGTTGGATGCCACTGGCACAAATTTGTTTGACGAAACTGTCACAAGTTTTTTTGACGCAACTGGCACAAGTTCGTTAGACGCAAGTGGCACAAGTTTGTTCGACGCAACTGGCACAAATTTTTTTGACTCAAGTGGCACAAGTTTGTTTGACGCAACTGGAACAAGTTTGTTTGACGCAACTGGCACAAGTTTGTTTGACGCAACTGGCACAAGTTTGTTTGACGCAACTGGCACAAGTTTATTTGACGCAACTGGCACAAGTTTTTTCGACTCAATTGGCACAAGTTTGTTTGACGCAACTGGAACAAGTTTGTTTGATGCAACTGGCACAAGTTTGTTTGACGCAACTGGCACAAGTTTGTTTGACGCAACTGGCACAAGTTTATTTGACGCAACTGGCACAAGTTTTCTCGACGAAACTGGCACAAGTTTGTTCGCCGTAACTGGCACAAGTTTGTTCGACGCAACTGGCACAAGTTTGTTCGACGCAACTGGCACAAGTTTGTTCTACATAACTGGCACAAGTTTGTTCTATGCAACTGGCACAAGTTTGTTCTACGCAACTGGCACAAGTTTGTTCTACGCATCTGGCACAAGTTTGTTCTATGCAACTGGCACTAGTTTGTTCTACGCAACTGGGACATATTTGTTTGACGCAACTGGCACAAGTTTGTTCTACCCAACTGACACAAGTTTGTTCGACGCAACTAGCACAAGTTTGTTCTACGCAACTGGCACAAATTTGTTTGACACAACTGGCAGAAGTTTGTTCAACGCAACTGGCACAAGTTTGTTTGACGTAACTGGCGCAAGTTTGTTTGACGCAACTGGCACAAGTTTGTTCGACGCAACTGACACAAGTTTGTTCGATGCAAATGGCACAAGTTTGTTTAACACAACTGGCACAAGTTTGTTCGACCCAACTGGCACAAGTTTGTTTGACGCAACTGGCACAAGTTTCTTCGAGGCAACTGGCACAAGTTTGTTTGACGCAACTGGCACAAGTTCGTTTGACGCAACTGGCACAAGGTTCTTCTACGCAACTGGCACAAGTTTGTTTGACGCAACTGGCACAAGTTTGTTCTACGCAACTGGCACAAGTTTGTTTGACCCAACTGGCACAAGTTTGTTTGACGCAACTGGCACAAGTCTGTTTGACGCAACTGGCACAAGTTTGTTAGACGCAACTGGCACAAGTTTGTTCGACGTAACAGGCACAAGTTTTTTCGACTCAATTGGTACAAGTCTGTTTGACGCAACTGGCACAAATTTGTTTGACGCGAGAGGCACAAGTTTGTTTGACGCAACTGGCACAAGTTTGTTTGACGCAACTGGCACAACTTTTTTTTTACGCAACTGGCACAAGTTTTCTCGACGAAACTGGCACAAGTTTGTTTGTCATATCTGGCACAAGTTTGTTCGACGCAACTGGCACAAGTTTGTTCGACGCAAATGGCACAAGTTTGTTTGACGCAACTGGCACAAGTTTCTTCGACGCAACTGGCACAAGTTTGTTCGACGCAACTGGCACAAGTTTGTTTGACGCAACTGGCACAAGTTTGTTCTACGCAACTGGGACAAGTTTGTTCTATGCAACTGGCACTAGTTTGTTATATGCAACTGGCATAAGTTTGTTTGATGCAACTGGTACAAGTTTGTTCTACGCAACTGGCACAAGTTTGTTTGACACAACTGTCACAATTTTGTTCTACGCAACTCTTACTAGTCTGTTGTACACAACTGGCACAGGTTTGTTTGACACAACTGGCACAAGTTTGTTCTACGCAAATGGCAAATGTTTGTTCTATGCAACTGACACAAGTTTCTTTGACACAACTGGCAGTAGTTTGATTAACGCAACTGGCACAAGTTTGTTTGACGTAACTGGCACAAGTTTGTTCGACACAACTGGCAAATGTTTGTTCGATGCAACTGGCAAAAGTTTGTTTAACGCAACTGGCACAAGTTTGTTCGACCCAACTGGCACAAGTTTGTCTGACTCAACTGGCACAAGTTTGTTTGATGCAAATGGGAAAAGTTTGTTTGACGCAACTGGCAAAAGTTCGTTTGACGCAACTGGCACAATGTTCTTCTACGCAACTGGCACAAGTTTGTTTGACGCAACTGGCACAAGTTTGTTTTACGCAACTGGCACTAGTTTGTTTGACGCAACTGGCACAAGTTTGTTTAACGCCACTGGCGCAAGTTTTTTTTAACGCAACTGGCACAAGTTTGTTAGACGCAACTAGCACAAGTTTGTTTGACGTAACGGGCACAAGTTTTTTCGACTCAATTGGTACAAGTTTGTTTGACGCAACTGGCACAAGTTTGTTTGACGCAAGAGGCACAAGTTTGTTTGACGCAACTGGCACAAGTTTGTTTGACGCAAGTGGCACAAGTTTTTTTTACGCAACTGGCACAAGTTTTCTCGAAGCAACTGGCACAAGTTTGTTCGCCATATCTGGCACAAGTTTATTCGACGCAACTGGCACAAGTTTGTTTGACGCAACTGGCACAAGTTTGTTAGATGCAACTGGCACAAGTTTGTTCAACGCAACTGGCACAAGTTTTTTCGAATCAATTGGCACAAGTTTGTTTGACGCAACTGTCACAAGTTTGTTTGACGCAACTGGCACAAGTTTGTTTGACGCAACTGGCACAAGTTTGTTTAACGCAAGTTTATTTGACGCAACTGGCGCAACTTTTTTCGACGCAGCTGGCACAAGTTTGTTCGCCGTAACTGGCACAAGTTTGTTTGACGCAACTGGCACAAGTTTATTTGACGCAACTGGCAAAAGTTTTCTCGACGCAAGTGGCACAAGTTTGTTCGCCGTAACTGGCACAAGTTTGTTCGACGCAACTGGCACAAGTTTGTTCGACGCAACTGGTACAAGTTTGTTTTGACGCAACTGGCACAAGTTTCTTCGACGGAACTGGCACAAGTTTGTTCGACGCAACTGGCACAAGTTTGTTTGATGCAACTAGCACAAGTTTGTTCTACTCAACTGGCACAAGTTTGTTCTATGCAACTGGCACTAGTTTGTTTTATGCAACTGGCATAAGTTTGTTTGACGCAACTGGCACAAGTTTGTTCTACCAACTAGCACAAGTTTGTTCGACTCAACTGGCACAAGGTTGTTCTACGCAACTGGCACAAGTTTGTTCTACGCAACTGGCACAAGTTTGTTTGACGCAACTGGCACAAGTTTGTTCGACGCAACTGGCACAAGTTTGTTGGATGCCACTGTCACAAATTTGTTTGACGAAACTGTCACAAGTTTTTTTGACGCAACTGGCACAAGTTAGTTAGACGCAAGTGGCACAAGTTTGTTCGACGCAACTGGCACAAATTTTTTTGACTCAAGTGGCACAAGTTTGTTTGACGCAACTGGAACAAGTTTGTTTGACGCAACTGGCACAAGTTTGTTTGACGCAACTAGCACAAGTTTGTTTGACGCAACTGGCACAAGTTTATTTGACGCAACTGGCACAAGTTTTCTCGACAAAACTGACACAAGTTTGTTCGCCGTAACTGGCACAAGTTTGTTCGACGCAACTGGCACAAGTTTGTTTGACGCAACTGGCACAAGTTTGTTTGACGCAACTGGCACAAGTTTATTTGACGCAACTGGCACAAGTTTTCTCGACGAAACTGGCACAAGTTTGTTCGTCGTAACTGGCACAAGTTTGTTCGACGCAATTGGCACAAGTTTGTTCGACGCAACTGGCACAAGTTTGTTCTACATAACTGGCACAAGTTTGTTCTATGCAACTGGCACAAGTTTGTTCTACGCAACTGGCACAAGTTTGTTCTACGCATCTGGCACAAGTTTGTTCTATGCAACTGGCACTAGTTTGTTCTACGCAACTGGGACATGTTTGTTTGACTCAACTGGCACAAGTTTGTTCTACCCAACTGACACAAGTTTGTTTGACTTAACTGGCAGAAGTTTGTTCAACGCAACTGGCACAAGTTTGTTTGACGTAACTGGCGCAAGTTTGTTCGACGCAACTGGCACAAGTTTGTTCGACGCAACTGGCAAAAGTTTGTTCGATGCAACTGGAACAAATTTGTTTAACGCAACTGGCCCAAGTTTGTTCGACCCAACTGGCACAAGTTTGTTTAACTCAACTGGCACAAGTTTGTTCGACGCAACTGGCACAAGTTTGTTTGACGCAACTGGCACAAGTTCGTTTGACGCAACTGGCACAAGGTTCTTCTACGCAACTGGCATAAGTTTGTTTGACGCAACTGGCACAAGTTTGTTTGACGCAACTGGCACAAGTTTGTTTGACGCAACTGGCACAAGTTTGTTTGACGCAACTGGCACAAGTTTGTTCTACGCAACGGGCATAAGTTTGTTCTACCCAACTGACACAAGTTTGTTTGACTTAACTGGCAGAAGTTTGTTCTACCCAACTGACACAAGTTTGTTTGACGCAACTGGCACAAGTTTGTTCTACGCAACGGGCATAAGTTTGTTTGACGCAACTGGCACAAGTTTGTTTGACGCAACTGGCACAAGTTTGTTTGACGCAACTGGCACAAGTTTGTTAGACGCAACTGGCACAAGTTTGTTCGACGTAACAGGCACAAGTTTTTTCGACTCAATTGGTACAAGTTTGTTTGACGCAAGTGGCACAAGTTTGTTTGACGCAAGAGGCACAAGTTTGTTTGACGCAACTGGCACAAGTTTTTTTGACGCAACTGGCACAAGTTTTTTTTTACGCAACTGGCACAAGTTTTCTCGAAGCAACTGGCACAAGTTTGTTCGCCATATCTGGCACAAGTTTGTTTGACGCAACTGGCACAAGTTTGTTCGACGCAAATGGCACAAGTTTGTTTGACGCAATTGTCACAAGTTTCTTCGACGCAACTGGCACAAATTTGTTCGACGCAACTGGCACAAGTTTGTTTGGCGCAACTGGCACAAGTTTGTTCTACGCAACTGGGACAAGTTTGTTCTATGCAACTGGCACTAGTTTGTTCTATGCAACTGGCATAAGTTTGTTTGACGCAACTGGTACAAGTTTGTTCTATGCAACTGGCACAAGTTTGTTCGACACAACTGGCACAAGTTTGTTCTACGCAACTCTTACTAGTTTGTTGTACACAACTGGCACAGGTTTGTTTGACACAACTGGCACAAGTTTGTTCTACGCAAATGGCAAATGTTTGTTCTACGCATATGGCACAAGTTTGTTCTATGCAACTGGCACTAGTGTGTTCTACGCAACTGGCACAAATTTGTTTGACACAACTGGCACAAGTTTGTTCTACGCAAATGGCAAATGTTTGTTCTACGCATATGGCACAAGTTTGTTCTATGCAACTGGCACTAGTGTGTTCTACGCAACTGGCACAAATTTGTTTGACACAACTGGCACATGTTTGTTCTACCCAACTGGCACAAGTTTATTCGACGCAACTGGCACAAGTTTGTTTGATGCAACTGGCACAAGTTTGTTTGACACAACTGGCACAAATTTGTTCTAAGCAACTGGCACAAGTTTGTGCGACGGAACTGGCGCAAGTTTGTTCGACGCAACTGGCACAAGTTTGTTTGACGCAACTGTCACAAGTTTGTTCGACGCAACTGGAACGAATTTGTTTAACGTAACTGGCACAAGTTTGTTCGAACCAACTGGCACAAGTTTGTTTGACACAACTGGCACAAGTTTGTTTGACGCAACTGGCACAAGGTTGTTCTACGCAACATGTACAAGTTTGTTATACGCAACTGGCACATGTTTGTTTGATGCAACTGGCACAAGTTTGTTCTATGCAACTGGCACTAGTGTGTTCGATGCAACTGGCACAAGTTTCTTCAACGCAACTGGCACAAGTTTGTTTGACGCAACTGGCACAAGTTTGTTAGACGCAACTGACACAAGTTTGTTCAACGCAACTGGCACAAATTTTTTTTAATCAATTGGCACAAGTTTGTTTGACGCAACTGGCACAAGTTTGTTTGACGCAACTGGCACAAGTTTGTTTGATGCAACTGGCACAAGTTTGTTTGACACAACTGGCACAAGTTTATTTGACGCAACTGGCACAACTTTTCTCGACGCAACTGGCACAAGTTTGTTCGACGTAACTGGCACTAGTTTGTTCTACGCAACTGGCACAAGTTTATTTGATGCAACTGGCACAAGTTTTCTCGACGCAAGTGGCACAAGTTGGTTCGCCGTAACTGGCACAAGTTTGTTCGACGCAACTGGCACAAGTTTCTTCGACGCAACTAGCACAAGTTTCTTTGACGGAACTGGCAAAAATTTCTTCGACGCAACTGGTACAAGTTTGTTCGACGAACTGGCACAAGTTTGTTTGACGCAATTGGCACAAGTTTGTTCTACTCAACTGAAACAAGTTTGTTCTATGCAACTGGCACTAGTTTGTTTTACGCAACTATCATAAGTTTGTTTGACGCAACTGGCACAAGTTTTTTCTACAAACTAGCACAAGTTTGTTCGACGCAACTGGCACAAGGTTGTTCTACGCAACTGGCACAAGTTTGTTCTATGCAACTGGCACAAGTCTGTTTGACGCAACTGGCACAAGTTTGTTCTACGCAACTGGCACAAGTTTGTTAGATGCCACTGACACAAGTTTGTTCGACGAAACTGGCCCAAGTTTTTTTGACGCAACTGGCACAAGTTTGTTAGACGCAACTGGCACAAGTTTGTTCGACGCAACTAGCACAAGTTTTTTCTACTCAATTGGCACAAGTTTGTTTGACGCAACTGGAATAAGTTTGTTTGACGCAACTGGAACAAGTTTGTTTGACGCAACTGGCACAAGTTTGTTTGACGCAACTGGCACAAGTTTGTTTGACGCAACTGGCACAAGTTTATTTGACGCAACTAGCACAAGTTTTCTCGATGAAACTGGCATAAGTTTGTTCGCCGTAACTGGCATAAGTTTGTTAGACGCAACTGGCACAAGTTTGTTTGACGTAAATGGCACAAGTTTGTTCTACATAACTGACACAAGTTTGTTCTATGCAACTGGCACAAGTTTGTTCTACGCAACTGGCACAAGTTTGTTCTACGCATCTGGCACAAGTTTGTTCTATGCAACTGGCACTTGTTTGTTCTACGCAACTGGCACAAGTTTGTTTGACGCAACTGGCACAAATTTGTTCTACCCAACTGACACAAGTTTGTTCGACGCAACTGGCACAAGTTTGTTCTACGCAACTGACACAAGTTTGTTTGACACAATTGGCAGAAGTTTGTTCAACGCAACTGGCACTAGTTTGTTTAACGCAACTGGCGCAAGATTTTTCGACGCAACTGGCACAAGTTTGTTCGACGCAACTGGCAAAAGTTTGTTCGATGCAACTGGCACAAGTTTGTTTAACGCAACTGGCACAAGTTTGTTTGACGCAACTGGCACAAGTTTGTTTGACGCAACTGGCACAAGGTTCTTCTAAGCAACTGGCACAAGTTTGTTCTACGCAACTGGCACAAGTTCGTTTGACGCAACTGGCACAAGTTTGTTCGACGCAACTGGCACAAGTTTGTTAGACACAACTGGCACAAGTTTGTTCGACGTAACAGGCACAAGTTTTTTCGACTCAATTGGTACAAGTTTGTTTGATGCAACTGGCACAAGTTTGTTTGTCGCAAGAGGCACAAGTTTGTTTGACGCAACTGGCACAAGTATGTTTGACGCAACTGGCATAAGTTTTTTTTTACGCGACTGGCACAAGTTTTCTCGAAGCAACTGGCACAAGTTTGTTTGCCATATCTGGCACAAGTTTGTTCGACGCAACTGGCACAAGTTTGTTTGACGCAACTGGCACAAGTTTGTTTGACGCAACTGGCACAAGTTTGTTCAATGCAACTGGCACAAGTTTTTTCGAATCAATTGGCACAAGTTTGTTTGACACAACTGGCACAAGTTTGTTTGACGCAACTGGCACAAGTTTGTTTGACGCAATCGGCACAAGTTTGTTTGACGCAACTGGCACAAGTTTATTTGACGCAACTGGTACAACTTTTCTTGACGCAACTGGCACAAGTTGGATCGCCGTAACTGGCACAAGTTTGTTTGACGCAACTGGCACAAGTTTATTTGACGCAACTGGCACAAGTTTTCTTGACGCAAGTGGCACAAGTTTGTTTGCCGTAACTGGCACAAGTTTGTTCGACGCAACTGGCACAAGTTTGTTCGACGCAACTGGCACAAGTTTGTTTGACGCAACTGGCACAAGTTTGTTCGACGCAACTGGCACAAGTTTGTTTGACGCAACTGGCACAAGTTTCTTCGACGCAACTGGCACAAGTTTGTTCGACGCAACTGGCACAAGTTTGTTTGATGCAATTGGCACAAGTTTGTTCTACTCAACTGGCACAAGTTTGTTCTGTGCAACTGGCACTAGTTTGTTTTACGCAACTGGCATAAGTTTGTTTGACGCAACTGGCACAAGTTTGTTCTACCAACTAGCACAAGTTTGTTCGACTCAACTGGCACAAGGTTGTTCTACGCAACTGGCACAAGTTTTCTCGAAGCAACTGGCACAAGTTTGTACGCCATATCTGGCACAAGTTTGTTCGACGCAACTGGCACAAGTTTGTTCAACGCAAATGGCACAAGTTTGTTTGACGTAACTGGCACAAGTTTCTTCGACGCAACTGGCACAAGTTTGTTCGATGCAACTGGCACAAGTTTGTTTGACGCAACTGGCACAAGTTTGTTCTACGCAACTGGCACAAGTTTGTTCTATGCAACTGGCACTAGTTTGTTCTATGCAACTGGCATAAGTTTGTTTGACGCAACTGGTACAAGTTTGTTCTACGCAACTGGCACAAGTTTGTTCGACACAACTGGCACAAGTTTGTTCTACGCAACTCTTTCTAGTTAGTTGTACACAACTGGCACAGGTTTGTTTGACACAACTGGCACAAGTTTGTGCTACGGAAATGGCAAATGTTTGTTCTACGCAACTGACACAAGTTTGTTTGACATTACTGGCAGAAGTTTGTTCAACGCAACTGGCACATGTTTGTTTGACGTAACTGGCGCAAGTTTGTTCGACGCAACTGGCACAAGTTTGTTCGACGCAACTGGCAAAAGTTTGTTCGATGCAACTGGCACTAGTTTGTTTAACGCAACTGGCACAAGTTTGTTCGACCCAACTGGCACAAGTTTGTTTGACTCAACTGGCACAAGTTTGTTTGACGCAACTGGCAAAAGTTTGTTTGACGCAACTGGCAGAAGTTCGTTTGACGCAACTGGCACAAGTTTGTTCGACGCAACTGGCACAAGTTTGTTTGACGCAACTGGCACAAGTTTGTTCTACGCAACTGGCACAAGTTTGTTTGACGCAACTGGCACAAGTTTGTTTGACGCAACTGGCACAAGTTTTTTTTGACACAACTGGCACAAGTTTGTTAGACGCAACTGGCACAAGTTTGTTTGACGTAACAGGCACAAGTTTTTTGGACTCAATTGGTACAAGTTTGTTTGACGCCTCTGGCACAAGTTTGTTTGACGCAAGAGGCACAAGTTTGTTTGACGCAACTGGCACAAGTTTGTTTACCGCAACTGGCACAAGTTTTTTTTACGCCACTGGCACAATTTTTTTCTAAGCAACTGGCACAAGTTTGTTCGCCATATCTGGCACAAGTTTGTTCGACGCAACTGGCACAAGTTTGTTTGACGCAACTGGCACAAGTTTGTTAGACGCAACTGGCACAAGTTTGTTCAACGCAACTGGCACAAGTTTTTTTTGAATCAATCGGCACAAGTTTCTTTGACGCAACTGGCAAAAGTTTGTTTGACACAACTGGCACAAGTTTGTTTGACGCAAATGGCACAAGTTTGTTTGACGCAACTGGCACAAGTTTATTTGACGCAACTGGCACAACTTTTCTCGACGCAGCTGGCACAAGTTTGTTCGCCGTAACTGGCACAAGTTTGTTTGACGCAACTGGCACAAGTTTATTTGACGCAACTGGCACAAGTTTTCTCGACGCAAGTGGCACAAGTTTGTTCACCGTAACTGGCACAAGTTTGTTCGACGCAACTGGCAAAAGTTTGTTCGGTGCAACTGTCACAAGTTTGTTTAACGCAACTGGCATAAGATTGTTCGACCCAACTGGCACAAGTTTGTTTGACTCAACTGGCACAAGTTTGTTTGACTCAACTGGCACAAGTTTGTTTGACGCAACTGGCACAAGTTCGTTTGACGTAACTGGCACAAGTTTCTTCGACGCAACTGGCACAAGTTTGTTCGACGCAACTGGCACTAGTTTGTTTTACGCAACTGGCATATGTTTGTTTGACGCAACTGGCACAAGTTTGTTCTCCGTAACTGGCACAAGTTTGTTCGACGCAACTGGCACAAGTTTCTTCGACGCAACTGTCACAAGTTTGTTTGACGCAACTGGCACAAGTTTCTTCGACACAACTGGCACAAGTTTGTTCGACGCAACTGGCACAAGTTTGTTTGATGCAATTGGCACAAGTTTGTTCTACTCAACTGGCACAAGTTTGTTCTATGCAACTGGCACTAGTTTGTTTTACGCAACTGGCATATGTTTGTTTGACGCAACTGGCACAAGTTTGTTCTACCAACTAGCACAAGTTTGTTCGACTCAACTGGCACAAGGTTGTTGTACGCAACTGGCACAAGTTTGTTCTACGCAACTGCCACAAGTTTGTTTGACGCAACTGGCACAAGTTTGTTCGATGCAACTGGCACAAGTTTGTTGGATGCCACTGGCACAAGTTTGTTTGACGAAACTGGCACAAGTTTTTTTGACGCAACTGGCACAAGTTTGTTAGACGCAACTGGCACAAGTTTATTTGACGCAACTGGCACAAGTTTTTTCGACTCAAGTGGCACAAGTTTGTTTGACGCAACTGGAACAAGTTTGTTTGTCGCAACTGGCACAAGTTTGTCTGACGCAACTGGCACAAGTTTGTTCTACGCAACTGGCACAAGTTTATTTGACACAACTGGCACAAGTTTGTTCGCCGTAACTGGCACAAGTTTGTTCGACGCAACTGGCACAAGTTTGTTCGACGCAAGTGGCACAAGTTTGTTCTACATAACTGGCACAAGTTTGTTCTATGCAACTGGCACAAGTTTGTTCTATGCAACTGGCACAAGTTTGTTCTACGCATCTGGCACAAGTTTGTTCTATGCAACTGGCACTAGTTTGTTCTACGCAACTGGGACATGTTTGTTTGACGCAACTGGCACAAGTTTGTTCTACCCAACTGACATAATTTTGTTCGACACAACTGGCAGAAGTATGTTCAACGCAACTGGCACAAGTTTGTTTGACGTAACTGGCGCAAGTTTGTTCGACGCAACTGTCACAAGTTTGTTCGACGCAACAGGCAAAAGTTTGCTGGATGCAACTGGCACAAGTTTGTTTAACGCAACTGGCACAAGTTTGTTCGACCCAACTGGCACAAATTTGTTTGACTCAACTGGCACAAGTTTGTTTGACGCAACTGGCACAAGTTCGTTTGACGCAACTGGCACAAGGTTCTTCTACGCAACTGGCACAAGATTGTTTGAAGCAACTGGCACAAGTTTGTTCTACACAACTGGCACAAGTTTGTTTGTCGCAACTGGAACAAGTTTGTTTGATGCAACTGGCACAAGTTTGTTAGACACAACTGGCACAAGTTTGTTCGACGTAACTGTCACAAGTTTTTTCGACTCAATTGGTACAAGTTTGTTTGACGCAACTGGCACAAGTTTGTTTGACGCAAGAGGCACAAGTTTGTTTGACGCAACTGGCACAAGTTTGTTTGACGCAACTGGCACAAGTTTTTTTTACGCAACTGGCACAAGTTTGTTTGACGCAACTGGCACAAGTTTGTTCTCCATATCTGGCACAAGTTTGTTCGACGCAACTGGCACAAGTTTGTTCGACGCAAATGGCACAAGTTTGTTTGACGCAACTGGCACAAGTTTCTTCGACGCAACTGGCACAAGTTTGTTCGACGCAACTGGCACAAGTTTGTTTGACGCAACTGGCACAAGTTTGTTCTACGCAACTGGCACAAGTTTGTTCTATGCAACTGGCACTAGTTTGTTCTATGCAACTGGCATAAGTTTGTTTGACGCAACTGGTACAAGTTTGTTCTACGCAACTGGCACAAGTTTGTTCGACACAACTGGCACAAGTTTGTTCGAAGCAACTGGCAAAAGTTTGTTCGATGCAACTGGCACAAGTTTGTTTAACGCAACTGGCACAAGTTTGTTCTACCCAACTGGCACAAGATTGTTTGACTCAACTGGCACAAGTTTGTTTGACGCAACTGGCAAAAGTTTGTTTGACGCAACTGGCACAAGTTCGTTTGACGCAACTGGCACAAGGTTCCTCTACGCAACTGGCACAAGTTTGTTTGACGCAACTGGCAAAAGTTTGTTCTACACAACTGGCACAAGTTTGTTTGTCGCAAGTGGCACAAGTTTGTTTGACGCAACTGGCACAAGTTTTTTTTGACGCAACTGGCACAAGATTGTTAGACGCAACTGGCACAAGTTTGTTTGACATAACAGGCACAAGTTTTTTCGACTTATTTGGTACAAGTTTGTTTGTCGCAACTGGCACAAGTTTGTTTGACGCAAGAGGGACAAGTTTTTTTGACGCAACTGGCACAAGTTTGTTTGACGCAACTGGCACAAGTTTGTTCTACCCAACTGGCACAAGTTTGTTTGACTCAACTGGCACAAGTTTGTTTGACGCAACTGGCAAAAGTTTGTTTGACGCAACTGGCACAAGTTCGTTTGACGCAACTGGCACAAGGTTCCTCTACGCAACTGGCACAAGTTTGTTTGACGCAACTGGCACAAGTTTGTTCTACACAGCTGGCACAAGTTTGTTTGACGCAACTGGCACAAGTTTGTTTGACGCAACTGGCACAAGTTTTTTTTGACGCAACTGGCACAAGTTTGTTTGTCGCAACTGGCACAAGTTTGTTTGACGCAAGAGGCACAAGTTTTTTTTGACGCAACTGGCACAAGTTTGTTTGACGCAACTGGCACAAGTTTTTTTTTACGCAACTGGCACAAGTTTTCTCGAAGCAACTGGCACAAGTTTGTTCGCCATATCTGGCACAAGTTTGTTTGACGCAACTGGCACAAGTTTGTTTGACGCAACTGGCACAAGTTTGTTTGACGCAACTGGCACAAGTTTGTTCGGTGCAACTGGCACAAGTTTGTTCGACACAACTGGCACAAGTTTGTTTGATGCAATTGGCACAAGTTTGTTCTACTCAACTGGCACAAGTTTGTTCTATGCAACTGGCACTAGTTTGTTTTACGCAACTGGCAAAAGTTTGTTTGACGCAACTGGCACAAGTTTGTTCTACAAACTAGCACAAGTTTGTTCGACTCAACTGGCACAAGGTTGTTCTACGCAACTGGCACAAGTTTGTTCTACGCAACTGGCACAAGTTTGTTTGACTCAACTGGCACAAGTTTGTTCGACGCAACTGGCACAAGTTTGTTGGATGCCACTGGCACAAGTTTGTTTGACGAAACTGGCACAAGTTTTTTTGACGCAACTGGCACAAGTTTGTTAGACGCAACTGGCACAAGTTTGTTCGACGCAACTGGCACAAGTTTTTTTGACTCAAGAGGCACAAGTTTGTTTGACGCAACTAGAACTATTTTGTTTGACACAACTGGCACAAGTTTGTTTGACGCAACAGGCACAAGTTTGTTTGACGCAACTGGCACAAGTTTATTTGACGCAACTGGCACAAGTTTTCTCGACGAAACTGGCACAAGTTTGTTCGCTGTAACTGACACAAGTTTGTTCGACGCAACTGGCACAAGTTTGTTCGACGCAACTGGCACAAGTTAGTTCTACATAACTGGCACAAGTTTGTTCTATGCAACTGGCAAAAGTATGTTCTACGCAACTGGCACAAGTTTGTTCTATGCATCTGGCTCAAGTTTGTTCTATGCAACTGGCACTAGTTTGTTCTACGCAACTGGGACATGGTTGTTTGACGCAACTGGCACAAGTTTGTTCTACCCAACTGACACAAGTTTGTTCGACGCAACTGGCACAAGTTTTTTCTACGCAACTGACACAAGTTTGTTTGACACAACTGGCAGAAGTTTGTTCAACGCAACTGGCACAAGTTTGTTTGACGTAACTGGCACAAGTTTGTTCGTCGCAATTGGCACAAGTTTGTTCGACGCAACTGGCAAAAGATTGTTCGATGCAACTGGCACAAGTTTGTTTAACGCAACTGGCACAAGTTTGTTAGACCCAACTGGCACAAGTTTGTTTGACGCAACTGGCACAAGTTCGTTTGACGCAACTGGCACAAGGTTCTTCTACGCAACTGGCACAAGTTTGTTTGACGCAACTGGCACAAGTTTGTTCTACGCAACTGGCACAAGTTTGTTTGACGCAACTGGCACAAGTTTGTTCTACGCAACTGGCACAAGTTTGTTAGACGCAACTGGCACAAGTTTGGTTGACGCAACTGGCACAAGTTTGTTAGACGCAACTGGCACAAGTTTGTTCGACGTAATAAGCACAAGTTTGTTTGACGCAAGAGGCACAAGTTTGTTTGACGCAACTGGCACAAGTTTTTTTTTACCCAACTGGCACAAGTTTTCTCGAAGCAACTGGCACAAGTTTGTTCGCGATATCTGGCACAAGTTTGTTCGACGCAACTGGCACAAGTTTGTTCGACGCAAATGGCTCAAGTTTGTTTGACGCAACTGTCACAAGTTTCTTCGACGCAACTGGCACAAGTTTGTTTGACGCAACTGGCACAAGTTTTTTTGACGCAACTGGCACAAGTTTGTTCTACGCAACTGGGACAAGTTTGTTCTATGCAACTGGCACTAGTTTGTTCTATGCAACTGGCATAAGTTTGTTCGACACAACTGGCAGAAGTTTGTTCAACGCAACTGGCACAAGTTTGTTTGACGTAACTGGCGCAAGTTTGGTCGACGCAACTGTCACAAGTTTGTTCGACGCAACTGGCAAAACTTTGTTCGATGCAACTGGCACAAGTTTGTTTAACGCAACTGGCACAAGTTTGTTCGACCCAACTGGCACAAGTTTGTTTGACTCAACTGGCACAAGTTTGTTTGACGCAACTGGCACAAGTTCGTTTGACGCAACTGGCACAAGGTTCTTCTACGCAACTGTCACAAGTTTGTTTGACGCAACTGGCACAAGTTTGTTCTACGCAACTGGCACAAGTTTGTTTGACGCAACTGGCACAAGTTTGTTTGTCGCAACTGGCACAAGTTTTTTCGACTCAATTGGTACAAGTTTGTTTGACGCAACTGGCACAAGTTTGTTTGACGCAAGACCCACAAGTTTGTTTGACGCAACTGGCACAAGTTTGTTTGACGCAACTGGCACAAGTTTTTTTTTACGCAACTGGCACAAGTTTTCTCGAAGCAACTTGCACAAATTTGTTCGCCATATCTGCCACAAGTTTGTTCGACGCAAGTGGCACAAGTTTGTTCGACGCAACTGGCACAAGTTTGTTTGACGCAACTGGCACAAGTTTCTTCGACGCAAGTGGCACAAGTTTGTTCGACGCAACTGGCACAAGTTTGTTCAACGCAACTGGCACAAGTTTGTTCTATGCAACTGGGACAAGTTTGTTCTATGCAACTGGCACTAGTTTGTTCTATGCAACTGGCATAAGTTTGTTCTACGCAACTGGCACAAGTTTGTTCGACACAACTGGCACAAGTTTGTTCTACGCAACTCTTACTAGTTTGTTGTACACAACTGGCACAGGTTTGTTTGACACAACTGGCACAAGTTTGTTCTACGCAAATGGCAAATGTTTGTTCTACGCAACTGACACAAGTTTGTTTGACACAACTGGCAGAAGTTTGTTCAACGCAACTGGCACAAGTTTGTTTGACGTAACTGGCGCAAGTTTGTTCGATGCAACTGGCACAAGTTTGTTTAACGCAACTGGCACAAGTTTGTTCTACCCAACTGGCACAAGTTTGTTTGACTCAACTGGCACAAGTTTGTTTGACGCAACTGGCAAAAGTTTGTTTGACGCAACTGGCACAAGTTCGTTTGACGCAACTGGCACAAGGTTCTTCTACGCAACTGGCACAAGTTTGTTTGACGCAACTGGCACAAGTTTGTTCTACGCAACTGTCACAAGTTTGTTTAACGCAACTGGCACAAGTTTGTTTGACGCAACTGGCACAAGTTTTTTTTGACGCAACTGGCACAAGTTTGTTAGATGCAACTAGCACAAGTTTGTTCGACGTAACAGGCACAAGTTTTTTCGCCTCAATTGGTACAAGTTTGTTTGACGCAACTGGCACAAGTTTGTTTGACGCAAGACCCACAAGTTTTTTTGACGCAACTGGCACAAGTTTGTTTGACGCAACTGGCACAAGTTTTTTTTTACGCAACTGGCACAAGTTTTCTCGAAGCAACTGGCACAAGTTTGTTCGCCATATCTGGCACAAGTTTGTTCGACGCAACTGGCACAAGTTTGTTTGACGCAACTGGCACAAGTTTGTTAGACGCAACTGGCACAAGTTTGTTCAACGCAACTGGCACTAGTTTTTTCGAATCAATTGGCACAAGTTTGTTTGACGCAACTGGCACAAGTTTGTTTGACGCAACTGGCACAAGTTTGTTTGATGCAACTGGCACAAGTTTGTTTGACACAACTGGAACAAGTTTGTTCGACGCAACTGGCACAAGTTTCTTCGACACAACTGGCACAAGTTTGTTTGATGCAATTGGCACAAGTTTGTTCTACTCAACTGGCACAAGTTTGTTCTATGCAACTGGCACTAGTTTGTTTTACGCAACTGGCATAAGTTTTTTTGACGCAACTGGCATAAGTTTGTTCTACCAACTAGCACAAGTTTGTTCGACTCAACTGGCACAAGGTTGTTCTACGCAACTGGCACAAGTTTGTTCTACGCAACTGGCACAAGTTTGTTCGACGCAACTGGCACAAGTTTGTTGGATGCCACTGGCAAAAGTTTGTTTGACGAAACTGGCACAAGTTTTTTTGACACAACTGGCACAAGTTTGTTAGACGCAACTGGCACAAGTTTGTTCAACGCAACTGGCACAAGTTTGTTTGACGCAACTGACACAAGTTTGTTCGACGCAACTGGCACAAGTTTGTTCGACGCAACTGGCACAAGTTTGTTCGACGCAACTGGCACAAGTTTGTTCGACGCTACTGTCACAACTTTGTTCGACGCAACTGCACAATGTTGTTCTACGCAACTGGCACATATTTGTTCTATGCAACTGGCATAAGTTTGTTTGAGGCAACTGGCACAAGTTTGTTCTACGCAACTGGCACAAGTTTGTTCGACGCAACTGGTACAAGTTTGTTTGACACAACTGGTACAAGTTTGTTGGACGCGACTGGCACAAGTTTGTTTGACTCAACTGGCACAAGTTTGTTTGACACAACTGGCACAAGTTTGTTCGACGCAACTGGCACAAGTTTGTTTGACGCAATTGGCACAAGTTTGTTTGACGCAACTGGTACAAGTTTGTTGGACGCAACTGGCACAAGTTTGTTTGAACCAACTGGCACAAGTTTGTTTGACACAACTGGGACAAGTTTGTTTGACGCAACTGGCACAAGTTTGTTTAACGCAACTGGCACAAGGTTGTTCTATGCAACTGGCACAAGTTTGTTCTACGCAACTGACACAAGTTTGTTCTACGCAACTGGCACAAGTTTGTTCGATGCAACTGCCACAAGTTTGTTCGACGCAACTGGCACAAGTTTGTTTGACGCAACTGGCACAAGTTTGTTAGACGCAACTGGCACAAGTTTGTTCGACGCAACTGGCACAAGTTTTTTCGACTCAATTGGCACAAGTTTGTTTGACGCAACTGGCACAAGTTTGTTTGACGCAACTGACACAAGTTTGTTCGACGCAACTGGCACAAGTTTGTTCGACGCAACTGGCACAAGTTTGTTTGACGCAACTGGCACAAGTTTGTTCGACGCTACTGTCACAAGTTTGTTCGACGCAACTGCACAATGTTGTTCTACGCAACTGGCACATATTTGTTCTATGCAACTTGCATAAGTTTGTTTGAGGCAACTGGCACAAGTTTGTTCTACGCAACTGACACTAGTTTGTTCGACGCAACTGGTACAAGTTTGTTTGACACAACTGGTACAAGTTTGTTGGATGCAACTGGCACAAGTTTGTTTGACGCAACTGGCACAAGTTTGTTTGACACAACTGGCACAAGTTTGTTCGACGCAACTGGCACAAGTTTGTTTGACGCAACTGGCACAAGTTTGTTTGACGCAACTGGCACAAGGTTGTTCGATGCAACTGGCACAAGTTTGATTGACGCAACTGGCCAAAGTTTTTTTGACGCAACTGGCACAAGTTTTTTTGACGCAACTGGCACAAGTTTGTTTGACACAACTGGCACAAGTTTGTTGGACGCAACTGGCACAAGTTTGTTCGACGCAACTGGCACAAGTTTGTTCGACGCAACTGGCACAAATTTGTTTGACGCAACTGGCACAAGTTTGTTTGACGCTACTGGCACAAGTTTGTTTGACGCAACTGGCACAAGGTTGTTCTATGCAACTGGCACAAGTTTGTACTATGCAACTGGCACAAGTTTGTTTGACGCAACTGGCACAAGTTTGTTTGATGCAACAGGCACAAGTTTGTTCTACATAACTGGCACAAGTTTGTTGTACACAACTGGCACAAGTTTGTTTGACACAACTGGCACAAGTTTGTTCTACGCAAATGGCAAAAGTTTGTTCTACGCACCTGACACAATTTTGTTCTATGCAACTGGCACTAGTTTGTTCTACGCAACTGGTTCAAATTTGTTTGACGCAATTGGCACATGTTTGTTCTACCCAGCTGGCACAAGTTTGTTCGACGCAACTGGCACAAGTTTGTTCTACACAACTGGCAAAAGTTTGTTTGACACAACTGGCACAAGTTTGTTCTAAGCAACTGGCACAAGTTTGTTCGACGGAACTGGCGCAAGTTTGTTCGACGCAACTGTCACAACTTTTTTCGACACAACTGGCACAAATTTGTACGACCCAACTGGTAAAAGTTTGTTTAACGTAACTGGCACAAGTTTGTTCGACCCAACTGGCACAAGTTTGTTTCACACAACTGGCACAAGTTTGTTCGATGCAACTGGCACAAGTTTGTTTGAGGCAACTGGCACAAGTTTGTTTGACGCAACTGGCACAAGGTTGTTCTACGCAACATGTACAAGTTTGTTCTACGCAACTGGCACAAGGTTGTTCTACGCAACATGTACAAGTTTGTTCTACGCAAGTAGCACAAGTTTGTTTGACGCAACTGGCACAAGTTTGTTCTATGCAACTGGCACAAGTTTGTTCGATGCAACTGGCACAAGTTTGTTCAACGCAACTGGCACAAGTTTGTTTGACGCAACTGGCACAAGTTTGTTAGCCGCAACTGGCACAAGTTTGTTCAACGCAACTGGCACAAGTTTTTTCGAATCAATTGGCACAAGTTTGTTTGATGCAACTGGCACAAGTTTGTTTGACGCAACTGGCACAAGTTTGTTTGACGCAACTGGCAGAAGTTTGTTTGACGCAACTGGCACAAGTTTATTTGACGCAAGTGGCACAACTTTTCTCGACGCAACTGGCACAAGTTGGTTCGCCGTAAGTGGCACAAGTTTGTTTGACGCAACTGGCACAAGTTTATTTGACGCAACTGGCAAAAGTTTTCTGGACGCAAGTGGCATAAGTTTGTTCGCCCTAACTGACACAAGTTTGTTAGATGCAACTGGCACAAGTTTGTTCGACGCAACTGGCACAAGTTTGTTTGACGCAACTGGCACAAGTTTGTTCGACGCAACTGGCACAAGTTTGTTCGACGCAACTGGCACAAGTTTGTTTGATGCAATTGGCACAAGTTTGTTCTACTCAACTGGCACAAGTTTTTTCTATGCAACTGGCACTAGTTTGTTTTATGCAACTGGCATAAGTTTGTTTGACGCAACTGGCACAAGTTTGTTCTACCAACTAGCACAAGTTTGGTCGACTCAACTGGCACAAGGTTGTTCTACGCAACTGGCACAAGTTTGTTCTACGCAACTGGCACAAGTTTGTTTGACGCAACTGGCACAAGTTTGTTCGACGCAACTGGCACAAGTTTGTTGGATGCCACTGGCACAAGTTTGTTTGACGAAACTGGCCCAAGTTTTTTCGACGCAACTGGCACAAGTTTGTTAGACGCAACTGGCACAAGTTTGTTCGACGCAACTGGCACAAGTTTTTTTTACTCAATTGGCACAAGTTTGTTTGACGCAACTGGAACAAGTTTGTTTGACGCAACTAGCACAAGTTTATTTGACGCAACTGGCACAAGTTTGTTTGACGCAACTGGCACAAGTTTATTTGACGCAACTGGCACAAGTTTTCTCGACGAAACTGGCACAAGTTTGTTTGACGAAACTGGCACAAGTTTGTTCGACGCAACTGGCACAAGTTTGTTCGACGCAACTGGCACAAGTTTTTTCGACTCAATTGGCACAAGTTTGTTTGACGCAATTGGCACAAGTTTTTCTACGCAACTGGCACAAGTTTGTTCTATGCATATGGCACAAGTTTGTTCTATGCAACTGGCACTAGTTTGTTCTACGCAACTGGGACATGTTTGTTTGACACAACTGGCACAAGTTTGTTCTACCCAACTGACACAAGTTTGTTCGACGCAACTGGCACAAGTTTGTTCTACGCAACTGATACAAGTTTGTTTGACACAACTGGCAGAAGTTTGTTCAACGCAACTGGCACAAGTTTGTTTGACGTAACTGCCACAAGTTTGTTCGACGCAACTGGTACAAGTTTGTTCGACGCAACTGGCATAAGTTTGTTCGACCCAACTGGCACAAGTTTGTTCGACCCAACTGGCACAAGTTTTTTTGACGCAACTGGCACAAGTTTGTTAGACGCAACTGGCAGAAGTTTGTTCGACGCAACTGACACAAGTTTTTTCGACTCAATTGGCACAAGTTTGTTTGACGCAACTGGAACAAGTTTGTTTGATGCAACT
Organism: Macrobrachium rosenbergii; assembly: GCA_039081455.1. Taxonomy (NCBI): domain Eukaryota; kingdom Metazoa; phylum Arthropoda; class Malacostraca; order Decapoda; family Palaemonidae; genus Macrobrachium; species Macrobrachium rosenbergii. The sequence goes on along the minus strand of JANJGK010000156.1, from coordinate 1,131,188 downwards.
GGCACAAGTTTGTTTGACGCAACTGGCACAAGTTTGTTTGACGCAACTGGCACAAGTTTATTTGATGCAACTGGCACAAGTTTGTTCGATGCAACTGGCAAAAGTTTGTTCGGTGCAACTGGCACAAGTTTGTTTAACGCAATTGGCATAAGATTGTTCGACCCAACTGGCACAAGTTTGTTTGACTCAACTGGCACAAGTTTGTTTGACTCAACTGGCACAAGTTTGTTTGACGCAACTGGCACAAGTTCGTTTGACGCAACTGGCACAAGGTTCTTCTACGCAACTGGCACAAGTTTGCTTGAGGCAACTGGCACAAGTTTGTTTGACGCAACTGGCACAAGTTTGTTTGACGCAACTGGCACAAGTTTGTTTGACGAAACTGGCACAAGTTTGTTAGACGCACCTGGCACATGTTTGTTCGACGTAAAAGGCACAAGTTTTTTCGACTCAATTGATACAAGTTTGTTTGACGCAACTGGCACAAGTTTGTTTGACGCAACTGGCACAAGTTTGTTCTACCAACTAGCACAAGTTTGTTCGACTCAACTGGCACAAGGTTGTTCTACGCAACTGGCACAAGTTTGTTCTACGCAACTGGCACAAGATTGTTTGACGCAACTGGCACAAGTTTGTTCGACGCACCTGGCACAAGTTTGTTGGATGCCACTAGCACAAGTTTGCTTGACGAAACTGGCCCAAGTTTTTTTGACGCAACTGGCACAAGTTTGTTAGACGCAACTGGCACAAGTTTGTTCGACGCAACTGGCACAATTTTTTTCTACTCAATTGGCAAAAGTTTGTTTGACGCAACTGACACAAGTTTGTTTGACGCAACTGGCACAAGTTTATTTGACGCAACTGGCACAAGTTTTCTCGACGAAACTGGCCCAAGTTTGTTCGCCGTAACTGGCACAGGTTTGTTCGACGCAACTGGCACAAGTTTGTTCGACGCAACTGGCACAAGTTTGTTCTACGCAACTGACGCAAGTTTGTTTGACACAACTGGCAGAAGTTTGTTCAACGCAACTGGCACAAGTTTGTTTGACGTAACTGGCGCAAGTTTGTTCGACGCAACTGGCAAAAGTTTGTTCGATGCAACTGGCACAAGTTTGTTTAACGCAACTGGCACAAGTTTGTTCGACCCAACTGGCACAAGTTTGTTTGACTCAACTGGCACAAGTTTGTTCGGCGCAACTGGCACAAGTTTGTTTGACGCAACTGGCACAAGTTCGTTTGACTCAACTGGCACAAGGTTCTTCTATGCAACTGACACAAGTTTGTTTGACGCAACTGGCACAAGTTTGTTCTACGCAACTGGCACAAGTTTGTTTGACGCAACTGGCACAAGTTTGTTCGATGCAACTGGCACAAATTTTTTCGACTCAATTGGCACAATTTGTTTAACGCAAGAGGTACAAGTTTGTTTGACGCAACTTTCACAAGTTTGTTTGACGCAACTGGCACAAGGTTTTTTTGACGCAACTGGCACAAGTTTTCTCGACGCAGCTTGCACAAGTTTGTTCGCCATATCTGGCATAAGTTTGTTCGACGCAACTGGCACAAGTTTGTTCGACGCAACTGGCACATGTTTGTTTGACGCAACTGGCACAAGTTTCTTCGACGCAACTGGCACAAGTTTGTTTGACGCAACTGGCACAAGTTTGTTTGACGCAACTGGCACAAGTTTGTTCTACGCAACTGGCAAAAGTTTGTTCTATGCAACTGGCACTAGATTGTTTGACGCAACTGGCATAACTTTGTTTGACGCAACTGGCACAAGTTTGTTCTACACAAGTGGCACAAGTTTGTTCTACGCAACTGGCACAAGTTTGTTTGACGCAACTGGTACAAGTTTGTTGGACACAACTGGCACAAGTTTGTTCAAACCAACTGGCACAAGTTTGTTTGACACAACTGGGACAAGTTTGTTTGGCGCAACTGGCACAAGTTTGTTTGACGCAACTAGCACAAGGTTGTTCTATGCAACTGGCACAAGTTTGTTCTACGCAACTGGCACAAGTTTGTTCTACGCAACTGGCACAAGTTTGTTCGATGCAACTGCCACAAGTTTGTTCGACGCAACCGGCACAAGTTTGTTTGACGCCACTGGCACAAGTTTGTTAGACGCAACTGGCACAAGTTTGTTCGACGCAACTGGCACAAGTTTTTTCGACTCAATTGGCACAAGTTTGTTTGACGCAACTGGCACAAGTTTGATTGACGCAACTGACACAAGTTTGTTCTTCGCAACTGGCACAAGTTTGTTCGATGCAACTGGCACAAGTTTGTTCGACGCAACTGGCACAAGTTTGTTCGACGCTACTGTCACAAGTTTGTTCGACGCAACTGCACAATGTTGTTCTACGCAACTGGCACAAGTTTGTTCTATGCAACTGGCACAAGTTTGTTCTACGCAACTGGCACAAGTTTGTTCTACGCAACTGGAACAAGTTTGTTCGATGCAACTGCCACAAGTTTGTTCGACGCAACTAGCACAAGTTTTTTTGACGCAACTGGCACAAGTTTGTTCGACGCAACTGGCACAAGTTTTTTCGACTCAATTGGCACAAGTTTGTTTGACGCAACTGGCCCAAGTTTTTTTGACGCAAGTGGCACAAGTTTGTGAGACGCAACTGGCACAAGTTTGTTCGACGCAACTGGCACAAGTTTTTTCGACTCAATTGGCACAAGTTTGTTTGACGCAACTGGAACAAGTTTGTTTGACGCAACTGGCACAAGTTTGTTTGACGCAACTGGCACAAGTTTGTTTGACGCAACTGGCACAAGTTTATTTGACGCAACTGGCACAAGTTTTCTCTACGAAACTGGCACAAGTTTGTTTGACGCAAATGGCACAAGTTTGTTTGACGCAACTGGCACAAGTTTGTTCGACGCAACTGGCACAAGTTTTTTCGACTCAATTGGCACAAGTATGTTTGACACAATTGGCACAAGTTTGTTCTACGCAACTGGCACAAGTTTGTTCTATGCATATGGCACAAGTTTGTTTTATGCAACTGGAACTAGTTTGTTCTATGGAACTGGGACATGTTTGTTTGACGCAACTGGCACAAGTTTGTTCTACCCAACTGACACAAGTTTGTTCGACGCAACTGGCAGAAGTTTGTTCTACGCAACTGACACAAGTTTGTTTGACACAACTGGCACAAGTTTGTTCAACGCAACTGGCACAAGTTTGTTTGACGTAACTGGCACAAGTTTGTTCGACGCAACTGGCACAAGTTTGTTCGACGCAACTGGCATAAGTTTCTTCGACCCAACTGGCACAAGTTTGTTCGACCCAACTGGCACAAGTTTTTTTGACGCAACTGGCACAAGTTTGTTAGACGCAACTGGCACAAGTTTGTTCGACGCAACTGGCACAAGTTTTTTCGACTCAATTGGCACAAATTTGTTTGACGCAACTGGAACAATTTTGTTTGACGCAACTGGCACAAGTTTGTTGATGCAACTGGCACAAGTTTGTTTGACGCAACTGGCACAAGTTTATTTGACGCAACTGGCACAAGTTTGTTCGATGCAACGGCAAAAGTTTGTTCGGTGCAACTGGCACAAGTTTGTTTAACGCAGCTGGCATAAGTTTGTTCGACCCAACTGGCACAAGTTTGTTTGACTCAACTGGCACAAGTTTGTTTGACTCAACTGGCACAAGTTTGTTTGACGCAACTGGCACAAGTTCGTTTGACGCAACTGGCACAAGGTTCTTCTACGCAACTGGCACAAGTTTGCTTGACGCAACTGGCACAAGTTTGTTTGACGCAACTGGCACAAGTTTGTTTGACGCAACTGGCACAAGTTTGTTTGACGCAACTGGCACAAGTTTGTTAGACGCACCTTGCACATGTTTGTTCGACGTAACAGGCACAAGTTTTTTTGACTCAATTGATACAAGTTTGTTTGACGCAACTGGCACAAGTTTGTTTGACGCAACTGGCATAAGTTTGTTCTACCAACTAGCACAAGTTTGTTCGACTCAACTGGTACAAGTTTGTTCGACTCAACTGGCACAAGTTTGTTCGACGCAACTGGCACATGTTTGTTTGACGCAACTGGCACAAGTTTCTTCGACGCAACTGGCACAAGTTTGTTCGACGCAACTGGCACAAGTTTGTTTGACACAACTGGCACAAGTTTGTTCTACGCAACTGGCAAAAGTTTGTTCTATGCAACTGGCACTAGTTTGTTTGATGCAACTGGCATAAGTTTGTTTGACGCAACTGGCACAAGTTTGTTCTACGCAACTGGCAAAAGTTTGTTCGATGCAACTGGCACAAGTTTGTTTGACGAAACTGGTACAAGTTTGTTTGACGCAACTGGCACAAGTTTGTTCTACGCAACTGGCACAAGTTTGTTCGATGCAACTGCCATAAGTTTGTTTGACGGTAACTGGCACAAGTTTGTTAGACGCAACTGGCACAAGTTTGTTCGACGCAACTGGCACAAGTTTTTTCGACTCAATTGGCACAAGTTTGTTTGACGCAACTGGCACAAGTTTGTTTGACGCAACTGGCACAAGTTTGTTCTACGCAACTGGCACAAGTTTGTTCGACGCAACTGGCACAAGTTTGTTCGACGCAACTGGCACAAGTTTGTTCGACGCTACTGTCACAAGTTTGTTCGACGCAACTGCACAATGTTGTTCTACGCAACTGGCACAAGTTTGTTCTATGCAACTGGCACAAGTTTGTTCTACGCAACTGGCACAAGTTTGTTCTACGCAACTGGCACAAGTTTGTTCGATGCAACTGCCACAAGTTTGTTCGATGCAACTAGCACAAGTTTTTTTGACGCAACTGGCACAAGTTTGTTCGATGCAACTGGCACAAGTTTTTTCGACTGAATTGGCACAAGTTTGTTTGACGCAACTGGCTCAAGTATTTTTGACGCAAGTGGCACAAGTTTGTGAGACGCAACTGGCACAAGTTTGTTCGACGCAACTGGCACAAGTTTTTTCGACTCAATTGGCACAAGTTTGTTTGACGCAACTGGAACAAGTTTGTTTGACGCAACTGGCACAAGTTTGTTTGACGCAACTGGCACAAGTTTGTTTGACGCAACTGGCACAAGTTTAATTGACGCAACTGGCACAAGTTTTCTCGACGAAACTGGCACAAGTTTGTTCGCCGTAACTGGCACAAGTTTGTTCGAAGCAACTGGCACAAGTTTGTTCGACGCAACTGGCACAAGTTTGTTCTACATAACTGGCACAAGTTTCTTCTATGCAACTGGCACAAGTTTGTTCTACGCAACTGGCACAAGTTTGTTCTACGCATCTGGCACAAGTTTGTTCTATGCAACTGGCACTAGTTTGTTTTACGCAACTGGGACATATTTGTTTGACGCAACTGGCACAAGTTTGTTCTACCCAACTGACACAAGTTTGTTCGATGCAACTAGCACAAGTTTGTTCTACACAACTGTCACAAATTTGTTTGACACAACTGGCAGAAGTTTGTTCAACGCAACTGGCACAAGTTTCTTTGACGTAACTGGCGCAAGTTTGTTTGACGCAACAGGCACAAGTTTGTTCGACGCAACTGGCACTAGTTTGTTCGATGCAAATGGCACAAGTTCGTTTAACGCAACCTCGCACAAGTTTGTTTGACTCAACTGGCACAAGTTTCTTCGAGGCAACTGGCACAAGTTTGTTTGACGCAACTGGCACAAGTTCGTTTGACGCAACTGGCACAAGGTTCTTCTACGCAACTGGCACAAGTTTGTTTGACGCAACTGGCACAAGTTTGTTCTACGCAACTGGCACAAGTTTGTTTGACGCAACTGGCACAAGTTTGTTTGGCGCAACTGGCACAAGTCTGTTTGACGCAACTGGCACAAGTTTGTTAGACGCAACTGGCACAAGTTTGTTCGACGTAACAGGCACAAGTTTTTTTGACTCAATTGGTACAAGTTTGTTTGGCGCAACTGGCACAAGTTTGTTTGACGCGAGAGGCACAAGTTTGTTTGACGCAACTGGCACAAGTTTTTTTGACGCAACTGGCACAACTTTTTTTTTACGCAACTGGCACAAGTTTTCTCGAAGCAACTGGCACAAGTTTGTTTGCCATATCTGGCACAAGTTTGTTCGACGCAACTGGCACAAGTTTGTTCGACGCAAATGGCACAAATTTGTTTGACGCAACTGGCACAAGTTTCTTCGACGCAACTGGCACAAGTTAATTCGACGCAACTGGCACAAGTTTGTTTGACGCAACTGGCACAAGTTTGTTCTACGCAACTGGGACAAGTTTGTTCTATGCAACTGGCACTAGTTTGTTATATGCAACTGGTATAAGTTTGTTTGATGCAACTGGTACAAGTTTGTTCTACGCAACTGGCACAAGTTTGTTTGACACAACTGGCACAAGTTTGTTCTACGCAACTCTTACTAGTCTGTTGTACACAACTGGCACAGGTTTTTTTTGACACAACTGGCACAAGTTTGTTCTACGCAAATGGCAAATGTTTGTTCTATGCAACTGACACAAGTTTGTTTGACACAACTGGCAGAAGTTTGATCAACGCAACTGGCACAAGTTTGTTTGACGTAACTGGCACAAGTTTGTTCGACACAACTGGCAAAAGTTTGTTCGATGCAACTGGCAAAAGTTTGTTTAACGCAACTGGCACAAGTTTGTTCGACCCAACTGGCACAAGTTTGTCTGACTCAACTGGCACAAGTTTCTTTGATGCAACTGGGAAAAGTTTGTTTGACGCAACTGGCACAAGTTCGTTTGACGCAACTGGCACAATATTCTTCTACGCAACTGGCACAAGTTTGTTTGACGCAACTGGCACAAGTTTGTTCTACGCAACTGGCACTAGTTTGTTTGCTCAACTGGCACAAGTTTGTTTGACGCAACTGGCACAAGTTTTTTTTAACGCAACTGGCACAAGTTTGTTAGACGCAACTAGCACAAGTTTGTTCGACGTAACGGGCACAAGTTTTTTCGACTCAATTGGTACAAGTTTGTTTGACGCAACTGGCACAAGTTTGTTTGACGCAAGAGGCACAAGTTTGTTTGACGCAACTGGCACAAGTTTGTTTGACGCAACTGGCACAAGTTTTTTTTACACAACTGGCACAAGTTTTCTCGAAGCAACTGGTACAAGTTTGTTCGCCATATCTGGCACAAGTTTGTTCGACGCAACTGGCACAAGTTTGTTTGACGCAACTGGCACAAGTTTGTTAGATGCAACTGGCACAAGTTTGTTCAACGCAACTGGCACAAGTTTGTTCAACGCAACTGGCACAAGTTTTTTCGAATCAATTGGCACAAGTTTGTTTGACGCAACTGGCACAAGTTTGTTTGACGCAACTGGCACAAGTTTGTTTGACGCAACTGGCACAAGTTTGTTTAATGCAAGTTTATTTGACGCAACTGGCACAAGTTTTCTTGACGCAAGTGGCACAAGTTTGTTCGCCGTAACTCGCACAAGTTTGTTTGACGCAACTGGCACAAGTTTATTTGACGCAACTGGCACAAGTTTTCTCGACGCAAGTGGCACAAGTTAGTTCGCCGTAACTGGCACAAGTTTGTTCGACGCAACTGGCACAAGTTTGTTCGACGCAACTGGCACAAGTTTGTTTTGACGCAACTGGCACAAGTTTCTTCGACGGAACTGGCACAAGTTTGTTCGACGCAACTGGCACAAGTTTGTTTGATGCAACTGGCACAAGTTTGTTCTACTCAACTGGCACAAGTGTGTTCTATGCAACTGGCACTAGTTTGTTTTATGCAACTGGCATAAGTTTGTTTGACGCAACTGGCACAAGTTTGTTCTACCAACTAGCACAAGTTTGTTCGACTCAACTGGCACAAGGTTGTTCTACGCAACTGGCACAAGTTTGTTCTACGCAACTGGCACAAGTTTGTTTGACGCAACTGGCACAAGTTTGTTCAACGCAACTGGCACAAGTTTGTTGGATGCCACTGGCACAAATTTGTTTGACGAAACTGTCACAAGTTTTTTTGACGCAACTGGCACAAGTTCGTTAGACGCAACTGGCACAAGTTTGTTCGACGCAACTGGCACAAATTTTTTCGACTCAAGTAGCACAAGTTTGTTTGACGCAACTGGAACAAGTTTGTTTGACGCAACTGGCACAAGTTTGTTTGACGCAACTGGCACAAGTTTGTTTGACGCAACTGGCACAAGTTTATTTGACGCAACTGGCACAAGTTTTCTCGACGAAACTGACACAAGTTTGTTCGCCGTAACTGGCACAAGTTTGTTCGACGCAACTGGCACAAGTTTGTTTGACGCAACTGGCACAAGTTTGTTTGACGCAACTGGCACAATTTTATTTGACGCAACTGGCACAAGTTTTCTAGACGAAACTGGCACAAGTTTGTTCGCCGTAACTGGCACAAGTTTGTTCGACGCAACTGGCACAAGTTTGTTCTATGCAACTGGCACAAGTTTGTTCTACATAACTGGCACAAGTTTGTTCTATGCAACTGGCACAAGTTTGTTCTACGCAACTGGCACAAGTTTGTTCTATGCATCTGGCACAAGTTTGTTCTATGCAACTGGCACTAGTTTGTTCTACGCAACTGGGACATGTTTGTTTGACGCAACTGGCACAAGTTTGTTCTACCCAACTGACACAAGTTTGTTCGACGCAACTGGCACAAGTTTGTTCTACGCAACTGACATAAGTTTGTTTGACCCAACTGGCAGAAGTTTGTTCAACGCAACTGGCACAAGTTTGTTTGACGTAACTGGCACAAGTTTGTTCGACGCAACTGGCACAAGTTTGTTCGACGCAACTGGCAAAAGTTTGTTCGATGCAACTGGAACAAGTTTGTTTAACGCAACTGGCACAAGTTTGTTCGACCCAACTGGCACAAGATTGTTTAACTCAACTGGCACAAGTTTGCTCGACGCAACTGGCACAAGTTTGTTTGACGCAACTGGCACAAGTTCGTTTGACGCAACTGGCACAAGGTTCTTCTACGCAACTGGCACAAGTTTGTATGACGCAACTGGCACAAGTTTGTTCTACGCAACGGGCACAAGTTTGTTTGACGCAACTGGCACAAGTTTGTTTGACGCAACTGGCACAAGTTTGTTTGACGCAACTGGCACAAGTTTGTTAGACGCAACTGGCACAAGTTTGTTCGACGTAACAGGCACAAGTTTTTTCGACTCAATTGGTACAAGTTTGTTTGACGCAACTGGCACAAGTTTGTTTGACGCAAGAGGCACAAGTTTGTTTGACGCAACTGGCACAAGTTTTTTTGATGCAACTGGCACAAGTTTTTTTTTATGCAACTGGCACAAGTTTTCTCGAAGCAACTGGCAGAAGTTTGTTCGCCATATCTGGCACAAGTTTGTTTGACGCAACTGGCACAAGTTTGTTCGACGCAAATGGCACAAGTTTGTTTGACGCAACTGTCACAAGTTTCTTCGACGCAACTGGCACAAGTTTGTTCGACGCAACTGGCACAAGTTTGTTTGACGCAACTGGCACAAGTTTGTTCTACGCAACTGGGACAAGTTTGTTCTATGCAACTGGCACTAGTTTGTTCTATGCAACTGGCATAAGTTTGTTTGACGCAACTGGTACAAGTTTGTTCTATGCAACTGGCACAAGTTTGTTCGACACAACTGGCACAAGTTTGTTCTACGCAACTCTTACTAGTTTGTTGTACACAACTGGCACAGGTTTGTTTGACACAACTGGCACAAGTTTGTTCTACGCAAATGGCAAATGTTTGTTCTACACATATGGCACAAGTTTGTTCTATGCAACTGGCACTAGTGTGTTCTACGCAACTGGCACAAATTTGTTGGACACAACTGGCACAAGTTTGTTCTACGCAAATGGCAAATGTTTGTTCTACGCATATGGCACAAGTTTGTTCTATGCAACTGGCACTAGTGTGTTCTACGCAACTGGCACAAATTTGTTTGACACAACTGGCACATGTTTGTTCTACCCAACTGGCACAAGTTTGTTCGACGCAACTGGCACAAGTTTGTTTGATGCAACTGCCACAAGTTTGTTTGACACAACTGGCACAAATTTGTTCTAAGCAACTGGCACAAGTTTTTGCGACGGAACTGGCGCAAGTTTGTTCTATGCAACTGGCACAAGTTTGTTTGACGCAACTGTCACAAGTTTGTTCGACGCAACTGGAACAAATTTGTTTAACGTAACTGGCACAAGTTTGTTCGAACCAACTGGCACAAGTTTGTTTGACACAACTGGCACAAGTTTGTTTGACGCAACTGGCACAAGGTTGTTCTACGCAACATGTACAAGTTTGTTCTACGCAACTGGCACAAGTTTGTTTGATGCAACTGGCACAAGTTTGTTCTATGCAACTGGCACTAGTGTGTTCGATGCAACTGGCACAAGTTTGTTCAACGCAACTGGCACAAGTTTGTTTGACGCAACTGGCACAAGTTTGTTAGACGCACCTGACACAAGTTTGTTCAACGCAACTGGCACAAATTTTTTTTTATCAATTGGCACAAGTTTGTTTGACGCAACTGGCACAAGTTTGTTTGACGCAACTGGCACAAGTTTGTTTGACGCAACTGGCACAAGTTTGTTTGACGCAACTGGCACAAGTTTATTTGACGCAACTGGCACAACTTTTCTCGTCGCAACTGGCACAAGTTTGTTCGCCGTAACTGGCACTAGTTTGTTTGACACAACTGGCACAAGTTTATTTGACGCAACTGGCACAAGTTTTCTCGACGCAAGTGGCACAAGTTGGTTCGAAGTAACTGGCACAAGTTTGTTCGACGCAACTGGCACAAGTTTCTTCGACGCAACTGGCACAAGTTTGTTTGACGGAACTGGCAAAAATTTCTTCGACGCAACTGGCACAAGTTTGTTCGACGAACTGGCACAAGTTTGTTTGACGCAATTGGCACAAGTTTGTTCTACTCAACTGAAACAAGTTTGTTCTATGCAACTGGCACTAGTTTGTTTTAGGCAACTGGCATAAGTTTGTTTGACACAACTGGCACAAGTTTTTTCTACAAACTAGCACAAGTTTGCTCGACGCAACTGGCACAAGGTTGTTCTACGCAACTGGCACAAGTTTGTTCTACGCAACTGGCACAAGTCTGTTTGATGCAACTGGCACAAGTTTGTTCTACGCAACTGGCACAAGTTTGTTGGATGCCACTGACACAAGTTTGTTCGACGAAACTGGCCCAAGTTTTTTTGACGCAACTGGCACAAGTTTGTTAGACGCAACTAGCACAAGTTTGTTCGACGCAACTAGCACAAGTTTTTTTCGACTCAATTGGCACAAGTTTGTTTGACACAACTGGAATAAGTTTGTTTGACGCAACTGGAACAAGTTTGTTTGACGCAACTGGCACAAGTTTGTTTGACGCAACTGGCACAAGTTTGTTTGACGCAACTGGCACAAGTTTATTTGACGCAACTAGCACAAGTTTTCTCGATGAAACTGGCATAAGTTTGTTCGCCGTACCTGGCATAAGTTTGTTAGACGAAACTGGCACAAGTTTGTTTGACGTAAATGGCAGAAGTTTGTTCTACATAACTGACACAAGTTTGTTCTATGCAACTGGCACAACTTTGTTCTACGCAACTGGCACAAGTTTGTTCTACGCATCTGGCACAAGTTTGTTCTATGCAACTGTCACAAGTTTGTTCTACGCAACTGGCACAAGTTTGTTCTACGCATCTGGCACAAGTTTGTTCTACGCAACTGGCACAAGTTTGTTTGACGCAACTGGCACAAATTTGTTCTACCCAACTAACAAAAGTTTGTTCGACGCAACTGGCACAAGTTTGTTCTACGCAACTGACACAAGTTTGTTTGACACAATTGGCGCAAGATTTTTCGACGCAACTGGCACAAGTTTGTTCGACGCAACTGGCAAAAGTTTGTTCGATGCAACTGGCACAAGTTTTTTTAACGCAACTGGCACAAGTTTGTTTGACGCAACTGGCACAAGTTTGTTTGACGCAACTGGCACAAGGTTCTTCTAAGCAACTGGCACAAGTTTGTTCTACGCAACTGGCACAAGTTCGTTTGACGCAACTGGCACAAGTTTGTTCGACGCAACTGGCACAAGTTTTTTTGACACAAGAGGCAAAATTTTGTTCTATGCAACTGGCACAAGTTTGTTTGACGCAACTGGCATAAGTTTTTTCTTACGCGACTGGCACAAGTTTTCTCGAAGCAACTGGCACAAGTTTGTTTGCCATATCTGGCACAAGTTTGTTCGACGCAACTGGCACAAGTTTGTTTGACGCAACTGGCACAAGTTTGTTTGACGCAACTGGCACAAGTTTGTTCAATGCAACTGGCACAAGTTTTTTCGAATCAATTGGCACAAGTGTGTTTGACGCAACTGGCACAAGTTTGTTTGCCGCAACTGGCACAAGTTTGTTTGACGCAACTGGCACAAGTTTGTTTGACGCAACTGGCACAAGTTTATTTGACGCAACTGGCACAACTTTTCTCGACGCAACTGGCACAAGTTGGTTCGCCGTAACTGGCACAAGTTTGTTTGACACAACTGGCACAAGTTTATTTGACGCAACTGGCACAAGTTTTCTCGACGCAAGTGGCACAAGTTTGTTTGCCGTAACTGGCACATGTTTGTTCTACACAACTGGCACAAGTTTGTTCGACGCAACTGGCACAAGTTTGTTTGACGCAACTGGCACAAGTTTGTTCGACGCAACTGGCACAAGTTTGTTTGACGCAACTGGCACAAGTTTCTTCGACGCAACTGGCACAAGTTTGTTCGACGCAAATGGCACAAGTTTGTTTGATGCAATTGGCACAAGTTTGTTCTACTCAACTGGCACAAGTTTGTTCTGTGCAACTGGCACTAGTTTGTTTTACGCAACTGGCGTAAGTTTGTTTGACGCAACTGGCACAAGTTTGTTCTACCAACTAGCACAAGTTTGTTCGACTCAACTGGCACAAGGTTGTTCTACGCAACTGGCACAAGTTTTCTCGAAGCAACTGGCACAAGTTTGTTCACCATATCTGGCACAAGTTTGTTCGACGCAACTGGCACAAGTTTGTTCAACGCAAATGGCACAAGTTTGTTTGACGTAACTGGCACAAGTTTCTTCGATGCAACTGGCACAAGTTTGTTCGATGCAACTGGCACAAGTTTGTTTGACGCAACTGGCACAAGTTTGTTCTACGCAACTGGCACAAGTTTGTTCTATGCAACTGGCACTAGTTTGTTCTATGCAACTGGCATAAGTTTGTTTGACGCAACTGGTAAAAGTTTGTTCTACGCAACTGGCATAAGTTTGTTCGACACAACTGGCACAAGTTTGTTCTACGCAACTCTTTCTAGTTTGTTGTACACAACTGCCACAGGTTTGTTTGACACAACTGGCACAAGTTTGTGCTACGCAAATGGCAAATGTTTGTTCTACGCAACTGACACAAGTTTGTTTGACACAACTGGCAGAAGTTTGTTCAACGCAACTGGCACAAGTTTTTTTGACGTAACTGGCGCAAGTTTGTTCGACGCAACTGGCACAAGTTTGTTCGACACAACTGGCAAAAGTTTGTTCGATTCAACTGGCACAAGTTTGTTTAACGCAACTGGCACAAGTTTGTTCGACCCAACTGGCACAAGTTTGTTTGACTCAACTGGCAAAAGTTTGTTTGACACAACTGGCAAAAGTTTGTTTGACGCAACTGGCACAAGTTCGTTTGACGCAACTGGCACAAGGTTCTTCTACGCAACTGGCACAAGTTTGTTTGACGCAACTGGCACAAGTTTGTTTGACGCAACTGGCACAAGTTTGTTTGACACAACTGGCACAAGTTTTTTTTTGATGCAACTGGCACAAGTTTGTTAGACGCAACTGGCACAAGTTTGTTTGACGTAACACGCACAAGTTTTTTGGACTCAATTGGTACAAGTTTGTTTGATGCCTCTGGCACAAGTTTGTTTGACGCAAGAGGCACAAGTTTGATTGACGCAACTGGCACAAGTTTGTTTGACGCAACTGGCACAAGTATTTTTTACGCCACTGGCACAAGTTTTCTCGAAGCAAATGGCACAAGTTTGTTCGCCATATCTGGCACAAGTTTGTTCGACGCAACTGGCACAAGTTTGTTTGACGCAACTGGCACAAGTTTGTTAGACGCAACTGGCACAAGTTTGTTCAACGCAACTGGCACAAGTTTTTTCGAATCAATCTGCACAAGTTTGTTTGACGTAACTGGCACAAGTTTGTTTGTCACAACTGGCACAAGTTTGTTTGACGCAACTGGCACAAGTTTGTTTGACGCAAACGGCACAAGTTTATTTGACGCAACTGGCACAACTTTTCTCGACGCAGCTGGCACAAGTTTGTTCGCCGTAACTGGCACAAGTTTGTTTGACGCAACTGGCACAAGTTTATTTGACGCAACTGGCACAAGTTTTCTCGACGCAAGTGGCACAAGTTTGTTCACCGTAACTGGCACAAGTTTGTTCGACGCAACTGTCACAAGTTTGTTCGACGCAACTGGCACAAGTTTGTTTGACGCAACTGGCACAAGTTTCTTCGACACAACTGGCACAATTTTGTTCGATGCAACTGGCACAAGTTTGTTTGATGCAATTGGCACAAGTTTGTTCTACTCAACTGGCACAAGTGTGTTCTATGCAACTGGCACTAGTTTGTTTTAAGCAACTGGCATATGTTTGTTTGATGCAACTGGCACAAGTTTGTTCTACCAACTAGCACAAGTTTGTTCGACTCAACTGGCACAAGGTTGTTCTACGCAACTGGCACAAGTTTGTTCTACGCAACTGGCACAAGTTTGTTTGACGCAACTGGCACAAGTTTGTTCGACGCAACTGGCAGAAGTTTGTTGGATGCGACTGGCACAAGTTTGTTTGACGAAACTGGCACAAGTTTTTTTGACGCAACTGGCACAAGTTTGTTAGACGCAACTGGCACAAGTTTATTTGACGCAACTGGCACAAGTTTTTTCGACTCAAGTGGCACAAGTTTGTTTAACGCAACTGGAACAAGTTTGTTTGACGCAATTGGCACAAGTTTGTTTGACGCAACTGGCACAAGTTTGTTCTACGCAACTGGCACAAGTTTATTTGACGCAACTGGCACAAGCTTGTTCGCCGTAACTGGCACAAGTTTGTTCGACGCAACTGGCACAAGTTTGTTCGACGCAAGTGGCACAAGTTTGTTCTACATAACTGGCCCAAGTTTGTTCTACGCATCTGGCACAAGTTTGTTCTATGCAACTGGCACTAGTTTGTTCTACGCAACTGGGACATGTTTGTTTGACGCAACTGGCACAAGTTTGTTCTACCCAACTGACATAATTTTGTTCGACACAACTGGCAGAAGTTTGTTCAACGCAACTGGCACAAGTTTGTTTGACGTAACTGGCGCAAATTTGTTCGACGCAACTGTCACAAGTTTGTTCGACGCAACAGTGAAAAGTTTGTTGGATGCAACTGGCACAAGTTTGTTTAACGCAATTGGCACAAGTTTGTTCGACGCAACTGGCAAAAGTTTGTTCGATGCAACTGGCACAAGTTTGTTTAACGCAACTGGCACAAGTTTGTTAGACCCAACTGGCATAAGTTTGTTTGACTCAACTGGCACAAGTTTGTTCGACGCAACTGGCACAAGTTCGTCTGACGCAACTGGCACAAGGTTCTTCTACGCAACTGGCACAAGTTTGTTTGACGCAACTGGCACAAGTTTGTTCTACGCAACTGGCACAAGTTTGTTTGACTCAACTGGCACAAGTTTGGTTGACGCAACTGGCACAAGTTTGTTAGACGCAACTGGCAGAAGTTTGTTCGACGTAATAGGCACAAGTTTTTTCGACTCAATTGGTACAAGTTTGTTTGACGCAACTGGCACAAGTTTGTTTGACGCAAGAGGCACAAGTTTGTTTGACGCAACTGGCACAAGTTTGTTTGACGCAACTGGCACAAGTTTTTTTTTACCCAACTGGCACAAGTTTTCTCGAAGCAACTGGCACAAGTTTGTTCGCCATTTCTGGCACAAGTTTGTTCGACGCAACTGGCACAAGTTTGTTCGACGCAAATGGCGCAAGTTTGTTTGACACAACTGTCACAAGTTTGTTCGACGCAACTGGCACAAGTTTGTTTGACGCAACTGGCACAAGTTTGTTCTACGCAACTGGGACAAGTTTGTTCTATGCAACTGGCACTAGTTTGTTCTATGCAACTGGCATAAGTTTGTTCGACACAACTGGCACAAGTTTGTTCGATGTAACTGGCACAAGTTTGTTCGACGCAACTGTCACAAGTTTGTTCGATGCAACTGGCAAAACTTTGTTCGATGCAACTGGCACAAGTTTGTTTAACGCAACTGGCACAAGTTTGTTCGACCCAACTGGCACAAGTTTGTTTGACTCAACTGGCACAAGTTTGTTCGACACAACTGGCACAAGTTTGTTTGACGCAACTGGCACAAGTTCGTTCGACGCAACTGGCACAAGGTTCTTCTACGCAACTGGCCCAAGTTTGTTTGACGCAACTGGCACAAGTTTGTTCTACGCAACTGGCACAAGTTTGTTTGACGCAACTGGCACAAGTTTGTTTGTCGCAACTGGCACAAGTTTGTTTGACGCATCTGGCACAAGTTTGTTAGACGCAACTGGCACAAGTTTGTTCGACGTAACTGGCACAAGTTTTTTCGACTCAATTGGTACAAGTTTGTTTGACGCAACTGGCACAAGTTTGTTTGACGCAAGAGGCACAAGTTTGTTTGACGCAACTGGCACAAGTTTGTTTGACGCAACTGGCACAAGTTTTTTTAACGCAACTGGCACAAGTTTTCTCGAAGCAACTTGCACAAGTTTGTTCGCCATATCTGGCACAAGTTTGTTCGACGCAAGTGGCACAAGTTTGTTCGACGCAAATGGCACAAGTTTGTTTGACGCAACTGGCACAAGTTTCTTCGACGCAACTGGCACAAGTTTGTTCGACGCAACTGGCACAAGTTTGTTCAACGCAACTGGCACAAGTTTGTTCTACGCAACTGGGACAAGTTTGTTCTATGCAACTGGCACTAGTTTGTTCTATGCAACTGGCATAAGTTTGTTTGACGCAACTGGTACAAGTTTGTTCTACGCAACTGGCACAAGTTTGTTCGACACAACTGGCACAAGTTTGTTCTACGCAACTCTTACTAGTTTGTTGTACACAACTGGCACAGGTTTGTTTGACACAAATGGCACAAGTTTGTTCTACGCAAATGGCAAATGTTTGTTCTACGCAACTGACACAAGTTTGTTTGACACAACTGGCAGAAGTTTGTTCAACGCAACTGGCACAAGTTTGTTTGACGTAACTGGCGCCAGTTTGTTTGACGCAACTGGCACAAGTTTGTTTGACGCAACTGGCACAAGTTTATTTGACGCAACTGGCACAAGTTTTCTCGACGAAACTGGCACAAGTTTGTTCGCCGTAACTGGCACAAGTTAGTTCGACGCAACTGGCACAAGTTTGTTCGACGCAACTGGCACAAGTTTGTTCTACATAACTGGCACAAGTTTGTTCTATGCAACTGGCACAAGTTTGTTCTACGCAACTGGCACAAGTTTGTTCTACGCATCTGGCACAAGTTTGTTTGACGCAACTGGCACAAGTTTGTTCTACCCAACTGACACAAGTTTGTTCGACGCAACTGGCACAAGTTTGTTCTACGCAACTGACACAAGTTTGTTTGACACAACTGGCAGAAGTTTGTTCAACGCAACTGGCACAAGTTTGTTTGACGTAACTGGCGCAAGTTTGTTCGACGCAACTGGCACAAGTTTGTTCGACGCAACTGGCAAAAGTTTGTTCGATGGAACTGGCACAAGTTTGTTTAACGCAACTGGCACAAGTTTGTTAGACTCAACTGGCACAAATTTGTTTGACTCAACCGGCACAAGTTTGTTCGACGCAACTGGCACAAGTTTGTTTGACGCAACTGGCACAAGTTCGTTTGACGCAACTGGCACAAGGTTCTTCTACGCAACTGGCACAAGTTTGTTTGACGCAACTGGCACAAGTTTGTTCTACGCAACTGGCACAAGTTTGTTTGACGCAACTGGCACAAGTTTGGTTGACGCAACTGGCACAAATTTATTAGACGCAACTGGCACAAGTTTGTTCGACGTAACAGGCACAAGTTTTTTCGACTCAATTGGTACAAGTTTGTTTGACGCAACTGGCACAAGTTTGTTTGACGCAAGAGGCACAAGTTTGTTTGACGCAACTGGCACAAGTTTGTTTGACGCAACTGGCACAAGTTTTTTTTTACGCAACTGGCACAAGTTTGTTCGCCATATCTGGCACAAGTTTGTTCGACGCAACTGTCACAAGTTCGTTCGACGCAAATGGTGGAAGTTTGTTTGACGCAACTGTCACAAGTTTCTTCGACGCAACTGGCACAAGTTTGTTCGACGCAACTGGCACAAGTTTGTTTGACGCAACTGGCACAAGTTTGTTCTACGCAACTGGGACAAGTTTGTTCTATGCAACTGGCACTAGTTTGTTCTATGCAACTGGCATAAGTTTGTTTGACGCAACTGGTACAAGTTTGTTCTATGCAACTGGCACAAGTTTGTTCGACACAACTGGCACAAGTTTGTTCTACGCAACTCTTACTAGTTTGTTGTACACAACTGGCACAGGTTTGTTTGACACAACTGGCACAAGTTTGTTCTACGCAAATGGCAAATGTTTGTTCTACACATATGGCACAAGTTTGTTCTATGCAACTGGCACTAGTGTGTTCTACGCAACTGGCACAAATTTGTTGGACACAACTGGCACAAGTTTGTTCTACGCAAATGGCAAATGTTTGTTCTACGCATATGGCACAAGTTTGTTCTATGCAACTGGCACTAGTGTGTTCTACGCAACTGGCACAAATTTGTTTGAGACAACTGGCACATGTTTGTTCTACCCAACTGGCACAAGTTTGTTCGACGCAACTGGCACAAGTTTGTTTGATGCAACTGGCACAAGTTTGTTTGACACAACTGGCACAAATTTGTTCTAAGCAACTGGCACAAGTTTGTGCGACGGAACTGGCGCAAGTTTGTTCTATGCAACTGGCACAAGTTTGTTTGACGCAACTGTCACAAGTTTGTTCGACGCAACTGGAACAAATTTGTTTAACGTAACTGGCACTAGTTTGTTCGAACCAACTGGCACAAGTTTGTTTGACACAACTGGCACAAGTTTGTTTGACGCAACTGGCACAAGGTTGTTCTACGCAACATGTACAAGTTTGTTCTACGCAACTGGCACAAGTTTGTTTGATGCAACTGGCACAAGTTTGTTCTATGCAACTGGCACTAGTGTGTTCGATGCAACTGGCACAAGTTTGTTCAACGCAACTGGCACAAGTTTGTTTGACGCAACTGGCACAAGTTTGTTAAACGCAACTGACACAAGTTTGTTCAACGCAACTGGCACAAATTTTTTTTAATCAATTGGCACAAGTTTGTTTGACGCAACTGGCACAAGTTTGTTTGACGCAACTGGCACAAGTTTGTTTGACGCAACTGGCACAAGTTTGTTTGACGCAACTGGCACAAGTTTATTTGACGCAAATGGCACAACTTTTCTCGTCGCAACTGGCACAAGTTTGTTCGCCGTAACTGGCGCTAGTTTGTTTGACGAAACTGGCACAAGTTTATTTGACGCAACTGGCACAAGTTTTCTCGACGCAAGTGGCACAAGTTGGTTCGAAGTAACTGGCACAAGTTTGTTCGACGCAACTGGCACAAGTTTCTTTGACGCAACTGGCACAAGTTTGTTTGACGGAACTGGCAAAAATTTCTTCGACGCAACTGGCACAAGTTTGTTCGACGAACTGGCACAAGTTTGTTTGACGCAATTGGCACAAGTTTGTTCTACTCAACTGAAACAAGTTTGTTCTATGCAACTGGCACTAGTTTGTTTTAGGCAACTGGCATAAGTTTGTTTGACGCAACTGGCACAAGTTTTTTCTACAAACTAGCACAAGTTTGCTCGACGCAACTGGCACAAGGTTGTTCTACGCAACTGGCACAAGTTTGTTCTACGCAACTGGCACAAGTCTGTTTGACGCAACTGGCACAAGTTTGTTCTACGCAACTGGCACAAGTTTGTTGGATGCCACTGACACAAGTTTGTTCGACGAAACTGGCCCAAGTTTTTTTGACGCAACTGGCACAAGTTTGTTAGACGCAACTGGCACAAGTTTGTTCGACGCAACTAGCACAAGTTTTTTTCGACTCAATTGGCACAAGTTTGTTTGACGCAACAGGAATAAATTTGTTTGACGCAACTGGAACAAGTTTGTTTGACGCAACTGGCACAAGTTTGTTTGACGCAACTGGCACAAGTTTGTTTGACGCAACTGGCACAAGTTTATTTGACGCAACTAGCACAAGTTTTCTCGATGAAACTGGCATAAGTTTGTTCGCCGTACCTGGCATAAGTTTGTTAGACGCAACTGGCACAAGTTTGTTTGACGTAAATGGCACAAGTTTGTTCTACATAACTGACACAAGTTTGTTCTATGCAACTGGCACAAGTTTGTTCTACGCAACTGGCACAAGTTTGTTCTACGCATCTGGCACAAGTTTGTTCTATGCAACTGTCACAAGTTTGTTCTACGCAACTGGCACAAGTTTGTTCTACGCATCTGGCACAAGTTTGTTCTACGCAACTGGCACAAGTTTGTTTGACGCAACTGGCACAAATTTGTTCTACCCAACTAACAAAAGTTTGTTCGACGCAACTGGCACAAGTTTGTTCTACGCAACTGACACAAGTTTGTTTGACACAATTGGCGCAAGATTTTTCGACGCAACTGGCACAAGTTTGTTCGACGCAACTGGCAAAAGTTTGTTCGATGCAACTGGCACAAGTTTTTTTAACGCAACTGGCACAAGTTTGTTTGACGCAACTGGCACAAGTTTGTTTGACGCAACTGGCACAAGGTTCTTCTAAGCAACTGGCACAAGTTTGTTCTACGCAACTGGCACAAGTTCGTTTGACGCAACTGGCACAAGTTTGTTCGACGCAACTGGCACAAGTTTGTTAGACGCAACTGGTACAAGTTTGTTCGACGTAACAGGCACAAGTTTTTTCGACTCAATTGGTACAAGTTTGTTTGATGCAACTGGGACAAGTTTTTTTGAAACAAGAGGCACAAGTTTGTTTGACGCAACTGGCACAAGTTTGTTTGACGCAACTGGCATAAGTTTTTTCTTACGCGACTAGCACAAGTTTTCTCGAAGCAACTGGCACAAGTTTGTTTGCCATATCTGGCACAAGTTTGTTCGACGCAACTGGCACAAGTTTGTTTGACGCAACTGGCACAAGTTTGTTTGACGCAACTGGCACAAGTTTGTTCAATGCAACTGGCACAAGTTTTTTCGAATCAATTGGCACAAGTGTGTTTGACGCAACTGGCACAAGTTTGTTTGCCGCAACTGGCACAAGTTTGTTTGACGCAACTGGCACAAGTTTGTTTGACGCAACTGGCACAAGTTTATTTGACGCAACTGGCACAACTTTTCTCGACGCAACTGGCACAAGTTGGTTCGCCGTAACTGGCACAAGTTTGTTTGACGCAACTGGCACAAGTTTATTTGACGCAACTGGCACAAGTTTTCTCGACGCAAGTGGCACAAGTTTGTTTGCCGTAACTGGCACATGTTTGTTCGACACAACTGGCACAAGTTTGTTCGACGCAACTGGCACAAGTTTGTTTGACGCAACTGGCACAAGTTTGTTCGACGCAACTGGCACAAGTTTGTTTGACGCAACTGGCACAAGTTTCTTCGACGCAACTGGCACAAGTTTGTTCGACGCAACTGGCACAAGTTTGTTTGATGCAATTGGCACAAGTTTGTTCTACTCAACTGGCACAAGTTTGTTCTGTGCAACTGGCACTAGTTTGTTTTACGCAACTGGCGTAAGTTTGTTTGACGCAACTGGCACAAGTTTGTTCTACCAACTAGCACAAGTTTGTTCGACTCAACTGGCACAAGGTTGTTCTACGCAACTGGCACAAGTTTTCTCGAATCAACTGGCACAAGTTTGTTCACCATATCTGGCACAAGTTTGTTCGACGCAACTGGCACAAGTTTGTTCAACGCAAATGGCACAAGTTTGTTTGACGTAACTGGCACAAGTTTCTTCGATGCAACTGGCACAAGTTTGTTCGATGCAACTGGCACAAGTTTGTTTGACGCAACTGGCACAAGTTTGTTCTACGCAACTGGCACAAGTTTGTTCTATGCAACTGGCACTGGTTTGTTCTATGCAACTGGCATAAGTTTGTTTGACGCAACTGGTAAAAGTTTGTTCTACGCAACTGGCATAAGTTTGTTCGACACAACTGGCACAAGTTTGTTCTACGCAACTCTTTCTAGTTTGTTGTACACAACTGCCACAGGTTTGTTTGACACAACTGGCACAAGTTTGTGCTACGCAAATGGCAAATGTTTGTTCTACGCAACTGACACAAGTTTGTTTGACACAACTGGCAGAAGTTTGTTCAACGCAACTGGCACAAGTTTTTTTGACGTAACTGGCGCAAGTTTGTTCGACGCAACTGGCACAAGTTTGTTCGACACAACTGGCAAAAGTTTGTTCGATTCAACTGGCACAAGTTTGTTTAACGCAACTGGCACAAGTTTGTTCGACCCAACTGGCACAAGTTTGTTTGACTCAACTGGCAAAAGTTTGTTTCACGCAACTGGCAAAAGTTTGTTTGACGCAACTGGCACAAGTTCGTTTGACGCAACTGGCACAAGGTTCTTCTACGCAACTGGCACAAGTTTGTTTGACGCAACTGGCACAAGTTTGTTTGACGCAACTGGCACAAGTTTGTTTGACACAACTGGCACAAGTTTTTTTTTGATGCAACTGGCACAAGTTTGTTAGACGCAACTGGCACAAGTTTGTTTGACGTAACAGGCACAAGTTTTTTGGACTCAATTGGTACAAGTTTGTTTGACGCCTCTGGCACAAGTTTGTTTGACGCAAGAGGCACAAGTTTGATTGACGCAACTGGCACAAGTTTGTTTGACGCAACTGGCACAAGTTTTTTTTACGCCACTGGCACAAGTTTTCTCGAAGCAACTGGCACAAGTTTGTTCGCCATATCTGGCACAAGTTTGTTCGACGCAACTGGCACAAGTTTGTTTGACGCAACTGGCACAAGTTTGTTAGACGCAACTGGCACAAGCTTGTTCAACGCAACTGGCACAAGTTTTTTCGAATCAATCTGCACAAGTTTGTTTGACGTAACTGGCACAAGTTTGTTTGTCACAACTGGCACAAGTTTGTTTGACGCAACTGGCACAAGTTTGTTTGACGCAAACAGCACAAGTTTATTTGACGCAACTGGCACAACTTTTCTCGACGCAGCTGGCACAAGTTTGTTCGCCGTAACTGGCACAAGTTTGTTTGACGCAACTGGCACAAGTTTATTTGACGCAACTGGCACAAGTTTTCTCGACGCAAGTGGCACAAGTTTGTTCACCGTAACTGGCACAAGTTTGTTCGACGCAACTGTCACAAGTTTGTTCGACGCAACTGGCACAAGTTTGTTTGACGCAACTGGCACAAGTTTCTTCGACACAACTGGCACAATTTTCTTCGACGCAACTGGCACAAGTTTGTTTGATGCAATTGGCACAAGTTTGTTCTACTCAACTGGCACAAGTGTGTTCTATGCAACTGGCACTAGTTTGTTTTAAGCAACTGGCATATGTTTGTTTGATGCAACTGGCACAAGTTTGTTCTACCAACTAGCACAAGTTTGTTCGACTCAACTGGCACAAGGTTGTTCTACGCAACTGGCACAAGTTTGTTCTACGCAACTGGCACAAGTTTGTTTGACGCAACTGGCACAAGTTTGTTCGACGCAACTGGCAGAAGTTTGTTGGATGCGACTGGCACAAGTTTGTTTGACGAAACTGGCACAAGTTTTTTTGACGCAACTGGCACAAGTTTGTTAGACGCAACTGGCACAAGTTTATTTGACGCAACTGGCACAAGTTTTTTCGACTCAAGTGGCACAAGTTTGTTTAACGCAACTGGAACAAGTTTGTTTGACGCAATTGGCACAAGTTTGTTTGACGCAACTGGCACAAGTTTGTTCTACGCAACTGGCACAAGTTTATTTGACGCAACTGGCACAAGTTTGTTCGCCGTAACTGGCACAAGTTTGTTCGACGCAACTGGCACAAGTTTGTTCGACGCAAGTGCCACAAGTTTGTTCTACATAACTGGCCCAAGTTTGTTCTACGCATCTGGCACAAGTTTGTTCTATGCAACTGGCACTAGTTTGTTCTACGCAACTGGGACATGTTTGTTTGACGCAACTGGCACAAGTTTGTTCTACCCAACTGACATAATTTTGTTCGACACAACTGGCAGAAGTTTGTTCAACGCAACTGGCACAAGTTTGTTTGACGTAACTGGCGCAAATTTGTTCGACGCAACTGTCACAAGTTTGTTCGACGCAACAGTGAAAAGTTTGTTGGATGCAACTGGCACAAGTTTGTTTAACGCAATTGGCACAAGTTTGTTCGACGCAACTGGCAAAAGTTTGTTCGATGCAACTGGCACAAGTTTGTTTAACGCAACTGGCACAAGTTTGTTAGACCCAACTGGCACAAGTTTGTTTGACTCAACTGGCACAAGTTTGTTCGACGCAACTGGCACAAGTTCGTTTGACGCAACTGGCACAAGGTTCTTCTACGCAACTGGCACAAGTTTGTTTGACGCAACTGGCACAAGTTTGTTCTACGCAACTGGCACAAGTATGTTTGACTCAACTGGCACAAGTTTGGTTGACGCAACTGGCACAAGTTTGTTAGACGCAACTGGCAGAAGTTTGTTCGACGTAATAGGCACAAGTTTTTTCGACTCAATTGGTACAAGTTTGTTTGACGCAATTGGCACAAGTTTGTTTGACGCAAGAGGCACAAGTTTGTTTGACGCAACTGGCACAAGTTTGTTTGACGCAACTGGCACAAGTTTTTTTTTACCCAACTGGCACAAGTTTTCTCGAAGCAACTGGCACAAGTTTGTTCGCCATTTCTGGCACAAGTTTGTTCGACGCAACTGGCACAAGTTTGTTCGACGCAAATGGCGCAAGTTTGTTTGACACAACTGTCACAAGTTTGTTCGACGCAACTGGCACAAGTTTGTTTGACGCAACTGGCACAAGTTTGTTCTACGCAACTGGGACAAGTTTGTTCTATGCAACTGGCACTAGTTTGTTCTATGCAACTGGCATAAGTTTGTTCGACACAACTGGCACAAGTTTGTTCGATGTAACTGGCGCAAGTTTGTTCGACGCAACTGTCACAAGTTTGTTCGACGCAACTGGCAAAACTTTGTTCGATGCAACTGGCACAAGTTTGTTTAACGCAACTGGCACAAGTTTGTTCGACCCAACTGGCACAAGTTTGTTTGACTCAACTGGCACAAGTTTGTTCGACACAACTGGCACAAGTTTGTTTGACGCAACTGGCACAAGTTCGTTTGACGCAACTGGCACAAGGTTCTTCTACGCAACTGGCCCAAGTTTGTTTGACGCAACTGGCACAAGTTTGTTCTACGCAACTGGCACAAGTTTGTTTGACGCAACTGGCACAAGTTTGTTTGTCGCAACTGGCACAAGTTTGTTTGACGCATCTGGCACAAGTTTGTTAGACGCAACTGGCACAAGTTTGTTCGACGTAACTGGCACAAGTTTTTTCGACTCAATTGGTACAAGTTTGTTTGACGCAACTGGCACAAGTTTGTTTGACGCAAGAGGCACAAGTTTGTTTGACGCAACTGGCACAAGTTTGTTTGACGCAACTGGCACAAGTTTTTTTTACGCAACTGGCACAAGTTTTCTCGAAGCAACTTGCACAAGTTTGTTCGCCATATCTGGCACAAGTTTGTTCGACGCAAGTGGCACAAGTTTGTTCGACGCAAATGGCACAAGTTTGTTTGACGCAACTGGCACAAGTTTCTTCGACGCAACTGGCACAAGTTTGTTCGACGCAACTGGCACAAGTTTGTTCAACGCAACTGGCACAAGTTTGTTCTACGCAACTGGGACAAGTTTGTTCTATGCAACTGGCACTAGTTTGTTCTATGCAACTGGCATAAGTTTGTTTGACACAACTGGTACAAGTTTGTTCTACGCAACTGGCACAAGTTTGTTCGACACAACTGGCACAAGTTTGTTCTACGCAACTCTTACTAGTTTGTTGTACACAACTGGCACAGGTTTGTTTGACACAAATGGCACAAGTTTGTTCTACGCAAATGGCAAATGTTTGTTCTACGCAACTGACACAAGTTTGTTTGACACAACTGGCAGAAGTTTGTTCAACGCAACTGGCACAAGTTTGTTTGACGTAACTGGCGCAAGTTTGTTTGACGCAACTGGCACAAGTTTGTTTGACGCAACTGGCACAAGTTTATTTGACGCAACTGGCACAAGTTTTCTCGACGAAACTGGCACAAGTTTGTTCGCCGTAACTGGCACAAGTTAGTTCGACGCAACTGGCACAAGTTTGTTCGACGCAACTGGCACAAGTTTGTTCTACATAACTGGCACAAGTTTGTTCTATGCAACTGGCACAAGTTTGTTCTACGCAACTGGCACAAGTTTGTTCTACGCATCTGGCACAAGTTTGTTTTATGCAACAGGCACTACTTTGTTCTACGCAACTGGGACATGTTTGTTTGACGCAACTGGCACAAGTTTGTTCTACCCAACTGACACAAGTTTGTTCGACGCAACTGGCACAAGTTTGTTCTACGCAACTGACACAAGTTTGTTTGACACAACTGGCAGAAGTTTGTTCAACGCAACTGGCACAAGTTTGTTTGACGTAACTGGCGCAAGTTTGTTCGACGCAACTGGCACAAGTTTGTTCGACGCAACTGGCAAAAGTTTGTTCGATGGAACTGGCACAAGTTTGTTTAACGCAACTGGCACAAGTTTGTTAGACTCAACTGGAACAAGTTTGTTTGACTCAACCGGCACAAGTTTGTTCGACGCAACTGGCACAAGTTTGTTTGACGCAACTGGCACAAGTTTGTTTGACGCAACTGGCACAAGGTTCTTCTACGCAACTGGCACAAGTTTGTTTGACGCAACTGGCACAAGTTTGTTCTACGCAACTGGCACAAGTTTGTTTGACGCAACTGGCACAAGTTTGGTTGACGCAACTGGCACAAATTTATTAGACGCAACTGGCACAAGTTTGTTCGACGTAACAGGCACAAGTTTTTTCGACTCAATTGGTACAAGTTTGTTTGGCGCAACTGGCACAAGTTTGTTTGACGCAAGAGGCACAAGTTTGTTTGACGCAACTGGCACAAGTTTGTTTGACGCAACTGGCACAAGTTTTTTTTTACGCAACTGGCACAAGTTTGTTCGCCATATCTGGCACAAGTTTGTTCGACGCAACTGTCACAAGTTCGTTCGACGCAAATGGTGCAAGTTTGTTTGACGCAACTGTCACAAGTTTCTTCGACGCAACTGGCACAAGTTTGTTCGACGCAACTGGCACAAGTTTGTTTGACGCAACTGGCACAAGTTTGTTCTACGCAACTGGGACAAGTTTGTTCTATGCAACTGGCACTAGTTTGTTCTATGCAACTGGCATAAGTTTGTTTGACGCAACTGGTACAAGTTTGTTCTACGCAACTGGCACAAGTTTGTTCGACACAACTGGCACAAGTTTGTTCTACGCAACTCTTACTAGTTTGTTGTACACAACTGGCACAGGTTTGTTTGACACAACTGGCACAAGTTTGTTCTACGCAAATGGCAAATGTTTGTTCTACACATATGGCACAAGTTTGTTCTATGCAACTGGCACTAGTGTGTTCTACGCAACTGGCACAAATTTGTTGGACACAACTGGCACAAGTTTGTTCTACGCAAATGGCAAATGTTTGTTCTACGCATATGGCACAAGTTTGTTCTATGCAACTGGCACTAGTGTGTTCTACGCAACTGGCACAAATTTGTTTGACACAACTGGCACATGTTTGTTCTACCCAACTGGCACAAGTTTGTTCGACGCAACTGGCACAAGTTTGTTTGATGCAACTGGCACAAGTTTGTTTGACACAACTGGCACAAATTTGTTCTAAGCAACTGGCACAAGTTTGTGCGACGGAACTGGCGCAAGTTTGTTCTATGCAACTGGCACAAGTTTGTTTGACGCAACTGTCACAAGTTTGTTCGACGCAACTGGAACAAATTTGTTTAACGTAACTGGCACAAGTTTGTTCGAACCAACTGGCACAAGTTTGTTTGACACAACTGGCACAAGTTTGTTTGACGCAACTGGCACAAGGTTGTTCTACGCAACATGTACAAGTTTGTTCTACGCAACTGGCACAAGTTTGTTTGATGAAACTGGCACAAGTTTGTTCTATGCAACTGGCACTAGTGTGTTCGATGCAACTGGCACAAGTTTGTTCAACGCAACTGGCACAAGTTTGTTTGACGCAACTGGCACAAGTTTGATAGACGCAACTGACACAAGTTTGTTCAACGCAACTGGCACAAATTTTTTTTAATCAATTGGCACAAGTTTGTTTGACGCAACTGGCACAAGTTTGTTTGACGCAACTGGCACAAGTTTGTTTGACGCAACTGGCACAAGTTTGTTTGACGCAACTGGCACAAGTTTATTTGACGCAACTGGCACAACTTTTCTCGTCGCAACTGGCACAAGTTTGTTCGCCGTAACTGGCACTAGTTTGTTTGACGCAACTGGCACAAGTTTATTTGACGCAACTGGCACAAGTTTTCTCGACGCAAGTGGCACAAGTTGGTTCGAAGTAACTGGCACAAGTTTGTTCGACGCAACTGGCACAAGTTTGTTTGACGGAACTGGCAAAAATTTCTTCGACGCAACTGGCACAAGTTTGTTCGACGAACTGGCACAAGTTTGTTTGACGCAATTGGCACAAGTTTGTTCTACTCAACTGAAACAAGTTTGTTCTATGCAACTGGCACTAGTTTGTTTTAGGCAACTGGCATAAGTTTGTTTGACGCAACTGGCACAAGTTTTTTCTACAAACTAGCACAAGTTTGCTCGACGCAACTGGCACAAGGCTGTTCTACGCAACTGGCACAAGTTTGTTCTACGCAACTGGCACAAGTCTGTTTGACGCAACTGGCACAAGTTTGTTCTACGCAACTGGCACAAGTTTGTTGGATGCCACTGACACAAGTTTGTTCGACGAAACTGGCCCAAGTTTTTTTGACGCAACTGGCACAAGTTTGTTAGACGCAACTGGCACAAGTTTGTTCGACGCAACTAGCACAAGTTTTTTTCGACTCAATTGGCACAAGTTTGTTTGACGCAACTGGAATAAGTTTGTTTGACGCAACTGGAACAAGTTTGTTTGACGCAACTGGCACAAGTTTGTTTGACGCAACTGGCACAAGTTTGTTTGACGCAACTGGCACAAGTTTATTTGACGCAACTAGCACAAGTTTTCTCGATGAAACTGGCATAAGTTTGTTCGCCGTACCTGGCATAAGTTTGTTAGACGCAACTGGCACAAGTTTGTTTGACGTAAATGGCACAAGTTTGTTCTACATAACTGACACAAGTTTGTTCTATGCAACTGGCACAAGTTTGTTCTACGCAACTGGCACAAGTTTGTTCTACGCATCTGGCACAAGTTTGTTCTATGCAACTGGCACAAGTTTGTTCTACGCAACTGGCACAAGTTTGTTCTACGCATCTGGCACAAGTTTGTTCTACGCAACTGGCACAAGTTTGTTTGACGCAACTGGCACAAATTTGTTCTACCCAACTAACAAAAGTTTGTTCGACGCAACTGGCACATGTTTGTTCTACGCAACTGACACAAGTTTGTTTGACACAATTGGCGCAAGATTTTTCGACGCAACTGGCACAAGTTTGTTCGACGCAACTGGCAAAAGTTTGTTCGATGCAACTGGCACAAGTTTTTTTAACGCAACTGGCACAAGTTTGTTTGACACAACTGGCACAAGTTTGTTTGACGCAACTGGCACAAGGTTCTTCTAAGCAACTGGCACAAGTTTGTTCTACGCAACTGGCACAAGTTCGTTTGACGCAACTGGCACAAGTTTGTTCGACGCAACTGGCACAAGTTTGTTAGACGCAACTGGTACAAGTTTGTTTGACGTAACAGGCACAAGTTTTTTCGACTCAATTGGTACAAGTTTGTTTGATGCAACTGGCACAAGTTTTTTTTGACACAAGAGGCACAAGTTTGTTTGACGCAACTGGCACAAGTTTGTTTGACGCAACTGGCATAAGTTTTTTCTTACGCGACTGGCACAAGTTTTCTCGAAGCAACTGGCACAAGTTTGTTTGCCATATCTGGCACAAGTTTGTTCGACGCAACTGGCACAAGTTTGTTTGACGCAACTGGCACAAGTTTGTTTGACGCAACTGGCACAAGTTTGTTCAATGCAACTGGCACAAGTTTTTTCGAATCAATTGGCACAAGTGTGTTTGACGCAACTGGCACAAGTTTGTTTGACGCAACTGGCACAAGTTTGTTTGACGCAACTGGCACAAGTTTGTTTGACGCAACTGGCACAAGTTTATTTGACGCAACTGGCACAACTTTTCTCGACGCAACTGGCACAAGTTGGTTCGCCGTAACTGGCACAAGTTTGTTTGACGCAACTGGCACAAGTTTATTTGACGCAACTGGCACAAGTTTTCTCGACGCAAGTGGCACAAGTTTGTTTGCCGTAACTGGCACATGTTTGTTCGACACAACTGGCACAAGTTTGTTCGACGCAACTGGCACAAGTTTGTTTGACGCAACTGGCACAAGTTTGTTCGACGCAACTGGCACAAGTTTGTTTGACGCAACTGGCACAAGTTTCTTCGACGCAACTGGCACAAGTTTGTTCGACGCAACAGGCACAAGTTTGTTTGATGCAATTGGCACAAGTTTGTTCTACTCAACTGGGACAAGTTTGTTCTGTGCAACTGGCACTAGTTTGTTTTACGCAACTGGCGTAAGTTTGTTTGACGCAACTGGCACAAGTTTGTTCTACCAACTAGCACAAGTTTGTTCGACTCAACTGGCACAAGGTTGTTCTACGCAACTGGCACAAGTTTTCTCGAAGCAACTGGCACAAGTTTGTTCACCATATCTGGCACAAGTTTGTTCGACGCAACTGGCATAAGTTTGTTCAATGCAAATGGCACAAGTTTGTTTGACGTAACTGGCACAAGTTTCTTCGATGCAACTGGCACAAGTTTGTTCGATGCAACTGGCACAAGTTTGTTTGACGCAACTGGCACAAGTTTGTTCTACGCAACTGGCACAAGTTTGTTCTATGCAACTGGCACTAGTTTGTTCTATGCAACTGGCATAAGTTTGTTTGACGCAACTGGTAAAAGTTTGTTCTACGTAACTGGCATAAGTTTGTTCGACACAACTGGCACAAGTTTGTTCTACGCAACTCTTTCTAGTTTGTTGTACACAACTGCCACAGGTTTGTTTGACACAACTGGCACAAGTTTGTGCTACGCAAATGGCAAATGTTTGTTCTACGCAACTGACACAAGTTTGTTTGACACAACTGGCAGAAGTTTGTTCAACGCAACTGGCACAAGTTTGTTTGACGTAACTGGCGCAAGTTTGTTCGACGCAACTGGCACAAGTTTGTTCGACACAACTGGCAAAAGTTTGTTCGATTCAACTGGCACAAGTTTGTTTAACGCAACTGGCACAAGTTTGTTCGACCCAACTGGCACAAGTTTGTTTGACTCAACTGGCAAAAGTTTGTTTGACGCAACTGGCAAAAGTTTGTTTGACGCAACTGGCACAAGTTCGTTTGACGCAACTGGCACAAGGTTCTTCTACGCAACTGGCACAAGTTTGTTTGACGCAACTGGCACAAGTTTGTTTGACGCAACTGGCACAAGTTTGTTTGACACAACTGGCACAAGTTTTTTTTTGATGCAACTGGCACAAGTTTGTTAGACGCAACTGGCACAAGTTTGTTTGACGTAACAGGCACAAGTTTTTTGGACTCAATTTGTACAAGTTTGTTTGACGCCTCTGGCACAAGTTTGTTTGACGCAAGAGGCACAAGTTTGATTGACGCAACTGGCACAAGTTTGTTTGACGCAACTGGCACAAGTTTTTTTTACGCCACTGGCACAAGTTTTCTCGAAGCAACTGGCACAAGTTTGTTCGCCATATCTGGCACAAGTTTGTTCGACGCAATTGGCACAAGTTTGTTTGACGCAACTGGCACAAGTTTGTTAGACGCAACTGGCACAAGTTTGTTCAACGCAACTGGCACAAGTTTTTTCGAATCAATCTGCACAAGTTTGTTTGACGTAACTGGCACAAGTTTGTTTGTCACAACTGGCACAAGTTTGTTTGACGCAACTGGCACAAGTTTGTTTGACGCAAACGGCACAAGTTTATTTGACGCAACTGGCACAACTTTTCTCGACGCAGCTGGCACAAGTTTGTTCGCCGTAACTGGCACAAGTTTGTTTGACGCAACTGGCACAAGTTTATTTGACGCAACTGGCACAAGTTTTCTCGACGCAAGTGGCACAAGTTTGTTCACCGTAACTGGCACAAGTTTGTTCGACGCAACTGTCACAAGTTTGTTCGACGCAACTGGCACAAGTTTGTTTGACGCAACTGGCACAAGTTTCTTCGACACAACTGGCACAATTTTGTTCGACGCAACTGGCACAAGTTTGTTTGATGCAATTGGCACAAGTTTGTTCTACTCAACTGGCACAAGTGTGTTCTATGCAACTGGCACTAGTTTGTTTTAAGCAACTGGCATATGTTTGTTTGATGCAACTGGCACAAGTTTGTTCTACCAACTAGCACAAGTTTGTTCGACTCAACTGGCACAAGGTTGTTCTACGCAACTGGCACAAGTTTGTTCTACGCAACTGGCACAAGTTTGTTTGACGCAACTGGCACAAGTTTGTTCGACGAAACTGGCAGAAGTTTGTTGGATGCGACTGGCACAAGTTTGTTTGACGAAACTGGCACAAGTTTTTTTGACGCAACTGGCACAAGTTTGTTAGACGCAACTGGCACAAGTTTATTTGACGCAACTGGCACAAGTTTTTTCGACTCAAGTGGCACAAGTTTGTTTAACGCAACTGGAACAAGTTTGTTTGACGCAATTGGCACAAGTTTGTTTGACGCAACTGGCACAAGTTTGTTCTACGCAACTGGCACAGGTTTATTTGACGCAACTGGCACAAGTTTGTTCGCCGTAACTGGCACAAGTTTGTTCGACGCAACTGGCACAAGTTTGTTCGACGCAAGTGGCACAAGTTTGTTCTACATAACTGGCACAAGTTTGTTCTACGCATCTGGCACAAGTTTGTTCTATGCAACTGGCACTAGTTTGTTCTACGCAACTGGGACATGTTTGTTTGACGCAACTGGCACAAGTTTGTTCTACCCAACTGACATAATATTGTTCGACACAACTGGCAGAAGTTTGTTCAACGCAACTGGCACAAGTTTGTTTGACGTAACTGGCGCAAATTTGTTCGACGCAACTGTCACAAGTTTGTTCGACGCAACAGTGAAAAGTTTGTTGGATGCAACTGGCACAAGTTTGTTTAACGCAATTGGCACAAGTTTGTTCGACGCAACTGGCAAAAGTATGTTCGATGCAACTGGCACAAGTTTGTTTAACGCAACTGGCACAAGTTTGTTAGACCCAACTGGCACAAGTTTGTTTGACTCAACTGGCACAAGTTTGTTCGACGCAACTGGCACAAGTTCGTTTGACGCAACTGGCACAAGGTTCTTCTACGCAACTGGCACAAGTTTGTTTGACGCAACTGGCACAAGTTTGTTCTACGCAACTGGCACAAGTTTGTTTGACGCAACTGGCACAAGTTTGGTTGACGCAACTGGCACAAGTTTGTTAGACGCAACTGGCAGAAGTTTGTTCGACGTAATAGGCACAAGTTTTTTCGACTCAATTGGTACAAGTTTGTTTGACGCAACTGGCACAAGTTTGTTTGATGCAAGAGGCACAAGTTTGTTTGACGCAACTGGCACAAGTTTGTTTGACGCAACTGGCACAATTTTTTTTTACCCAACTGGCACAAGTTTTCTCGAAGCAACTGGCACAAGTTTGTTCGCCATTTCTGGCACAAGTTTGTTCGACGCAACTGGCACAAGTTTGTTCGACGCAAATGGCGCAAGTTTTTTTGACACAACTGTCACAAGTTTGTTCGACGCAACTGGCACAAGTTTGTTTGACGCAACTGGCACAAGTTTGTTCTACGCAACTGGGACAAGTTTGTTCTATGCAACTGGCACTAGTTTGTTCTATGCAACTGGCATAAGTTTGTTCGACACAACTGGCACAAGTTTGTTCGATGTAACTGGCGCAAGTTTGTTCGACGCAACTGTCACAAGTTTGTTCGACGCAACTGGCAAAACTTTGTTCGATGCAACTTGCACAAGTTTGTTTAACGCAACTGGCACAAGTTTGTTCGACGCAACTGTCACAAGTTTGTTCGACGCAACTGGCACAAGTTTGTTTGACGCAACTGGCACAAGTTTCTTCGACACAACTGGCACAATTTTGTTCGACGCAACTGGCACAAGTTTGTTTGATGCAATTGGCACAAGTTTGTTCTACTCAACTGGCACAAGTGTGTTCTATGCAACTGGCACTAGTTTGTTTTAAGCAACTGGCATATGTTTGTTTGATGCAACTGGCACAAGTTTGTTCTACCAACTAGCACAAGTTTGTTCGACTCAACTGGCACAAGGTTGTTCTACGCAACTGGCACAAGTTTGTTCTACGCAACTGGCACAAGTTTGTTTGACGCAACTGGCACAAGTTTGTTCGACGAAACTGGCAGAAGTTTGTTGGATGCGACTGGCACAAGTTTGTTTGACGAAACTGGCACAAGTTTTTTTGACGCAACTGGCACAAGTTTGTTAGACGCAACTGGCACAAGTTTATTTGACGCAACTGGCACAAGTTTTTTCGACTCAAGTGGCACAAGTTTGTTTAACGCAACTGGAACAAGTTTGTTTGACGCAATTGGCACAAGTTTGTTTGACGCAACTGGCACAAGTTTGTTCTACGCAACTGGCACAAGTTTATTTGACGCAACTGGCACAAGTTTGTTCGCCGTAACTGGCACAAGTTTGTTCGACGCAACTGGCACAAGTTTGTTCGACGCAAGTGGCACAAGTTTGTTCTACATAACTGGCACAAGTTTGTTCTACGCATCTGGCACAAGTTTGTTCTATGCAACTGGCACTAGTTTGTTCTACGCAACTGGGACATGTTTGTTTGACGCAACTGGCACAAGTTTGTTCTACCCAACTGACATAATTTTGTTCGACACAACTGGCAGAAGTTTGTTCAACGCAACTGGCAGAAGTTTGTTTGACGTAACTGGCGCAAATTTGTTCGACGCAACTGTCACAAGTTTGTTCGACGCAACAGTGAAAAGTTTGTTGGATGCAACTGGCACAAGTTTGTTTAACGCAATTGGCACAAGTTTGTTCGACGCAACTGGCAAAAGTATGTTCGATGCAACTGGCACAAGTTTGTTTAACGCAACTGGCACAAGTTTGTTAGACCCAACTGGCACAAGTTTGTTTGACTCAACTGGCACAAGTTTGTTCGACGCAACTGGCACAAGTTCGTTTGACGCAACTGGCACAAGGTTCTTCTACGCAACTGGCACAAGTTTGTTTGACGCAACTGGCACAAGTTTGTTCTACGCAACTGGCACAAGTTTGTTTGACGCAACTGGCACAAGTTTGGTTGACGCAACTGGCACAAGTTTGTTAGACGCAACTGGCAGAAGTTTGTTCGACGTAATAGGCACAAGTTTTTTCGACTCAATTGGTACAAGTTTGTTTGACGCAACTGGCACAAGTTTGTTTGACGCAAGAGGCACAAGTTTGTTTGACGCAACTGGCACAAGTTTGTTTGACGCAACTGGCACAATTTTTTTTTACCCAACTGGCACAAGTTTTCTCGAAGCAACTGGCACAAGTTTGTTCGCCATTTCTGGCACAAGTTTGTTCGACGCAACTGGCACAAGTTTGTTCGACGCAAATGGCGCAAGTTTGTTTGACACAACTGTCACAAGTTTGTTCGACGCAACTGGCACAAGTTTGTTTGACGCAACTGGCACAAGTTTGTTCTACGCAACTGGGACAAGTTTGTTCTATGCAACTGGCACTAGTTTGTTCTATGCAACTGGCATAAGTTTGTTCGACACAACTGGCACAAGTTTGTTCGATGTAACTGGCGCAAGTTTGTTCGACGCAACTGTCACAAGTTTGTTCGACGCAACTGGCAAAACTTTGTTCGATGCAACTGGCACAAGTTTGTTTAACGCAACTGGCACAAGTTTGTTCGACCCAACTGGCACAAGTTTGTTTGACTCAACTGGCACAAGTTTGTTCGACACAACTGGCACAAGTTTGTTTGACGCAACTGGCACAAGTTCGTTTGACGCAACTGGCACAAGGTTCTTCTACGCAACTGGCCCAAGTTTGTTTGACGCAACTGGCACAAGTTTGTTCTACGCAACTGGCACAAGTTTGTTTGACGCAACTGGCACAAGTTTGTTTGTCGCAACTGGCACAAGTTTGTTTGACGCATCTGGCACAAGTTTGTTAGACGCAACTGGCACAAGTTTGTTCGACGTAACTGGCACAAGTTTTTTCGACTCAATTGGTACAAGTTTGTTTGACGCAACTGGCAGAAGTTTGTTTGACGCAAGAGGCACAAGTTTGTTTGACGCAACTGGCACAAGTTTGTTTGACGCAACTGGCACAAGTTTTTTTTACGCAACTGGCACAAGTTTTCTCGAAGCAACTTGCACAAGTTTGTTCGCCATATCTGGCACAAGTTTGTTCGACGCAAGTGGCACAAGTTTGTTCGACGCAAATGGCACAAGTTTGTTTGACGCAACTGGCACAAGTTTGTTCGACGCAACTGGCACAAGTTTGTTCGACGCAACTGGCACAAGTTTGTTCAACGCAACTGGCACAAGTTTGTTCTACGCAACTGGGACAAGTTTGTTCTATGCAAATGGCACTAGTTTGTTCTATGCAACTGGCATAAGTTTGTTTGACGCAACTGGTAGAAGTTTGTTCTACGCAACTGGCACAAGTTTGTTCGACACAACTGGCACAAGTTTGTTCTACGCAACTCTTACTAGTTTGTTGTACACAACTGGCACAGGTTTCTTTGACACAAATGGCACAAGTTTGTTCTACGCAAATGGCAAATGTTTGTTCTACGCAACTGACACAAGTTTGTTTGACACAACTGGCAGAAGTTTGTTCAACGCAACTGGCACAAGTTTGTTTGACGTAACTGGCGCAAGTTTGTTTGACGCAACTGGCACAAGTTTGTTTGACGCAACTGGCACAAGTTTATTTGACGCAACTGGCACAAGTTTTCTCGACGAAACTGGCACAAGTTTGTTCGCCGTAACTGGCACAAGTTAGTTCGACGCAACTGGCACAAGTTTGTTCGACGCAACTGGCACAAGTTTGTTCTACATAACTGGCACAAGTTTGTTCTATGCAACTGGCACAAGTTTGTTCTACGCAACTGGCACAAGTTTGTTCTACGCATCTGGCACAAGTTTGTTTTATGCAACTGGCACTACTTTGTTCTACGCAAATGGGACATGTTTGTTTGACGCAACTGGCACAAGTTTGTTCTACCCAACTGACACAAGTTTGTTCGACGCAACTGGCACAAGTTTGTTCTACGCAACTGACACAAGTTTGTTTGACACAACTGGCAGAAGTTTGTTCAACGCAACTGGCACAAGTTTGTTTGACGTAACTGGCGCAAGTTTGTTCGACGCAACTGGCACAAGTTTGTTCGACGCAACTGGCAAAAGTTTGTTCGATGGAACTGGCACAAGTTTGTTTAACGCAACTGGCACAAGTTTGTTAGACTCAACTGGCACAAGTTTGTTTGACTCAACCGGCACAAGTTTGTTCGACGCAACTGGCAAAAGTTTGTTTGACGCAACTGGCACAAGTTCGTTTGACGCAACTGGCACAAGGTTCTTCTACGCAACTGGCACAAGTTTGTTTGACGCAACTGGCACAAGTTTGTTCTATGCAACTGGCACAAGTTTGTTTGACGCAACTGGCACAAGTTTGGTTGACGCAACTGGCACAAATTTATTAGACGCAACTGGCACAAGGTTGTTCGACGTAACAGGCACAAGTTTTTTCGACTCAATTGGTACAAGTTTGTTTGACGCAACTGGCACAAGTTTGTTTGACGCAAGAGGCACAAGTTTGTTTGACGTAACTGGCGCAAGTTTGTTCGACGCAACTGGCACAAGTTTGTTCGACGCAACTGGCAAAAGTTTGTTCGATGGAACTGGCACAAGTTTGTTTAACGCAACTGGCACAAGTTTGTTAGACTCAACTGGCACAAGTTTGTTTGACTCAACCGGCACAAGTTTGTTCGACGCAACTGGCAAAAGTTTGTTTGACGCAACTGGCACAAGTTCGTTTGACGCAACTGGCACAAGGTTCTTCTACGCAACTGGCACAAGTTTGTTTGACGCAACTGGCACAAGTTTGTTCTATGCAACTGGCACAAGTTTGTTTGACGCAACTGGCACAAGTTTGGTTGACGCAACTGGCACAAATTTATTAGACGCAACTGGCACAAGGTTGTTCGACGTAACAGGCACAAGTTTTTTCGACTCAATTGGTACAAGTTTGTTTGACGCAACTGGCACAAGTTTGTTTGACGCAAGAGGCACAAGTTTGTTTGACGCAACTGGCACAAGTTTGTTTGACGCAACTGGCACAAGTTTTTTTTTACGCAACTGGCACAAGTTTGTTCGCCATATCTGGCACAAGTTTGTTCGACGCAACTGTCACAAGTTCGTTCGACGCAAATGGCGCAAGTTTGTTTGACGCAACTGTCACAAGTTTGTTCGACGCAACTGGCACAAGTTTGTTCGACGCAACTGGCACAAGTTTGTTTGACGCAACTGGCACAAGTTTGTTCTACGCAACTGGGACAAGTTTGTTCTATGCAACTGGCACTAGTTTGTTCTATGCAACTGGCATAAGTTTGTTTGACGCAACTGGTACAAGTTTGTTCTACGCAACTGGCACAAGTTTGTTCGACACAACTGGCACAAGTTTGTTATACGCAACTCTTACTAGTTTGTTGTACACAACTGGCACAGGTTTGTTTGACACAACTGGCACAAGTTTGTTCTACGCAAATGGCAAATGTTTGTTCTACACATGTGGCACAAGTTTGTTCTATGCAACTGGCACTAGTTTTTTCTACGCAACTGGCACAAATTTGTTTGACACAACTGGCACATGTTTGTTCTACCCAACTGGCACAAGTTTGTTCGATGCAACTGGCGCAAGTTTGTTTGATGCAACTGGCACAAGTTTGTTTGACATAACTAGCACAATTTTGTTTGACGCAACTGGCACAAGTTTGTTCGACACAACTGGAACAAGTTTGTTTAACATAACTGGCACAAGTTTGTTCGACCCAACTGGCACAAGTTTGTTTGACACAACTGGCACAAGTTTGTTTGACGCAACTGCCACTAGGTTGTTCTACGCAACATGTACAAGTTTGTTCTACGCAACTGGCACAAGTTTGTTTGACGCAACTGGCAAAAGTTTGTTGTATGCAACTGGCAATAGTGTGTTCGATGCAACTGGCACAAGTTTGTTCGACGCAATTGGCACAAGTTTGTTTGACGTAACTGGCACAAGTTTGTTAGACGCAACTGGCACAAGTTTGTTCAACGCAACTGGCACAAGTTTTTTTTAATCAATTGGCACAAGTTTGTTTGACGCAACTGGCACAAGTTTGTTTGACGCAATTGGCACAAGTTTGTTTGACGCAACTTGCACGAGTTTGTTTGACGCAACTGGCACAAGTTTATTTGACGCA
This sequence comes from Macrobrachium rosenbergii, assembly GCA_039081455.1. Classification (NCBI taxonomy): domain Eukaryota; kingdom Metazoa; phylum Arthropoda; class Malacostraca; order Decapoda; family Palaemonidae; genus Macrobrachium; species Macrobrachium rosenbergii. Next base: position 1,091,188 of record JANJGK010000156.1, on the reverse strand, counting down.
ACTGGCACAAGTTTTGTCGACGCAACTGGCACAAGTTTGTTCGCCGTAACTGGCACAAGTTTGTTTGACGTAACTGGCACAAGTTTTTTTTTACGCAACTGGCACAAGTTTTCTCGACGCAAGTGGCACAAGTTGGTTCGCCGTAACTGGCACAAGTTTGTTCGACGCAACTGGCACAAGTTTGTTCGACGCAACTGGCACAAGTTTGTTTGACGCAACTGGCACAAGTTTCTTCGACGCAACTGGCACAAGTTTGTTCGACGAACTGGCACTAGTTTGTTTGACGCAATTGGCACAAGTTTGTTCTACTCAACTGGAACAAGTTTGTTCTATGCAACTGGCACTAGTTTGTTTTACGCAACTGGCATAAGTTTGTTTGACGCAACTGGCACAAGTTTGTTCTACAAACTAGCACAAGTTTGTTCGACGCAACTGGCACAAGGTTGTTCTACGCAATTGGCACAAATTTGTTCTCCGCAACTGGCACAAGTTTGTTAGACGCAACTGGCACAAGTTTTTTTTACGTAACTGGCACAAGTTTGCTGGATGCCACTGACACAAGTTTGTTCGACGAAACTGGCCCAAGTTTTTTTGACGCAACTGGCACAAGTTTGTTAGACGCAACTGGCACAAGTTTGTTCGATGCAACTGGCACATGTTTTTTCGACTCAATTGGCACAAGTTTGTTTGACGCAACTGGAACAAGTTTGTTTGACGCAACTGGCACAAGTTTGTTTGACGCAACTGGCACAAGTTTGTTTGACGCATCTGGCACAAGTTTATTTGACGCAACTGGCACAAGTTTTCTCGACGAAACTGGCACAAGTTTGTTCGCCGTAACTGGCACAAGTTTGTTCGACGCAACTGGCACAAGTTTTTTTGACGCAAATGGCACAAGTTTGTTCGACATAACTGGCACAAATTTGTTCTATGCAACTGGCACAAGTTTGTTCTACACATCTGGCACAGGTTTGTTCTATGTAACTGGCACTAGTTTGTTCTACGCAACTGGCACAAATTTGTTCTACCCAACTGACACAAGTTTGTTCGACGCAACTGGCACAAGTTTGTTCTACGCAACTGACACAAGTTTGTTTGACACAATTGGCAGAAGTTTGTTCAACGCAACTGGCACAAGTTTGTTGGACGCAACTGGCGCAAGTTTTTTCGACGCAACTGGCACAAGTTTGTTCGACGAAAAGGGCAAAAGTTTGTTCTGCGCAACTGGCACAAGTTTGTTTGACGCAACTGGCACAAGTTTGTTCTACGCAACTGGCACAAGTTTGTTTGACGCAACTGGCACAAGTTTGTTCGACGCAACTGGCACAAGTTTGTTAGACGCAACTGGCACAAGTTTGTTCGACGCAACTGGCACAAGTTTGTTAGACGCAACTGGCACAAGTTTGTTCGACATAACAGTCACAAGGTTTTTCGACTCAATTGGTACAAGTTTGTTTGATGCAACTGGCACAAGTTTGTTTGACACAAAAGGCACAAGTTTGTTTGACGCAACTGGCACAAGTTTGTTTGACGCAACTGGCGCAAGTTTTTTTTTACGCGACTGGCACAAGTTTTCTCGAAGCAACTGGCACAAGTTTGTTTGCCATATCTGGCACAAGTTTGTTCGACGCAACTGGCACAAGTTTGTTTGACGCAACTGGCACATGTTTGTTAGACGCAACTGGCACAAGTTTGTTCAACGCAACTGGCACAAGTTTTTTCGAATCAATTGGCACAAGTTTGTTTGACGCAACTGGCACAAGTTTGTTTGACACAACTGGCACAAGTTTGTTCTATGCAACTGGCACAAGTTTATTTGACGCAACTGGCACAAGTTTATTTGACGCAACTGGCACAACTTTTCTCGACGCAACTGGCACAAGTTGGTTCGCCGTAACTGGCACAAGTTTGTTTGACGCAACTGGCACAAGTTTATTTGATGCAACTGGCACAAGTTTTCTCGACGCAAGTGGCACAAGTTTGTTAGCCGTAACTGGCACAAGTTTGTTCGACGCAACTGGCACAAGTTTGTTCGACGCAACTGGCACAAGTTTGTTTGACGCAACTGCCACAAATTTCTTGGACGCAACTGGCACAAGTTTGTTCGACGCAACTGGCACAAGTTTGTTTGATGCAATTGGCACAAGTTTGTTCTACTCAACTGGCACAAGTTTGTTCTGTGCAACTGGCACTAGTTTGTTTTACGCAAGTGGCATAAGTTTGTTTGACGCAACTGGCACAAGTTTGTTCTACCAACTAGCACAAGTTTGTTCGACTCAACTGGCACAAGGTTGTTCTACGCAACTGGCACAAGTTTTCTCGAAGCAACTGGCACAAGTTTGTTCGCCATATCTGGCACAAGTCTGTTCGACGCAACTGGCACAAGTTTGTTCAACGCAAATGGCACAAGTTTGTTTGACGCAACTGGCACAAGTTTGTTTGACGCAACTGGCACAAGTTTGTTCTACACAACTGGCACAAGTTTGTTCTACGCAACTGGCACAAGTTTGTTTGACGCAACTGGAACAAGTTTGTTTGACGCAACTGGCACAAGTTTGTTCTACACAAATGGCACAAGTTTGTTCGATGCAACTGGCACAAGTTTGTTTGACACAACTGGCACAAGTTTGTTCTACGCAACTGGCACAAGTTTGTTCTATGCAACTGGCACTAGTTTGTTCTATGCAACTGGCATAAGTTTGTTTGACACAACTGGTACAAGTTTGTTCTACGCAACAGGCATAAGTTTGTTCGACAAAACTGGCAAAAGTTTGTTCTACGCAACTCTTTCTAGTTTGTTGTACACAACTGGCACAGGTTTGTTTGACACAACTGGCACAAGTTTGTTCTACGCAAATGGCAAATGTTTGTTCTACGCAACTGACACAAGTTTGTTTGACACAACTGGCAGAAGTTTGTTCAACGCAACTGGCACAAGTTTGTTTGACGTAACTGTCGCAAGTTTGTTCGACGCAACTGGCACAAGTTTGTTCGACGCAACTGGCAAAAGTTAGTTCGATGCAACTGGCACAAGTTTGTATAACGCAACTGGCACAAGTTTGTTAGACCGAACTGGCACAAGTTTGTTTGACTCAACTGGCACAAGTTTGTTCGACGCAACTGGCACAATTTTGTTTGACGCAACTGGCACAAGTTCGTTTGACGCAACTGGCACAAGGTTCTTCTACGAAACTGGCACAAGTTTGTTTGACGCAACTGGCACAAGTTTGTTCGACGCAACTGGCACAAGTTTGTTTGACGCAACTGGCACAAGTTTGGTTGACGCAACGGGCACAAGTTTGTTAGACGCAACTGGCACAAGTTTGTTCGACGTAACAGGCACAAGTTTTTTCGACTCAATTGGTACAAGTTTGTTTGACGCAACTGGCACAAGTTTGTTTGACGCAAGAGGCACAAGTTTGTTCTATGCATCTGGCACAAGTTTGTTTGACGCAACTAGCACAAGTTTTTTTTTACCCAACTCCCACAAGTTTTCTCGAAGCAACTGGCACAAGTTTGTTCGCCATATCTGGAACAAGTTTGTTCGACGCAACTGGCACAAGTTTGTTCGACGCAAAGGGCGCAAGTTTGTTTGACGCAACTGTCACAAGTTTCTTCGACGCAACTGGCACAAGTTTCTTCGACGCAACTGGCACAAGTTTGTTTGACGCAACTGGCACAAGTTTGTTCTACGCAACTGGGACAAGTTTGTTCTATGTAACTGGCACTAGTTTGTTCTATGCAACTGGCATAAGTTTGTTCGACACAACTGGCAGAAGTTTGTTCAACGCAACTGGCACAAGTTTGTTTGACGTAACTGGCGCAAGTTTGTTCGACGCAACTGTCAGAAGTTTGTTCGACGCAACTGGCAAAACTTTGTTCGATGCAACTGGCACAAGTTTGTTTAACCCAACTGGCACAAGTTTGTTCGACCCAACTGGCACAAGTTTGTTTGACGTAACAGGCACAAGTATTTTCGACTCAATTGGCACAAGTTTGTTTGACGCAAGAGGCACAAGTTTTTTTGACGCAACTGGCACAAGTTTGTTTGACGCAACTGGCACAAGTTTTTTTTTACGCAACTGGCACAAGTTTTTTTTTACGCAACTGGCACAAGTTTGTTCTACACAACTGGGACAAGTTTGTTCTATGCAACTGGCACTAGTTTGTTCTATGCAACTGGCATAAGTTTGTTCAACACAACTGGCAGAAGTTTGTTCAACGCAACTGGCACAAGTTTGTTTGACGTAACTGACGCAAGTTTGTTCGACGCAACTGTCTGAAGTTTGTTCGACTCAACTGGCAAGACTTTGTTCGATGCAACTGGCACAAGTTTGTTTAACGCAACTAGCACAAGTTTGTTAGACAAAACTGGCACAAGTTTGTTCGACGTAACTGGCACAAGTTTTTTCGACTCAATTGGTACAAGTTTGTTTCACGCAACTGACACAGGTTTGTTTGACGCAACTGGCACAAGTTTTTTTTTACGCAACTGGCACAAGTTTGTTTGACGCAACTGGCACAAGTTTTTTTTTACGCAACTGGCACAAGTTTTCTCGAAGCAACTGGCACAAGTTTGTTCGCCATATCTGGCACAAGTTTGTTCGACGCAACTGGCACAAGTTTGTTTGACGCAACTGGCACAAGTTTGTTAGACGCAAATGGCACAAGTTTGTTTGACGCAACTGGCACAAGTTTCTTCGACGCAAGTGGCACAAGTTTGTTCGACGCAACTGGCACAAGTTTGTTCAACGCAACTGGCACAAGTTTGTTCTACGCAACTGGGACAAGTTTGTTCTATGCAACTGGCACTAGTTTGTTCTATGCAACTGGCATAAGTTTGTTTGACGCAACTGGTACAAGTTTGTTCTACGCAACTGGCACAAGTTTGTTCGACACAACTGGCACAAGTTTGTTCTACGCAACTCTTACTAGTTTGTTGTACACCACTGGCACAGGTTTGTTTGACACAACTGGCACAAGTTTGTTCTACGCAAATGGCAAATGTTTGTTCTACGCAACTGACACAAGTTTGTTTGACACAACTGGCAGAAGTTTGTTCAACGCAACTGGCACAAGTTTGTTTGACGTAACTGGCGCAAGTTTGTTCGACGCAACTGGCACAAGTTTGTTCGGTGCAACTGGCAAAAGTTTGTTCGATGCAACTGGCACAAGTTTGTTTAATGCAACTGGCACAAGTTTGTTCTACCCAACTGGCACAAGTTTGTTTGACTCAACTGGCACAAGTTTGTTTGACGCAACTGGCAAAAGTTTGTTTGACGCAACTGGCACAAGTTCGTTTGACGCAACTGGCACAAGTTTGTTCTACGCAACTCTTACTAGTTTGTTGTACACCACTGGCACAGGTTTGTTTGACACAACTGGCACAAGTTTGTTCTACGCAAATGGCAAATGTTTGTTCTACGCAACTGACACAAGTTTGTTTGACACAACTGGCAGAAGTTTGTTCAACGCAACTGGCACAAGTTTGTTTGACGTAACTGGCGCAAGTTTGTTCGACGCAACTGGCACAAGTTTGTTCGGTGCAACTGGCAAAAGTTTGTTCGATGCAACTGGCACAAGTTTGTTTAATGCAACTGGCACAAGTTTGTTCTACCCAACTGGCACAAGTTTGTTTGACTCAACTGGCACAAGTTTGTTTGACGCAACTGGCAAAAGTTTGTTTGACGCAACTGGCACAAGTTCGTTTGACGCAACTGGCACAAGGTTCTTCTACGCAACTGGCACAAGTTTGTTTGACGCAACTGGCACAAGTTTGTTCTACGCAACTGGGACAAGTTTGTTTGATGCAACTGGCACAAGTTTGTTTGACGCAACTGGCACAAGTTTTTTTTGACGCAACTGGCACAAGTTTGTTAGACGCAACTGGCACAAGTTTGTTCGACGTAACAGGTACAAGTTTTTTCGACTCAATTGTTACAAGTTTGTTTGGCGCAACTGGCTCAAGTTTGTTTGACGCAAGAGGCACAAGTTTATTTGACGCAACTGGTACAAGTTTGTTTGACGCAACTGGCACAAGTTTTTTTTTACGCAACTGGCACAAGTTTTCTCGAAGCAACTGGCACAAGTTTGTTCGCCATATCTGGCACAAGTTTGTTCGACGCAACTGGCACAAGTTTGTTTGACGCAACTGGCACAAGTTTGTTAGACGCAACTGGCATAAGTTTGTTCAACGCAACTGGCACAAGTTTTTTCGAATCAATTGGCACAAGTTTGTTTGACGCAACTGGCACAAGTTTGTTTGACGCAACTGGCACAAGTTTGTTTTTTCGCAACTGGCATAAGTTTGTTTGACGCAACTGGCACAAGTTTGTTTGACACAACTGGCAAAAGTTTGTTCTACTCAACTGGCACAAGTTTGTTCTATGCAACTGGCACTAGTTTGTTTTACGCAACTGGCATAAGTTTGATTGACACAACTGGCACAAGTTTGTTCTACCAACTAGCACAAGTTTGTTCGACTCAACTGGCACAAGGTTGTTCTACGCAACTGGCACAAGGTTGTTCTACGCAACTAGCACAGGTTTGTTTGACGCAACTGGCACAAGTTTGTTCGACGCAACTGGCACAAGTTTGTTGGATGCCACTGGCACAAGTTTGTTTGACGAAACTGGCACAAGTTTTTTTGACGCAACTGGCACAAGTTTGTTCTACGCAACTGGCACAAGTTTGTTTGACGCAACTGGCACAAGTTTGATCGACGCAACTGGCACAAGTTTGTTGGATGCCACTGGCACAAGTTTGTTTGACGAAACTGGCACAAGTTTTTTTGACGCAACTGGCACAAGTTTGTTAGACGCAACTGGCACAAGTTTTTTTTTACGCAACTGGCACAAGTTTTTTCGACTCAAGAGGCACAAGTTTGTTTGACGCAACTAGAACAAGTTTGTTTGACACAACTGGCACAAGTTTGTTTGACGCAACTGGCACAAGTTTGTTTGACGCAACTGGCACAAGTTTATTTGACGCAACTGGCACAAGTTTTCTCGACGAAACTGGCACAAGTTTGTTCGCTGTAACTGGCACAAGTTTGACGACGCAACTGGCACAAGTTTGTTAGACGCAACTGGCACAAGTTAGTTCTACATAACTGGCACAAGTTTGTTCTATGCAACTGGAACAAGTTTGTTCTACGCAACTGGCACAAGTTTGTTCTACGCATCTGGCACAAGTTTGTTCTATGCAACTGGCACTAGTTTGTTCTACGCAACTGGGACATGTTTGTTTGACGCAACTGGCACAAGTTTGTTCTACCCAACTGACACAAGTTTGTTCGAAGCAACTGGCACAAGTTTGTTCTACGCAACTGACACAAGTTTGTTTGACACAACTGGCAGAAGTTTGTTCAACGCAACTGGCACAAGTTTGTTTGACGTAACTGGCGCAAGTTTGCTCGATGCAACTGGCACAAGTTTGTTTACCGCAACTGGCACAAGTTTGTTAGACCCAACTGGCACAAGTTTGTTTGACTCAACTGGCACAAGTTTGTTCGACGCAACTGGCACAATTTTGTTTGACGCAACTGGCACAAGTTCGTTTGACGCAACTGGCACAAGGTTCTTCTACGCAACTGGCACAAGTTTGTTTGACGCAACTGGCACAAGTTTGTTCTACGCAACTGGCACAAGTTTGTTTGACGCAACTGGCACAAGTTTGGTTGACGCAACGGGCACAAGTTTGTTAGACGCAACTGGCACAAGTTTGTTCGACGTAACAGGCACAAGTTTTTTCGACTCAATTGGTACAAGTTTGTTTGACGCAACTGGCACAAGTTTGTTTGACGCAAGAGGCACAAGTTTGTTCTATGCATCTGGCACAAGTTTGTTTGACGCAACTAGCACAAGTTTTTTTTTTACCCAACTGCCACAAGTTTTCTCGAAGCAACTGGCACAAGTTTGTTCGCCATATCTGGCACAAGTTTGTTCGACGCAACTGGCACAAGTTTGTTCGACGCAAAGGGCGCAAGTTTGTTTGACGCAACTGTCACAAGTTTCTTCGACGCAACTGGCACAAGTTTTTTCGACTCAATTGGTACAAGTTTGTTTGACGCAACTGGCACAGGTTTGTTTGACGCAACTGGCACAAGTTTTTTTTTACGCAACTGGCACAAGTTTGTTTGACGCAACTGGCACAAGATTTTTTTTACGCAACTGGCACAAGTTTTCTCGAAGGAACTGGCACAAGTTTGTTCGCCATATCTGGCACAAGTTTGTTCGACGCAACTGGCACAAGTTTGTTTGACGCAACTGGCACAAGTTTGTTAAACGCAAATGGCACAAGTTTGTTTGACGCAACTGGCACAAGTTTCTTCGACGTAACTGGCACAAGTTTGTTCGACGCAACTGGCACAAGTTTGTTCAACGCAACTGGCACAAGTTTGTTCTACGCAACTGGGACAAGTTTGTTCTATGCAACTGGCACTAGTTTGTTCTATGCAACTGGCATAAGTTTGTTTGACGCAACTGGTACAAGTTTGTTCTACCCAACTGGCACAAGTTTGTTCGACACAACTGGCACAAGTTTGTTCTACGCAACTCTTACTAGTTTGTTGTACACAACTGGCACAGGTTTGTTTGACACAACTGGCACAAGTTTGTTCTACGCAAATGGCAAATGTTTGTTCTACGCAACTGACACAAGTTTGTTTGACACAACTGGCATAAGTTTGTTCAACGCAACTGGCACAAGTTTGTTTGACGTAACTGGCGCAAGTTTGTTCGACGCAACTGGCACAAGTTTGTTCGATGCAACTGGCAAAAGTTTGTTCGATGCAACTGGCACAAGTTTGTTTAACGCAACTGGCACAAGTTTGTTCTACCCAACTGGCACAAGTTTGTTTGACTCAACTGGCACAAGTTTGTTTGACGCAACTGGCAAAAGTTTGTTTGACGCAACTGGCACAAGTTCGTTTGACGCAACTGGCACAAGGTTCTTCTACGCAACTGGCACAAGTTTGTTTGACGCAACTGGCACAAGTTTGTTCTACGCAACTGGGACAAGTTTGTTTGATGCAACTGGCACAAGTTTGTTTGACGCAACTGGCACAAGTTTTTTTTGACGCAACTGGCACAAGTTTGTTAGACGCAACTGGCACAAGTTTGTTCGACGTAACAGGTACAAGTTTTTTCGACTCAATTGTTACAAGTTTGTTTGACGCAACTGGCTCAAGTTTGTTTGACGCAAGAGGCACAAGTTTATTTGACGCAACTGGTACAAGTTTGTTTGACGCAACTGGCACAAGTTTTTTTTTACGCAACTGGCACAAGTTTTCTCGAAGCAACTGGCACAAGTTTGTTCGCCATATCTGGCACAAGTTTGTTCGACGCAACTGGCACAAGTTTGTTTGAAGCAACTGGCACAAGTTTGTTAGACGCAACTGGCACAAGTTTGTTCAACGCAACTGGCACAAGTTTTTTCGAATCAATTGGCACAAGTTTGTTTGACGCAACTGGCACAAGTTTGTTTGACGCAACTGGCACAAGTTTGTTTGATGCAACTGGCATAAGTTTGTTTGACGCAACTGGCACAAGTTTGTTTGACACAACTGGCAAAAGTTTGTTCTACTCAACTGGCACAAGTTTGTTCTATGCAACTGGCACTAGTTTGTTTTACGCAACTGGCATAAGTTTGATTGACACAACTGGCACAAGTTTGTTCTACCAACTAGCACAAGTTTGTTCGACTCAACTGGCACAAGGTTGTTCTACGCAACTGGCACAAGGTTGTTCTACGCAACTGGCACAAGTTTGTTTGACGCAACTGGCACAAGTTTGTTTGACGCAACTGGCACAAGTTTGTTGGATGCCACTGGCACATGTTTGTTTGACGAAACTGGCACAAGTTTTTTTGACGCAACTGGCACAAGTTTGTTCTACGCAACTGGCACAAGTTTGTTTGACGCAACTGGCACAAGTTTGTTCGACGCAACTGGCACAAGTTTGTTTGACGCAACTGGAACAAGTTTGTTTTACTCAACTGGCACAAGTTTGTTTGACGCAACTGGCACAAGTTTGTTCTACGCAACTGGCACAAGTTTGGTTGACGCAACGGGCACAAGTTTGTTAGACGCAACTGGCACAAGTTTGTTCGACGTAACAGGCACAAGTTTTTTCGACTCAATTGGTACAAGTTTGTTTGACGCAACTGGCACAAGTTTGTTTGACGCAAGAGTCACAAGTTTGTTCTATGCATCTGGCACAAGTTTGTTTGACGCAACTAGCACAAGTTTTTTTTTTACCCAACTGCCACAAGTTTTCTCGAAGCAACTGGCACAAGTTTGTTCGCCATATCTGGCACAAGTTTGTTCGACGCAACTGGCACAAGTTTGTTCGACGCAAAGGGCGCAAGTTTGTTTGACGCAACTGTCACAAGTTTCTTCGATGCAACTGGCACAAGTTTGTTCGACGCAACTGGCACAAGTTTGTTTGACGCAACTGGCACAAGTTTGTTCTACGCAACTGGGACAAGTTTGTTCTATGTAACTGGCACTAGTTTGTTCTATGCAACAGGCATAAGTTTGTTCGACACAACTGGCAGAAGTTTGTTCAACGCAACTGGCACAAGTTTGTTTGACGTAACTGGCGCAAGTTTGTTCGACGCAACTGTCAGAAGTTTGTTCGACGCAACTGGCAAAACTTTGTTCGGTGCAACTGGCACAAGTTTGTTTAACGCAACTGGCACAAGTTTATTCGACCCAACTGGCACAAGTTTGTTTGACGTAACAGGCACAAGTTTTTTCGACTCAATTGGCACAAGTTTGTTTGACGCAAGAGGCACAAGTTTTTTTGCCGCAACTGGCACAAGTTTGTTTGACGCAACTGGCACAAGTTTTTTTTTTACGCAACTGGCACAAGTTTTTTTTTACGCAACTGGCACAAGTTTGTTCTACGCAACTGGGACAAGTTTGTTCTATGCAACTGGCACTAGTTTGTTCTATGCAACTGGCATAAGTTTGTTCGACACAACTGGCAGAAGTTTGTTCAACGTAACTGGCACAAGTTTGTTTGACGTAACTGGTGCAAGTTTGTTCGACGCAACTGTCTGAAGTTTGTTCGACGCAACTGGCAAAACTTTATTCGATGCAACTGGCACAAGTTTGTTTAACGCAACTGGCACAAGTTTGTTAGACGCAACTGGCACAAGTTTGTTCGACGTAACTGGCACAAGTTTTTTCGACTCAATTGGTACAAGTTTGTTTGACGCAACTGGCACAAGTTTGTTTGACGCAACTGGCACAAGTTTTTTTTTACGCAACTGGCACAAGTTTGTTTGACGCAACTGGCACAAGTTTTTTTTTACGCAACTGGCACAAGTTTTCTCGAAGCAACTGGCACAAGTTTGTTCGCCATATCTGGCACAAGTTTGTTCGACGCAACTGGCACAAGTTTGTTTGACGCAACTGGCACAAGTTTGTTAGACGCAAATGGCACAAGTTTGTTTGTCGCAACTGGCACAAGTTTGTTCGACGCAACTGGCACAAGTTTGTTCGACGCAACTGGCACAAGTTTGTTCAACGCAACTGGCACAAGTTTGTTCTACGCAACTGGGACAAGTTTGTTCTATGCAACTGGCACTAGTTTGTTCTATGCAACTGGCATAAGTTTTTTTGACGCAACTGGTACAAGTTTGTTCTACGCAACTGGCACAAGTTTGTTCGACACAACTGGCACAAGTTTGTTCTACGCAACTCTTACCAGTTTGTTGTACACAACTGGCACAGGTTTGTTTGAGACAACTGGCACAAGTTTGTTCTACGCAAATGGCAAATGTTTGTTCTACGCAACTGACACAAGTTTGTTTGACACAACTGGCAGAAGTTTGTTCAACGCAACTGGCACAAGTTTGTTTGACGTAACTGGCGCAAGTTTGTTCGACGCAACTGGCACAAGTTTGTTCGGTGCAACTGGCAAAAGTTTGTTCGATGCAACTGGCACAAGTTTGTTTAACGCAACTGGCACAAGTTTGTTCTACCCAACTGGCACAAGTTTGTTTGACTCAACTGGCACAAGTTTGTTTGACGCAACTGGCAAAAGTTTGTTCGACGCAACTGGCACAAGTTCGTTTGACGCAACTGGCACAAGGTTCTTCTACGCAACTGGCACAAGTTTGTTTGACGCAACTGGCACAAGTTTGTTCTACGCAACTGGGACAAGTTTGTTTGATGCAACTGGCACAAGTTTGTTTGACGCAACTGGCACAAGTTTTTTTTGACGCAACTGGCACAAGTTTGTTAGACGCAACTGGCACAAGTTTGTTCGACGTAACAGGTACAAGTTTTTTCGACTCAATTGGTACAAGTTTGTTTGACGCAACTGGCTCAAGTTTGTTTGACGCAAGAGGCACAAGTTTATTTGACGCAACTGGTACAAGTTTGTTTGACGCAACTGGCACAAGTTTTTTTTTTACGCAACTGGCACAAGTTTTCTCGAAGCAACTGGCACAAGTTTGTTCGCCATATCTGGCACAAGTTTGTTCGACGCAACTGGCACAAGTTTGTTTGACGCAACTGGCACAAGTTTGTTAGACGCAACTGGCACAAGTTTGTTCAACGCAACTGGCACAAGTTATTTCTAATCAATTGGCACAAGTTTGTTTGACGCAACTGGAACAAGTTTGTTTGATGCAACTGGCACAAGTTTGTTTGACGCAACTGGCATAAGTTTGTTTGACGCAACTGGCACAAGTTTGTTTGACACAACTGGCAAAAGTTTGTTCTACTCAACTGGCACAAGTTTGTTCTATGCAACTGGCACTAGTTTGTTTTACGCAACTGGCATAAGTTTGATCTACACAACTGGCACAAGTTTGTTCTACCAACTAGCACAAGTTTGTTCGACTCAACTGGCACAAGGTTGTTCTAATCAACTGGCACAAGTTTGTTCTACGCAACTGGCACAAGTTTGTTTGACGCAACTGGCACAAGTTTGTTCGACGCAACTGGCACAAGTTTGTTGGATGCCACTGGCACAAGTTTGTTTGACGCAACTGGCACAATTTTTTTTGACGCAACTGGCACAAGTTTGTTAGACGCAACTGGCACAAGTTTGTTCGACGCAACTGGCACAAGTTTTTTCGACTCAAGAGGCACAAGTTTGTTTGACGCAACTAGAAGAAATTTGTTTGACACAACTGGCACAAGTTTGTTTGACGCAACTGGCACAAGTTTGTTTGACGCAACTGGCACAAGTTTATTTGACGCAACTGGCACAAGTTTTCTCGACGAAACTGGCACAAGTTTGTTCGCCGTAACTGGCACAAGTTAGTTCAACGCAACTGGCACAAGTTTGTTCGACGCAACTGGCACAAGTTTGTTCTACATAACTGGCACAAGTTTGTTTTATGCAACTGGCACAAGTTTGTTCTACGCAACTGGCACAAGTTTGTTCTACGCATCTGGCACAAGTTTGTTCTATGCAACTGGCACTTGTTTGTTCTACGCAACTGGGACATGTTTGTTTGACACAACTGGCACAAGTTTGTTCTACTCAACTGACACAAGTTTGTTCGACGCAACTGGCACAAGTTTGTTCTGCGTAACTGACACAAGTTTGTTTGACACAACTGGCAGAAATTTGTTCAACGCAACTGGCACAAGTTTGTTTGACGTAACTGGCGCAAGTTTGTTCGATGCAACTGGCACAAGTTTGTTCGACGCAACTGGCAAAAGCATGTTCGATGCAACTGGCACAAGTTTGTTTAACGCAACTGGCACAAGTTTGTTAGACTCAACAGGCACAAGTTTGTTTGACTCAACTGGCACAAGTTTGTTCAACGCAACTGGCACAAGTTTGTTTGACGCAACTGGCACAAGTTCGTTTGACGCAACTGGCACAAGGTTCTTCTACGCAACTGGCACAAGTTTGTTTGACGCAACTGGCACAAGTTTGTTCTACGCAACTGGCACAAGTTTGTTTGACGCAACTGGCACAAGTTTGGTTGACGCAACTGGCACAAGTTTGTTAGACGCAACTGGCACAAGTTTGTTCGACGTAACTGGCACAAGTTTTTTCGACTCAATTGGTACAAGTTTGTTTGACGCAACTGGCACAAGTTTGTTTGACGCAAGAGGCACAAGTTTGATTGACGCAACTGGCACAAGTTTGTTTGACGCAACTGGCACAAGTTTTTTTTTACGCAACTGGCACAAGTTTGTTCGCCATATCTGGCACAAGTTTGTTCGACGCAACTGTCACAAGTTCGTTCGACGCAAATGGCAAATGTTTGTTCTATGCATGTGGCACAAGTTTGTTCTATGCAACTGGCACTAGTGTGTTCTACGCAACTGGCACAAATTTGTTTGACACAACTGGCACATGTTTGTTCTACTCAACTGGCACAAGTTTGTTCGACGCAACTGGCACAAGTTTGTTTGACGCAACTGCCACAAATTTCTTGGACGCAACTGGCACAAGTTTGTTCGACGTAACTGGCACAAGTTTGTTTGATGCAATTGGCACAAGTTTGTTCTACTCAACTGGCACAAGTTTGTTCTATGCAACTGGCACTAGTTTGTTTTACGCAACTGGCATAAGTTTGTTTGACGCAACTGGCACAAGTTTGTTCTACCAACTAGCACAAGTTTGTTCGACTAAACTGGCAGAAGGTTGTTCTACGCAACTGGCACAAGATTTCTCGAAGCAACTGGCACAAGTTTGTTCGCCATATCTGGCACAAGTTTGTTCGACGCAACTGGCACAAGTTTGTTCAACGCAAATGGCACAAGTTTGTTTGACGCAACTGGCACAAGTTTCTTCGACGCAACTGGCACAAGTTTGTTCGACGCAACTGGCACAAGTTTGTTTGACGCAACTGGCACAAGTTTGTTCTACGCAACTGGCACAAGTTTGTTCTATGCAACTGGCACTAGTTTGTTCTATGCAACTGGCATAAGTTTGTTTGACGCAACTGGTACAAGTTTGATCTACGCAACTGGCATAAGTTTGTTCGACACAACTGGCACAAGTTTGTTCTACGCAACTCTTTCTAGTTTGTTGTACACAACTGGCACAGGTTTGTTTGACACAACTGGCACAATTTTGTTCTACGCAAATGGCAAATGTTTGTTCTACGCAACTGACACAAGTTTGTTTGACACAACTGGCAGAAGTTTGTTTAACGCAACTGGCACAAGTTTGTTTGACGTAACTGGCGCAAGTTTGTTCGACGCAACTGGCACAAGTTTGTTCGACGCAACTGGCAAAAGTTTGTTCGATGCAACTGGCACAAGTTTGTTTAACGCAACTGTCACAAGTTTGTTCGACCCAACTGGCACAAGTTTGTTTGACTCAACTGGCACAAGTTTGTTTGACGCAACTGGCAAAAGTTTGTTTGACGCAACTGGCACAAGTTCGTTTGACGCAACTGGCACAAGGTTCTTCTACGCAACTGGCACAAGTTTGTTTGACGCAACTGGCACAAGTTTGTTTGACGCAACTGGCACAAGTTTGTTTGACGCAACTGGCACAAGTTTGTTTGACGCAACTGGCACAAGTTTGTTTGATGCAACTGGCACAAGTTTGTTTGACATAACAGGCACAAGTTTTTTGGACTCAATTGGTACAAGTTTGTTTGACGCCTCTGGCACAAGATTGTTTGACGTAAGAGGCACAAGTTTGTTTGACGACTCTAGCACAAGTTTGTTTGACGCAACTGGCACAAGTTTTTTTTACGCAACTGGCACAAGTTTTCTCGAAGCAACTGGCACAAGTTTGTTCGCCATATCTGGCACAAGTTTGTTCGACGCAACAGGCACAAGTTTGTTTGACGCAACTGGCACAAGTTGTTAGACGCAACTGGCACAAGATTGTTCAACGCAACTGGCACAAGTTTTTTCGAATCAATCGGCATAAGTTTGTTTGACGCAACTGGCACAAATTTGTTTGACACAACTGGCACAAGTTTGTTTGACGCAACTGGCACAAGTTTGTTAGACGCAACTGGCACAAGTTTATTTGACGCAACTAGCACAACTTTTCTCGACGCAGCTGGCACAAGTTTGTTCGCCGTAACTGGCACAAGTTTGTTTGACGCAACTGGCACAAGTTTATTTGACGCAACTGGCACAAGTTTTCTCGACGCAAGTGGCACAAGTTTGTTCAAAGTAACTGGCACAAGTTTGTTCGACGCAACTGGCACAAGTTTGTTTGACGCAACTGGCACAAGTTTCTTCGACGCAACTGGCACAAGTTTCTTCGACGCAACTGGCACAAGTTTGTTTGATGCAATTGGCACAAGTTTGTTCTACTCAACTGGCACAAGTTTGTTCTATGCAACTGGCACTAGTTTGTTTTACGCAACTGGCATATGTTTGTTTGACGCAACTGGCACAAGTTTGTTCTACCAACTAGCACAAGTTTGTTCGACTCAACTGGCACAAGGTTGTTCTACGCAACTGGCACAAGTTTGTTCTACGCAACTGGCACAAGTTTGTTTGACGCAACTGGCACAAGTTTGTTCAACGCAACTGGCAGAAGTTTGTTGGATGCCACTGGCAAAAGTTTGTTTGACGAAACTGGCACAAGTTTTTTTGACGCAACTGGCTCAAGTTTTTTCGACTCAAGTGGCACAAGTTTGTTTGACGCAACTGGAACAAGTTTGTTTTAATCAACTGGCACAAGTTTGTTTGACGCAACTGGCACAAGTTTGTTCTACGCAACTGGCACAAGTTTATTTGACGCAACTGGCACAAGTTTGTTCGCCGTAACTGGCACAAGTTTGTTCGACGCAACTGGCACAAGTTTGTTCGACGCAAGTGGCACAAGTTTGTTCTACATAACTGGCACAAGTTTGTTCAATGCAACTGACACAAGTTTGTTCTACGCAACTGGCAGAAGTTTGTTCTACGCATCTGGCACAAGTTTGTTCTATGCAACTGGCACTAGTTTGTTCTACGCAACTGGGACATGTTTGTTTGACGCAACTGGCACAAGTTTGTTCTACCCAACTGACATAATTTTGTTGGACACAACTGGTAGAAGTTTGTTCAACGCAACTGGCACAAGTTTGTTCGACGCAACTGGCACAAGTTTGTTTGATGCAATTGGCACAAGTTTGTTCTACTCAACTGGCACAAGTTTGTTCTATGCAACTGGCACTAGTTTGTTTTACGCAACTGGCATATGTTTGTTTGACGCAACTGGCACAAGTTTGTTCTACCAACTAGCACAAGTTTGCTCGACTCAACTGGCACAAGGTTGTTCTACGCAACTGGCACAAGTTTGTTCTACGCAACTGGCACAAGTTTGTTCTACCAACTAGCACAAGTTTGTTCGACTCAACTGGCACAAGGTTGTTCTACGCAACTGGCACAAGTTTGTTTGACGCAACTGGCACAAGTTTGTTCAACGCAACTGGCAGAAGTTTGTTGGATGCCACTGGCACAAGTTTGTTTGACGAAACTGGCACAAGTTTTTTTGACGCAACTGGCACAAGTTTGTTAGACGCAACTGGCACAAGTTTATTTGACGCAACTGGCACAAGTTTTTTCGACTCAAGTGGCACAAGTTTGTTTGACGCAACTGGAACAAGTTTGTTTTACTCAACTGGCACAAGTTTGTTTGACGCAACTGGCACAAGTTTGTTCTACGCAACTGGCACAAGTTTATTTGACGCAACTGGCACAAGTTTGTTCGCCGTAACTGGCACAAGTTTGTTCGACGCAACTGGCACAAGTTTGTTCGACGCAAGTGGCACAAGTTTGTTCTACATAACTGGCACAAGTTTGTTCAATGCAACTGACACAAGTTTGTTCTATGCAACTGGCACAAGTTTGTTCTACGCATCTGGCACAAGTTTGTTCTATGCAACTGGCACTAGTTTGTTCTACGCAACTGGGACATGTTTGTTTGACGCAACTGGCACAAGTTTGTTCTACCCAACTGACATAATTTTGTTCGACACAACTGGCAGAAGATTGTTCAACGCAACTGGCACAAGTTTGTTTGACGTAACTGGCGCAAGTTTGTTCGACGCAACTGTCACAAGTTTGTTCGACGCAACTGGCAAAAGTTTGTTGGATGCAACTGGCACAAGTTTGTTTAACGCAACTGGCACAAGTTTGTTCGACCCAACTGGCACAAGTTTGTTTGACTCAACTGGCACAAGTATGTTTGACGCAACTGGCACAAGTTCGTTTGACGCAACTGGCACAAGGTTCTTCTACGCAACTGGCACAAGTTTGTTTGACGCAACTGGCACAAGTTTGTTTGAAGCAACTGGCACAAGTTTGTTTGACACAACTGGCACAAGTTTGTTTGTCGCAACTGGCACAAGTTTGTTTGATGCAACTGGCACAAGTTTGTTAGACGCAACTGGCACAAGTTTGTTCGACGTAACTGGCACAAGTTTTTTCGACTCAATTGGTACAAGTTTGTTTGACGCAACTGGCACATGCTTGTTTGACGCAAGAGGCACAAGTTTGTTTGACGCAACTGGCACAAGTTTGTTTGACGCAACTGGCACAAGTTTTTTTTTACGCAACTGGTACAATTTTTCTCGAAGTAACTGGCACAAGTTTGTTCGCCATATCTGACACAAGTTTGTTCGACGCAACTGGCACAAGTTTGTTCGACGCAAATGGCACAAGTTTGTTTGACGCAACCGGCACAAGTTTCTTCGACGCAACTGGCACAAGTTTGTTCGAATCAACTGGCACAAGTTTGTTTGACGCAACTGGCACAAGTTTGTTCTACGCAACAGGGACAAGTTTGTTCTATGCAACTGGCACTAGTTTGTTCTATGCAACTGGCATAAGTTTGTTTGACGCAACTGGTACAAGTTTGTTTGAAGCAACTGGCACAAGTTTGTTCGACACAACTGGCACAAGTTTGTTCTACGCAACTGGCACAAGTTTGTTCTTCGCATCTGGCACAAGTTTGTTCTATGCAACTGGCACTAGTTTGTTCTACGCAACTGGGACATATTTATTTGACGCAACTCGCAGAAAGTTGTTCTACCCAACTGACACAAGTTTGTTCGACGCAACTAGCACAAGTTTGTTCTACACAACTGACACAAATTTGTTTGACACAACTGGCAGAAGTTTGTTCAACGCAACTGGCACAAGTTTGTTTGACGTAACTGGCGCAAGTTTGTTTTACGCAACTGGCACAAGTTTGTTCGATGCAACTGGCACAAGTTTGTTCGATGCAACTAACACAAGTTTGTTTAATGCAACTGGCACAAGTTTGTTCGACCCAACTGGCACAAGTTTGTTTGACTCAACTGGCACAAGTTTCTTCGAGGCAACTGGCACAAGTTTGTTTGACGCAACTGGCACAAGTTCGTTTGACGCAACTGGCACAAGGTTCTTCTACGCAACTGGCACAAGTTTGTTTGACGCAACTGGCACAAGTTTGTTCTACGCAACTGGCACAAGTTTGTTTGACGCAACTGGCACAAGTCTGTTTGACGCAACTGGCACAAGTTTGTTAGACGCAACTGGCACAAGTTTGTTCGACGTAACAGGCACAAGTCTTTTCCACTCAATTGGTACAAGTTTGTTTGACGCAACTGGCACAAGTTTGTTTGACGCGAGAGGCACAAGTTTGTTTGACGCAACTGGCACAAGTTTGTTTGACGCAACTGGCAAAACTTTTTTTTTACGCAACTGGCACAAGTTTTCTCGAAGCAACTGGCACAAGTTTGTTTGCCATATCTGGCACAAGTTTGTTTGACGCAACTGGCACAAGTTTGTTCGAAGCAAATGGCACAAGTTTGTTTGACGCAACTGGCACAAGTTTCTTCGACGCAACTGGCACAAGTTTGTTCGACGCAACTGGCACAAGTTTGTTTGACGCAACTGGCACAAGTTTGTTCTACGCAACTGGGACAAGTTTGTTCTATGCAACTGGCACTAGTTTGTTATATGCAACTGGCATAAGTTTGTTTGATACAACTGGTACAAGTTTGTTCTACGCAACTGGCACAAGTTTGTTTGACACAACTGGCACAAGTTTGTTCTACGCAACTCTTACTAGTTTGTTGTACACAACTGGCACAGGTTTGTTTGACACAACTGGCACAAGTTTGTTCTACGCAAATGGCAAATGTTTGTTCTACGTAACTGACACAAGTTTGTTTGACACAACTGCCAGAAGTTTGATCAACGCAACTGGCACAAGTTTGTTTGACGTAACTGGCACAAGTTTGTTCGACACAACTGGCAAAAGTTTGTACGATGCAACTGACACAAGTTTGTTTAACATAACTGGCACAAGTTTGTTCGACCCAACTGGCACAAGTTTGTCTGACTCAACTGGGAAAAGTTTGTTTGACGCAACTGGCAAAAGTTTGTTTGACGCAACTGGCACAAGTTCGTTTGACGCAACTGGCACAAGTTCGTTTGACGCAACTGGGACAATGTTCTTCTACGCAACTGGCACAAGTTTGTTTGACGCAACTGGCACAAGTTTGTTCTACGCAACTGGCACTAGTTTGTTTGACGCAACTGGCACAAGTTTGTTTGACGCAACTGGCACAAGTTTTTTTTAACGCAACTGGCACAAGTTTGTTAGACGCAACTAGCACAAGTTTGTTCGACGTAACGGGCACAAGTTTTTTCGACTCAATTGGTACAAGTTTGTTTGACGCAACTGGCACAAGTTTGTTTGACGCAAGAGGCACAAGTTTGTTTGACGCAACTGGCACAAGTTTGTTTGACGCAACTGTCACAAGTTTTTTTTACGTAACTGGCACAAGTTTGTTCGCCATATCTGGCACAAGTTTGTTCGACGCAAATGGCACAAGTTTGTTTGACGCAACTGGCACAAGTTTGTTAGACGCAACTGGCACAAGTTTGTTCAACGCAACTGGCACAAGTTTTTTCGAATCAATTGGCACAAGTTTGTTTGACGCAACTGGCACAAGTTTGTTTGAAGCAACTGGCACAAGTTTGTTTGACGCAACTGGCACAAGTTTGTTTAACGCAAGTTTATTTGACGCAACTGGCACAACTTTTCTCGACGCAGCTGGCACAAGTTTGTTCGCCGTAACTGGCACAAGTTTGTTTGACGCAACTGGCACAAGTTTATTTGATGCAACTGGCACAAGTTTTCTCGACGCAAGTGGCACAAGTTTGTTCGCCGTAACTAGCACAAGTTTGTTCAACTCAACTGGCACAAGTTTGTTCGACGCAACTGGCACAAGTTTGTTTTAACGCAACTGGCACAAGTTTCTTCGACGGAACTGGCACAAGTTTGTTCGACGCAACTGGCACAAGTTTGTTTGATGCAACTGGCACAAGTTTGTTGTACTCAACTGGCACAAGTTTGTTCTATGCAACTGGCACTAGTTTGTTTTACGCAACTGGCATAAGTTTGTTTGACGCAACTGGCACAAGTTTGTTCTACCAACTAGCACAAGTTTGTTCGACTCAACTGGCACAAGGTTGTTCTACGCAACTGGCACAAGTTTGTTCTACGCAACTGGCACAAGTTTGTTTGACGCAACTGGCACAAGTTTGTTCGACGCAACTGGCACAAGTTTGTTGGATGCCACTGGCACAAATTTGTTTGACTAAACTGTCACAAGTTTTTTTGACGCAACTGGCACAAGTTCGTTAGACGCAACTGGCACAAGTTTGTTCGACGCAACTGGCACAAGTTTTTTTGACTCAAGTGGCACAAGTTTGTTTGACGCAACTGCAACAAGTTTGTGTGACACAACTGGCACAAGTTTGTTTGATGCAACTGGCACAAGTTTGTTTGACGCAACTGGCACAAGTTTATTTGACGCAACTGGCACAAGTTTTCTAGATGAAACTGAAACAAGTTTGTTCGCCGTAACTGGCACAAGTTTGTTCGACGCAACTGGCACAAGTTTGTTTGACGCAACTGGCACAAGTTTGTTTGACGCAACTGGCACAAGTTTATTTGACGAAACTTGCACAAGTTTTCTCGACGAAACTAGCACAAGTTTGTTCGCCGTAACTGGCACAAGTTTGTTCGAGGCAACTGGCACAAGTTTGTTCGACGCAGCTGGCACAAGTTTGTTCTACATAACTGGCACAAGTTTGTTCTATGCAACTGGCACAAGTTTGTTCTACGCAACTGGCACAAGTTTGTTCTACGCATCTGGCACAAGTTTGTTCTATGCAACTGGTACTAGTTTGTTCTACGCAACTGGGACATGTTTGTTTGACGCAACTGGCACAAGTTTGTTCTACCCAACTGACACAAGTTTGTTCGACGCAACTGGCACAAGTTTGTTCTACGCAACTGACACAAGTTTGTTTGACCCAACTGGCAGAAGTTTGTTCAACGCAACTGGCACAAGTTTGTTTGACGTAACTGGCGCAAGTTTGTTCGACGCAACTGGCACAAGTTTGTTGGACGCAACTGGCAAAAGTTTTTTCGATGCAACTGGACAAGTTTGTTTAACGCAACTGGCACAAGTTTGTTCGACCCAACTGGCACAAGTTTGTTTAACTCAACTGTCACAAGTTTGTTCGACGCAACTGGCACAAGTTTGTTTGACGCAACTGGCACAAGTTCGTTTGACGCAACTGGCACAAGGTTCTTCTACGCAACTGGCACAAGTTTGTTTGACGCAACTGGCACAAGTTTGTTCTACGCAACTGGCACAAGTTTGTTTGACGCAACTGGCACAAGTTTGTTTGACGCAACTGGCACAAGTTTCTTTGACGCAACTGGCACAAGTTTGTTAGACGCAACTGGCACAAGTTTGTTCGACGTAACAGGCACAAGTTTTTTCGACTCAATTGGTACAAGTTTGTTTGACGCAACTGGCACAAGTTTGTTTGACGCAAGAGGCACAAGTTTGTTTGACGCAACTGGCACAAGTTTTTTTGACGCAACTGGCACAAGTTTTTTTTACGCAACTGGCACAAGTTTTCTCGAAGCAACTGGCACAAGTTTGTTCGCCATATCTGGCACAAGTTTGTTCGATGCAACTGGCACAAGTTTGTTCGACGCAAATGGCACAAGTTTGTTTGACGCAACTGTCACAAGTTTTTCGACGCAACTGGCACAAGTTTGTTCGACGCAACTGGCACAAGTTTGTTTGACGCAACTGGCACAAGTTTGTTCTATGCAACTGGGACAAGTTTGTTCTATGCAACTGGCACTAGTTTGTTCTATGCAACTGGCATAAGTTTGTTAAACGCAACTGGTACAAGTTTGTTCTATGCAACTGGCACAAGTTTGTTCGACACAACTGGCACAAGTTTGTTCTACGCAACCCTTACTAGTTCGTTGTACACAACTGGCACAGGTTTGTTTGACACAACTGGCACAAGTTTGTTCTACGCAAATGGCAAATGTTTGTTCTACGCATATGGCACAAGTTTGTTCTATGCAACTGGCACTAGTATGTTCTACGCAACTGGCACAAATTTGTTTAACACAACTGGCACAAGTTTGTTCTACGCAAATGGCAAATGTTTGTTCTACGCATATGGCACAAGTTTGTTCTATGCAACTGGCACTAGTGTGTTCTACGCAACTGGCACAAATTTGTTTGACACAACTGGCACATGTTTGTTCTACCCAACTGGCACAAGTTTGTTCGACACAACTGGCACAAGTTTGTTTGATGCAACAGGCACAAGTTTGTTTGACACAACTGGCACAAGTTTGTTCTAAGCAAGTGGCACAAGTTTGTGCGACGGAACTGGCGCAAGTTTGTTTAACGCAACTGGCACAAGTTTGTTTGACGCAACTCTCACAAGTTTGTTCGACGCAACTGGAACAAATTTGTTTAACGTAACTGGCACAAGTTTGTTCGAACAACTGGCACAAGTTTGTTTGACACAACTGGCACAAGTTTGTTTAACGCAACTGGCACAATTTTGTTCTATGCAACTGGCACTAGTGTGTTCGATGCAACTGGCACAAGTTTGTTCGATGCAACTGGCACAAGTTTGTTTGACGCAACTGGCACAAGTTTGTTAGACGCAACTGACACAAGTTTGTTCAAAGCAACTGGCACAAATTTTTTTTAATCAATTGGCACAAGTTTGTTTGACGCAACTGGCACAAGTTTGTTTGACGCAACTGGCACAAGTTTGTTTGACGCAACTGGCACAAGTTTGTTTGACGCAGCTGGCACAAGTTTATTTGACGCAACTGGCACAACTTTTCTCGACGCAACTGGCACAAGTTTGTTCGCCGTAACTGGCACAAGTTTGTTTGACGCAACTGGCACAAGTTTATTTGACGCAACTGGCACAAGTTTTCTCGACGCAAGTGGCACAAGTTGGTTCGCCGTAAGTAGCACAAGTTTGTTCGACGCAACTGGCACAAGTTTGTTCGACGCAACTGGCACAAGTTTGTTTGACGCAACTGGCAAAAATTTCTGCGACGCAACTGGCACAAGTTTGTTCGACGAACTGGCACAAGTTTGTTTGACGCAATTGGCACAAGTTTGTTCTACTCAACTGGAACAAGTTTGTTCTATGCAACTGGCACTAGTTTGTTTTACGCAACTGGCATAAGTTTGTTTGACGCAACTGGCACAAGTTTTTTCTACAAACTAGCACAAGCTTGTTCGACGCAACTGGCACAAGGTTGTTCTACGCAACTGGCACAAGTTTGTTCTACGCAACTGGCACAAGTTTGTTTGACGCAACTGGCACAAGTTTGTTCTACGCAACTGGCACAAGTTTGTTGGATGCCACTGACACAAGTTTGTTCGACGAAACTGGCCCAAGTTTTTTTGACGCAACTGGCACAAGTTTGTTAGACGCAACTGGCACAAGTTTGTTAGACGCAACTGTCCCAAGTTTTTTCGACTCAATTGGCACAAATTTGTTTGACGCAACTGGAATAAGTTTGTTTGACGCAAATGGAACATGTTTGTTTGACGCAACTGGCACAAGTTTGTTTGACGCAACTGGCACAAGTTTGTTTGACACAACTGTCACAAGTTTATTTGACGCAACTAGCACAAGTTTTCTAGATGAAACTGGCATAAGTTTGTTCGCCGTAACTGGCATAAGTTTGTTCGACGCAACTGGCACAAATTTGTTTAACGTAAATGGCACAAGTTTGTTCTACATAACTGGCACAAGTTTGTTCTATGCAACTGGCACAAGTTTGTTCTACGCAACTGGCACAAGTTTGTTCTACGCATCTGGCACAAGTTTGTTCTATGCAACTGGCACTAGTTTGTTCTACGCAACTGACACAAGTTTGTTTGACGCAATTGGCACAAATTTGTTCTACCCAACTGACACAAGTTTGTTCGACGCAACTGGCACAATTTTGTTCTAAGCAACTGACACAAGTTTGTTTGACACAATTGGCAGAAGTTTGTTCAACGCAACTGGCACTAGTTTGTTCGACGCAACTGGCGCAAGATTTTTCGACGCAACTGGCACAAGTTTGTTCGATGCAACTGGCAAAAGTTTGTTCGATGCAACTGGCACAAGTTTGTTTAACGCAACTGGCACAAGTTTGTTTGACGCAACTGGCACAAGTTTGTTCTACGCAACTGACACAAGTTTGTTTGACACAATTGGCAGAAGTTTGTTCAACGCAACTGGCACTAGTTTGTTCGACACAATTGGCAGAAGTTTGTTCAACGCAACTGGCACTAGTTTGTTCGACGCAACTGGCGCAAGATTTTTCGACGCAACTGGCACAAGTTTGTTCAACGCAACTGGCAAAAGTTTGTTCGATGCAACTGGCACAAGTTTGTTTAACGCAACTGGCACAAGTTTGTTTGACGCAACTGGCACAAGTTTGTTTGACGCAACTGGCACAAGGTTCTTCTACGCAACTGGCACAAGTTTGTTCTACGTAACTGGCACAAGTTCGTTTGACGCAACTGGCACAAGTTTGTTCGACGCAACTGGCACAAGTTTGTTAGACGCAACTGGCACAAGTTTGTTCGACGTAACAGGCACAAGTTTTTTCGACTCAATTGGTACAAGTTTGTTTGATGCAACTGGCACAAGTTTGTTTGACGCAAGAGGCACAAGTTTGTTTGACGCAACTGGCACAAGTTTGTTTGACGCAACTGGCATAAGTTTTTTTTTACGCGACTGGCACAAGTTTTCTCGAAGCAACTGGCACAAGTTTGTTTGCCATATCTGGCACAAGTTTGTTCGACGCAACTGGCACAAGTTTGTTTGACGCAACTGGCACAAGTTTGTTTGACGCAACTGGCACAAGTTTGTTCAATGCAACTGGCACAAGTTTTTTCGAATCAATTGGCACAAGTTTGTTTGACGCAACTGGCACAAGTTTGTTTGACGCAACTGGCACAAGTTTGTTTGACGCAACTGGCACAAGTTTGTTTGACGCAACTTGCACAAGTTTATTTGACGCAACTGGCACAACTTTTCTCGACGCAACTGGCACAAGTTGGTTCGCCGTAACTGGCACAAGTTTGTTTGACGCAACTGGCACAAGTTTATTTGACGCAACTGGCACAAGTTTTCTCAACGCAAGTGGCACAAGTTTGTTCGCCGTAACTGGCACAAGTTTGTTCGACGCAACTGGCAAAAGTTTGTTCGACGCAACTGGCACAAGTTTGTTTGACGCAACTGGCACAAGTTTGTTCGACGCAACTGGCACAAGTTTGTTTGACGCAACAGGAGAAGTTTCTTCAACGCAACTGGCACATGTTTGTTCGACGCAACTGGCACAAGTTTGTTTGATGCAATTGGCACAAGTTTGTTCTACTCAACTGGCACAAGTTTGTTCTATGCAACTGGCACTAGTTTGTTTTACGCAACTGGCATAAGTTTGTTTGACGCAACTGGCACAAGTTTGTTCTACCAAATAGCACAAGTTTGTTCGACTCAACTGGCACAAGGTTGTTCTACGCAACTGGCACAAGTTTTCTCGAAGTAACTGGCACAAGTTTTGTTCGCCATATCTGGCACAAGTTTGTTCGACGCAACTGGCACAAGTTTGTTCAACGCAAATGGCACAAGTTTGTTTGACGCAAGTGGCACAAGTTTCTTCAACGCAACTGGCACAAGTTTGTTCGACGCAACTGGCACAAGTTTGTTTGACGCAACTGGCACAAGTTTGTTTGACACAACTGGCAGAAGTTTGTTCAGCGCAACTGGCACAAGTCTGTTTGACGTAACTGGCGCAAGTTTGTTCGACGCAACTGGCACAAGTTTGTTCGACGCAACTGGCAAAAGTTTGTTCGATGCAACTGGCACAAGTTTGTTTAACGCAACTGGCACAAGTTTGTTAGACTCAACTGGCACAAGTTTGTTTGACTCAACTGGCACAAGTTTGTTCGACGCAACTGGCACAAGTTTGTTTGACGCAACTGGCACAAGTTCGTTTGACGCAACTGGCACAAGGTTCTTCTACGCAACTGGCACAAGTTTGTTTGACGCAACTGGCACAAGTTTGTTCTACGCAACTGGCACAAGTTTGTTTGACGCAACTGGCACAAGTTTGTTCAACGCAACTGGCACAAGTTTGTTAGACGCAACTGGCACAAGTTTGTTCGACGTAACAGGCACAAGTTTTTTCGACTCAATTGGTACAAGTTTGTTTGATGCAACTTGCACAAGTTTGTTTGACGCAAGAGGCACAAGTTTGTTTGACGCAACTGGCACAAGTTTGTTTGACGCAACTGGCACAAGTTATTTTTTACGCAACTGGCACAAGTTTGTTCGCCATATCTGGCACAAGTTTGTTCGACGCAACTGTCACAAGTTCGTTCGACGCAAATGGCGCAAGTATGTTTGACGCAACTGTCACAAGTTTCTTCGACGCAACTGGCACAAGTTTGTTCGACGCAACTGGCACAAGTTTGTTCAACGCAACTGGCACAAGTTTGTTCTACGCAACTGGGACAAGTTTGTTCTATGCAACTGGCACTAGTTTGTTCTATGCAACTGGCATAAGTTTGTTTGACGCAACTGGTACAAGTTTGTACTACGCAACTGGCACAAGTTTTTTCGACACAACTGGCACAAGTTTGTTCTACGCAACTCTTACTAGTTTGTTGTACACAACTGGCACAGGTTTGTTTGACACAACTGGCACAAGTTTGTTCTACGCAAATGGCAAATGTTTGTTCTACGCATATGGCACAAGTTTGTTCTATGCAACTGGCACTAGTGTGTTCTACGCAACTGGCACAAATTTGTTTGACACAACTGGCATATGTTTGTTCTACCCAACTGGCACAAGTTTGTTCGACGCAACTGGCGCAAGTTTGTTTGATGCAACTGGCACAAGTTTGTTTGACATAACTAGCACAATTTTGTTTGACGCAACTGGCACAAGTTTGTTCGACACAACTGGAACAAGTTTGTTTAACGTAACTGGCACAAGTTTGTTCGACCCAACTGGCACAAGTTTGTTTGACACAACTGGCACAAGTTTGTTTGACGCAACTGGCACTAGGTTGTTCTACGCAACATGTACAAGTTTGTTCTACGCAACTGGCACAAGTTTGTTTGACGCAACTGGCACAAGTTTGTTCTATGCAACTGGCAATAGTGTGTTCGATGCAACTCGCACAAGTTTGTTCGACGCAACTGGCACAAGTGTGTTTGACGCAACTGTCACAAGTTTGTTAGACGCAACTGGCACAAGTTTGTTCAACGCAACTGGCACAAGTTTTTTTTAATCAATTGGCACAAGTTTGTTTGACGCAACTGGCACAAGTTTGTTTGACGCAATTGGCACAAGTTTGTTTGACGCAACTTGCACAAATTTGATTGACGCAACTGGCACAAGTTTATTTGACGCAACTGGCACAAGTTTTCTCGACGCAGCTGGCACAAGTTTGTTCGCCGTAACTGGCACAAGTTTGTTTGACGCAACTGGCACAAGTTTTTTTTTACGCAACTGGCACAAGTTTTCTCGACGCAAGTGGCACAAGTTGGTTCGCTGTAACTGGCACAAGTTTGTTCGACGCAACTGGCACAAGTTTCTTCGACGCAACTGGCACAAGTTTGTTTGACGCAACTGGCACAAGTTTCTTCGACGCAACTGGCACAAGTTTGTTCGACGAACTGGCACTAGTTTGTTTGACGCAATTGGCACAAGTTTGTTCTACTCAACTGGAACAAGTTTGTTTTATGCAACTGGCACTAGTTTGTTTTACGCAACTGGCATAAGTTTGTTTGACGCAACTGGCACAAGTTTGTTCTACAAACTAGCACAAGTTTGTTCAACGCAACTGGCACAAGGTTGTTCTACGCAATTGGCACAAGTTTGTTCTACGCAACTGGCACAAGTTTGTTTGACGCAACTGGCACAAGTTTGTTCTACGTAACTGGCACAAGTTTGTTGGATGCCACTGGCACAAGTTTGTTCAACGCAAATGGCACAAGTTTGTTTGACGCAAGTGGCACAAGTTTCTTCGACGCAACTGGCACAAGTTTGTTCGATGCAACTGGCACAAGTTTGTTTGACGCAACTGGCACAAGTTTGTTCTACGCAACTGGCACAAGTTTGTTCTATGCAACTGGCACTAGTTTGTTCTATGCAACTGGCATAAGTTTGTTTGACGCAACTGGTACAAGTTTGTTCTACGCAACTGGCACAAGTTTGTTCGACACAACTGGCACAAGTTTGTTCTACGCAACTCTTTCTAGTTTGTTGTACACAACTGGCATAGGTTTGTTTGACACAACTGGCACAAGTTTGTGCTACGCAAATGGCAAATGTTTGTTCTACGCAACTGACACAAGTTTGTTTGACACAACTGGCAGAAGTTTGTTCAATGCAACTGGCACAAGTTTGTTTGACGTAACTGGCGCAAGTTTGTTCGACGCAACTGGCACAAGTTTGTTCGACACAACTGGCAAAAGATTGTTCGATGCAACTGGCACAAGTTTGTTTAACGCAACTGGCACAAGTTTGTTCGACCCAACTGGCACAAGTTTGTTTGACTCAACTGGCAAAAGTTTGTTTGACGCAACTGGCAAAAGTTTGTTTGACGCAACTGGCACAAGTTCGTTTGACGCAACTGGCACAAGGTTCTTCTACGCAACTGGCACAAGTTTGTTTGACGCAACTGGCACAAGTTTGTTTGACGCAACTGGCACAAGTTTGTTTGACGCAACTGGCACAAGTTATTTTTGATGCAACTGGCACAAGTTTGTTAGACGCAACTGGCACAAGTTTGTTTGACGTAACAGGCACAAGTTTTTTGTACTCAATTGGTAAGAGTTTGTTTGACGCCTCTGGCACAATTTTGTTTGACGCAAGAGGCACAAGTTTGTTTGACGCAACTGGATCAAGTTTGTTTGACGCAACTGGCACAAGTTTTTTTTACGCCACTGGCACAAGTTTTCTCGAACCAACTGGCACAAGTTTGTTTGCCATATCTGGCACAAGTTTGTTCGACGCAACTGGCACAAGTTTGTTTGACGCAACTGGCACAAGTTTGTTAGACGCAACTGGCACAAGTTTGTTCAACGCAACTGGCACAAGTTTTTTCGAATCAATCGGCACAAGTTTGTTTGACGCAACTGGCACAAGTTTGTTCTACACAACTGGCACAAGTTTGTTTGACGCAACTGGCACAAGTTTGTTTGACGCAACTGGCACAAGTTTATTTGACGCAACTGGCACAACTTTTCTCGACGCAGCTGGCACAAGTTTGTTCGCCGTAACTGGCACAAGTTTGTTTGACGCAACTGGCACAAGTTTATTTGACGCAACTGGCACAAGTTTTCTCGACGCAAGTGGCACAAGTTTGTTCACCGTAACTGGCACAAGTTTGTTCGACGCAACTGGCACAAGTTTGTTCGACGCAACTGGCACAAGTTTGTTTGACGCAACTGGCACAAGTTTCTTCGACGCAACTGGCACAAGTTTGTTCGACGCAACTGGCACAAGTTTGTTTGATGCAATTGGCACAAGTTTGTCTACTCAACTGGCACAAGTGTGTTCTATGCAACTGTCACTAGTTTGTTTTACGCAACTGGCATATGTTTGTTTGACGCAACTGGCACAAGTTTGTTCTACCAACTAGCACAAGTTTGTTCGATTCAACTGGCACAAGGTTGTTCTACGCAACTGGCACAAGTTTGTTCGACGCAACTGGCACAAATTTGTTTGACGCAAGTGGCACAAGTTTGTTCGACGCAACTGGCAGAAGTTTGTTGGATGCCACTGGCACAAGTTTGTTTGACGAAACTGGCACAAGTTTTTTTGACGCAACTGGCACAAGTTTGTTAGACGCAACTGGCACAAGTTTATTTGACGCAACTGGCACAAGTTTTTTCGACTCAAGTGGCACAAGTTTGTTTAACGCAACTGGAACAAGTTTGTTTGACGCAACTGGCACAAGTTTGTTTGACGCAACTGGCACAAGTTTGTTCTACGCAACTGGCACAAGTTTATTTGACGCAACTGGCACAAGTTTGTTCGCCGTAACTGGCACAAGTTTGTTCGACGCAACTGGCACAAGTTTGTTCGACGCAAGTGGCACAAGTTTGTTCTACATAACTGGCACAAGTTTGTTGTATGCAACTGGCACAAGTTTGTTCTACGCAACTGGCACAAGTTTGTTCTACGCATCTGGCACAAGTTTGTTCTATGCAACTGGCACTAGTTTGTTATACGCAACTGGGACATGTTTGTTTGACGCAACTGGCACAAGTTTGTTCTACCCAACTGACATAATTTTGTTCGACACAACTGGCAGAAGTTTGTTCAACGCAACTGGCACAAGTTTGTTTGACGTAACTGGCGCAAATTTGTTCGACGCAACTGTCACAAGTTTGTTCTACGCAACAGGCAAAAGTTTGTTGGATGCAACTGGCACAAGTTTGTTTAACGCAATTGGCACAAGTTTGTTCGACGCAACTGGCAAAAGTTTGTTCGATGCAACTGGCACAAGTTTGTTTAACGCAACTGGCACAAGTTTGTTAGACCCAACTGGCACAAGTTTGTTTGACTCAACTGTCACAAGTTTGTTCGACGCAACTGGCACAACTTTGTTTGACGCAACTGGCACAAGTTCGTTTGACGCAACTGGCACAAGGTTCTTCTACGCAACTGGCACAAGTTTGTTTGACACAACTGGCACAAGTTTGTTCTACGCAACTGGCACAAGTTTGTTTGACTCAACTGGCACAAGTTTGGTTGACGCAACTGGCACAAGTTTGTTAGACGCAACTGGCACAAGTTTGTTCGACGTAATAGGCACAAGTTTTTTCGACTCAATTGGTACAAGTTTGTTTGACGCAACTGGCACAAGTTTGTTTGACGCAAGAGGCACAAGTTTGTTTGACGCAACTGGCACAAGTTTGTTTGACGCAACTGGCACAAGTTTTTTTTTACCCAACTGGCACAAGTTTTCTCGAAGCAACTGGCACAAGTTTGTTCGCCATATCTGGCACAAGTTTGTTCGACGTAACTGGCACAAGTTTGTTCGACGCAAATGGCGCAAGTTTGTTTGACGCAACTGTCACAAGTTTCTTCGACGCAACTGGCACAAGTTTGTTCGACGCAACTGGCACAAGTTTGTTTGACGCAACTGGCACAAGTTTGTTCTACGCAACTGGGACAAGTTTGTTCTATGCAACTGGCACTAGTTTGTTCTATGCAACTGGCATAAGTTTGTTCGACACAACTGGCTAAGTTTGTTCAACGTAACTGGCACAAGTGTGTTTGATGTAACTGGCGCAAGTTTGTTTGAGGCAACTGTCACAAGTTTGTTCGATGCAACTGGCAAAACTTTGTTCGATGCAACTGGCACAAGTTTGTTTAACGCAACTGGCACAAGTTTGTTCGACCCAACTGGCACAAGTTTGTTTGACTCAACTGGCACAAGTTTGTTCGACGCAACTGGCACAAGTTTGTTTGACGCAACTGGCACAAGTTCATTTGACGCAACTGGCACAAGGTTCTTCTACGCAACTGGGACAAGTTTGTTTGACGCAACTGGCACAAGTTTGTTCTACGCAACTGGCACAAGTTTGTTTGACGCAACTGGCACAAGTTGGTTTGTCGCAACTGGCACAAGTTTGTTTGACGCATCTGGCACAAGTTTGTTAGACGCAACTGGCACAAGTTTGTTTGACGTAACTGGCACAAGTTTTTTCGACTCAATTGGTACAAGTTTGTTTGACGCAACTGGCACAAGTTTGTTTGACGCAAGAGGCACAAGTTTGTTTGATGCAACTGGCACAAGTTTGTTTGATGCAACTGGCACAAGTTTTTTTTACGCAACTGGCACAAGGTTTCTCGAAGCAACTTGCACAAGTTTGTTCGCCATATCTGGCACAAGTTTGTTCGACGCAAGTGGCACAAGTTTGTTCGACGCAAGTGGCACAAGTTTGTTTGACGCAACTGGCACAAGTTTCTTCGACTCAACTGGCACAAGTTTGTTTGACGCAACTGGCACAAGTTTGTTCAACGCAACTGGCACAAGTTTGTTTTACGCAACTGGGACAAGTTTGTTCTATGCAACTGGCACTAGTTTGTTCTATGCAACTGGTATAAGTTTGTTTGACGCAACTGGTTCAAGTTTGCTCTACGCAACTGGCACAAGTTTGTTCGACACAACTGGCACAAGTTTGTTCTATGCAACTCTTACTAGTTTGTTGTACACAACTGGCACAGGTTGGTTTGACACAACTGGCACAAGTTTGTTCTACGCAAATGGCAAATGTTTGTTCTATGCAACTGACACAAGTTTGTTTGACACAACTGGCACAAGTTTGTTCAACGCAACTGGTACAAGTTTGTTTGACGTAACTGGCGCAAGTTTGTTCGACGCAACTGGCACAAGTTTGTTCGATGCAACTGGCAAAGGTTTGTTCGATGCAACTGGCACAAGTTTGTTTAACGCAACTGGCACAAGTTTGTTCTACCCAACTGGCACAAGTTTGTTTGACTCAACTGGCACAAGTTTGTTTGACGCAACTGGCAAAAGTTTGTTTGACGCAACAGGCACAAGTTCGTTTGACGCAACTGGCACAAGGTTCTTCTACGCAACTGGCACAAGTTTGTTTGACGCAACTGGCACAAGTTTGTTCTACGCAACTGGCACAAGTTTGTTTGACGCAACTGGCACAAGTTTGTTTGACGCAACTGGCACAAGTTTTTTTTTGACGCAACTGGCACAAGTTTGTTACACGCAACTGGCACAAGTATGTTCGACGTAACAGGCACAAGTTTTTTCGACTCAATTGGTACAAGTTTGTTTGACGCAACTGGCACAAGTTTGTTTGACGCAAGAGCCACAAGTTTTTTTGACGCAACTGGCACAAGTTTTTTTTTACGCAACTGGCACAAGTTTTCTCGAAGCAACTGGCACAAGTTTGTTCTCAATATCTGGCACAAGTTTGTTCGACGCAACTGGCACAAGTTTGTTTGACGCAACTGGCACAAGTTTGTTAGACGCAACTGGCACAAGTTTGTTCAACGCAACTGGCACAAGTTTTTTCGAATCAATTGGCACAAGTTTGTTTGACGCAACTGGCACAAGTTTGTTTGACGCAACTGGCACAAGTTTGTTTGACGCAACTGGCACAAGTTTGTTTGACGCAACTGGCACAGGTTTGTTTGACACAACTGGCACAAGTTTGTTCGACGCAACTGGCACAAGTTTCTTCGACACAACTGGCACAAGTTTGTTTGATGCAATTGGCACAAGTTTGTTCTACTCAACTGGCACAAGTTTGTTGTATGCAACTGGCACTAGTTTGTTTTACGCAACTGGCATAAGTTTGTTTGACGCAACTGGCACAAGTTTGTTCTACCAACTAGCACAAGTTTGTTCGACTCAACTGGCACAAGGTTGTTCTACGCAACTGGCACAAGTTTGTTCTACGTAACTGGCACAAGTTTGTTTGACGCAACTGGCACAAGTTTGTTCGACGCAACTGGCACAAGTTTGTTGGATGCCACTGGCACAAGTTTGTTTGACGAAACTGGCACAAGTTTTTTTGACGCAACTGGCACAAGTTTGTTAGACGCAACTGGCACAAGTTTGTTCGACGCAACTGGCACAAGTTTTTTCGACTCAAGAGGCAAAAGTTTGTTTGACGCAACTAGAACAAGTTTGTTTGACACAACTGGCACAAGTTTGTTTGACGCAACTGGCACAAGTTTGTTTGACGCAACTGGCACAAGTTTATTTGACGCAACTGGCACAAGTTTTCTCGACGAAACTGGCACAAGTTTGTTCGCCGTAACTGGCACAAGTTAGTTCGACGCAACTGGCACAAGTTTGTTCGACGCAACTGGCACAAGTTTGTTCTACATAACTGGCACAAGTTTGTTCTATGCAACTGGCACAAGTTTGTTCTACGCATCTGGCATAAGTTTGTTTTATGCAACTGGCACTAGTTTGTTCTACGCAACTGGGACATGTTTGTTTGACGCAACTGGCACAAGTTTGTTCTACCCAACTGACACAAGTTTGTTCGACGCAACTGGCACAAGTTTGTTCTACGCAACTGACACAAGTTTGTTTGACACAACTGGCAGAAGTTTGTTCAACGCAACTGGCACAAGTCTGTTTGACGTAACTGGCGCAAGTTTGTTCGACGCAACTGGCACAAGTTTGTTCGACGCAACTGGCAAAAGTTTGTTCGATGTAACTGGCACAAGTTTGTTTAACGCAACTGGCACAAGTTTGTTCGACTCAACTGGCACAAGTTTGTTCGACGTAACAGGCACAAGTTTTTTCGACTCAATTGGTACAAGTTTGTTTGACGCAACTGGCACAAGTTTGTTTGACGCAAGAGGCACAAGTTTGTTTGACGCAACTGGCACAAGTTTGTTTGACGCAACTGGCACAAGTTATTTTTTACACAACTGGCACAAGTTTGTTCGCCAAATCTGGCACAAGTTTGTTCGACGCAACTGTCACAAGTTCGTTCGACGCAAATGGCGCAAGTATGTTTGACGCAACTGTCACAAGTTTCTTCGACGCAACTGGCACAAGTTTGTTCGACGCAACTGGCACAAGTTTGTTTGACGCAACTGGCACAAGTTTGTTCTACGCAACTGGGACAAGTTTGTTCTATGTAAATGGCACTAGTTTGTTCTATGCAACTGGCATAAGTTTGTTTGACGCAACTGGTACAAGTTTGTTCTACGCAACTGGCACAAGTTTGTTCGACACAACTGGCACAAGTTTGTTCTACGCAACTCTTACTAGTTTGTTGTACACAACTGGCACAGGTTTGTTTGACACAACTGGCACAAGTTTGTTCTACGCAAATGGCAAATGTTTGTTCTACGCATGTGGCACAAGTTTGTTCTATGCAACTGGCACTAGTGTGTTCTACGCAACTGGCACAAATTTGTTTGAAACAACTGGCACATGTTTGTTCTACCCAACTGGCACAAGTTTGTTCGACGCAACTGGCGCAAGTTTGTTTGATGCAACTGGCACAAGTTTGTTTGACATAACTAGCACAATTTTGTTTGACGCAACTGGCACAAGTTTGTTCGACACAACTGGAACAAGTTTGTTTAACGTAACTGGCATAAGTTTGTTCGACCCAACTGGCACAAGTTTGTTTGACACAACTGGCACAAGTTTGTTTGACGCAACTGGCACTAGGTTGTTCTACGCAACATGTAGAAGTATGTTCTACGCAACTGGCACAAGTTTGTTTGACGCAACTGGCACAAGTTTGTTCTATGCAACTGGCAATAGTGTGTTCGATGCAACTCGCACAACTTTGTTCGACGCAACTGGCACAAGTTTGTTTGACGCAACTGTCACAAGTTTGTTAGACGCAACTGGCACAAGTTTGTTCAACGCAACTGGCACAAGTTTTTTTTAATCAATTGGCACAAGTTTGTTTGACGCAACTGGCACAAGTTTGTTTGACGCAATTGGCACAAGTTTGTTTGACGCAACTTGCACAAGTTTGTTTGACGCAACTGGCACAAGTTTATTTGACGCAACTGGCACAAGTTTTCTCGACGCAACTGGCACAAGTTTGTTCGCCGTAACTGGCACAAGTTTGTTTGACGCAACTGGCACAAGTTTTTTTTTACGCAACTGGCACAAGTTTTCTCGACGCAAGTGGCACAAGTTGGTTCGCCGTAACTGGCACAAGTTTGTTCGATGCAACTGGCACAAGTTTGTTCGACGCAACTGGCACTAGTTTGTTTGACGCAACTGGCACAAGTTTCTTCGACGCAACTGGCACAAGTTTGTTCGACGAACTGGCACTAGTTTGTTTGACGCAATTGGCACAAGTTTGTTCTACTCAACTGGAACAAGTTTGTTTTTTGCAACTGGCACTAGTTTGTTTTACGCAACTGGCATAAGTTTGTTTGACGCAACTGGCACAAGTTTGTTCTACAAACTAGCACAAGTTTGTTCGACGCAACTGGCACAAGGTTGTTCTACGCAATTGGCACAAGTTTGTTCTACGCAACTGGCACAAGTTTGTTTGACGCAACTGGCACAAGTTTGTTCTACGTAACTGGCACAAGTTTGTTGGATGCCACTGACACAAGTTTGTTCGACGAAACTGGCCCAAGTTTTTTTGACGCAACTGGCACAAGTTTGTTAGACGCAACTGGCACAAGTTTGTTCGACGCAACTGGCATATGTTTTTTCGACTCAAATGGCACAAGTTTGTTTGACGCAACTGGAACAAGTTTGTTTGACGCAACTGGCACAAGTTTGTTTGACGCAACTGGCACAAGTTTGGTTGACGCAACTGGCACAAGTTTATTTGACGCAACTGGCACAAGTTTTCTCGACGAAACTGGCACAAGTTTGTTCGCCGTAACTGGCACAAGTTTGTTCGACGCAACTGGCACAAGTTTGTTTGACACAAATGGCACAAGTTTGTTCTACATAACTGGCACAAGTTTGTTCTATGCAACTGGCACAAGTTTGTTCTACACATCTGGCACAGGTTTGTTCTATGCAACTGGCACTAGTTTGTTCTACGCAACTGGCACAAATTTGTTGTACCCAACTGACACAAGTTTGTTCGACGCAACTGGCACAAGTTTGTTCTACGCAACTGACACAAGTTTGTTTGACACAATTGGCAGAAGTTTGTTCAACGCAACTGGCACAAGTTTGTTGGACGTAACTGGCGCAAGTTTTTTCGACGCAACTGGCACAAGTTTGTTCGACGAAAAGGCAAAAGTTTGTTCTACGCAACTGGCACAAGTTTGTTTGATGCAACTGGCACAAGTTTGTTCTACGCAACTGGCACAAGTTTGTTTGACGCAACTGGCACAAGTTTGTTCGACGCAACTGGCACAAGTTTGTTAGACGCAACTGGCACAAGTTTGTTCGACATAACAGTCACAAGTTTTTTCGACTCAATTGGTACAAGTTTGTTTGATGCAACTGGCACAAGTTTGTTTGACGCAAAAGGCACAAGTTTGTTTGACGCAACTGGCACAAGTTTGTTTGACGCAACTGGCGCAAGTTTTTTTTTACGCAACTGGCACAAGTTTTCTCGAAGCAACTGGCACAAGTTTGTTTGCCATATCTGGCACAAGTTTGTTCAACGCAACTGGCACAAGTTTGTTTGACGCAACTGGCACATGTTTGTTAGACGCAACTGGCACAAGTTTGTTCAACGCAACATGCACAAGTTTTTTCGAATCAATTGGCACAAGTTTGTTTGACGCAACTGGCACAAGTTTGTTTGATGCAACTGGCACAAGTTTGTTTGACGCAACTGGCACAAGTTTGTTTGACGCAACTGGCACAAGTTTATTTGACGCAACTGGCACAACTTTTCTCGACGCAACTGGCACAAGTTGGTTCGCCGTAACTGGCACAAGTTTGTTTGACGCAACTGGCACAAGTTTATTTGACGCAACTGGCACAAGTTTTCTCGACGCAAGTGGCACAAGTTTGTTAGCCGTAACTGGCACAAGTTTGTTCGACGCAACTGGCACAAGTTTGTTCGACGCAACTGGCACAAGTTTGTTTGACGCAACTGCCACAAATTTCTTGGACGCAACTGGCACAAGTTTCTTGGACGCAACTGGCACAAGTTTGTTTGATGCAATTGGCACAAGTTTGTTCTACTCAACTGGCACAAGTTTGTTCTGTGCAACTGGCACTAGTTTGTTTTACGCAACTGGCATAAGTTTGTTTGACGCAACTGGCACAAGTTTGTTCTACCAACTAGCACAAGTTTGTTCGACTCAACTGGCACTAGGTTGTTCTACGCAACTGGCACAAGTTTTCTCGAAGCAACTGGCACAAGTTTGTTCGCCATATCTGGCACAAGTCTGTTCGACGCAACTGGCACAAGTTTGTTCAACGCAAATGGCACAAGTTTGTTTGACGCAACTGGCACAAGTTTGTTCGACGCAACTGGCACAAGTTTGTTTGACACAAATGGCACAAGTTTGTTCTACATAACTGGCACAAGTTTGTTCTATGCAACTGGCACAAGTTTGTTCTACACATCTGGCACAGGTTTGTTCTATGCAACTGGCACTAGTTTGTTCTACGCAACTGGCACAAATTTGTTGTACCCAACTGACACAAGTTTGTTCGACGCAACTGGCACAAGTTTGTTCTACGCAACTGACACAAGTTTGTTTGACACAATTGGCAGAAGTTTGTTCAACGCAACTGGCACAAGTTTGTTGGACGTAACTGGCGCAAGTTTTTTCGACGCAACTGGCACAAGTTTGTTCGACGAAAAGGCAAAAGTTTGTTCTACGCAACTGGCACAAGTTTGTTTGATGCAACTGGCACAAGTTTGTTCTACGCAACTGGCACAAGTTTGTTTGACGCAACTGGCACAAGTTTGTTCGACGCAACTGGCACAAGTTTGTTAGACGCAACTGGCACAAGTTTGTTCGACATAACAGTCACAAGTTTTTTCGACTCAATTGGTACAAGTTTGTTTGATGCAACTGGCACAAGTTTGTTTGACGCAAAAGGCACAAGTTTGTTTGACGCAACTGGCACAAGTTTGTTTGACGCAACTGGCGCAAGTTTTTTTTTACGCAACTGGCACAAGTTTTCTCGAAGCAACTGGCACAAGTTTGTTTGCCATATCTGGCACAAGTTTGTTCAACGCAACTGGCACAAGTTTGTTTGACGCAACTGGCACATGTTTGTTAGACGCAACTGGCACAAGTTTGTTCAACGCAACATGCACAAGTTTTTTCGAATCAATTGGCACAAGTTTGTTTGACGCAACTGGCACAAGTTTGTTTGATGCAACTGGCACAAGTTTGTTTGACGCAACTGGCACAAGTTTGTTTGACGCAACTGGCACAAGTTTATTTGACGCAACTGGCACAACTTTTCTCGACGCAACTGGCACAAGTTGGTTCGCCGTAACTGGCACAAGTTTGTTTGACGCAACTGGCACAAGTTTATTTGACGCAACTGGCACAAGTTTTCTCGACGCAAGTGGCACAAGTTTGTTAGCCGTAACTGGCACAAGTTTGTTCGACGCAACTGGCACAAGTTTGTTCGACGCAACTGGCACAAGTTTGTTTGACGCAACTGCCACAAATTTCTTGGACGCAACTGGCACAAGTTTCTTGGACGCAACTGGCACAAGTTTGTTTGATGCAATTGGCACAAGTTTGTTCTACTCAACTGGCACAAGTTTGTTCTGTGCAACTGGCACTAGTTTGTTTTACGCAACTGGCATAAGTTTGTTTGACGCAACTGGCACAAGTTTGTTCTACCAACTAGCACAAGTTTGTTCGACTCAACTGGCACTAGGTTGTTCTACGCAACTGGCACAAGTTTTCTCGAAGCAACTGGCACAAGTTTGTTCGCCATATCTGGCACAAGTCTGTTCGACGCAACTGGCACAAGTTTGTTCAACGCAAATGGCACAAGTTTGTTTGACGCAACTGGCACAAGTTTCTTCGACGCAACTGGCACAAGTTTGTTTGACGCAACTGGCACAAGTTTGTTCTACGCAACTGGCACAAGTTTGTTCTATGCAACTGGCACTAGTTTGTTCTATGCAACTGGCATAAGTTTGTTTGACACAACTGGTACAAGTTTGTTCTACGCAACAGGCATAAGTTTGTTCGACACAACTGGCACAAGTTTGTTCTATGCAACTCTTTCTAGTTTGTTCTACACAACTGGCACAGGTTTGTTTGACACAACTGGCACAAGTTTGTTCTACGCAAATGGCAAATGTTTGTTCTACGCAACTGACACAAGTTTGTTTGACACAACTGGCAGAAGTTTGTTCAACGCAACAGGCATAAGTTTGTTTGACGTAACTGGCACAAGTTTGTTCGACGCAACTGGCACAAGTTTGTTCGACGCAACTGGCAAAAGTTTGTTCGATGCAACTGGCACAAGTTTGTTTAACGCAACTGGCACAAGTTTGTTCGACCCAACTCGCACAAGTTTGTTTGACTCAACTGGCACAAGTTTGTTTGACGCAACTGGCAAAAGTCTGTTTGATGCAACTGGCACAAGTTTGTTCTATGCAACTGGCACAAGGTTCTTCTACGCAACTGGCACAAGTTTGTTTGACGCAACTGGCACAAGTTTGTTTGACGCAACTGGCACAAGTTTGTTTGACGCAACTGGCACAAGTTTGTTTGACGCAACTGGCACAAGTTTTTTTTTACGCAACTGGCACAAGTTTGTTAGATGCAACTGGCACAAGTTTGTTTGACGTAACAGGCACAAGTTTTTTGGACTCAATTGGTACAAGTTTGTTTGACGCCTCTGGCACAAGATTGTTTGACTCAAGAGGCACAAGTTTGTTTGACGCAACTGGCAAAAGTTTGTTCGACGCAACTGGGACAAGTTTTTTTTACGCAACTGGCACAAGTTTTCTCGAAGCAACTGGCACAAGTTTGCTCGCCATATCTGGCACAAGTTTGTTCGACGCAACTGGCACAAGTTTGTTTGACGCAACTGGCACAAGTTTGTTAGACGCAACTGGCACAAGTTTGTTCAACTCAACTGGCACAAGTCTTTTCTAATCAATCGGCACAAGTTTGTTTGACGAAACTGGCACAAATTTGTTTGACACAACTGGCACAAGTTTGTTTGACGCAACTGGCACAAGTTTGTTTGACGCAACTGGCACAAGTTTATTTGATGCAACTGGCACAACTTTTCTCGACACAGCTGGCAGAAGTTTGTTCGCCGTAACTGGCACAAGTTTGTTTGACGCAACTGGCACAAGTTTATTTGACGCAACTGGCACAAGTTTTCTCGACGCAAGTGGCACAAGTTTGTTCACCGTAACTGGCACAAGTTTGTTCGACGCAACTGGCACAAGTTTGTTCGACGCAACTGGCACAAGTTTGTTTGACGCAACTGGCAACAGGTTTGTTCGACGCAACTGGCACAAGTTTGTTCGACGCAACTGGCACAAGTTTGTTTGATGCAATTGGCACAAGTTTGTTCTACTCAACTGGCACAAGTTTGTTCTATGCAACTGGCACTAGTTTGTTTTACACAACTGGCATATGTTTGTTTGACGCAACTGGCACAAGTTTGTTCTACCAACTAGCACAAGTTTGTTCGACTCAACTGGCACATGGTCGTTCTACGCAACTGGCACAAGTTTGTTCTACGCAACTGGCACAAGTTTGTTTGACGCAACTGGCACAAGTTTGTTCGACGCAACTGGCAGAAGTTTGTTGGATGCCACTGGCACAATTTTGTTTGACGAAACTGGCACAAGTTTTTTTGACGCAACTGGCACAAGTTTGTTAGACGCAACTGGCACAAGTTTATTTGACGCAACTGGCACAAGTTTTTTCGACTCAAGTGGCACAAGTTTGTTTGACGCAACTGGAACAAGTTTGTTTGACTCAACTGGCACAAGTTTGTTTGACGCAACTGGCACAAGTTTGTTCTACGCAACTGGCACAAGTTTATTTGACGCAACTGGCACAAGTTTGTTCGGGGTAACTGGCACAAGTTTGTTCGACGCAACTGGCACAAGTTTGTTCGACGCAAGTGGCACAAGTTTGTTCTACATAACTGGCACAACTTTGTTCTATGCAACTGGCACAAGTTTGTTCTACGCAACTGGCACAAGTTTCTTCGATGCAACTGGCACAAGTTTGTTCGACGCAAGTGGCACAAGTTTGTTTGACGCAACTGGCACAAGTTTGTTCTACCCAACTGACATAATTTTGTTCGACACAACTGGCAGAAGTTTGTTCAACGCAACTGGCACAAGTTTGTTTGACGTAACTGGCGCAAGTTTGTTCGACGCAACTGTCACAAGTTTGTTCGACGCAACTGGCAAAAGTTTGTTGGATGCAACTGGCACAAGTTTGTTTAACGCAACTGGCACAAGTTTGTTCGACCCAACTGGCACAAGTTTGTTTGACTC
Source organism: Macrobrachium rosenbergii (assembly GCA_039081455.1). Lineage (NCBI taxonomy): Eukaryota > Metazoa > Arthropoda > Malacostraca > Decapoda > Palaemonidae > Macrobrachium > Macrobrachium rosenbergii. Next base: position 1,047,960 of record JANJGK010000156.1, on the reverse strand, counting down.
AACTGGCACAAGTTTGTTTGACGCAACTGGCACAAGTTCGTTTGACGCAACTGGCACAAGGTTCTTCTACGCAACTGGCACAAGTTTGTTTGACGCAACTGGCACAAGTTTGTTTGTCGCAACTGGCACAAGTTTGTTTGATGCAACTGGCACAAGTTTGTTAGACGCAACTGGCACAAGTTTGTTCGACATAACTGGCACAAGTTTTTTCGAATCAAATGGTACAAGTTTGTTTGACGCAACTGGCACAAGTTTGTTTGACGCAAGAGGCACAAGTTTGTTTGACGCAACTGGCACAAGTTTGTTTGACGCAACTGGCACAAGTTTTTTTTTACGCAACTAGCACAAGTTTTCTCGAAGCAACTGGCACAAGTTTGTTCGCCATATCTGGCACAGGTTTGTTCGACGCAACTGGCACAAGTTTGTTCGACGCAAATGGCACAAGTTTGTTTGACGCAACTGGCACAATTTTCTTCGACGCAACTGGCACAATTTTCTTCGACGCAACTGGCACAAGTTTGTTCGACGCACCTGGCACAAGTTTGTTTGACGCAACTGGCACAAGTTTGTTCTACGCAACTGGCACAAGTTTGTTCTATGCAACTGGCACTAGTTTGTTCTATGCAACTGGCATAAGTTTGTTTGACGCAACTGGTACAAGTTTGTTCTACGCAACTGGCAAAAGTTTGTTCGACACAACTGGCAAAAGTTTGTTCGATGCAACTGGCACAAGTTTGTTTAACGCAACTGGCACAAGTTTGTTCTACCCAACTGGCACAAGTTTGTTTGACTCAACTGGCACAAGTTTGTTTGACGCAACAGGCAAAAGTTTGTTTGACGCAACTGGCACAAGTTCTTTTGACGCAACTGGCACAAGGTTCCTCTACGCAACTGGCACAAGTTTTTTTGATGCAACTGGCACAAGTTTGTTCTACACAACTGGCACAAGTTTGTTTGGCGCAACTGGCACAAGTTTGTTTGACGCAACTGGTACAAGTTTTTTTTGACGCAACTGGCACAAGTTTGTTAGACGCAACTGGCACAAGTTTGTTTGACGTAACAGGCACAAGTTTTTTCGACTCAATTGGCACAAGTTTGTTTGACGCAAGAGGCACAAGTTTTTTTGACGCAACTGGCACAAGTTTGTTTGACGCAACTGGCACAAGTTTTTTTTTACGCAACTGGCACAAGTTTTCTTGAAGCAACTAGCACAAGTTTGTTCGCCATATCTGGCACAAGTTTGTTCGACGTAACTGGCACAAGTTTGTTTGACGCAACTGGCACAAGTTTGTTAGACGCAACTGGCACAAGTTTGTTTAATGCAACTGGCACAAGTTTTTTCGAATCAATTGGCACAAGTTTGTTTGACGCAACTGGCACAAGTTTGTTTGACGCAACTGGCACAAGTTTGTTTGACGCAACTGGCAAAAGTTTGTTCGACGCAACTGGCACAAGTTTGTTCGACACAACTGGCACAAGTTTGTTTGATGCAATTGGCACAAGTTTGTTCTACTCAACTAGCACAAGTTTGTTCTATGCAACTGGCACTAGTTTGTTTTACGCAACTGGCATATGTTTGTTTGACGCAACTGGCACAAGTTTGTTTGATGCAACAGGCACAAGTTTGTTCGACTCAACTGGCACAAGGTTGTTCTACGCAACTGGCACAAGTTTGTTCTACGCAACTGGCACAAGTTTCTTTGACTCAACTGGCACAAGTTTGTTCGACGCAACTGGCACAAGTTTGTTGGATGCCACTGGCACAAGTTTGTTTGACGAAACTGGCACAAGTTTTTTTGACGCAACTGGCACAAGTTTGTTAGACGCAACTGGCACAAGTTTTTTTTTACGCAACTGGCACAAGTTTTTTCGACTCAAGAGGCACAAGTTTGTTTGACGCAACTAGAACAAGTTTGTTTGACACAACTGGCACAAGTTTGTTTGATGCAACTGGCACAAGTTTGTTTGACGCAACTGGCACAAGTTTATTTGACGCAACTGGCACAAGTTTTCTCGACGAAACTGGCACAAGTTTGTTCGCTGTAACTGGCACAAGTTTCTTCGACGCAACTGGCACAAGTTTGTTAGACGCAACTAGCACAAGTTAGTTCTACATAACTGGCACAAGTTTGTTCTACGCAACTGGCACAAGTTTGTTCTACGCATCTGGCACAAGTTTGTTCTATGCAACTGGCACTAGTTTGTTCTACGCAACTGGGACATGTTTGTTTGACGCAACTGGCACAAGTTTGTTCTACCCAACTGACACAAGTTTGTTCAACGCAACTGGCACAAGTTTGTTCTACGCAACTGACACAAGCTTGTTTGATACAACTGGCAGAAGTTTGTTCAACGCAACTGGCACAAGTTTGTTTGACGTAACTGGCGCAAGTTTGTTCTACGCATGTGGCACAAGTTTGTTCGACGCAACTGGCAAAAGTTTGTTCGATGCAACTGGCACAAGTTTGTTTAACGCAACTGGCACAAGTTTGTTTGACGCAACTGGCACAAGTTTGTTTGACGCAACTGGCACAAGTTTGTTTGACGCAACTGGCACAAGTTTTTTTTTACGCAACTGGCACAAGTTTGTTAGATGCAACTGGCACAAGTTTGTTTGACGTAACAGGCACAAGTTTTTTGGACTCAATTGGTACAAGTTTGTTTGACGCCTCTGGCACAAGATTGTTTGACTCAAGAGGCACAAGTTTGTTTGACGCAACTGGCAAAAGTTTGTTCGACGCAACTGGGACAAGTTTTTTTTACGCAACTGGCACAAGTTTTCTCGAAGCAACTGGCACAAGTTTGCTCGCCATATCTGGCACAAGTTTGTTCGACGCAACTGGCACAAGTTTGTTTGACGCAACTGGCACAAGTTTGTTAGACGCAACTGGCACAAGTTTGTTCAACTCAACTGGCACAAGTTTTTTCTAATCAATCGGCACAAGTTTGTTTGACGAAACTGGCACAAATTTGTTTGACACAACTGGCACAAGTTTGTTTGACGCAACTGGCACAAGTTTGTTTGACGCAACTGGCACAAGTTTATTTGATGCAACTGGCACAACTTTTCTCGACACAGCTGGCAGAAGTTTGTTCGCCGTAACTGGCACAAGTTTGTTTGACGCAACTGGCACAAGTTTATTTGACGCAACTGGCACAAGTTTTCTCGACGCAAGTGGCACAAGTTTGTTCACCGTAACTGGCACAAGTTTGTTCGACGCAACTGGCACAAGTTTGTTCGACGCAACTGGCACAAGTTTGTTTGACGCAACTGGCAACAGGTTTGTTCGACGCAACTGGCACAAGTTTGTTCGACGCAACTGGCACAAGTTTGTTTGATGCAATTGGCACAAGTTTGTTCTACTCAACTGGCACAAGTTTGTTCTATGCAACTGGCACTAGTTTGTTTTACGCAACTGGCATATGTTTGTTTGACGCAACTGGCACAAGTTTGTTCTACCAACTAGCACAAGTTTGTTCGACTCAACTGGCACATGGTCGTTCTACGCAACTGGCACAAGTTTGTTCTACGCAACTGGCACAAGTTTGTTTGACGCAACTGGCACAAGTTTGTTCGACGCAACTGGCAGAAGTTTGTTGGATGCCACTGGCACAATTTTGTTTGACGAAACTGGCACAAGTTTTTTTGACGCAACTGGCACAAGTTTGTTAGACGCAACTGGCACAAGTTTATTTGACGCAACTGGCACAAGTTTTTTCGACTCAAGTGGCACAAGTTTGTTTGACGCAACTGGAACAAGTTTGTTTGACGCAACTGGCACAAGTTTGTTTGACGCAACTGGCACAAGTTTGTTCTACGCAACTGGCACAAGTTTATTTGACGCAACTGGCACAAGTTTGTTCGCCGTAACTGGCACAAGTTTGTTCGACGCAACTGGCACAAGTTTGTTCGACGCAAGTGGCACAAGTTTGTTCTACATAACTGGCACAAGTTTGTTCTATGCAACTGGCACAAGTTTGTTCTACGCAACTGGCACAAGTTTCTTCGATGCAACTGGCACAAGTTTGTTCGACGCAAGTGGCACAAGTTTGTTTGACGCAACTGGCACAAGTTTGTTCTACCCAACTGACATAATTTTGTTCGACACAACTGGCAGAAGTTTGTTCAACGCAACTGGCACAAGTTTGTTTGACGTAACTGGCGCAAGTTTGTTCGACGCAACTGTCACAAGTTTGTTCGACGCAACTGGCAAAAGTTTGTTGGATGCAACTGGCACAAGTTTGTTTAACGCAACTGGCACAAGTTTGTTCGACCCAACTGGCACAAGTTTGTTTGACTCAACTGGCACAAGTTTGTTTGACGCAACTGGCACAAGTTCGTTTGACGCAACTGGCACAAGGTTCTTCTACGCAACTGGCACAAGTTTGTTTGACGCAACTGGCACAAGTTGTTTGTCGCAACTGGCACAAGTTTGTTTGATGCAACTGGCACAAGTTTGTTAGACGCAACTGGCACAAGTTTGTTCGACATAACTGGCACAAGTTTTTTCGAATCAATTGGTACAAGTTTGTTTGACGCAACTGGCACAAGTTTGTTTGACGCAAGAGGCACAAGTTTGTTTGACGCAACTGGCACAAGTTTGTTTGACGCAACTGGCACAAGTTTTTTTTTACGCAACTAGCACAAGTTTTCTCGAAGCAACTGGCACAAGTTTGTTCGCCATATCTGGCACAGGTTTGTTCGACGCAACTGGCACAAGTTTGTTCGACGCAAATGGCACAAGTTTGTTTGACGCAACTGGCACAATTTTCTTCGACGCAACTGGCACAATTTTCTTCGACGCAACTGGCACAAGTTTGTTCGACGCACCTGGCACAAGTTTGTTTGACGCAACTGGCACAAGTTTGTTCTACGCAACTGGCACAAGTTTGTTCTATGCAACTGGCACTAGTTTGTTCTATGCAACTGGCATAAGTTTGTTTGACGCAACTGGTACAAGTTTGTTCTACGCAACTGGCACAAGTTTGTTCGACACAACTGGCAAAAGTTTGTTCGATGCAACTGGCACAAGTTTGTTTAACGCAACTGGCACAAGTTTGTTCTACCCAACTGGCACAAGTTTGTTTGACTCAACTGGCACAAGTTTGTTTGACGCAACAGGCAAAAGTTTGTTTGACGCAACTGGCACAAGTTCTTTTGACGCAACTGGCACAAGGTTCCTCTACGCAACTGGCACAAGTTTTTTTGACGCAACTGGCACAAGTTTGTTCTACACAACTGGCACAAGTTTGTTTGGCGCAACTGGCACAAGTTTGTTTGACGCAACTGGTACAAGTTTTTTTTGACGCAACTGGCACAAGTTTGTTAGACGCAACTGGCACAAGTTTGTTTGACGTAACAGGCACAAGTTTTTTCGACTCAATTGGCACAAGTTTGTTTGACGCAAGAGGCACAAGTTTTTTTGACGCAACTGGCACAAGTTTGTTTGACGCAACTGGCACAAGTTTTTTTTTACGCAACTGGCACAAGTTTTCTTGAAGCAACTAGCACAAGTTTGTTCGCCATATCTGGCACAAGTTTGTTCGACGTAACTGGCACAAGTTTGTTTGACGCAACTGGCACAAGTTTGTTAGACGCAACTGGCACAAGTTTGTTTAATGCAACTGGCACAAGTTTTTTCGAATCAATTGGCACAAGTTTGTTTGACGCAACTGGCACAAGTTTGTTTGACGCAACTGGCACAAGTTTGTTTGACGCAACTGGCAAAAGTTTGTTCGACGCAACTGGCACAAGTTTGTTCGACACAACTGGCACAAGTTTGTTTGATGCAATTGGCACAAGTTTGTTCTACTCAACTAGCACAAGTTTGTTCTATGCAACTGGCACTAGTTTGTTTTACGCAACTGGCATATGTTTGTTTGACGCAACTGGCACAAGTTTGTTTGATGCAACAGGCACAAGTTTGTTCGACTCAACTGGCACAAGGTTGTTCTACGCAACTGGCACAAGTTTGTTCTACGCAACTGGCACAAGTTTCTTTGACTCAACTGGCACAAGTTTGTTCGACGCAACTGGCACAAGTTTGTTGGATGCCACTGGCACAAGTTTGTTTGACGAAACTGGCACAAGTTTTTTTGACGCAACTGGCACAAGTTTGTTAGACGCAACTGGCACAAGTTTTTTTTTACGCAACTGGCACAAGTTTTTTCGACTCAAGAGGCACAAGTTTGTTTGACGCAACTAGAACAAGTTTGTTTGACACAACTGGCACAAGTTTGTTTGACGCAACTGGCACAAGTTTGTTTGACGCAACTGGCACAAGTTTATTTGACGCAACTGGCACAAGTTTTCTCGACGAAACTGGCACAAGTTTGTTCGCTGTAACTGGCACAAGTTTCTTCGACGCAACTGGCACAAGTTTGTTAGACGCAACTAGCACAAGTTAGTTCTACATAACTGGCACAAGTTTGTTCTACGCAACTGGCACAAGTTTGTTCTACGCATCTGGCACAAGTTTGTTCTATGCAACTGGCACTAGTTTGTTCTACGCAACTGGGACATGTTTGTTTGACGCAACTGGCACAAGTTTGTTCTACCCAACTGACACAAGTTTGTTCAACGCAACTGGCACAAGTTTGTTCTACGCAACTGACACAAGCTTGTTTGATACAACTGGCAGAAGTTTGTTCAACGCAACTGGCACAAGTTTGTTTGACGTAACTGGCGCAAGTTTGTTCTACGCATGTGGCACAAGTTTGTTTGACGCAACTGGCAAAAGTTTGTTCGATGCAACTGGCACAAGTTTGTTTAACGCAACTGGCACAAGTTTGTTAGACCCAACTGGCACAAGTTTGTTTGACTCAACTGGCATAAGTTTGTTCGACGCAACTGGCACAATTTTGTTTGACGCAACTGGCTCAAGTTCGTTTGACGCAACTCGCACAAGGTTCTTCTACGCAACTGGCACAAGTTTGTTTGACGCAACTGGCACAAGTTTGTTCTACGCAACTGACACAAGTTTGTTTGACGCAACTGGCACAAGTTTGTTTGACGCAACTGGCACAAGTTTATTTGACGCAACTGGCACAAGTTTTCTCGACGAAACTGGCACAAGTTTGTTCGCTGTAACTGGCACAAGTTTGTTCGACGCAATTGGCACAAGTTTGTTAGACGCAACTGGCACAAGTTAGTTCTACATAACTGGCACAAGTTTGTTCTATGCAACTGGAACAAATTTGTTCTACGCAACTGGCACAAGTTTGTTCTACGCATCTGGCACAAGTTTGTTTGTCGCAACTGGCACTAGTTTGTTCTACGCAACTGGGACATGTTTGTTTGACGCAACTGGCACAAGTTTGTTCTACCCAACTGACACAAGTTTGTTCGACGCAACTGGCACAAGTTTGTTCTACGCAACTGACACAAGTTTGTTTGACACAACTGGCAGAAGTTTGTTCAATGCAACTGGCACAAGTTTGTTTGACGTAACTGGCGCAAGTTTGTTCGACGCAACTGGCACAAGTTTGTTCGACGCAACTGGCAAAAGTTTGTTCGATGCAACTGGCACAAGTTTGTTTAACGCAACTGGCACAAGTTTGTTAGACCCAACTGGCACAAGTTTGTTTGACTCAACTGGCACAAGTTTGTTCGACGCAACTGGCACAATTTAGTTTGACGCAACTGGCACAAGTTCGTTTGACGCAACTGGCACAAGGTTCTTCTACGCAACTGGCACAAGTTTGTTTAACGCAACTGGCACAAGTTTGTTCTATGCAACTGGCACAAGTTTGTTTGACGCAACTGGCACAAGTTTGGTTGACGCAACGGGCACAAGTTTGTTAGACGCAACTGGCACAAGTTTGTTCGACGTAACAGGCACAAGTTTTTTCGACTCAATTGGTACAAGTTTGTTTGACGCAACTGGCACAAGTTTGTTTGACGCAAGAGGCACAAGTTTGTTCTATGCATCTAGCACAAGTTTGTTTGACGCAACTAGCACAAGTTTTTTTTTACCCAACTGGCACAAGTTTTCTCGAAGCAACTGGCACAAGTTTGTTCGCCATATCTGGCACAAGTTTGTTCGACGCAACTGGCACAAGTTTGTTCGACGCAAAGGGCGCAAGATTGTTTGACGCAACTGTCACAAGTTTCTTCGACGCAACTGGCACAAGTTTGTTCGACGCAACTGGCACAAGTTTGTTTGACGCAACTGGCACAAGTTTGTTCTACGCAACTGGGACAAGTTTGTTCTATGTAACTGGCACTAGTTTTTTCTATGCAACTGGCATAAGTTTGTTCGACACAACTGGCAGAAGTTTGTTCAACGCAACTGGCACAAGTTTGTTTGACGTAACTGGCGCAAGTTTGTTCGACGCAACTGTCAGAAGTTTGTTCGACGCAACTGGCAAAACTTTGTTCGATGCAACTGGCACAAGTTTGTTCGACCCAACTGGCACAAGTTTGTTTGACGTAACAGGCACAAGTTTTTTCGACTCAATTGGCACAAGTTTGTTTGACGCAAGAGGCACAAGTTTTTTTGACGCAACTGGCACAAGTTTGTTTGACGCAACTGGCACAAGTTTTTTTTTACGCAACTGGCACAAGTTTTTTTTTACGCAACTGGCACAACTTTGTTCTACGCAACTGGGACAAGTTTGTTCTATGCAACTGGCACTAGTTTGTTCTATGCAACTGGCATAAGTTTGTTCGACACAAATGGCAGAAGTTTGTTGAACGCAACTGGCACAAGTTTGTTTGACGTAACTGGTGCAAGTTTGTTCGACGCAACTGTCTGAAGTTTGTTCGACGCAACTGGCAAAACTTTGTTCGATGCAACTGGCACAAGTTTGTTTAACGCAACTGGCACAAGTTTGTTAGATGCAACTGGCACAAGTTTGTTCGACGTGTCTGGCACAAGTTTTTTCGACTCAATTGGTACAAGTTTGTTTGACGCAACTGGCACAAGTTTGTTTGACGCAACTGGCACAAGTTTTTTTTTACGCAACTGGCACAAGTTTGTTTGACGCAACTGGCACAAGTTTTTTTTTACGCAACTGGCACAAGTTTTCTCGAAGCAACTGGCACAAGTTTGTTCGCCATATCTGGCACAAGTTTGTTCGTCGCAAGTGGCACAAGTTTGTTTGACGCAACTGGCACAAGTTTGTTAGACGCAAGTGGCACAAGTTTGTTTGACGCAACTGGCACAAGTTTCTTCGAAGCAACTGGCACAAGTTTGTTCGACGCAACTGGCACAAGTTTGTTCAACGCAACTGGCACAAGTTTGTTCTACGCAACTGGGACAAGTTTGTTCTATGCAACTGGCACTAGTTTGTTCTATGCAACTGGCATTAGTTTGTTTGACGCAACTGGTACAAGTTTGTTCTACGCAACTGGCACAAGTTTGTTCGACACAACTGGCACAAGTTTGTTCTACGCAACTCTTACTAGTTTGTTGTACACAAAGGGCACAGGTTTGTTTGACACAACTGGCACAAGTTTGTTCTACGCAAATGGCAAATGTTTGTTCTACGCAACTGACACAAGTTTGTTTGACACAACTGGCAGAAGTTTGTTCAACACAACTGGCACAAGTTTGTTTGACGTAACTGGCGCAAGTTTGTTCGACGCAACTGGCATAAGTTTGTTCGATGCAACTGGCAAAAGTTTGTTCGATGCAACTGGCACAAGTTTGTTTAACGCAACTGGCACAAGTTTGTTCTACCCAACTGGCACAAGTTTGTTTGACTCAACTGTCACAAGTTTGTTTGACGCAACTGGCAAAAGTTTGTTTGACGCAACTGGCACAAGTTCGTTTGACGCAACTGGCACAAGGTTCTTCTACGCAACTGACACAAGTTTGTTTGATGCAACTGCCACAAGTTTGTTCTATGCGACTGGGACAAGTTTGTTTGATGCAATTGGCACAAGTTTGTTTGACGCAACTGGCACAAGTTTTTTTTGACGCAACTGGCACAAGTTTGTTAGACGCAACTGGCACAAGTTTGTTCGACGTAACAGGCACAAGTTTTTTCGACTCAATTGGTACAAGTTTGTTTGACGCAACTGGCACAAGTTTGTTTAACGCAACTGGCACAAGTTTGTTCTACCCAACTAGCACAAGTTTGTTTGACTCAACTGGCACAAGTTTGTTTGACGCAACTGGCAAAAGTTTGTTTGACGCAACTGGCACAAGTTCGTTTGACGCAACTGTCACAAGGTTCTTCTACGCAACTGGCACAAGTTTGTTTGATGCAACTGGCACAAGTTTGTTCTACGCAACTGGGACAAGTTTGTTTGATGCAATTGGCACAAGTTTGTTTGACGCAACTGGCACAAGTTTTTTTTGACGCAACTGGCACAAGTTTGTTAGACGCAACTGGCACAAGTTTGTTCGACGTAACAGGCACAAGTTTTTTCGACTCAATTGGTACAAGTTTGTTTGACGCAACTGGCTCAAGTTTGTTTGACGCAAGAGGCACAAGTTTATTTGACGCAACTGGTACAAGTTTGTTTGACGCAACTGGCACAAGTTTTTTTTTACGCAACTGGCACAAGTTTTCTCGAAGCAACTGGCACAAGTTTGTTCGCCATATCTGGCACAAGTTTGTTCGACGCAACTGGCACAAGTTTGTTTGACGCAACTGGCACAAGTTTGTTAGACGCAACTGGCACAAGTTTGTTCAACGCAACTGGCACAAGTTTTTTCGAATCAATTGGCACAAGTTTGTTTGACGCAACTGGCACAAGTTTGTTTGACGCAACTGGCACAAGTTTGTTTGACGCAACTGGCATAAGTTTTTTTGATGCAACTGGCACAAGTTTGTTTGACACAACTGGCAAAAGTTTGTTCGACGCAACTGGCACAAGTTTCTTCAACACAACTGGCAGAAGTTTGTTTGATGCAATTGGCACAAGTTTATTTCTACTCAACTGGCACAAGTTTGTTCTATGCAACTGGCAGAAGTTTGTTTGATGCAATTGGCACAATTTCGTTCTACTCAACTGGCACAAGTTTGTTCTATGCAACTAGCACTAGTTTGTTTTACGCAACTGGCATAAGTTTGTTTGACGCAACTGGCACAAGTTTGTTCTACAAACTAGCACAAGTTTGTTTGACGCAACTGGCACAAGGTTGTTCTACGCAATTGGCACAAGTTTGTTCTACGCAACTGGCACAAGTTTGTTTGACGCAACTGGCACAAGTTTGTTCTACGTAACTGGCACAAGTTTGTTGGATGCCACTGACACAAGTTTGTTCGACGAAACTGGCCCAAGTTTTTTTGACGTAACTGGCACAAGTTTGTTAGATGCAACTGGCACAAGTTTGTTCTACGCAACTGGCACAAGTTTGTTTGACGCAACTGGCACAAGTTTGGTTGACGCAACTGGCACAAGTTTGTTAGACGCAACTGGCACAAGTTTGTTCGACGTAACTGGCACAAGTTTTTTCGACTCAATTGGTACAAGTTTGTTTGACGCAACTGGCACAAGTTTGTTTGACGCAAGAGGCACAAGTTTGTTTGACGCAACTGGCACAAGTTTGTTTGACGCAACTGGCACAAGTTTTTTTTTACGCAACTGGCACAAGTTTGTTCGCCATATCTGGCACAAGTTTGTTCGACGCAACTGTCACAAGTTCGTTCGACGCAAATGGCAAATGTTTGTTCTATGCATGTGGCACAAGTTTGTTCTATGCAACTGGCACTAGTGTGTTCTACGCAACAGGCACAAATTTGTTTGACACAACTGGCACATGTTTGTTCTACTCAACTGGCACAAGTTTGTTCGACGCAACTGGCACAAGTTTGTTTGACGCAACTGCCACAAATTTCTTGGACGCAACTGGCACAAGTTTGTTCGACGTAACTGGCACAAGTTTGTTTGATGCAATTGGCACAAGTTTGTTCTACTCAACTGGCACAAGTTTGTTCTATGCAACTGGCACTAGTTTGTTTTACGCAACTGGCATAAGTTTGTTTGACGCAACTGGCACAAGTTTGTTCTACCAACTAGCACAAGTTTGTTCGACTAAACTGGCAGAAGGTTGTTCTACGCAACTGGCACAAGATTTCTCGAAGCAACTGGCACAAGTTTGTTCGCCATATCTGGCACAAGTTTGTTCGACGCAACTGGCACAAGTTTGTTCAACGCAAATGGCACAAGTTTGTTTGACGCAACTGGCACAAGTTTCTTCGACGCAACTGGCACAAGGTTGTTCGACGCAACTGGCACAAGTTTGTTTGACGCAACTGGCACAAGTTTGTTCTACGCAACTGGCACAAGTTTGTTCTATGCAACTGGCACTAGTTTGTTCTATGCAACTGGCATAAGTTTGTTTGACGCAACTGGTACAAGTTTGATCTACGCAACTGGCATAAGTTTGTTCGACACAACTGGCGCAAGTTTGTTCTACGCAACTCTTTCTAGTTTGTTGTACACAACTGGCACAGGTTTGTTTGACACAACTGGCACAATTTTGTTCTACGCAAATGGCAAATGTTTGTTCTACGCAACTGACACAAGTTTGTTTGACACAACTGGCAGAAGTTTGTTTAACGCAACTGGCACAAGTTTGTTTGTCGTAACTGGCGCAAGTTTGTTCGACGCAACTGGCACAAGTTTGTTCGACGCAACTGGCAAAAGTTTGTTCGATGCAACTGGCACAAGTTTGTTTAACGCAACTGGCACAAGTTTGTTCGACCCAACTGGCACAAGTTTGTTTGACTCAACTGGCACAAGTTTGTTTGACGCAACTGGCAAAAGTTTGTTTGACGCAACTGGCACAAGTTCGTTTGACGCAACTGGCACAAGGTTCTTCTACGCAACTGGCACAAGTTTGTTTGACGCAACTGGCACAAGTTTGTTTGACGCAACTGGCACAAGTTTGTTTGACGCAACTGGCACAAGTTTGTTTGACGCAACTGGCACAAGTTTGTTAGATGCAACTGGCACAAGTTTGTTTGACATAACAGGCACAAGTTTTTTGGACTCAATTGGTACAAGTTTGTTTGACGCCTCTGGCACAAGATTGTTTGACGCAAGAGGCACAAGTTTGTTTGACGACTCTAGCACAAGTTTGTTTGACGCAACTGGCACAAGTTTTTTTTACTCAACTGGCACAAGTTTTCTCGAAGCAACTGGCACAAGTTTGTTCGCCATATCTGGCACAAGTTTGTTCGACGCAACTGGCACAAGTTTGTTTGACGCAACTGGCACAAGTTGTTAGACGCAACTGGCACAAGTTTGTTCAACGCAACTGGCACAAGTTTTTTCGAATCAATCGGCATAAGTTTGTTTGACGCAACTGGCACAAATTTGTTTGACACAACTGGCACAAGTTTGTTTGACGCAACTGGCACAAGTTTGTTAGACGCAACTGACACAAGTTTATTTGACGCAACTGGCACAACTTTTCTCGACGCAGCTGGCACAAGTTTGTTCGCCGTAACTGGCACAAGTTTGTTTGACGCAACTGGCACAAGTTTATTTGACGCAACTGGCACAAGTTTTCTCGACGCAAGTGGCACAAGTTTGTTCAAAGTAACTGGCACAAGTTTGTTCGACGCAACTGGCACAAGTTTGTTTGACGCAACTGGCACAAGTTTCTTCGACGCAACTGGCACAAGTTTCTTCGACGCAACTGGCACAAGTTTGTTTGATGCAATTGGCACAAGTTTGTTCTACTCAACTGGCACAAGTTTGTTCTATGCAACTGGCACTAGTTTGTTTTACGCAACTGGCATATGTTTGTTTGACGCAACTGGCACAAGTTTGTTCTACCAACTAGCACAAGTTTGTTCGACTCAACTGGCACAAGGTTGTTCTACGCAACTGGCACAAGTTTGTTCTACGCAACTGGCACAAGTTTGTTTGACGCAAGTGGCACAAGTTTGTTCAACGCAACTGGCAGAAGTTTGTTGGATGCCACTGGCACAAGTTTGTTTGACGAAACTGGCACAAGTTTTTTTGACGCAACTGGCTCAAGTTTTTTCGACTCAAGTGGCACAAGTTTGTTTGACGCAACTGGAACAAGTTTGTTTTAATCAACTGGCACAAGTTTGTTTGACGCAACTGGCACAAGTTTGTTCTACGCAACTGGCACAAGTTTATTTGACGCAGCTGGCACAAGTTTGTTCGCCGTAACTGGCACAAGTTTGTTCGACGCAACTGGCACAAGTTTGTTCGACGCAAGTGGCACAAGTTTGTTCTACATAACTGGCACAAGTTTGTTCAATGCAACTGACACAAGTTTGTTCTACGCAACTGGCACAAGTTTGTTCTACGCATCTGGCACAAGTTTGTTCTATGCAACTGGCACTAGTTTGTTCTACGCAACTGGGACATGTTTGTTTGACGCAACTGGCACAAGTTTGTTCTACCCAACTGACATAATTTTGTTCGACACAACTCGCAGAAGTTTGTTCAACGCAACTGGCACAAGTTTGTTCGACGCAACTGGCACAAGTTTGTTTGATGCAATTGGCACAAGTTTGTTCTACTCAACTGGCACAAGTTTGTTCTATGCAACTGGCACTAGTTTGTTTTACGCAACTGGCATATGTTTGTTTGACGCAACTGGCACAAGTTTGTTCTACCAACTAGCACAAGTTTGTTCGACTCAACTGGCACAAGGTTGTTCTACGCAACTGGCACAAGTTTGTTCTACGCAACTGGCACAAGTTTGTTCTACCAACTAGCACAAGTTTGTTCGACTCAACTGGCACAAGGTTGTTCTACGCAACTGGCACAAGTTTGTTTGACGCAACTGGCACAAGTTTGTTCAACGCAACTGGCAGAAGTTTGTTGGATGCCACTGGCACAAGTTTGTTTGACGAAACTGGCACAAGTTTTTTTGACGCAACTGGCACAAGTTTGTTAGACACAACTGGCACAAGTTTATTTGACGCAACTGGCACAAGTTTTTTCGACTCAAGTGGCACAAGTTTGTTTGACGCAACTGGAACAAGTTTGTTTTACTCAACTGGCACAAGTTTGTTTGACGCAACTGGTACAAGTTTGTTCTACGCAACTGGCACAAGTTTATTTGACGCAACTGGCACAAGTTTGTTCGCCGTAACTGGCACAAGTTTGTTCGACGCAACTGGCACAAGTTTGTTCGACGCAAGTGGCACAAGTTTGTTCTACATAACTGGCACAAGTTTGTTCAATGCAACTGACACAAGTTTGTTCTATGCAACTGGCACAAGTTTGTTCTACGCATCTGGCACAAGTTTGTTCTATGCAACTGGCACTAGTTTGTTCTACGCAACTGGGACATGTTTGTTTGACGCAACTGGCACAAGTTTGTTCTACCCAACTGACATAATTTTGTTCGACACAACTGGCAGAAGATTGTTCAACGCAACTGGCACAAGTTTGTTTGACGTAACTGGCGCAAGTTTGTTCGACGCAACTGTCACAAGTTTGTTCGACGCAACTGGCAAAAGTTTGTTGGATGCAACTGGCACAAGTTTGTTTAACGCAACTGGCACAAGTTTGTTCGACCCAACTGGCACAAGTTTGTTTGACTCAACTGGCACAAGTATGTTTGACGCAACTGGCACAAGTTTGTTTGACGCAACTGGCACAAGGTTCTTCTACGCAACTGGCACAAGTTTGTTTGACGCAACTGGCACAAGTTTGTTTGAAGCAACTGGCACAAGTTTGTTTGACACAACTGGCACAAGTTTGTTTGTCGCAACTGGCACAAGTTTGTTTGATGCAACTGGCACAAGTTTGTTAGACGCAACTGGCACAAGTTTATTCGACGTAACTGGCACAAGTTTTTTCGACTCAATTGGTACAAGTTTGTTTGACGCAACTGGCACATGCTTGTTTGACGCAAGAGGCACAAGTTTGTTTGACGCAACTGGCACAAGTTTGTTTGACGCAACTGGCACAAGTTTTTTTTTACGCAACTGGTACAATTTTTCTCGAAGTAACTGGCACAAGTTTGTTCGCCATATCTGACACAAGTTTGTTCGACGCAACTGGCACAAGTTTGTTCGACGCAAATGGCACAAGTTTGTTTGACGCAACCGGCACAAGTTTCTTCGACGCAACTGGCACAAGTTTGTTCGAATCAACTGGCACAAGTTTGTTTGACGCAACTGGCACAAGTTTGTTCTACGCAACTGGGACAAGTTTGTTCTATGCAACTGGCACTAGTTTGTTCTATGCAACTGGCATAAGTTTGTTTGACGCAACTGGTACAAGTTTGTTTGAAGCAACTGGCACAAGTTTGTTCGACACAACTGGCACAAGTTTGTTCTACGCAACTGGCACAAGTTTGTTCTTCGCATCTGGCACAAGTTTGTTCTATGCAACTGGCACTAGTTTGTTCTACGCAACTGGGACATATTTATTTGACGCAACTGGCAGAAAGTTGTTCTACCCAACTGACACAAGTTTGTTCGACGCAACTAGCACAAGTTTGTTCTACACAACTGACACAAATTTGTTTGACACAACTGGCAGAAGTTTGTTCAACGCAACTGGCACAAGTTTGTTTGACGTAACTGGCGCAAGTTTGTTTTACGCAACTGGCACAAGTTTGTTCGATGCAACTGGCACAAGTTTGTTCGATGCAACTAGCACAAGTTTGTTTAATGCAACTGGCACAAGTTTGTTCGACCCAACTGGCACAAGTTTGTTTGACTCAACTGGCACAAGTTTCTTCGAGGCAACTGGCACAAGTTTGTTTGACGCAACTGGCACAAGTTCGTTTGACGCAACTGGCACAAGGTTCTTCTACGCAACTGGCACAAGTTTGTTCTACGCAACTGGCACAAGTTTGTTTGACGCAACTGGCACAAGTCTGTTTGACGCAACTGGCACAAGTTTGTTAGACGCAACTGGCACAAGTTTGTTCGACGTAACAGGCACAAGTCTTTTCCACTCAATTGGTACAAGTTTGTTTGACGCAACTGGCACAAGTTTGTTTGACGCGAGAGGCACAAGTTTGTTTGACGCAACTGGCACAAGTTTGTTTGACGCAACTGGCAAAACTTTTTTTTTACGCAACTGGCACAAGTTTTCTCGAAGCAACTGGCACAAGTTTGTTTGCCATATCTGGCACAAGTTTGTTTGACGCAACTGGCACAAGTTTGTTCGAAGCAAATGGCACAAGTTTGTTTGACGCAACTGGCACAAGTTTCTTCGACGCAACTGGCACAAGTTTGTTCGACGCAACTGGCACAAGTTTGTTTCACGCAACTGGCACAAGTTTGTTCTACGCAACTGGGACAAGTTTGTTCTATGCAACTGGCACTAGTTTGTTATATGCAACTGGCATAAGTTTGTTTGATACAACTGGTACAAGTTTGTTCTACGCAACTGGCACAAGTTTGTTTGACACAACTGGCACAAGTTTGTTCTACGCAACTCTTACTAGTTTGTTGTACACAACTGGCACAGGTTTGTTTGACACAACTGGCACAAGTTTGTTCTACGCAAATGGCAAATGTTTGTTCTACGTAACTGACACAAGTTTGTTTGACACAACTGCCAGAAGTTTGATCAACGCAACTGGCACAAGTTTGTTTGACCTAACTGGCACAAGTTTGTTCGACACAACTGGCAAAAGTTTGTACGATGCAACTGACACAAGTTTGTTTAACATAACTGGCACAAGTTTGTTCGACCCAACTGGCACAAGTTTGTCTGACTCAACTGGGAAAAGTTTGTTTGACGCAACTGGCAAAAGTTTGTTTGACGCAACTGGCACAAGTTCGTTTGACGCAACTGGCACAAGTTCGTTTGACGCAACTGGGACAATGTTCTTCTACGCAACTGGCACAAGTTTGTTTGACGCAACTGGCACAAGTTTGTTCTACGCAACTGGCACTAGTTTGTTTGACGCAACTGGCACAAGTTTGTTTGACGCAACTGGCACAAGTTTTTTTTAACGCAACTGGCACAAGTTTGTTAGACGCAACTAGCACAAGTTTGTTCAACGTAACGGGCACAAGTTTTTTCAACTCAATTGGTACAAGTTTGTTTGACGCAACTGGCACAAGTTTGTTTGACGCAAGAGGCACAAGTTTGTTTGACGCAACTGGCACAAGTTTGTTTGACGCAACTGGCACAAGTTTTTTTTACGCAACTGGCACAAGTTTGTTCGCCATATCTGGCACAAGTTTGCTCGACGCAACTGGCACAAGTTTGTTTGACGCAACTGGCACAAGTTTGTTAGACGCAACTGGCACAAGTTTGTTCAACGCAACTGGCACAAGTTTTTTCGAATCAATTGGCACAAGTTTGTTTGACGCAACTGGCACAAGTTTGTTTGAAGCAACTGGCACAAGTTTGTTTGACGCAACTGGCACAAGTTTGTTTAACGCAAGTTTATTTGACGCAACTGGCACAACTTTTCTCGACGCAGCTGGCACAAGTTTGTTCGCCGTAACTGGCACAAGTTTGTTTGACGCAACTGGCACAAGTTTATTTGATGCAACTGGCACAAGTTTTCTCGACGCAAGTGGCACAAGTTTGTTCGCCGTAACTAGCACAAGTTTGTTCAACGCAACTGGCACAAGTTTGTTCGACGCAACTGGCACAAGTTTGTTTTAACGCAACTGGCACAAGTTTCTTCGACGGAACTGGCACAAGTTTGTTCGACGCAACTGGCACAAGTTTGTTTGATGCAACTGGCACAAGTTTGTTCTACTCAACTGGCACAAGTTTGTTCTATGCAACTGGCACTAGTTTGTTTTACGCAACTGGCATAAGTTTGTTTGACGCAACTGGCACAAGTTTGTTCTACCAACTAGCACAAGTTTGTTCGACTCAACTGGCACAAGGTTGTTCTACGCAACTGGCACAAGTTTGTTCTACGCAACTGGCACAAGTTTGTTTGACGCAACTGGCACAAGTTTGTTCGACGCAACTGGCACAAGTTTGTTGGATGCCACTGGCACAAATTTGTTTGACTAAACTGTCACAAGTTTTTTTGACGCAACTGGCACAAGTTCGTTAGACGCAACTGGCACAAGTTTGTTCGACGCAACTGGCACAAGTTTTTTTGACTCAAGTGGCACAAGTTTGTTTGACGCAACTGCAACAAGTTTGTGTGACACAACTGGCACAAGTTTGTTTGATGCAACTGGCACAAGTTTGTTTGACGCAACTGGCACAAGTTTATTTGACGCAACTGGCACAAGTTTTCTAGATGAAACTGCCACAAGTTTGTTCGCCGTAACTGGCACAAGTTTGTTCGACGCAACTGGCACAAGTTTGTTTGACGCAACTGGCACAAGTTTGTTTGACGCAACTGGCACAAGTTTATTTGACGAAACTTGCACAAGTTTTCTCGACGAAACTAGCACAAGTTTGTTCGCCGTAACTGGCACAAGTTTGTTCGACGCAACTGGCACAAGTTTGTTCGACGCAACTGGCACAAGTTTGTTCTACATAACTGGCACAAGTTTGTTCTATGCAACTGGCACAAGTTTGTTCTACGCAACTGGCACAAGTTTGTTCTACGCATCTGGCACAAGTTTGTTCTATGCAACTGGTACTAGTTTGTTCTACGCAACTGGGACATGTTTGTTTGACGCAACTGGCACAAGTTTGTTCTACCCAACTGACACAAGTTTGTTCGACGCAACTGGCACAAGTTTGTTCTACGCAACTGACACAAGTTTGTTTGACCCAACTGGCAGAAGTTTGTTCAACGCAACTGGCACAAGTTTGTTTGACGTAACTGGCGCAAGTTTGTTCGACGCAACTGGCACAAGTTTGTTGGACGCAACTGGCAAAAGTTTTTTCGATGCAACTGGACAAGTTTGTTTAACGCAACTGGCACAAGTTTGTTCGACCCAACTGGCACAAGTTTGTTTAACTCAACTGGCACAAGTTTGTTCGACGCAACTGGCACAAGTTTGTTTGACGCAACTGGCACAAGTTCGTTTGACGCAACTGGCACAAGGTTCTTCTACGCAACTGGCACAAGTTTGTTTGACGCAACTGGCACAAGTTTGTTCTACGCAACTGGCACAAGTTTGTTTGACGCAACTGGCACAAGTTTGTTTGACGCAACTGGCACAAGTTTCTTTGACGCAACTGGCACAAGTTTGTTAGACGCAACTGGCACAAGTTTGTTCGACGTAACAGGCACAAGTTTTTTCGACTCAATTGGTACAAGTTTGTTTGACGCAACTGGCACAAGTTTGTTTGACGCAAGAGGCACAAGTTTGTTTGACGCAACTGGCACAAGTTTTTTTGACGCAACTGGCACAAGTTTTTTTTACGCAACTGGCACAAGTTTTCTCGAAGCAACTGGCACAAGTTTGTTCGCCATATCTGGCACAAGTTTGTTCGATGCAACTGGCACAAGTTTGTTCGACGCAAATGGCACAAGTTTGTTTGACGCAACTGTCACAAGTTTTTCGACGCAACTGGCACAAGTTTGTTCGACGCAACTGGCACAAGTTTGTTTGACGCAACTGGCACAAGTTTGTTCTATGCAACTGGGACAATTTTGTTCTATGCAACTGGCACTAGTTTGTTCTATGCAACTGGCATAAGTTTGTTAGACGCAACTGGTACAAGTTTGTTCTATGCAACTGGCACAAGTTTGTTCGACACAACTGGCACAAGTTTGTTCTACGCAACCCTTACTAGTTCGTTGTACACAACTGGCACAGGTTTGTTTGACACAACTGGCACAAGTTTGTTCTACGCAAATGGCAAATGTTTGTTCTACGCATATGGCACAAGTTTGTTCTATGCAACTGGCACTAGTATGTTCTACGCAACTGGCACAAATTTGTTTGACACAACTGGCACAAGTTTGTTCTACGCAAATGGCAAATGTTTGTTCTACGCATATGGCACAAGTTTGTTCTATGCAACTGGAACTAGTGTGTTCTACGCAACTGGCACAAATTTGTTTGACACAACTGGCACATGTTTGTTCTACCCAACTGGCACAAGTTTGTTCGACACAACTGGCACAAGTTTGTTTGATGCAACAGGCACAAGTTTGTTTGACACAACTGGCACAAGTTTGTTCTAAGCAAGTGGCACAAGTTTGTGCGACGGAACTGGCGCAAGTTTGTTTAACGCAACTGGCACAAGTTTGTTTGACGCAACTCTCACAAGTTTGTTCGACGCAACTGGAACAAATTTGTTTAACGTAACTGGCACAAGTTTGTTCGAACAACTGGCACAAGTTTGTTTGACACAACTGGCACAAGTTTGTTTAACGCAACTGGCACAATTTTGTTCTATGCAACTGGCACTAGTGTGTTCGATGCAACTGGCACAAGTTTGTTCGATGCAACTGGCACAAGTTTGTTTGACGCAACTGGCACAAGTTTGTTAGACGCAACTGACACAAGTTTGTTCAACGCAACTGGCACAAATTTTTTTTAATCAATTGGCACAAGTTTGTTTGACGCAACTGTCACAAGTTTGTTTGACGCAACTGGCACAAGTTTGTTTGACGCAACTGGCACAAGTTTGTTTGACGCAGCTGGCACAAGTTTATTTGACGCAACTGGCACAACTTTTCTCGACGCAACTGGCACAAGTTTGTTCGCCGTAACTGGCACAAGTTTGTTTGACGCAACTGGCACAAGTTTATTTGATGCAACTGGCACAAGTTTTCTCGACGCAAGTGGCACAAGTTGGTTCGCCGTAACTGGCACAAGTTTGTTCGACGCAACTGGCACAAGTTTGTTCGACGCAACTGGCACAAGTTTGTTTGACGCAACTGGCAAAAATTTCTTCGACGCAACTGGCACAAGTTTGTTCGACGAACTGGCACAAGTTTGTTTGACGCAATTGGCACAAGTTTGTTCTACTCAACTGGAACAAGTTAGTTCTATGCAACTGGCACTAGTTTGTTTTACGCAACTGGCATAAGTTTGTTTGACGCAACTGGCACAAGTTTTTTCTACAAACTAGCACAAGTTTGTTCGACGCAACTGGCACAAGGTTGTTCTACGCAACTGGCACAAGTTTGTTCTACGCAACTGGCACAAGTTTGTTTGACGCAACTGGCACAAGTTTGTTCTACGCAACTGGCACAAGTTTGTTGGATGCCACTGACACAAGTTTGTTCGACGAAACTGGCCCAAGTTTTTTTGACGCAACTGGCACAAGTTTGTTAGACGCAACTGGCACAAGTTTGTTAGACGCAACTGTCCCAAGTTTTTTCGACTCAATTGGCACAAATTTGTTTGACGCAACTGGAATAAGTTTGTTTGACGCAAATGGAACAGGTTTGTTTGACGCAACTGGCACAAGTTTGTTTGACGCAACTGGCACAAGTTTGTTTGACACAACTGTCACAAGTTTATTTGACGCAACTAGCACAAGTTTTCTAGATGAAACTGGCATAAGTTTGTTCGCCGTAACTGGCATAAGTTTGTTCGACGCAACTGGCACAAATTTGTTTAACGTAAATGGCACAAGTTTGTTCTACATAAGTGGCACAAGTTTGTTCTATGCAACTGGCACAAGTTTGTTCTACGCAACTGGCACAAGTTTGTTCTACGCATCTGGCACAAGTTTGTTCTATGCAACTGGCACTAGTTTGTTCTACGCAACTGACACAAGTTTGTTTGACGCAATTGGCACAAATTTGTTCTACCCAACTGACACAAGTTTGTTCGACGCAACTGGCACAATTTTGTTCTACGCAACTGACACAAGTTTGTTTGACACAATTGGCAGAAGTTTGTTCAACGCAACTGGCACTAGTTTGTTCTACGCAACTGGCGCAAGATTTTTCGACGCAACTGGCACAAGTTTGTTCGATGCAACTGGCAAAAGTTTGTTCGATGCAACTGGCACAAGTTTGTTTAACGCAACTGGCACAAGTTTGTTTGATGCAACTGGCACAAGTTTGTTCTACGCAACTGACACAAGTTTGTTTGACACAATTGGCAGAAGTTTGTTCAACGCAACTGGCACTAGTTTGTTCGACGCAACTGGCGCAAGATTTTTCGACGCAACTGGCACAAGTTTGTTCAACGCAACTGGCAAAAGTTTGTTCGATGCAACTGGCACAAGTTTGTTTAACGCAACTGGCACAAGTTTGTTTGACGCAACTGGCACAAGTTTGTTTGACGCAACTGGCACAAGGTTCTTCTACGCAACTGGCACAAGTTTGTTCTACGCAACTGGCACAAGTTCGTTTGACGCAACTGGCACAAGTTTGTTCGACGCAACTGGCACAAGTTTGTTAGACGCAACTGGCACAAGTTTGTTCGACGTAACAGGCACAAGTTTTTTCGACTCAATTGGTACAAGTTTGTTTGATGCAACTGGCACAAGTTTGTTTGACGCAAGAGGCACAAGTTTGTTTGACGCAACTGGCACAAGTTTGTTTGACGCAACTGGCATAAGTTTTTTTTTACGCGACTGGCACAAGTTTTCTCGAAGCAACTGGCACAAGTTTGTTTGCCATATCTGGCACAAGTTTGTTCGACGCAACTGGCACAAGTTTGTTTGACGCAACTGGCACAAGTTTGTTTGACGCAACTGGCACAAGTTTGTTCAATGCAACTGGCACAAGTTTTTTCGAATCAATTGGCACAAGTTTGTTTGACGCAACTGGCACAAGTTTGTTTGACGCAACTGGCACAAGTTTGTTTGACGCAACTGGCACAAGTTTGTTTGACGCAACTTGCACAAGTTTATTTGACGCAACTGGCACAACTTTTCTCGACACAACTGGCACAAGTTGGTTCGCCGTAACTGGCACAAGTTTGTTTGACGCAACTGGCACAAGTTTATTTGACGCAACTGGCACAAGTTTTCTCAACGCAAGTGGCACAAGTTTGTTCGCCGTAACTGGCACAAGTTTGTTCGACGCAACTGGCAAAAGTTTGTTCGACGCAACTGGCACAAGTTTGTTTGACGCAACTGGCACAAGTTTGTTCGACGCAACTGGCACAAGTTTGTTTGACGCAACAGGCAGAAGTTTCTTCAACGCAACTGGCACATATTTGTTCGACGCAACTGGCACAAGTTTGTTTGATGCAATTGGCACAAGTTTGTTCTACTCAACTGGCACAAGTTTGTTCTATGCAACTGGCACTAGTTTGTTTTACGCAACTGGCATAAGTTTGTTTGACGCAACTGGCACAAGTTTGTTCTACCAAATAGCACAAGTTTCTTCGACTCAACTGGCACAAGGTTGTTCTACGCAACTGGCACAAGTTTTCTCGAAGCAACTGGCACAAGTTTTGTTCGCCATATCTGGCACAAGTTTGTTCGACGCAACTGGCACAAGTTTGTTCAACGCAAATGGCACAAGTTTGTTTGACGCAAGTGGCACAAGTTTCTTCGACGCAACTGGCACAAGTTTGTTCGACGCAACTGGCACAAGTTTGTTTGACGCAACTGGCACAAGTTTGTTTGACACAACTGGCAGAAGTTTGTTCAGCGCAACTGGCACAAGTCTGTTTGACGTAACTGGCGCAAGTTTGTTCGACGCAACTGGCACAAGTTTGTTCGACGCAACTGGCAAAAGTTTGTTCGATGCAACTGGCACAAGTTTGTTTAACGCAACTGGCACAAGTTTGTTAGACTCAACTGGCACAAGTTTGTTTGACTCAACTGGCACAAGTTTGTTCGACGCAACTGGCACAAGTTTGTTTGACGCAACTGGCACAAGTTCGTTTGACGCAACTGGCACAAGGTTCTTCTACGCAACTGGCACAAGTTTGTTTGACGCAACTGGCACAAGTTTGTTCTACGCAACTGGCACAAGTTTGTTTGACGCAACTGGCACAAGTTTGTTCAACGCAACTGGCACAAGTTTGTTAGACGCAACTGGCACAAGTTTGTTCGACGTAACAGGCACAAGTTTTTTCGACTCAATTGGTACAAGTTTGTTTGATGCAACTTGCACAAGTTTGTTTGACGCAAGAGGCACAAGTTTGTTTGACGCAACTGGCACAAGTTTGTTTGACGCAACTGGCACAAGTTATTTTTTACGCAACTGGCACAAGTTTGTTCGCCATATCTGGCACAAGTTTGTTCGACGCAACTGTCACAAGTTCGTTCGACGCAAATGGCGCAAGTATGTTTGACGCAACTGTCACAAGTTTCTTCGACGCAACTGGCACAAGTTTGTTCGACGCAACTGGCACAAGTTTGTTCAACGCAACTGGCACAAGTTTGTTCTACGCAACTGGGACAAGTTTGTTCTATGCAACTGGCACTAGTTTGTTCTATGCAACTGGCATAAGTTTGTTTGACGCAACTGGTACAAGTTTGTACTACGCAACTGGCAAAAGTTTTTTCGACACAACTGGCACAAGTTTGTTCTACGCAACTCTTACTAGTTTGTTGTACACAACTGGCACAGGTTTGTTTGACACAACTGGCACAAGTTTGTTCTACGCAAATGGCAAATGTTTGTTCTACGCATGTGGCACAAGTTTGTTCTATGCAACTGGCACTAGTGTGTTCTACGCAACTGGCACAAATTTGTTTGACACAACTGGCATATGTTTGTTCTACCCAACTGGCACAAGTTTGTTCGACGCAACTGGCGCAAGTTTGTTTGATGCAACTGGCACAAGTTTGTTTGACATAACTAGCACAATTTTGTTTGACGCAACTGGCTCAAGTTTGTTAGACACAACTGGAACAAGTTTGTTTAACGTAACTGGCACAAGTTTGTTCGACCCAACTGGCACAAGTTTGTTTGACACAACTGGCACAAGTTTGTTTGACGCAACTGGCACTAGGTTGTTCTACGCAACATGTACAAGTTTGTTCTACGCAACTGGCACAAGTTTGTTTGACGCAACTGGCACAAGTTTGTTCTATGCAACTGGCAATAGTGTGTTCGATGCAACTCGTACAAGTTTGTTCGACGCAACTGGCACAAGTGTGTTTGACGCAACTGTCACAAGTTTGTTAGACGCAACTGGCACAAGTTTGTTCAACGCAACCGGCACAAGTTTTTTTTAATCAATTGGCACAAGTTTGTTTGACGCAACTGGCACAAGTTTGTTTGACGCAATTGGCACAAGTTTGTTTGACGCTACTTGCACAAATTTGATTGACGCAACTGGCACAAGTTTATTTGACGCAACTGGCACAAGTTTTCTCGACGCAACTGGCACAAGTTTGTTCGCCGTAACTGGCACAAGTTTGTTTGACGCAACTGGCACAAGTTTTTTTTTACGCAACTGGCACAAGTTTTCTCGACGCAAGTGGCACAAGTTGGTTCGCCGTAACTGGCACAAGTTTGTTCGACGCAACTGGCACAAGTTTGTTCGACGCAACTGGCACAAGTTTGTTTGACGCAACTGGCACAAGTTTCTTCGACGCAACTGGCACAAGTTTGTTCGACGAACTGGCACTAGTTTGTTTGACGCAATTGGCACAAGTTTGTTCTACTCAACTGGAACAAGTTTGTTTTATGCAACTGGCACTAGTTTGTTTTACGCAACTGGCATAAGTTTGTTTGACGCAACTGGCACAAGTTTGTTCTACAAACTAGCACAAGTTTGTTCAACGCAACTGGCACAAGGTTGTTCTACGCAATTGGCACAAGTTTGTTCTACGCAACTGGCACAAGTTTGTTTGACGCAACTGGCACAAGTTTGTTCTACGTAACTGGTACAAGTTTGTTGGATGCCACTGGCACAAGTTTGTTCAACGCAAATGGCACAAGTTTGTTTGACGCAAGTGGCACAAGTTTCTTCGACGCAACTGGCACAAGTTTGTTAAATGCAACTGGCACAAGTTTGTTTGACGCAACTGGCACAAGTTTGTTCTACGCAACTGGCACAAGTTTGTTCTATGCAACTGGCACTAGTTTGTGCTATGCAACTGGCATAAGTTTGTTTGACGCAACTGGTACAAGTTTGTTCTACGCAACTGGCACAAGTTTGTTCGACACAACTGGCACAAGTTTGTTCTACGCAACTCTTTCTAGTTTGTTGTACACAACTGGCATAGGTTTGTTTGACACAACTGGCACAAGTTTGTGCTACGCAAATGGCAAATGTTTGTTCTACGCAACTGACACAAGTTTGTTTGACACAACTGGCAGAAGTTTGTTCAACGCAACTGGCACAAGTTTGTTTGACGTAACTGGCGCAAGTTTGTTCGACGCAACTGGCACAAGTTTGTTCGACACAACTGGCAAAAGATTGTTCGATGCAACTGGCACAAGTTTGTTTAACGCAACTGGCACAAGTTTGTTCGACCCAACTGGCACAAGTTTGTTTGAATCAACTGGCAAAAGTTTGATTGACGCAACTGGCAAAAGTTTGTTTGACGCAACTGGCACAAGTTCGTTTGACGCAACTGGCACAAGGTTCTTCTACGCAACTGGCACAAGTTTGTTTGACGCAACTGGCACAAGTTTGTTTGACGCAACTGGCACATGTTTGTTTGACGCAACTGGCACAAGTTTGTTTGACGCTACTGGCACAAGTTATTTTTGATGCAACTGGCACAAGTTTGTTAGACGCAACTGGCACAAGTTTGTTTGACGTAACAGGCACAAGTTTTTTGCACTCAATTGGTAAGAGTTTGTTTGACGCCTCTGGCACAATTTTGTTTGACGCAAGAGGCACAAGTTTGTTTGACGCAACTGGATCAAGTTTGTTTGACGCAACTGGCACAAGTTTTTTTTACGCCACTGGCACAAGTTTTCTCGAACCAACTGGCACAAGTTTGTTTGCCATATCTGGCACAAGTTTGTTCGACGCAACTGGCACAAGTTTGTTTGACGCAACTGGCACAAGTTTGTTAGACGCAACTGGCACAAGTTTGTTCAACGCAACTGGCACAAGTTTTTTCGAATCAATCGGCACAAGTTTGTTTGACGCAACTGGCACAAGTTTGTTCTACACAACTGGCACAAGTTTGTTTGACGCAACTGGCACAAGTTTGTTTGACGCAACTGGCACAAGTTTATTTGACGCAACTGGCACAACTTTTCTCGACGCAGCTGGCACAAGTTTGTTCGCCGTAACTGGCACAAGTTTGTTTGACGCAACTGGCACAAGTTTATTTGACGCAACTGGCACAAGTTTTCTCGACGCAAGTGGCACAAGTTTGTTCACCGTAACTGGCACAAGTTTGTTCGACGCAACTGGCACAAGTTTGTTCGACGCAACTGGCACAAGTTTGTTTGACGCAACTGGCACAAGTTTCTTCGACGCAACTGGCACAAGTTTGTTCGACGCAACTGGCACAAGTTTGTTTGATGCAATTGGCACAAGTTTGTCTACTCAACTGGCACAAGTGTGTTCTATGCAACTGTCACTAGTTTGTTTTACGCAACTGGCATATGTTTGTTTGACGCAACTGGCACAAGTTTGTTCTACCAACTAGCACAAGTTTGTTCGACTCAACTGGCACAAGGTTGTTCTACGCAACTGGCACAAGTTTGTTCGACGCAACTGGCACAAATTTGTTTGACGCAAGTGGCACAAGTTTGTTCGACGCAACTGGCAGAAGTTTGTTGGATGCCACTGGCACAAGTTTGTTTGACGAAACTGGCACAAGTTTTTTTGACGCAACTGGCACAAGTTTGTTAGACGCAACTGGCACAAGTTTATTTGACGCAACTGGCACAAGTTTTTTCGACTCAAGTGGCACAAGTTTGTTTAACGCAACTGGAACAAGTTTGTTTGACGCAACTGGCACAAGTTTGTTTGACGCAACTGGCACAAGTTTGTTCTACGCAACTGGCACAAGTTTATTTGACGCAACTGGCACAAGTTTGTTCGCCGTAACTGGCACAAGTTTGTTCGACGCAACTGGCACAAGTTTGTTCGACGCAAGTGGCACAAGTTTGTTCTACATAACTGGCACAAGTTTGTTGTATGCAACTGGCACAAGTTTGTTCTACGCAACTGGCACAAGTTTGTTCTACGCATCTGGCACAAGTTTGTTCTATGCAACTGGCACTAGTTTGTTCTACGCAACTGGGACATGTTTGTTTGACGCAACTGGCACAAGTTTGTTCTACCCAACTGACATAATTTTGTTCGACACAACTGGCAGAAGTTTGTTCAACGCAACTGGCACAAGTTTGTTTGACGTAACTGGCGCAAATTTGTTCGACGCAACTGTCACAAGTTTGTTCTACGCAACAGGCAAAAGTTTGTTGGATGCAACTGGCACAAGTTTGTTTAACGCAATTGGCACAAGTTTGTTCGACGCAACTGGCAAAAGTTTGTTCGATGCAACTGGCACAAGTTTGTTTAACGCAACTGGCACAAGTTTGTTAGACCCAACTGGCACAAGTTTGTTTGACTCAACTGTCACAAGTTTGTTCGACGCAACTGGCACAACTTTGTTTGACGCAACTGGCACAAGTTCGTTTGACGCAACTGGCACAAGGTTCTTCTACGCAACTGGCACAAGTTTGTTTGACACAACTGGCACAAGTTTGTTCTACGCAACTGGCACAAGTTTGTTTGACTCAACTGGCACAAGTTTGGTTGACGCAACTGGCACAAGTTTGTTAGACGCAACTGGCACAAGTTTGTTCGACGTAATAGGCACAGGTTTTTTCGACTCAATTGGTACAAGTTTGTTTGACGCAACTGGCACAAGTTTGTTTGACGCAAGAGGCACAAGTTTGTTTGACGCAACTGGCACAAGTTTGTTTGACGCAACTGGCACAAGTTTTTTTTTACCCAACTGGCACAAGTTTTCTCGAAGCAACTGGCACAAGTTTGTTCGCCATATCTGGCACAAGTTTGTTCGACGCAACTGGCACAAGTTTGTTCGACGCAAATGGCGCAAGTTTGTTTGACGCAACTGTCACAAGTTTCTTCGACGCAACTGGCACAAGTTTGTTCGACGCAACTGGCACAAGTTTGTTTGACGCAACTGGCACAAGTTTGTTCTACGCAACTGGGACAAGTTTGTTCTATGCAACTGGCACTAGTTTGTTCTATGCAACTGGCATAAGTTTGTTCGACACAACTGGCTAAGTTTGTTCAACGTAACTGGCACAAGTGTGTTTGATGTAACTGGCGCAAGTTTGTTTGACGCAACTGTCACAAGTTTGTTCGACGCAACTGGCAAAACTTTGTTCGATGCAACTGGCACAAGTTTGTTTAACGCAACTGGCACAAGTTTGTTCGACCCAACTGGCACAAGTTTGTTTGACTCAACTGGCACAAGTTTGTTCGACGCAACTGGCACAAGTTTGTTTGACGCAACTGGCACAAGTTCATTTGACGCAACTGGCACAAGGTTCTTCTACGCAACTGGCACAAGTTTGTTTGACGCAACTGGCACAAGTTTGTTCTACGCAACTGGCACAAGTTTGTTTGACGCAACTGGCACAAGTTGGTTTGTCGCAACTGGCACAAGTTTGTTTGACGCATCTGGCACAAGTTTGTTAGACGCAACTGGCACAAGTTTGTTTGACGTAACTGGCACAAGTTTTTTCGACTCAATTGGTACAAGTTTGTTTGACGCAACTGGCACAAGTTTGTTTGACGCAAGAGGCACAAGTTTGTTTGATGCAACTGGCACAAGTTTGTTTGATGCAACTGGCACAAGTTTTTTTTACGCAACTGGCACAAGGTTTCTCGAAGCAACTTGCACAAGTTTGTTCGCCATATCTGGCACAAGTTTGTTCGACGCAAGTGGCACAAGTTTGTTCGACGCAAGTGGCACAAGTTTGTTTGACGCAACTGGCACAAGTTTCTTCGACTCAACTGG
The DNA here is from genome assembly GCA_039081455.1 of Macrobrachium rosenbergii. Taxonomy (NCBI): domain Eukaryota; kingdom Metazoa; phylum Arthropoda; class Malacostraca; order Decapoda; family Palaemonidae; genus Macrobrachium; species Macrobrachium rosenbergii. The sequence continues at coordinate 1,017,329 of JANJGK010000156.1, read as the reverse complement.
CACAAGTTTGTTTGACGCAACTGGCACAAGTTTGTTCAACGCAACTGGCACAAGTTTGTTCTACGCAACTGGGACAAGTTTGTTCTATGCAACTGGCACTAGTTTGTTCTATGCAACTGGTATAAGTTTGTTTGACGCAACTGGTTCAAGTTTGCTCTACGCAACTGGCACAAGTTTGTTCGACACAACTGGCACAAGTTTGTTCTACGCAACTCTTACTAGTTTGTTGTACACAACTGGCACAGGTTTGTTTGACACAACTGGCACAAGTTTGTTCTACGCAAATGGCAAATGTTTGTTCTATGCAACTGACACAAGTTTGTTTGACACAACTGGCACAAGTTTGTTCAACGCAACTGGCACAAGTTTGTTTGACGTAACTGGCGCAAGTTTGTTCGACGCAACTGGCACAAGTTTGTTCGATGCAACTGGCAAAGGTTTGTTCGATGCAACTGGCACAAGTTTGTTTAACGCAACTGGCACAAGTTTGTTCTACCCAACTGGCACAAGTTTGTTTGACTCAACTGGCACAAGTTTGTTTGACGCAACTGGCAAAAGTTTGTTTGACGCAACTGGCACAAGTTCGTTTGACGCAACTGGCACAAGGTTCTTCTACGCAACTGGCACAAGTTTGTTTGACGCAACTGGCACAAGTTTGTTCTACGCAACTGGCACAAGTTTGTTTGACGCAACTGGCACAAGTTTGTTTGACGCAACTGGCACAAGTTTTTTTTTGACGCAACTGGCACAAGTTTGTTAGACGCAACTGGCACAAGTATGTTCGACGTAACAGGCACAAGTTTTTTCGACTCAATTGGTACAAGTTTGTTTGACGCAACTGGCACAAGTTTGTTTGACGCAAGAGCCACAAGTTTTTTTGACGCAACTGGCACAAGTTTTTTTTTACGCAACTGGCACAAGTTTTCTCGAAGCAACTGGCACAAGTTTGTTCTCAATATCTGGCACAAGTTTGTTCGACGCAACTGGCACAAGTTTGTTTGACGCAACTGGCACAAGTTTGTTAGATGCAACTGGCACAAGTTTGTTCAACGCAACTGGCACAAGTTTTTTCGAATCAATTGGCACAAGTTTGTTTGACGCAACTGGCACAAGTTTGTTTGACGCAACTGGCACAAGTTTGTTTGACGCAACTGGCACAAGTTTGTTTGACGCAACTGGCACAGGTTTGTTTGACACAACTGGCACAAGTTTGTTCGACGCAACTGGCACAAGTTTCTTCGACACAACTGGCACAAGTTTGTTTGATGCAATTGGCACAAGTTTGTTCTACTCAACTGGCACAAGTTTGTTGTATGCAACTGGCACTAGTTTGTTTTACGCAACTGGCATAAGTTTGTTTGCCGCAACTGGCACAAGTTTGTTCTACCAACTAGCACAAGTTTGTTCGAATCAACTGGCACAAGGTTGTTCTACGCAACTGGCACAAGTTTGTTCTACGTAACTGGCACAAGTTTGTTTGACGCAACTGGCACAAGTTTGTTCGACGCAACTGGCACAAGTTTGTTCGATGCCACTGGCACAAGTTTGTTTGACGAAACTGGCACAAGTTTTTTTGACGCAACTGGCACAAGTTTGTTAGACGCAACTGGCACAAGTTTGTTCGACGCAACTGGCACAAGTTTTTTCGACTCAAGAGGCAAAAGTTTGTTTGACGCAACTAGAACAAGTTTGTTTGACACAACTGGCACAAGTTTGTTTGACGCAACTGGCACAAGTTTGTTTGACGCAACTGGCACAAGTTTATTTGACGCAACTGGCACAAGTTTTCTCGACGAAACTGGCACAAGTTTGTTCGCCGTAACTGGCACAAGTTAGTTCGACGCAACTGGCACAAGTTTGTTCGACGCAACTGGCACAAGTTTGTTCTACATAACTGGCACAAGTTTGTTCTATGCAACTGGCACAAGTTTGTTCTACGCATCTGGCATAAGTTTGTTTTATGCAACTGGCACTAGTTTGTTCTACGCAACTGGGACATGTTTGTTTGACGCAACTGGCACAAGTTTGTTCTACCCAACTGACACAAGTTTGTTCGACGCAACTGGCACAAGTTTGTTCTACGCAACTGACACAAGTTTGTTTGACACAACTGGCAGAAGTTTGTTCAACGCAACTGGCACAAGTCTGTTTGACGTAACTGGCGCTAGTTTGTTCGACGCAACTGGCACAAGTTTGTTCGACGCAACTGGCAAAAGTTTGTTCGATGTAACTGGCACAAGTTTGTTTAACGCAACTGGCACAAGTTTGTTCGACTCAACTGGCACAAGTTTGTTCGACGTAACAGGCACAAGTTTTTTCGACTCAATTGGTACAAGTTTGTTTGACGCAACTGGCACAAGTTTGTTTGACGCAAGAGGCACAAGTTTGTTTGACGCAACTGGCACAAGTTTGTTTGACGCAACTGGCACAAGTTATTTTTTACACAACTGGCACAAGTTTGTTCGCCAAATCTGGCACAAGTTTGTTCGACGCAACTGTCACAAGTTCGTTCGACGCAAATGGCGCAAGTATGTTTGACGCAACTGTCACAAGTTTCTTCGACGCAACTGGCACAAGTTTGTTCGACGCAACTGGCACAAGTTTGTTTGACGCAACTGGCACAAGTTTGTTCTACGCAACTGGGACAAGTTTTTTCTATGCAAATGGCACTAGTTTGTTCTATGCAACTGGCATAAGTTTGTTTGACGCAACTGGTACAAGTTTGTTCTACGCAACTGGCACAAGTTTGTTCGACACAACTGGCACAAGTTTGTTCTACGCAACTCTTACTAGTTTGTTGTACACAACTGGCACAGGTTTGTTTGACACAACTGGCACAAGTTTGTTCTACGCAAATTGCAAATGTTTGTACTACGCATGTGGCACAAGTTTGTTCTATGCAACTGGCACTAGTGTGTTCTACGCAACTGGCACAAATTTGTTTGAAACAACTGGCACATGTTTGTTCTACCCAACTGGCACAAGTTTGTTCGACGCAACTGGCGCAAGTTTCTTTGATGCAACTGGCACAAGTTTGTTTGACATAACTAGCACAATTTTGTTTGACGCAACTGGCACAAGTTTGTTCGACACAACTGGAACAAGTTTGTTTAACGTAACTGGCATAAGTTTGTTCGACCCAACTGGCACAAGTTTGTTTGACACAACTGGCACAAGTTTGTTTGACGCAACTGGCACTAGGTTGTTCTACGCAACATGTAGAAGTATGTTCTACGCAACTGGCACAAGTTTGTTTGACGCAACTGGCACAAGTTTGTTCTATGCAACTGGCAATAGTGTGTTCGATGCAACTCGCACAACTTTGTTCGACGCAACTGGCACAAGTTTGTTTGACGCAACTGTCACAAGTTTGTTAGACGCAACTGGCACAAGTTTGTTCAACGCAACTGGCACAAGTTTTTTTTAATCAATTGGCACAAGTTTGTTTGACGCAACTGGCACAAGTTTGTTTGACGCAATTGGCACAAGTTTGTTTGACGCAACTTGCACAAGTTTGTTTGACGCAAGTGGCACAAGTTTATTTGACGCAACTGGCACAAGTTTTCTCGACGCAACTGGCACAAGTTTGTTCGCCGTAACTGGCACAAGTTTGTTTGACGCAACTGGCACAAGTTTTTTTTTACGCAACTGGCACAAGTTTTCTCGACGCAAGTGGCACAAGTTGGTTCGCCGTAACTGGCACAAGTTTGTTCGACGCAACTGGCACAAGTTTGTTCGACGCAACTGGCACAAGTTTGTTTGACGCAACTGGCACAAGTTTCTTCGACGCAACTGGCACAAGTTTGTTCGACGAACTGGCACTAGTTTGTTTGACGCAATTGGCACAAGTTTGTTCTACTCAACTGGAACAAGTTTGTTTTATGCAACTGGCACTAGTTTGTTTTACGCAACTGGCATAAGTTTGTTTGACGCAACTGGCACAAGTTTGTTCTACAAACTAGCACAAGTTTGTTCGACGCAACTGGCACAAGGTTGTTCTACGCAATTGGCACAAGTTTGTTCTACGCAACTGGCACAAGTTTGTTTGACGCAACTGGCACAAGTTTGTTCTACGTAACTGGCACAAGTTTGTTGGATGCCACTGACACAAGTTTGTTCGACGAAACTGGCCCAAGTTTTTTTGACGCAACTGGCACAAGTTTGTTAGACGCAACTGGCACAAGTTTGTTCGACGCAACTGGCATATGTTTTTTCGACTCAAATGGCACAAGTTTGTTTGACGCAACTGGAACAAGTTTGTTTGACGCAACTGGCACAAGTTTGTTTGACGCAACTGGCACAAGTTTGGTTGACGCAACTGGCACAAGTTTATTTGACGCAACTGGCACAAGTTTTCTCGACGAAACTTGCACAAGTTTGTTCGCCGTAACTGGCACAAGTTTGTTCGACGCAACTGGCACAAGTTTGTTTGGACACAAATGGCACAAGTTTGTTTCTACATAACTGGCACAAGTTTGTTCTATGCAACTGGCACAAGTTGTTCTACACATCTGGCACAGGTTTGTTCTATGCAACTGGCACTAGTTTGTTCTACGCAACTGGCACAAATTTGTTGTACCCAACTGACACAAGTTTGTTCGACGCAACTGGGCACAAGTTTGTTCTACGCAACTGACACAAGTTTGTTTGACACAATTGGCAGAAGTTTGTTCAACGCAACTGGCACAAGTTTGTTGGACGTAACTGGCGCAAGTTTTTTCGACGCAACTGGCACAAGTTTGTTCGACGAAAAGGCAAAAGTTTGTTCTACGCAACTGGCACAAGTTTGTTTGATGCAACTGGCACAAGTTTGTTCTACGCAACTGGCACAAGTTTGTTTGACGCAACTGGCACAAGTTTGTTCGACGCAACTGGCACAAGTTTGTTAGACGCAACTGGCACAAGTTTGTTCGACATAACAGTCACAAGTTTTTTCGACTCAATTGGTACAAGTTTGTTTGATGCAACTGGCACAAGTTTGTTTGATGCAAAAGGCACAAGTTTGTTTGACGCAACTGGCACAAGTTTGTTTGACGCAACTGGCGCAAGTTTTTTTTTACGCAACTGGCACAAGTTTTCTCGAAGCAACTGGCACAAGTTTGTTTGCCATATCTGGCACAAGTTTGTTCGACGCAACTGGCACAAGTTTGTTTGACGCAACTGGCACATGTTTGTTAGACGCAACTGGCACAAGTTTGTTCAACGCAACATGCACAAGTTTTTTCGAATCAATTGGCACAAGTTTGTTTGACGCAACTGGCACAAGTTTGTTTGATGCAACTGGCACAAGTTTGTTTGACGCAACTGGCACAAGTTTGTTTGACGCAACTGGCACAAGTTTATTTGACACAACTGGCACAACTTTTCTCGACGCAACTGGCACAAGTTGGTTCGCCGTAACTGGCACAAGTTTGTTTGACGCAATTGGCACAAGTTTATTTGACGCAACTGGCACAAGTTTTCTCGACGCAAGTGGCACAAGTTTGTTAGCCGTAACTGGCACAAGTTTGTTCGACGCAACTGGCACAAGTTTGTTCGACGCAACTGGCACAAGTTTGTTTGACGCAACTGCCACAAATTTCTTGGACGCAACTGGCACAAGTTTCTTGGACGCAACTGGCACAAGTTTGTTTGATGCAATTGGCACAAGTTTGTTCTACTCAACTGGCACAAGTTTGTTCTGTGCAACTGGCACTAGTTTGTTTTACGCAACTGGCATAAGTTTGTTTGACGCAACTGGCACAAGTTTGTTCTACCAACTAGCACTAGTTTGTTCGACTCAACTGGCACTAGGTTGTTCTACGCAACTGGCACAAGTTTTCTCGAAGCAACTGGCACAAGTTTGTTCGCCATATCTGGCACAAGTCTGTTCGACGCAACTGGCACAAGTTTGTTCAACGCAAATGGCACAAGTTTGTTTGACGCAACTGGCACAAGTTTCTTCGACGCAACTGGCACAAGTTTGTTCGACGCAACTGGCACAAGTTTGTTTGACGCAACTGGCACAAGTTTGTTCTACGCAACTGGCACAAGTTTGTTCTATGCAACTGGCACTAGTTTGTTCTATGCAACTGGCATAAGTTTGTTTGACACAACTGGTACAAGTTTGTTCTACGCAACAGGCATAAGTTTGTTCGACACAACTGGCACAAGTTTGTTCTATGCAACTCTTTCTAGTTTGTTCTACACAACTGGCACAGGTTTGTTTGACACAACTGGCACAAGTTTTGTTCTACGCAAATGGCAAATGTTTGTTCTACGCAACTGACACAAGTTTGTTTGACACAACTGGCAGAAGTTTGTTCAACGCAACAGGCATAAGTTTGTTTGACGTAACTGGCACAAGTTTGTTCGACGCAACTGGCACAAGTTTGTTCGACGCAACTGGCAAAAGTTTGTTCGATGCAACTGGCACAAGTTTGTTTAACGCAACTGGCACAAGTTTGTTCGACCCAACTCGCACAAGTTTGTATGACTCAACTGGCACAAGTTTGTTTGACGCAACTGGCAAAAGTCTGTTTGATGCAACTGGCACAAGTTTGTTCTATGCAACTGGCACAAGGTTCTTCTACGCAACTGGCACAAGTTTGTTTGACGCAACTGGCACAAGTTTGTTTGACGCAACTGGCACAAGTTTGTTTGACGCAACTGGCACAAGTTTGTTTGACGCAACTGGCACAAGTTTTTTTTTACGCAACTGGCACAAGTTCGTTAGATGCAACTGGCACAAGTTTGTTTGACGTAACAGGCACAAGTTTTTTGGACTCAATTGGTACAAGTTTGTTTGACGCCTCTGGCACAAGATTGTTTGACTCAAGAGGCACAAGTTTGTTTGACGCAACTGGCAAAAGTTTGTTCGACGCAACTGGGACAAGTTTTTTTTACGCAACTGGCACAAGTTTTCTCGAAGCAACTGGCACAAGTTTGCTCGCCATATCTGGCACAAGTTTGTTCGACGCAACTGGCACAAGTTTGTTTGACGCAACTGGCACAAGTTTGTTAGACGCAACTGGCACAAGTTTGTTCAACGCAACTGGCACAAGTTTTTTCTAATCAATCGGCACAAGTTTGTTTGACGAAACTGGCACAAATTTGTTTGACACAACTGGCACAAGTTTGTTTGACGCAACTGGCACAAGTTTGTTTGACGCAACTGGCACAAGTTTATTTGATGCAACTGGCACAACTTTTCTCGACACAGCTGGCAGAAGTTTGTTCGCCGTAACTGGCACAAGTTTGTTTGACGCAACTGGCACAAGTTTATTTGACGCAACTGGCACAAGTTTTCTCGACGCAAGTGGCACAAGTTTGTTCACCGTAACTGGCACAAGTTTGTTCGACGCAACTGGCACAAGTTTGTTCGACGCAACTGGCACAAGTTTGTTTGACGCAACTGGCAACAGGTTTGTTCGACGCAACTGGCACAAGTTTGTTCGACGCAACTGGCACAAGTTTGTTTGATGCAATTGGCACAAGTTTGTTCTACTCAACTGGCACAAGATTGTTCTATGCAACTGGCACTAGTTTGTTTTACGCAACTGGCATATGTTTGTTTGACGCAACTGGCACAAGTTTGTTCTACCAACTAGCACAAGTTTGTTCGACTCAACTGGCACATGGTCGTTCTACGCAACTGGCACAAGTTTGTTCTACGCAACTGGCACAAGTTTGTTTGACGCAACTGGCACAAGTTTGTTCGACGCAACTGGCAGAAGTTTGTTGGATGCCACTGGCACAAGTTTGTTTGACGAAACTGGCACAAGTTTTTTTGACGCAACTGGCACAAGTTTGTTAGACGCAACTAGCACAAGTTTATTTGACGCAACTGGCACAAGTTTTTTCGACTCAAGTGGCACAAGTTTGTTTGACGCAACTGGAACAAGTTTGTTTGACGCAACTGGCACAAGTTTGTTTGACGCAACTGGCACAAGTTTGTTCTACGCAACTGGCACAAGTTTATTTGACGCAACTGGCACAAGTTTGTTCGCCGTAACTGGCACAAGTTTGTTCGACGCAACTGGCACAAGTTTGTTCGACGCAAGTGGCACAAGTTTGTTCTACATAACTGGCACAAGTTTGTTCTATGCAACTGGCACAAGTTTGTTCTACGCAACTGGCACAAGTTTCATCGATGCAACTGGCACAAGTTTGTTCGACGCAATTGGCACAAGTTTGTTTAACGCAACTGGCACAAGTTTGTTCTACCCAACTGACATAATTTTGTTCGACACAACTGGCAGAAGTTTGTTCAACGCAACTGGCACAAGTTTGTTTGACGTAACTGGCGCAAGTTTGTTCGACGCAACTGTCACAAGTTTGTTCGATGCAACTGGCAAAAGTTTGTTGGATGCAACTGGCACAAGTTTGTTTAACGCAACTGGCACAAGTTTGTTCGACCCAACTGGCACAAGTTTGTTTGACTCAACTGGCACAAGTTTGTTTGACGCAACTGGCACAAGTTCGTTTGACGCAACTGGCACAAGGTTCTTCTACGCAACTGGCACAAGTTTGTTTGACGCAACTGGCACAAGTTTGTTTGTCGCAACTGGCACAAGTTTGTTTGATGCAACTGGCACAAGTTTGTTAGACGCAACTGGCACAAGTTTGTTCGACATAACTGGCACAAGTTTTTTCGAATCAATTGGTACAAGTTTGTTTGACGCAACTGGCACAAGTTTGTTTGACGCAAGAGGCACAAGTTTGTTTGACGCAACTGGCACAAGTTTGTTTGACGCAACTGGCACAAGTTTTTTTTTACGCAACTAGCACAAGTTTTCTCGAAGCAACTGGCACAAGTTTGTTCGCCATATCTGGCACAGGTTTGTTCGACGCAACTGGCACAAGTTTGTTCGACGCAAATGGCACAAGTTTGTTTGACGCAACTGGCACAATTTTCTTCGACGCAACTGGCACAATTTTCTTCGACGCAACTGGCACAAGTTTGTTCGACGCACCTGGCACAAGTTTGTTTGACGCAACTGGCACAAGTTTGTTCTACGCAACTGGCACAAGTTTGTTCTATGCAACTGGCACTAGTTTGTTCTATGCAACTGGCATAAGTTTGTTTGACGAAACTGGTACAAGTTTGTTGTACGCAACTGGCACAAGTTTGTTCGACACAACTGGCAAAAGTTTGTTCGATGCAACTGGCACAAGTTTGTTTAACGCAACTGGCACAAGTTTGTTCTACCCAACTGGCACAAGTTTGTTTGACTCAACTGGCACAAGTTTGTTTGACGCAACAGGCAAAAGTTTGTTTGACGCAACTGGCACAAGTTCTTTTGACGCAACTGGCACAAGGTTCCTCTACGCAACTGGCACAAGTTTTTTTGACGCAACTGGCACAAGTTTGTTCTACACAACTGGCACAAGTTTGTTTGGCGCAACTGGCACAAGTTTGTTTGACGCAACTGGTACAAGTTTTTTTTTGACGCAACTGGCACAAGTTTGTTAGACGCAACTGGCACAAGTTTGTTTGACGTAACAGGCACAAGTTTTTTCGACTCAATTGGCACAAGTTTGTTTGACGCAAGAGGCACAAGTTTTTTTGACGCAACTGGCACAAGTTTGTTTGACGCAACTGGCACAAGTTTTTTTTTACGCAACTGGCACAAGTTTTCTTGAAGCAACTAGCACAAGTTTGTTCGCCATATCTGGCACAAGTTTGTTCGACGTAACTGGCACAAGTTTGTTTGACGCAACTGGCACAAGTTTGTTAGACGCAACTGGCACAAGTTTGTTTAATGCAACTGGCACAAGTTTTTTCGAATCAATTGGCACAAGTTTGTTTGACGCAACTGGCAAAAGTTTGTTCGACGCAACTGGCACAAGTTTGTTCGACACAACTGGCACAAGTTTTTTTGATGCAATTGGCACAAGTTTGTTCTACTCAACTAGCACAAGTTTGTTCTATGCAACTGGCACTAGTTTGTTTTACGCAACTGGCATATGTTTGTTTGACGCAACTGGCACAAGTTTGTTTGATGCAACAGGCACAAGTTTGTTCGACTCAACTGGCACAAGGTTGTTCTACGCAACTGGCACAAGTTTGTTCTACGCAACTGGCACAAGTTTCTTTGACTCAACTGGCACAAGTTTGTTCGACGCAACTGGCACAAGTTTGTTGGATGCCACTGGCACAAGTTTGTTTGACGAAACTGGCACAAGTTTTTTTGACGCAACTGGCACAAGTTTGTTAGACGCAACTGGCACAAGTTTTTTTTTACGCAACTGGCACAAGTTTTTTCGACTCAAGAGGCACAAGTTTGTTTGACGCAACTAGAACAAGTTTGTTTGACACAACTGGCACAAGTTTGTTTGACGCAACTGGCACAAGTTTGTTTGACGCAACTGGCACAAGTTTATTTGACGCAACTGGCACAAGTTTTCTCGACGAAACTGGCACAAGTTTGTTCGCTGTAACTGGCACAAGTTTCTTCGACGCAACTGGCACAAGTTTGTTAGACGCAACTAGCACAAGTTAGTTCTACATAACTGGCACAAGTTTGTTCTATGCAACTGGAACAAGTTTGTTCTACGCAACTGGCACAAGTTTGTTCTACGCATCTGGCACAAGTTTGTTCTATGCAACTGGCACTAGTTTGTTCTACGCAACTGGGACATGTTTGTTTGACGCAACTGGCACAAGTTTGTTCTACCCAACTGACACAAGTTTGTTCAACGCAACTGGCACAAGTTTGTTCTACGCAACTGACACAAGCTTGTTTGATACAACTGGCAGAAGTTTGTTCAACGCAACTGGCACAAGTTTGTTTGACGTAACTGGCGCAAGTTTGTTCTACGCATGTGGCACAAGTTTGTTCGACGCAACTGGCAAAAGTTTGTTCGATGCAACTGGCACAAGTTTGTTTAACGCAACTGGCACAAGTTTGTTAGACCCAACTGGCACAAGTTTGTTTGACTCAACTGGCATAAGTTTGTTCGACGCAACTGGCACAATTTTGTTTGACGCAACTGGCTCAAGTTCGTTTGACGCAACTGGCACAAGGTTCTTCTACGCAACTGGCACAAGTTTGTTTGACGCAACTGGCACAAGTTTGTTCTACGCAACTGACAAAAGTTTGTTTGACGCAACTGGCACAAGTTTGTTTGACGCAACTGGCACAAGTTTATTTGACGCAACTGGCACAAGTTTTCTCGACGAAACTGGCACAAGTTTGTTCGCTGTAACTGGCACAAGTTTGTTCGACGCAACTGGCACAAGTTTGTTAGACGCAACTGGCACAAGTTAGTTCTACATAACTGGCACAAGTTTGTTCTATGCAACTGGAACAAATTTGTTCTACGCAACTGGCACAAGTTTGTTCTACGCATCTGGCACAAGTTTGTTTGTCGCAACTGGCACTAGTTTGTTCTACGCAACTGGGACATGTTTGTTTGACGCAACTGGCACAAGTTTGTTCTACCCAACTGACACAAGTTTGTTCGACGCAACTGGCACAAGTTTGTTCTACGCAACTGACACAAGTTTGTTTGACACAACTGGCAGAAGTTTGTTTAATGCAACTGGCACAAGTTTGTTTGACGTAACTGGCGCAAGTTTGTTCGACGCAACTGGCACAAGTTTGTTCGACGCAACTGGCAAAAGTTTGTTCGATGCAACTGGCACAAGTTTGTTTAACGCAACTGGCACAAGTTTGTTAGACCCAACTGGCACAAGTTTGTTTGACTCAACTGGCACAAGTTTGTTCGACGCAACTGGCACAATTTAGTTTGACGCAACTGGCACAAGTTCGTTTGACACAACTGGCACAAGGTTCTTCTACGCAACTGGCACAAGTTTGTTTAACGCAACTGGCACAAGTTTGTTCTACGCAACTGGCACAAGTTTGTTTGACGCAACTGGCACAAGTTTGGTTGACGCAACGGGCACAAGTTTGTTAGACGCAACTGGCACAAGTTTGTTCGACGTAACAGGCACAAGTTTTTTCGACTCAATTGGTACAAGTTTGTTTGACGCAACTGGCACAAGTTTGTTTGACGCAAGAGGCACAAGTTTGTTCTATGCATCTAGCACAAGTTTGTTTGACGCAACTAGCACAAGTTTTTTTTTTACCCAACTGGCACAAGTTTTCTCGAAGCAACTGGCACAAGTTTGTTCGCCATATCTGGCACAAGTTTGTTCGACGCAACTGGCACAAGTTTGTTCGACGCAAAGGGCGCAAGATTGTTTGACGCAACTGTCACAAGTTTCTTCGACGCAACTGGCACAAGTTTGTTCGACGCAACTGGCACAAGTTTGTTTGACGCAACTGGCACAAGTTTGTTCTACGCAACTGGGACAAGTTTGTTCTATGTAACTGGCACTAGTTTTTTATATGCAACTGGCATAAGTTTGTTCGACACAACTGGCAGAAGTTTGTTCAACGCAACTGGCACAAGTTTGTTTGACGTAACTGGCGCAAGTTTGTTCGACGCAACTGTCAGAAGTTTGTTCGACGCAACTGGCAAAACTTTGTTCGATGCAACTGGCACAAGTTTGTTTAACGCAACTGGCACAAGTTTGTTCGACCCAACTGGCACAAGTTTGTTTGACGTAACAGGCACAAGTTTTTTCGACTCAATTGGCACAAGTTTGTTTGACGCAAGAGGCACAAGTTTTTTTGACGCAACTGGCACAAGTTTGTTTGACGCAACTGGCACAAGTTTTTTTTTACGCAACTGGCACAAGTTTTTTTTTACGCAACTGGCACAACTTTGTTCTACGCAACTGGGACAAGTTTGTTCTATGCAACTGGCACTAGTTTGTTCTATGCAACTGGCATAAGTTTGTTCGACACAAATGGCAGAAGTTTGTTGAACGCAACTGGCACAAGTTTGTTTGACGTAACTGGTGCAAGTTTGTTCGACGCAACTGTCTGAAGTTTGTTCGACGCAACTGGCAAAACTTTGTTCGATGCAACTGGCACAAGTTTGTTTAACGCAACTGGCACAAGTTTGTTAGATGCAACTGGCACAAGTTTGTTCGACGTAACTGGCGCAAGTTTTTTCGACTCAATTGGTACAAGTTTGTTTGACGCAACTGGCACAAGTTTGTTTGACGCAACTGGCACAAGTTTTTTTTTACGCAACTGGCACAAGTTTGTTTGACGCAACTGGCACAAGTTTTTTTTTACGGAACTGGCACAAGTTTTCTCGAAGCAACTGGCACAAGTTTGTTCGCCATATCTGGCACAAGTTTGTTCGTCGCAAGTGGCACAAGTTTGTTTGACGCAACTGGCACAAGTTTGTTAGACGCAAGTGGCACAAGTTTGTTTGACGCAACTGGCACAAGTTTCTTCGAAGCAACTGGCACAAGTTTGTTCGACGCAACTGGCACAAGTTTGTTCAACGCAACTGGCACAAGTTTGTTCTACGCAACTGGGACAAGTTTGTTCTATGCAACTGGCACTAGTTTGTTCTATGCAACTGGCATTAGTTTGTTTGACGCAACTGGTACAAGTTTGTTCTACGCAACTGGCACAAGTTTGTTCGACACAACTGGCACAAGTTTGTTCTACGCAACTCTTACTAGTTTGTTGTACACAACTGGCACAGGTTTGTTTGACACAACTGGCACAAGTTTGTTCTACGCAAATGGCAAATGTTTGTTCTACGCAACTGACACAAGTTTGTTTGACACAACTGGCAGAAGTTTGTTCAACGCAACTGGCACAAGTTTGTTTGACGTAACTGGCGCAAGTTTGTTCGACGCAACTGGCATAAGTTTGTTCGATGCAACTGGCAAAAGTTTGTTCGATGCAACTGGCACAAGTTTGTTTAACGCAACTGGCACAAGTTTGTTCTACCCAACTGGCACAAGTTTGTTTGACTCAACTGGCACAAGTTTGTTTGACGCAACTGGCAAAAGTTTGTTTGACGCAACTGGCACAAGTTCGTTTGACGCAACTGGCACAAGGTTCTTCTACGCAACTGGCACAAGTTTGTTTGATGCAACTGCCACAAGTTTGTTCTATGCGACTGGGACAAGTTTGTTTGATGCAATTGGCACAAGTTTGTTTGACGCAACTGGCACAAGTTTTTTTTGACGCAACTGGCACAAGTTTGTTAGACGCAACTGGCACAAGTTTGTTCGACGTAACAGGCACAAGTTTTTTCGACTCAATTGGTACAAGTTTGTTTGACGCAACTGGCACAAGTTTGTTTAACGCAACTGGCACAAGTTTGTTCTACCCAACTAGCACAAGTTTGTTTGACTCAACTGGCACAAGTTTGTTTGACGCAACTGGCAAAAGTTTGTTTGACGCAACTGGCACAAGTTCGTTTGACGCAACTGTCACAAGGTTCTTCTACGCAACTGGCACAAGTTTGTTTGATGCAACTGGCACAAGTTTGTTCTACGCAACTGGGACAAGTTTGTTTGATGCAATTGGCACAAGTTTGTTTGACGCAACTGGCACAAGTTTTTTTTGACGCAACTGGCACAAGTTTGTTAGACGCAACTGGCACAAGTTTGTTCGACGTAACAGGCACAAGTTTTTTCGACTCAATTGGTACAAGTTTGTTTGACGCAACTGGCTCAAGTTTGTTTGACGCAAGAGGCACAAGTTTATTTGACGCAACTGGTACAAGTTTGTTTGACGCAACTGGCACAAGTTTTTTTTTACGCAACTGGCACAAGTTTTCTCGAAGCAACTGGCACAAGTTTGTTCGCCATATCTGGCACAAGTTTGTTCGACGCAACTGGCACAAGTTTGTTTGACGCAACTGGCACAAGTTTGTTAGACGCAACTGGCACAAGTTTGTTCAACGCAACTGGCACAAGTTTTTTCGAATCAATTGGCACAAGTTTGTTTGACGCAACTGGCACAAGTTTGTTTGACGCAACTGGCACAAGTTTGTTTGACGCAACTGGCATAAGTTTTTTTGATGCAACTGGCACAAGTTTGTTTGACACAACTGGCAAAAGTTTGTTCGACGCAACTGGCACAAGTTTCTTCAACACAACTGGCAGAAGTTTGTTTGATGCAATTGGCACAAGTTTGTTCTACTCAACTGGCACAAGTTTGTTCTATGCAACTGGCAGAAGTTTGTTTGATGCAATTGGCACAAGTTCGTTCTACTCAACTGGCACAAGTTTGTTCTATGCAACTGGCACTAGTTTGTTTTACGCAACTGGCACAAGTTTGTTTGACGCAACTGGCACAAGTTTGTTCTACCAACTAGCACAAGTTTGTTCGACTCAACTGGCACAAGGTTGTTCTACGCAACTGGCACAAGTTTGTTCTACGCAACTGGCACAAGTTTGTTTGACGCAACTGGCACAAGTTTGTTCGACGCAACTGGCACAAGTTTGTTGGATGCCACTGGCACAAGTTTGTTTGACGAAACTGGCACAAGTTTTTTTGACGCAACTGGCACAAGTTTGTTAGACGCAACTGGCACAAGTTTGTTCGACGCAACTGGCACAAGTTTTTTCGACTCAAGAAGCACAAGTTTGCTTGACGCAACTAGAACAAATTTGTTTGACACAACTGGCACAAGTTTGTTTGACGCAACTGGCACAAGTTTGTTTGACGCAACTGGCACAAGTTTATTTGACGCAACTGGCACAAGTTTTCTCAACGAAACTGGCACAAGTTTGTTCGCCGTAACTGGCACAAGTTAGTTCAACGCAACTGGCACAAGTTTGTTCGACGCAACTGGCACAAGTTTGTTCTACATAACTGGCACAAGTTTGTTCTATGCATCTGGCACAAGTTTGTTCTACGCAACTGGCACAAGTTTGTTCTACGCATCTGGCACAAGTTTGTTCTATGCAACTGGCACAAGTTTGTTTAACGCAACTGGCACAAGTTTGTTAGACTCAACTGGCACAAGTTTGTTTGCCTCAACTGGCACAAGTTTGTTCGACGCAACTGGCACAAGTTTGTTTGACGCAACTGGCACAAGTTCGTTTGACGCAACTGGCACAAGGTTCTTCTACGCAACTGGCACAAGTTTGTTCGACGCAACTGGCACAAGTTTGTTCTACGCAACTGGCACAAGTTTGTTTGACGCAACTGGCACAAGTTTGGTTGACGCAACTGGCACAAGTTTGTTAGACGCAACTGGCACAAGTTTGTTCGACGTAACTGGCACAAGTTTTTTCGACTCAGTTGGTACAAGTTTGTTTGACGCAACAGGCACAAGTTTGTTTGACGCAAGAGGCACAAGTTTGTTTGACGCAACTGGCACAAGTTTGTTTGACGCAACTGGCACAAGTTTTTTTTTACGCAACTGGCACAAGTTTGTTCGCCATATCTGGCACAAGTTTGTTCGACGCAACTGTCACAAGTTCGTTCGACGTAAATGGCGCAAGTTTGTTTGACGCAACTGGCACAAGTTTGTTTGACGCAACTGGCACAAGTTTGTTCTACGCAACTGGGACAAGTTTGTTCTATGCAACTGGCACTAGTTTGTTCTATGCAACTGGCATAAGTTTGTTTGACGCAACTGTTACAAGTTTGTTCTACGCAACTGGCACAAGTTTGTTTGACACAACTGGCACAAGTTTGTTCTACGCAACTCTTACTAGTTTGTTGTGCACAACTGGCACAGGTTTGTTCGACGCAACTGGCACAAGTTTGTTTGACGCAACTGGCACAAGTTTCTTCGACGCAACTGGGACAAGTTTGTTCGACGAACTGGCACAAGTTTGTTTGACGCAATTGGCACAAGTTTGTTCTACTCAACTGGAACAAGTTTGTTCTATGCAACTGGCACTAGTTTGTTTTACGCAACTGGCATAAGTTTTTTGACGCAGCTGGCACAAGTTTGTTCTACAAACTAGCACAAGTTTGTTTGACGCAACTGGCACAAGGTTGTTCTACGCAATTGGCACAAGTTTGTTCTACGCAACTGGCACAAGTTTGTTTGACGCAACTGGCACAAGTTTGTTCTACGTAACTGGCACAAGTTTGTTGGATGCCACTGACACAAGTTTGTTCGACGAAACTGGCCCAAGTTTTTTTGACGTAACTGGCACAAGTTTGTTAGATGCAACTGGCACAAGTTTGTTCGACGCAACTGGCACAAGTTTTTTCGACTCAATTGGCACAAGTTTGTTTGACGCAACTGGAACAAGTTTGTTTGACGCAACTGGCACAAGTTTGTTTGGCGCAACTGGCACAAGTTTGTTTGACGCAACTGGCACAAGTTTATTTGACGCAACTGGCACAAGTTTTCTCAACGAAACTGGCACAAGTTTGTTCGCCGTAACTGGCACAAGTTTGTTCGACGCAACTGGCACAAGTTTGTTTGACGCAAATGGCACAAGTTTGTTCTACATAACTGGCACAAGTTTGTTCTATGCAACTGGCACAAGTTTGTTCTACGCAACTGGCACAAGTTTGTTCTACGCATCTGTCACAAGTTTGTTCTATGCAACTGGCACTAGTTTGTTCTACGCAACTGGCACAAATTTGTTCTACCCAACTGACACAAGTTTGTTCGACGCAACTGGCACAAGTTTGTTCTACGCAACTGACACAAGTTTGTTTGACACAATTGGCAGAAGTTTGTTCAACGCAACTGGCACAAGTTTGTTGGACGCAACTGGCGCAAGTTTTTTCGACGCAACTGGCACAAGTTTGTTCGACGAAAAGGGCAAAAGTTTGTTCTACGCAACTGGCACAAGTTTGTTTGACGCAACTGGCACAAGTTTGTTCTACGCAACTGGCACAAGTTTGTTTGACGCAACTGGCACAAGTTTGTTCGACGCAACTGGCACAAGTTTGTTAGACGCAACTGGCACAAGTTTGTTCGACATAACAGTCACAAGTTTTTTCGACTCAATTGGTACAAGTTTGTTTGATGCAACTGGCACAAGTTTGTTTGACGCAAGAGGCAAAAGTTTGTTTGACGCAACTGGCACAAGTTTGTTTCACGCAACTGGCACAGGTTTTTTTTTACGCGACTTGCACAAGTTTTCTCGAAGCAACTGGCACAAGTTTGTTCGCCATATCTGGCACAAGTTTGTTCGGCGCAACTGGCACAAGTTTGTTTGACGCAACTGGCACATGTTTGTTAGACGCAACTGGCACAAGTTTGTTCAACGCAACTGGCACAAGTTTTTTCAAATCAATTGGCACAAGTTTGTTTGACGCAACTGGCACAAGTTTGTTTGACGCAATTGGCACAAGTTTGTTTGACGCAACTGGCACAAGTTTGTTTGACGCAACTGGCACAAGTTTATTTGACGCAACTGACACAACTTTTCTCGACACAACTGGCACAAGTTGGTTCGCCGTAACTGGCACAAGTTTGTTTGAGGCAACTGGCACAAGTTTATTTGACGCAACTGGCACAAGTTTTCTCGACGCAAGTGGCACAAGTTTGTTTGACGCAACTGCCACAAATTTCTTCGACGCAACTGGCACAAGTTTGTTCGACGCAACTGGCACAAGTTTGTTCGACGCAACTGGCACAAGTTTCTTTGATGCAATTGGCACAAGTTTGTTCTACTCAACTGGCACAAGTTTGTTCTATGCAACTGGCACTAGTTTGTTTTACGCAACTGGCATAAGTTTGTTTGACGCAACTGGCACAAGTTTGTTCTACCAACTAGCACAAGTTTGCTTGGCTCAACTGGCACAAGGTTGTTCTACGCAACTGGCACAAGTTTGTTCTACGCAACTGGCACAAGTTTGTTTGACGCAACTGGCACAAGTTTGTTCGACGCAACTGGCACAAGTTTGGTGGATGCCACTGGCACTAGTTTGTTTGACGAAACTGGCCCAAGTTTTTTTGACGCAACTGGCACAAGTGTGTTAGACGCAACTGGCACAAGTTTGTTTGACGCAACTGGCACAAGTTTGTTTGACGCAACTAGCACAAAATTATTTGACGCAACTGGCACAAGTTTTCTCGACGAAACTGGCACAAGTTTGTTCGCCGTAACTGGCACAAGTTTGTTCGACGCAACTGGCACAAGTTTGTTCGACGCAACTGGCACAAGTTTGTTCTACATAACAGGCACAAGTTTGTTCTGTGCAACTGACACAAGTTTGTTCTACGCAACTGGCACAAGATTGTTCTACGCATCTGGCACAAGTTTGTTCTATGCAACTGGCACTAGTTTCTTCTACGCAACAGCGACATGTTTGTTTGACGCAACTGGCACAAGTTTGTTCTACACAACTGACACAAGTTTGTTCGACGCAACTGGCACAAGTTTGTTCTACGCAACTGACACAAGTTTGTTTGACACAACTAGCAGAAGTTTGTTCAGCGCAACTGGCACAAGTTTGTTTGACGTAACTGGCGCAAGTTTGTTCGACGCAACTGGCACAAGTTTGTTCGACGCAACTGGCAAAAGTTTGTTCGATGAAACTGGCACAATTTTGTTTAACGCAACTGGCACAAGTTTGTTCGACCCAACTGGCACAAGTTTGTTTGACTCAACTGGCACAAGTTTGTTCGACGCAACTGGCACAAGTTTGTTTGACGCAACTGGCACAAGTTCGTTTGACGCAACTGGCACAAGGTTCTTCTACGCAACTGGCACAAGTTTGTTTGACGCAACTGGCACAAGTTTGTTCTACACAACTGGCACAAGTTTGTTTGACGCAACTGGCACAAGTCTGTTTGACGCAACTGGCACAAGTTTGTTAGACCCAACTGGCACAATTTTGTTTGACTCAACTGGCACAAGTTTGTTCGACGCAACTGGCACAAGTTTGTTTGACGCAACTGGCACAAGTTCGTTTGATGCAACTGGCACAAGGTTCTTCTACGCAACTGGCACAAGTTTGTTTGACGCAACTGGCACAAGTTTGTTCTACGCAACTGGCACAAGTTTGTTTGACGCAACTGGCACAAGTTTGGTTGACGCAACTGGCACAAGTTTGTTAGACGCAACTGGCACAAGTTTGTTCGACGTAACTGGCACAAGTTTTTTCGACTCAATTGGTACAAGTTTGTTTGACGCAACTGGCACAAGTTTGTTTGACGCAAGAGACACAAGTTTGTTTGACGCAACTGGCACAAGTTTGTTTGACGTAACTGGCACAAGTTTTTTTTTACGCAACTGGCACAAGTTTGTTCGCCATATCTGGCACAAGTTTGTTCGACGCAACTGTCACAAGTTCGTTTGACGCAAATGGCGCAAGTTTGTTTGACGCAACTCTCACGAGTTTCTTCGACGCAACTGGCAAAAGTTTGTTCGACGCAACTGGCACAAGTTTGTTCGACGCAACTGGCACAAGTTTGTTCTACGCAACTGGGACAAGTTTGTTCTATGCAACTGGCACTAGTTTGTTCTATGCAACTGGCATAAGTTTGTTTGACGCAACTGTTACAAGTTTGTTCTACGCAACTGGCACATGTTTGTTCGACACAACTGGCACAAGTTTGTTCTACGCAACTGGCACAGGTTTGTTTGACACAACTGGCACAAGTTTGTTCTACGCAAATGGCAAATGTTTGTTCTACGCATGTGGCGCAAGTTTGTTCTATGCAACTGGCACTAGTGTGTTCTACGCAACTGGCACAAATTTTTTTGACACAACTGGCACATGTTTGTTCTACCCAACTGGCACAAGTTTGTTCGACGCAACTGGCACAAGTTTGTTTGATGCAACTGGCACAAGTTTGTTTGACATAACTAGCATAAGTTTGTTTGACGCAACTGGCACAAGTTTGTTCGACACAACTGGAACAAGTTTGTTTAACGTAACTGGCACAAGTTTGTTCGACCCAACTGGCACAAGTTTGTTTGACACAACTGGCACAAGTTTGTTTGACGCAACTGGCAAAAGGTTGTTTTACGCAACATGTACAAGTTTGTTCTACGCAACTGGCACAAGTTTTTTTGACGCAACTGGCACAAGTTTGTTCTATGCAACTGGCAATAGTGTGTTCGATGCAACTGGCACAAGTTTGTTCGACGCAACTGGCACAAGTTTGTTTGACGCAACTGGCACAAGTTTGTTAGACGCAACTTGCACAAGTTTGTTCAACGCAACTGGCACAAGTTTTTTTTTAATCAATTGGCACAAGTTTGTTTGACGCAACTGGCACAAGTTTGTTTGACGCAACTGGCACAAGTTTGTTTGACGCAACTTGCACAAGTTTGTTTGACCCAACTGGCACAAGTTTATTTGACGCAACTGGCACAAGTTTTCTCGACGCAACTGGCACATGTTTGTTCGCCGTAACTGGCACAAGTTTGTTTGACACAACTGGCACAAGTTTATTTGACGCAACTGGCACAAGTTTTCTCGACGCAAGTGGCACAAGTTGGTTCGACGCAACTGGCAAAAGTTTGTTCGATGCAACTGGCACAAGTTTGTTTAACGCAACTGGCACAAGTTTGTTCGACCCAACTGGCATAAGTTTGTTTGACTCAACTGGCACAAGTTTGTTTGACGCAACTGGCAAAAGTTTGTTTGACGCAACTGGCACAAGTTTGTTTGACGCAACTGGCACAAGTTTGTTTGACGCAACTGGCACAAGTTTGTTTGACGCAACTGGCACAAGTTTTTTTTGACGCAACTGGCACAAGTTTGTTAGATGCAACTGGCACAAGTTTGTTTGATGTAACAGGCACAAGTTTTTTGGACTCAATTGGAACAAGTTTGTTCGACGCCTCTGGCACAAGATTGTTTGACGCAAGAGGCACAAGTTTGTTTGACGCAACTGGCACAAGTTTGTTTGACGCAACTGGCACAAGTTTTTTTTACGCAACTGGCACAAGTTTGTTCGCCATATTTGGCACAAGTTTGTTCGCCATATTTGGCACAAGTTTGTTCGACGCAACTGGCACAAGTTTGTTTGACGCAACTGGCACAAGTTTGTTAGACGCAACTGGCACAAGTTTGTTCAACGCAACTGGCACAAGTTTTTTCGAATCAATCGGCACAAGTTTGTTTGACGCAACTGGCACAAATTTGTTTGACACAACTGGCACAAGTTTGTTTGACGCAACTGGCACAAGTTTGTTTGACGCAACTGGCACAAGTTTTTTTTGACGCAACTGGCACAACTTTTCTCGACGCAGCTGCACAAGTTTGTTCGCCGTAACTGGCACAAGTTTGTTTGACGCAACTGGCACAAGTTTATTTGACGCAACTGGCACAAGTTTTCTCGACGCAAGTGGCACAAGTTTGTTCACCGTAACTGGCACAAGTTTGTTCGACGCAACTGGCACAAGTTTCTTCGACGCAACTGGCACAAGTTTGTTTGACGCAACTGGCACAAGTTTCTTCGACGCAACTGGCACAAGTTTGTTCGACGAAACTGGCACAAGTTTGTTTGATGCAGTTGGCACAAGTTTGTTCTACTCAACTGGCACAAGTTTGTTCTATGCAACTGGCACTAGTTTGTTTAACACAACTGGCATATGTTTGTTTGACGCAACTGGCACAAGTTTGTTCTACCAACTAGCACAAGTTTGTTCGACTCAACAGGCACAAGTTGGTTCGACGCAACTGGCACAAGTTTGTTCGACGCAAATGGCACAAGTTTGTTTGACGCAACTGGCACCAGTTTCTTCGACGCAACTGGCACAAGTTTGTTCGACGCAACTGGCACAAGTTTGTTTGACGTAACTGGCACAAGTTTGTTCTATGCAACTGGCACAAGTTTGTTCTATGCAACTGGCACTAGTTTGTTCTCTGCAACTGGCATAAGTTTGTTTGACGCAACTGGTACAAGTTTGTTCTACGCAACTGGCACAAGTTTGTTTGACCCAACTGGCACAAGTTTGTTCGACGCAACTGGCAAAAGTTTGTTCGATGCAACTGGCACAAGTTTGTTTAACGCAACTGGCACAAGTTTGTTCTACCCAACTGGCACAAGTTTGTTTGACTCAACTGGCACAAGTTTGTTTGACGCAACTGGCAAAAGTTTGTTTGACGCAACTGGCACAAGTTCGTTTGACGCAACTGGCACAAGGTTCCTCTACGCAACTGGCACAAGTTTGTTTGACGCAACTGGCACAAGTTTGTTCTACACAACTGGCACAAGTTTGTTTGACGCAACTGGCACAAGTTTGTTTGACGCAACTGGTACAAGTTTTTTTTGACGCAACTGGCACAAGTTTGTTAGACGCAACTGGCACAAGTTTGTTTGACGTAACAGGCACAAGTTTTTTCGACTCAATTGGCACAAGTTTGTTTGACGCAAGAGGCAAAAGTTTTTTTGACGCAACTGGCACAAGTTTGTTTGACGCAACTGGCAAAAGTTGTTTGTTACGCAACTGGCACAAGTTTTCTCGAAGCAACTGGCACAAGTTTGTTCGCCATATCTGGCACAAGTTTCTTCGACGCAACTGGCACAAGTTTGTTTGACGCAACTGGCACAAGTTTATTTGACGCAACTGGCAAAAGTTTGTTTAACGCAACTGGAACAAGTTTTTTCGAATCAATTGGCACAAGTTTGTTTGACGCAACTGGCACAAGTTTGTTTGACGCAACTGGCACAAGTTTGTTTGACGCAACTGGCACAAGTTTGTTTGACGCAACTGGCAAAAGTTTGTTCGACGCAACTGGCACAAGTTTGTTCGACACAACTGGAACAAGTTTGTTTGATGCAATTGGCACAAGTTTGTTCTACTCAACTGGCACAAGTTTGTTCTATGCAACTGGCACTAGTTTGTTTTACGCAACTGGCAAAAGTTTGTTTGACGCAACTGGCACAAGTTTGTTTGATGCAACAGGCACAAGTTTGTTCGACTCAACTGGCACAAGGTTGTTCTACGCAACTGGCACAAGTTTGTTCTACCCAACTGGCACAAGTTTGTTTCACGCAACTGGCACAAGTTTGTTCGACGCAACTGGCACAAGTTTGTTGGATGCCACTGGCACAAGTTTGTTTGACGAAACTGGCACAAGTTTTTTTGACGCAACTGGCACAAGTTTGTTAGATGCAACTGGCACAAGTTTGTTAGACGCAACTGGCACAAGTTTTTTTTTACGCAACTGGCACAAGTTTTTTCGACTCAAGAGGCACAAGTTTGTTTGACGCAACTAGAACAAGTTTGTTTGACACAACTGGCACAAGTTTGTTTGACGCAACTGGCACAAGTTTGTTTGACGCAACTGGCACAAGTTCATTTGACGCAACTGGCACAAGTTTTCTCGACGAAACTGGCACAAGTTTGTTCGCTGTAACTGGCACAAGTTTGTTCGACGCAACTGGACTCAAGTTTGTTAGACGCAACTGGCACAAGTTAGTTCTACATAACTGGCACAAGTTTGTTCTATGCAACTGGAACAAGTTTGTTCTACGCAACTGGCACAAGTTTGTTCTACGCATCTGGCACAAGTTTGTTTGTCGCAACTGGCACTAGTTTGTTCTACGCAACTGGGACATGTTTGTTTGACGCAACTGGCACAAGTTTGTTCTACCCAACTGACACAAGTTTGTTCGACGCAACTGGCACAAGTTTGTTCTACGCAACTGACACAAGTTTCTTCTACGCAACTGGCACAAGTTTGTTTGACGCAACTGGCACAAGTTTGTTCGACGCAACTGGCAGAAGTTTGTTGGGTGCCACTGGCACAAGTTTGTTTGACGAAACTGGCACAAGTTTTTTTGACGCAACTGGCACAAGTTTGTTAGACGCAACTGGCACAAGTTTATTTGACGCAACTGGCACAAGTTTTTTCGATTCAAGTGGCACAAGTTTGTTTGACGCAACTGGAACAAGTTTGTTTGACGCAACTGGCACAAGTTTGTTTGACGCAACTGGCACAAGTTTGTTCTACGCAACTGGCACAAGTTTATTTGACGCAACTGGCACAAGTTTGTTCGCCGTAACTGGCACAAGTTTGTTCGACGCAACTGGCACAAGTTTGTTCGACGCAAGTGGCACAAGTTTGTTCTACATAACTGGTACAAGTTTGTTCTATGCAACTGGCACAAGTTTGTTTTACGCAACTGGCACAAGTTTCTTCGACGCAACTGGCACAAGTTTGTTCGACGCAACTGGCACAAGTTTGTTTGACGCAACTGGCACAAGTTTGTTCTACCCAACTGACATAATTTTGTTCGACACAACTGGCAGAAGTTTGTTCAACGCAACTGGCACAAGTTTGTTTAACGTAACTGGCACAAGTTTGTTCGACGCAACTGTCTGAAGTTTGTTCGAAGTAACTGGCAAAACTTTGTTCGATGCAACTGGCACAAGTTTGTTTAACGCAACTGGCACAAGTTTGTTAGACGCAACTGGCACAAGTTTGTTCGATGTAACTGGCACAAGTTTTTTCGACTCAATTGGTACACGTTTGTTTGACGCAACTGGCACAAGTTTGTTTGACGCAAGAGGCACAAGTTTGTTTGACGCAACTGGCACAAGTTTGTTTGAGGCAACTGGCACAAGTTTTTTTTTACGCAACAGGCACAAGTTTGTTTGACGCAACTGGCACAAGTTTTTTTTTACGCAACTGGCACAAGTTTTCTCGAAGCAACTGGCACAAGTTTGTTCGCCATATCTGGCACAAGTTTGTTCGACGCAACTGGCACAAGTTTGTTTGACGCAACTGGCACAAGTTTGTTAGACGCAAATGGCACAAGTTTGTTTGACGCAACTGGCACAAGTTTCTTCGACGCAACTGGCACAAGTTTGTTCGACGCAACTGGCACAAGTTTGTTCAACGCAACTGGCACAAGTTTGTTCTACGCAACTGGGACAAGTTTGTTCTATGCAACTGGCACTAGTTTGTTCTATGCAACTGGCATAAGTTTGTTTGACGCAACTGGTACAAGTTTGTTCTACGCAACTGGCACAAGTTTGTTCGATACAACTGGCACAAGTTTGTTCTACGCAACTCTTACTAGTTTGTTGTACACAACTGGCACAGGTTTGTTTGACACAACTGGCACAAGTTTGTTCTACGCAAATGGCAAATGTTTGTTCTACGCAACTGACACAAGTTTGTTTGACACATCTGGCAGAAGTTTGTTTGACGCAACTGGCACAAGTTTGTTTGACGTAACTGGCGCAAGTTTGTTCGACGCAACTGGTACAAGTTTGTTCGATGCAACTGACAATAGTTTGTTTGATGCAACTGGCACAAGTTTGTTTAACGCAACTGGCACAAGTTTGTTCTACCCAACTGGCACAAGTTTGTTTGACTCAATTGGCACAAGTTTGATTGATGCAACTGGCAAAAGTTTGTTTGACGCAACTGGCACAAGTTCGTTTGACGCAACTGGCACAAGGTTCTTCTACGCGACTGGCACAAGTTTGTTTGACGCAACTGGCACAAGTTTGTTCTACGCAACTGGCACAAGTTTGTTTGATGCAACTGGCACAAGTTTGTTTGACGCAACTGGCACAAGTTTTTTTTTACGCAACTGGCACAAGTTTTCTCGAAGCAACTGGCACAAGTTTGTTCGCCATATCTGGCACAAGTTTGTTCGACGCAACTGGCACAAGTTTGTTTGACGCAACTGGCACAAGTTTGTTCAACGCAACTGGCAAAAGTTTTCTCGAATCAATTGGCACAAGTTTGTTTGACGCAACTGGCACAAGTTTGTTTGACGCAACTGGCACAAGTTTGTTTGACGCAACTGGCATAAGTTTGTTTGACGCAACTGGCACAAGTTTGTTTGACACAACTGGCAAAAGTTTGTTCGACGCAACTGGCACAAGTTTCTTCGACACAACTGGCAGAAGTTTGTTTGATGCAATTGGCACAAGTTTGTTCTACTCAACTGGCACAAGTTTGTTCTATGCAACTGGCACTAGTTTGTTTTACGCAACTGGCATAAGTTTGTTTGACGCAACTGGCACAAGTTTGTTCTACCAACTAGCACAAGTTTGTTCGACTCAACTGGCACAAGGTTGTTCTACGCAACTGGCACAAGTTTGTTCTACGCAACTGGCACAAGTTTGTTTGACGCAACTGGCACAAGTTTGTTCGACGCAACTAGCACAAGTTTGTTGGATGCCACTGGCACAAGTTTGTTTGACGAAACTGGCACAAGTTTTTTTGACGCAACTGGCACAAGTTTGTTAGACGCAACTAGCACAAGTTTGTTCGACGCAACTGGCACAAGTTTTTTCGACTCAAGAGGCACAAGTTTGTTTGACTCAACTAGAACAAATTTGTTTGACACAACTGGCACAAGTTTGTTTGAAGCAACTGGCACAAGTTTGTTTGACGCAACTGGCACAAGTTTATTTGACGCAACTGGCACAAGTTTTCTCGACGAAACTGGCACAAGTTTGTTCGCCGTAACTGGCACAAATTAGTTCAACGCAACTGGCACAAGTTTGTTCGACGCAACTGGCACAAGTTTGTTCTACATAACTGGCACAAGTTTGTTCTATGCAACTGGCCCAAGTTTGTTCTACGCAACTGGCACAAGTTTGTTCTACGCATCTATAACAAGTTTGTTCTATGCAACTGGCACTAGTTTGTTCTACGCAACTGGGACATGTTTGTTTGACACAACTGGCACAAGTTTGTTCTACTCAACTGACACAAGTTTGTTCGACGCAACTGGCACAAGTTTGTTCTACGCAACTGACAAAAGTTTGTTTGACACAACTGGCAGAAATTTGTTCAACGCAACTGGCACAAGTTTGTTTGACGTAACTGGCGCAAGTTTGTTCGACGCAACTGGCACAAGTTTGTTCGACGCAACTGGCAAAAGCTTGTTCGATGCAACTGGCACAAGTTTGTTTAACGCAACTGGCACAAGTTTGTTAGACTCAACTGGCACAAGTTTGTTTGACTCAACTGGCACAAGTTTGTTCGACGCAACTGGCACAAGTTTGTTTGACGCAACTGGCACAAGTTCGTTTGACGCAACTGGCACAAGGTTCTTCTACGCAACTAGCAAAAGTTTGTTTGACGCAACTGGCACAAGTTTGTTCTACGCAACTGGCACAAGTTTGTTTAACGCAACTGGCACAAGTTTGGTTGACGCAACTGGCACAAGTTTGTTAGACGCAACTGGCACAAGTTTGTTCGACGTAACTGGCACAAGTTTTTTCGACTCAATTGGTACAAGTTTGTTTGACGCAACTGGCACAAGTTTGTTTGACGCAAGAGGCACAAGTTTGTTTGACGCAACTGGCACAAGTTTGTTTGACGCAAGAGGCACAAGTTTTTTTTTACGCAACTGGCACAAGTTTGTTCGCCATATCTGGCACAGGTTTGTTCGACGCAACTGTCACAAGTTCGTTCGACGCAAATGGCGCAAGTTTGTTTGACGCAACTGTCACGAGTTTCTTCGACGCAACTGGCACAAGTTTGTTCGACGCAACTGGCACAAGTTTGTTTGACGCAACTGGCACAAGTTTGTTCTACGCAACTGGGACAAGTTTGTTCTATGCAACTGGCACTAGTTTGTTCTATGCAACTGGCATAAGTTTGTTTGACGCAACTGGTACAAGTTTGTACTACGCAACAGGCACAAGTTTGTTCGACACAACTGGCACAAGTTTGTTCTACGCAACTCTTACTAGTTTGTTGTACACAACTGGCACAGGTTTGTTTGACACAACTGGCACAAGTTTGTTCTATGCAAATGGCAAATGTTTGTTCTACGCATGTGGCACAAGTTTGTTCTATGCAACTGGCACTAATGTGTTCTACGCAACTGGCACAAATTTGTTTGAAACAACTGGCACATGTTTGTTCTACCCAACTAGCACAAGTTTGTTCGACGCAACTGGCACAAGTTTGTTTGATGCAACTGGCACAAGTTTGTTTGACATAACTAGCACAAGTTTGTTTGACGCAACTGGCACAAGTTTGTTCGACACAACTGGAACAAGTTTGTTTAACGTAACTGGCACAAGTTTGTTCGACCCAACTGGCACAAGTTTGTTTGACACAACTGGCACAAGCTTGTTTGACGCAACTGGCACAAGGTTGTTTTACGCAACATGTACAAGTTTGTTCTACGCAACTGGCACAAGTTTGTTTGACGCAACTGGCACAAGTTTGTTCTATGCAACTGGCAATAGTGTGTTCGATGCAACTGGCACAAGTTTGTTCAACGCAACTGGCACAAGTTTGTATGACGCAACTGGCACAAGTTTGTTAGATGCAACTTGAACAAGTTTGTTCAACGCAACTGGCACAAGTTTTTTTTAATCAATTGGCACAAGTTTGTTTGACGCAACTGGCACAAGTTTGTTTGACGCAACTGGCACAAGTTTGTTTGACGCAACTTGCACAAGTTTGTTTGACCCAACTGGCACAAGTTTATTTGACGCAACTGGCACAAGTTTTCTCGACGCAACTGGCACAAATTTGTTCGCCACAACTGGCACAAGTTTGTTTGACGCAACTGGCACAAGTTATTTGATGCAACTGGCACAAGTTTTCTCGACGCAATTGGCACAAGTTGGTTCGCCGTAACTGGCACAAGTTTGTTCGACGCAACTGGCACAAGTTTGTTCGACGCAACTGGCACAAGTTTGTTTTGACGCAACTGGCACAAGTTTCTTCGACGCAACTGGCACAAGTTTGTTCGACGAACTGGCACAAGTTTGTTTGACGCAATTGGCACAAGTTTGTTGTACTCAACTGGACCAAGTTTGTTCTATGCAACGGGCACTAGTTTGTTTTACGCAACTGGCATAAGTTTGTTTGACGCATCTGGCAAAAGTTTGTTCTACAAACTAGCACAAGTTTGTTCGACGCAACTGGCACAAGGTTGTTCTACGCAATTGGCACAAGTTTGTTCTACGCAACTGGCACAAGTTTGTTTGACGCAAATGGCACAAGTTTGTTCTACGTAACTGGCACAAGTTTGTTGGATGCCACTGACACAAGTTTGTTCGACAAAACTGGCCCAAGTTTTTTTGACTCAACTGGCACAAGTTTGTTAGACGCAACTGGCACAAGTTTGTTCGACGCAACTGGCACAAGTTTTTTCGACTCAATTGGCACAAGTTTGTTTGACGCAACTGGAACAAGTTTGTTTGACGCAACTGGCACAAGTTTGTTTGATGCAACTGGCACAAGTTTGTTTGACGCAACTGGCACAAGTTTATTTGACGCAACTGGCACAAGTTTTCTCGACGAAACTGGCACAAGTTTGTTCGCCGTAACTGGCACAAGTTTGTTCGACGCAACTGGCACAAGTTTGTTTGACGCAAATGGCACAAGTTTGTTCTACATAACTGGCACAAGTTTGTTCTATGCAACTGGCACAAGTTTGTTCTACGCATCTGGCACAAGTTTGTTCTACCCAACTGACACAAGTTTGTTCTACACATCTGGCACAAGTTTGTTCTACGCAACTGGCACAAGTTTGTTCTACGCATCTGGCACAAGTTTGTTCTACGCAACTGGCACAAGTTTGTTCTACGCATCTGGCACAAATTTGTTCTACCCAACTGACACAAGTTTGTTCGACGCAACTGGCACAAGTTTGTTCTACGCAACTGGCACAAGTTTGTTCTACGCATCTGGCACAAGTTTGTTCTACGCATCTGGCATAAGTTTGTTCTACGCATCTGGCACAAGTTTGTTCTACGCAACTGGCACAAGTTTGTTCTACGCACCTGGCACAAGTTTGTTCTACGCAACTGGCACAAGTTTCTTCTACGCAACTGGCACAAATTTGTTCTACCCAACTGACACAAGTTTGTTCGACGCAACTGGCACAAGTTTGTTCTACGCAACTGACACAAGTTTGTTTGACACAATTGGCAGAAGTTTGTTCAACGCAACTGGCACAAGTTTGTTGGACGCAACTGGCGCAAGTTTTTTCGATGCAACTGGCACAAGTTTGTTCGATGAAAAGGGCAAAAGTTTGTTCTACGCAACTGGCACAAGTTTGTTTGACGCAACTGGCACAAGTTTGTTCTACGCAACTGGCACAAGTTTGTTTGACGCAACTGGCACAAGTTTGTTCGACCCAACTGGCACAAGTTTGTTAGACGCAACTGGCACAAGTTTGTTCGACATAACAGTCACAAGTTTTTTCGACTCAATTGGTACAAGTTTGTTTGATGCAACTGGCACAAGTTTGTTTGACGCAAGAGGCACAAGTTTGTTTGACGCAACTGGCACAAGATTGTTTGACGCAACTGGCACAAGTTTTTTTTTACGCGACTGGCACAAGTTTTCTCGAAGCAACTGGCACAAGTTTGTTCGCCATATCTGGCACAAGTTTGTTCGACGCAACTGGCACAAGTTTGTTTGACGCAACTGGCACATTTTTGTTAGACGCAACTGGCACAAGTTTGTTCAACGCAACTGGCACAAGTTTTTTCGAATCAATTGGCACAAGTTTGTTTGACGCAACTGACACAAGTTTGTTTGACGCAATTGGCACAAGTTTGTTTGACGCAACTGGCACAAGTTTGTTTGACGCAACTGGCACAAGTTTATTTGACGCAACTGGCACAACTTTTCTCGACACAACTGGCACAAGTTGGTTCGCCGTAACTGGCACAAGTTTGTTTGACGCAACTGGCACAAGTTTATTTGACGCAACTGGCACAAGTTTTCTCGACGCAAGTGGCACAAGTTTGTTAGCCGTAACTGGCACAAGTTTGTTCGACGCAACTGGCACAAGTTTGTTCGACGCAACTGGCACAAGTTTGTTTGACGCAACTGCCACAAATTTCTTCGACGCAACTGGCACAAGTTTGTTCGACGCAACTGGCACAAGTTTGTTCGACGCAACTGGCACAAGTTTCTTTGATGCAATTGGCACAAGTTTGTTCTACTCAACTGGCACAAGTTTGTTCTATGCAACTGGCACTAGTTTGTTTTACGCAACTGGCATAAGTTTGTTTGACGCAACTGGCACAAGTTTGTTCTACCAACTAGCACAAGTTTGTTTGACTCAACTGGCACAAGGTTGTTCTACGCAACTGGCACAAGTTTGTTCTACGCAACTGGCACAAGTTTGTTTGATGCAACTGGCACAAGTTTGTTCGACGCAACTGGCACAAGTTTGGTGGATGCCACTGGCACTAGTTTGTTTGACGAAACTGGCCCAAGTTTTTTTGACGCAACTGGCACAAGTTTGTTAGACGCAACTGGCACAAGTTTGTTCGACGCAACTGGCACAAGTTTTTTCGACTCAATTGGCACAAGTTTGTTTGACGCAACTGGTACAAGTTTGTTCTACGCAACTGGCACAAGTTTGTTCAACACAACTGGCACAAGTTTGTTCCACGCAACTCTTACTAGTTTGTTGTACACAACTGGCACAGGTTTGTTTGACACAACTGGCACAAGTTTGTTCTACGCAAATGGCAAATGTTTGTTCTACGCAACTGACACAAGTTTGTTTGACACAACTGGCAGAAGTTTGTTCAACGCAACTGGCACAAGTTTGTTTGACGTAACTGGTGCAAGTTTGTTCGACGCAACTGGCACAAGTTTGTTCGACGCAACTGGCAAAAGTTTGTTCGATGCAACTGGCACAAGTTTGTTTAACGCAATTGGCACAAGTTTGTTCGACCCAACTGGCACAAGTTTGTTTGACTCAACTGGCACAAGTTTGTTTGACGCAACTGGCAAAAGTTTGTTTGACGCAACTGGCACAAGTTCGTTTGACGCAACAGCCATAAGGTTCTTCTACGCAACTGGCACAAGTTTGTTTGACGCAACTGGCACAAGTTTTTTTGACGCAACTGGCACAAGTTTGTTTGGCGCAACTGGCACAAGTTTTTTTTGACGCAGCTGGCACAAATTTTTTAGACGCAACTGGCACAAGTTTGTTCGACGTAACAGGCACAAGTTTTTTCGACTCAATTGCTACAAGTTTGTTTGACGCAACTAGCACAAGTTTGTTTGACGCAAGAGGCACAAGTTTGTTTGACGCAACTGGCACAAGTTTGTTTGACGCAACTGGCACAAGTTTTTTCGACTCAATTGGTACAAGTTTGTTTGACGCAACTGGCACAAGTTTGTTTGACGCAAGAGGCACAAGTTTGTTTGATGCAACTGGCACAAGTTTGTTTGACGCAACTGGCACAAGTTTTTTTTTACGCGGCTGGCACAAGTTTTCTCGAAGCAACTGGCACAAGTTTGTTCGCCATATCTGGCACAACTTTGTTCGACGCAACTGGCACAAGTTTGTTTGACGCAACTGGCACAAGTTTGTTAGACGTAACTGGCACAAGTTTGTTCAACGCAACTGGCACAAGTTTTTTCGAATCAATTGGCACAAGTTTGTTTGACGCACTGGCACAAGTTTGTTTGACGCAACTGGCACAAGTTTGTTTGACGCAACTGGCACAAGTTTATTTGACGCAACTGGCTCATCTTTTCTCGACGCAACTGACACAAGTTGGTTCGCCGTAACTGGCACAAGTTTGTTTGACTCAACTGGCACAAGTTTATTTGACGCAACTGGCACAAGTTTTCTCGACGCAAGTGGCACAAGTTTGTTCGCCGTAACTGGCACAAGTTTGTTCGACGCAACTGGCACAAGTTTGTTCGACGCAACTGGCACAAGTTTGTTCGACGCAACTGGCACAAGTTTGTTTGACGCAACTGGCACAAGTTTGTTCGAGGCAACTGGCACAAGTTTGTTCAACGCAACTGGCACAAGTTTGTTTGATGCAATTGGCACAAGTTTGTTCTACTCAACTGGCACAAGTTTGTTCTATGCAACTGGCACTAGTTTGTTTTACGCAACTGGCATAAGTTTGTTTGACGCAACTGGCACAAGTTTGTTCTACCAACTAGCACAAGTTTGTTCGACTCAACTGGCACAAGGTTGTTCTACGCAACTGGCACAAGTTTGTTCTACGCAACTGGCACAAGTTTGTTTGACGCAACTGGCACAAGTTTGTTCGACGCAACTGGCACAAGTTTGTTGGATGCCACTGGCACAAGTTTGTTTGACGAAACTGGCCCAAGTTTTTTTGACGCAACTGGCACAAGTTTGTTAGACGCAACTGGCACAAGTTTGTTCGACGTAACTGGCACAAGTTTTTTCGACTCAATTGGCACAAGTTTGTTTGACGCAACTGGAACAAGTTTGTTTGACGCAACTGGCACAAGTTTGTTTGACGCAACTGGCACAAGTTTGTTTGACGCAACTGGCACAAGTTTATTTGACGAAACTGGCACAAGTTTTCTCGACGAAACTGGCACAAGTTTGTTCGCTGTAACTGGCACAAGTTTGTTCGACGCAGCTGGCACAAGTTTGTTCGACGCAACTGGCACAAGTTTGTTCTACATAACTGGCACAAGTTTGTTCTATGCAACTGGCACAAGTTTGTTCTGCGCAACTGGCACAAGTTTGTTCTACGCATCTGGCACAAGTTTGTTCTATGCAACTGGCACTAGTTTGTTCTACGCAACTCGGACATGTTTTTTTGACGCAACTGGCACAAGTTTATTCTACACAACTGACACAAGTTTGTTCGACGCAACTGGCACAAGTTTGTTCTACGCAACTGACACAAGTTTGTTTGACACAACTGGCAGAAGTTTGTTCAACGCAACTGGCAAAAGTTTGTTTGACGTAACTGGCGCAAGTTTGTTCGACGCAACTGGCACAAGTTTGTTCGACGCAACTGGCAAAAGTTTGTTCGATGCAACTGGCACAAGTTTGTTTAACGCAACTGGCTCAAGTTTGTTCGACCCAACTGGCACAAGTTTGTTTGATTCAACTGGCACAAGTTTGTTCGACGCAACTGGCACAAGTTTGTTTGACGCAACTGGCACAAGTTCGTTTGACGCAACTGCCACAAGGTTCTTCTACGCAACTGGCACAAGTTTGTTTGACGCAACTGGCACAATTTTGTTCTACGCAACTGGCACAAGTTTGTTTGACGCAACTGGCACAAGTTTGTTTGACGTAACTGGCACAAGTCTGTTTGACGCAACTGGCACAAGTTTGTTAGACGCAACTGGCACAAGTTTGTTCGATGTAACAGGCACAAGTTTTTTCGACTCAATTGGTACAAGTTTGTTTGATGCAACTGGCACAAGTTTGTTTGACGCAAGAGGCACAAGTTTGTTTTACGCAACTGGCACAAGTTTGTTTGAGGCAACTGGCACAAGTTTTCTCGAAGCAACTGGCACAAGTTTGTTCGCCATATCTGGCACAAGTTTGTTCGACGCAACTGGCACAAGTTTGTTCAACGCAAATGGCACAAGTTTGTTTGACGCAACTGGCACAAGTTTCTTCGACGCAACTGGCACAAGTTTGTTCGACGCAACTGGCACAAGTTTGTTTGACGCAACTGGCACAAGTTTGTTCTACGTAACTGGGACAAGTTTGTTCTATGCAACTGGCACTAGTTTGTTCTATGCAACTGGCATAAGTTTGTTTGACGCAACTGGTACAAGTTTGTTCTACGCAACTGGCACAAGTTTGTTCGACATAACTGGCACAAGTTTGTTCTACGCAACTCTTACTAGTTTGTTGTACACAACTGGCACAGGTTTGTTTGACACAACTGGCACAAGTTTGTTCTATGCAAATGGCAAATGTTTGTTCTATGCAACTGACACAAGTATATTTGACACAACTGGCAGAAGTTTGTTCAAAGCAACTGGCACAAGTTTGTTTGACGTATCTGGTGCAAGTTTGTTCGACGCAACTGGCACAAGTTTGTTCGACGCAACTGGCAAAAGTTTGATCGATGCAACTGGCACAAGTTTGTGTAACGCAACTTGCACAAGTTTGTTCGACCCAACTGGCACAAATTTGTTTGACTCAACTGGCACAAGTTTGTTTGACGCAACTGGCAAAAGTTTGTTTGACGCAACTGGCACAAGTTCGTTTGACGCAACTGGCACAAGGTTCTTCTATGCAACTGGCACAAGTTTGTTTGATCCAACTGGCACAAGTTTGTTTGACGCAACTGGCTCAAGTTTGTTTGACGCAACTGGCACAAGTTTTTTTTTATGCAACTGGCACAAGTTTTTTAGACGCAACTGGCACAAGTTTGTTCGACGTAACAGGCACAAGTTTTTTCGACTCAATTGGTACAAGTTTGTTTGACGCAACTGGCACAAGTTTGTTTGACGCAAGAGCCAGAAGTTTGTTTGACGCAACTGGCACAAGTTTGTTTGACGCAACTGACACAAGTTTTTTTTTGCGCAACTGGCACAAGTTTTCTCGAAGCAACTGGCACAAGTTTGTTCGCCATATCTGGCACAAGTTTGTTCGACGCAACTTGCACAAGTTTGTTTGACGCAACTGGCACAAGTTTGTTAGACGCAACTAGCACAAGTTTGTTCAACCCAACTGGTACAAGTTTTTTCGAATCAATTGGCACAAGTTTGTTTGACGCAACTGGCACAAGTTTGTTTGAAGCAACTGGCACAAGTTTGTTTGACTCAACTGGCACAAGTTTGTTTGACGCAACTGGCACAAGTTTATTTGACGCAACTGGCACAACTTTTCTCTACGCAGCTGGCACAAGTTTGTTCGCCGTAACTGGCACAAGTTTGTTTGACGCAACTGGCACAAGTTTATTTGACGCAACTGGCACAAGTTTTCAGGACGCAAGTGGCACAAGTTTGTTCGCCGTAACTGGCACAAGTTTGTTCGACGCAACTGGCACAAGTTTATTTGACGCAACTGGCACAAGTTGTCTCGACGCAAGTGGCACAAGTTTGTTCGCCGTAACTGGCACAAGTTTGTTCGACGCAACTGGCACAAGTTTGTTCGACGCAACTGGCACAAGTTTGTTTGACGCAACTGGCACAAGTTTCTTTGACGCAACTGGCACAAGTTTGTTCGACGCAACTGGCACAAGTTTGTTTGATGCAATTGGCACAAGTTTGTTCTACTCAACTGGCACAAGTTTGTTCTATGCAACTGGCACTAGTTTGTTTTACGCAACTGGCATATGTTTGTTTGACGCAACTGGCACAAGTTTGTTCTACCAACTAGCACAAGTTTGTTCGACTCAACTGGCACAAGGTTGTTCTACGCAACTGGCACATGTTTGTTCTACGCAACTGGCACAAGTTTGTTTGACGCAACTGGCACAAGTTTGTTCAACGCAACTGGCACAAGTTTGTGGGATGCCACTAGCACAAGTTTGTTTGACGAAACTGGCACAAGTTTTTTTGACGCAACTGGCACAAGTTTGTTAGACGCAACTGGCACAAGTTTGTTCGACGCAACTGGCACAAGTTTTTTCGACTCAAATGGCACAAGTTTGTTTGACGCAACTGGAACAAGTTTGTTTGACGCAACTGGCACAAGTTTGCTTGACGCAACTGGCACAAGTTTGTTTGACGCAACTGACACAAGTTATTTGACGCAACTGGCACAAGTTTGTTCGCCGTAACTGGCGCAAGTTTGTTCGACGCAATTGGCACAAGTTTGTTGAACGCAACTGGCACAAGTTTGTTCTACATAACTGGCACAAGTTTGTTCTATGCAACTGGCACAAGTTTGTTCTACGCAACTGGCACAAGTTTGTTCTACGCATCTGGCACAAGTTTGTTCTATGCAACTGGCACTAGTTTGTTCTACGCAACTGGGACATGTTTGTTTGACGCAACTGGCACAAGTTTGTTCTACCCAACTGACATAAGTTTGTTCGACGCAACTGGCACAAGTTTGTTCTACGCAACTGACACAAGTTTGTTTGACACAACTGGCAGAAATTTGTTCAACGCAACTGGCACAAGTTTGTTTGACGTAACTGGCGCAAGTTTGTTCGACGCAACTGGCACAAGTTTGTTTGAAGCAACTGGCACAAGTTTCTTCGACGCAACTGGCACAAGTTTCTTCGACGCAACTGGCACAAGTTTGTTTGATGCAATTGGCACAAGTTTGTTCTACTCAACTGGCACAAGTTTGTTCTATGCAACTGGCACTAGTTTGTTTTACGCAACTGGCATAAGTTTTTTTGACGCAACTGGCACAAGTTTGTTCTACCAACTTGCACAAGTTTGTTCGACTCAACTGGCACAAGTTTGTTCTACGCAACTGGCACAAGTTTTCTCGAAGCAACTGGCACAAGTTTGTTCGCCATATCTGGCACAAGTTTGTTCGACGCAACTGGCACAAGTTTGTTCAACGCAAATGGCACAAGTTTGTTTGACGCGACTGGCACAAGTTTGTTCTACGCAACTGGCACAAGTTTGTTCTACGCAACTGGCACAAGTTTGTTCTACGCAACTGGCACAAGTTTGTTCTACACAACTGGCACAAGTTTGTTCTATGCAACTGGCACTAGTTAGTTCTATGCAACTGGCATAAGTTTATTTGACGCAACTGGTACAAGTTTGTTCTACGCAACTGGCACAAGTTTGTTCGACACAACTGGCACAAGTTTGTTCTAGCCAACTCTTACTAGTTTGTTGTACACAACTGGCACAGGTTTGTTTGACACAACTGGCACAAGTTTGTTCTACGCAAATGGCAAATGTTTGTTCTACGCAACTGACACAAGTTTGTTTGACACAACTGGCAGAAGTTTGTTCAACGCAACTGGCACAAGTTTTTTTGACGTAACTGGCGCAAGTTTGTTCGACGCAACTGGCACAAGTTTGTTCGACGCAACTGGCAAAAGTTTGTTCGATGCAACTGGCACAAGTTTGTTTAACACAACTGGCACAAGTTTGTTCGACCCAACTGGCACAAGTTTTTTTGACTCAACTGGCACAAGTTTGTTTGACGCAACTGGCACAAGTTTGTTTGACGCAACTGACACAAGTTTGTTTGACGCAATTGGCACAAGTTTGTTTGACGCAACTGGCACAAGTTTGTTTGACGCAACTGGCACAAGTTTATTTGACGCAACTGGCACAACTTTTCTCGACACAAGTGGCACAAGTTGGTTCGCCGTAACTGGCACAAGTTTGTTTGACGCAACTGGCACAAGTTTATTTGACGCAACTGGCACAAGTTTTCTCGACGCAAGTGGCACAAGTTTGTTAGCCGTAACTGGCACAAGTTTGTTCGACGCAACTGGCACAAGTTTGTTCGACGCAACTGGCACAAGTTTTTTTGACGCAACTGCCACAAATTTCTTCGACGCAACTGCTACAAGTTTGTTCGACGCAACTGGCACAAGTTTGTTCGACGCAACTAGCACAAGTTTCTTTGATGCAATTGGCACAAGTTTGTTCTACTCAACTGGCACAAGTTTATTCTATGCAACTGGCACTAGTTTGTTTTACGCAACTGGCATAAGTTTGTTTGACGCAACTGGCACAAGTTTGTTCTACCAACTAGCACAAGTTTGTTTGACTCAACTGGCACAAGGTGGTTCTACGCAACTGGCACAAGTTTGTTCTACGCAACTGGCACAAGTTTGTTTGACGCAACTGGCACAAGTTTGTTCGACGCAACTGGCACAAGTTTGGTGGATGCCACTGGCACTAGTTTGTTTGACGAAACTGGCCCAAGTTTTTTTGACGCAACTGGCACAAGTTTGTTAGACGCAACTGGCACAAGTTTGTTCGACGCAACTGGCACAAGTTTTTTCGACTCAATTGGCACAAATTTGTTTGACGCAACTGGAACAAGTTTGTTTGACGCAATTGGCACAAGTTTGTTAGACGCAACTGGCACAAGTTTGTTTGAAGCAACTGGCACAAGTTTATTTGACACAACTGGCACAAGTTTTCTCGACGAAACTGGCACAAGTTTGTTCGCCGTAACTGGCACAAGTTTGTTCGACGCAACGGGCACAAGTTTTTTCGACGCAACTGGCACAAGTTTGTTCTACATAACTGGCACAAGTTTGTTCTATGCAACTGGCACAAGTTTGTTCTACTCAACTGGCACAAGTTTGTTCTACGCATCTGGCACAAGTTTGTTCTATCTAACTGGCACTACTTTGTTCTACGCAACTGGGATATGTTTGTTTGACACAACTGGCACAAGTTTGTTCTACACAACTGACACAAGTTTGTTCGACGCAACTGGCACAAGTTTGTTCTACGCAACTGACACAAGTTTGTTTGACACAACTGGCAGAAGTATGTTCAACGCAACTGGCACAAGTTTGTTTGATGTAACTGGCGCAAGTTTGATCAACGCAACTGGCACAAGTTTGTTCGACGCAACTGGCAAAAGTTTGTTTGATGCAACTGGGACAAGTTTGTTTAACGCAACTGGCACAAGTTTGTTCGACACAAGTGGCACAAGTTTGTTTGACTCAACTGGCACAAGTTTGTTCGACGCAACTGGCACAAGTTTGTTTGACGCAACTGGCACAAGTTCGTTTGACGCAACTGGCACAAGGTTCTTCTACGCAACTGGCACAAGTTTCTTTGACGCAACTGGCACAAGTTTGTTCTACGCAACTGGCACAAGTTTGTTTGACGCAACTGGCACAAGTTTGTTTGGCGCAACTGGCACAAGTCTGTTTGACGCAACTGGCACTTTTGTTACACGCAACTGGCACAAGTTTGTTCGACGTAATAGGCACAATTTTTTTCGACTCAATTGGTACAAGTTTGTTTGACACAACTGGCACAAGTTTGTTTGACGCAAGAGGCACAAGTTTGTTTGACGCAACTGGCACAAGTTTGTTTGATGCAACTGGCACAAGTTTTTTTTTTACGCAACTGGCACAAGTTTTCTCGAAGCAACTGGCACAAGTTTGTTCGCCATATCTGGCACAAGTTTGTTCGACGCAACTGGCACAAGTTTGTTCAACGCAAATGGCACAAGTTTGTTTGACGCAACTGGCACAAGTTTCTTCGACGCAACTGGCACAAGTTTGTTCAACGCAGCTGGCACAAGTTTGTTTGACGCAACTGGCACAAGTTTGTTCTACGTAACTGGGACAAGTTTGTTCTATGCAACTGGCACTAGTTTGTTCTATGCAACTGGCATAAGTTTGTTTGACGCAACTGGTACAAGTTTGTTCTACGCAACTGGCACAAGTTTGTTCAACATAACTGGCACAAGTTTGTTCTACGCAACTCTTACTAGTTTGTTGTACACAACTGGCACAGGTTTGTTTGACACAACTGGCACAAGTTTGTTCTACGCAAATGGCAAATGTTTGTTCTACGCAACTGACACAAGTTTGTTTGACACAACTGGCAGAAGTTTGTTCAACGCAACTGGCACAAGTTTGTTTGACGTAACTGGTGCAAGTTTGTTCGATGCAACTGGCACAAGTTTGTTCGATGCAACTGGCACAAGTTTGTTCGATGCAACTGGCACAAGTTTGTTTAACGCAATTGGCACAAGTTTGTTCGACCCAACTGGCACAAGTTTGTTTGAATCAACTGGCACAAGTTTGTTTGACGCAACTGGCAAAAGTTTGTTTGACGCAACTGGCACAAGTTCGTTTGACGCAACAGCCATAAGGTTCTTCTACGCAACTGGCACAAGTTTGTTTGACGCAACTGGCACAAGTTTTTTTGACGCAACTGGCACAAGTTTGTTTGGCGCAACTGGCACAAGTTTTTTTTGACGCAGCTGGCACAAATTTTTTAGACGCAACTGGCACAAGTTTGTTCGACGTAACAGGCACAAGTTTTTTCGACTCAATTGCTGCAAGTTTGTATGACGCAACTAGCACAAGTTTGTTTGACGCAAGAGGCACAAGTTTGTTTGACGCAACTGGCACAAGTTTGTTTGACGCAACTGGCACAAGTTTTTTCGACTCAATTGGTACAAGTTTGTTTGACGCAACTGGCACAAGTTTGTTTGACGCAAGAGGCACAAGTTTGTTTGATGCAACTGGCACAAGTTTGTTTGACGCAACTGGCACAAGTTTTTTTTTACGCGGCTGGCACAAGTTTTCTCGAAGCAACTGGCACAAGTTTGTTCGCCATATCTGGCACAAGTTTGTTCGACGCAACTGGCACAAGTTTGTTTGACGCAACTGGCACAAGTTTGTTAGACGCAACTGGCACAAGTTTGTTCAACGCAACTGGCACCAGTTTTTTCGAATCAATTGGCACAAGTTTGTTTGACGCAACTGGCACAAGTTTGTTTGACGCAACTGGCACAAGTTTGTTTGACGCAACTGGCACAAGTTTGTTTGACGCAACTGGCACATCTTTTCTCGACGCAACTGACACAAGTTGGTTCGCCGTAACTGGCACAAGTTTGTTTGACTCAACTGGCACAAGTTTATTTGACGCAACTGGCACAAGTTTTCTCGACGCAAGTGGCACAAGTTTGTTCGCCTAACTGGCACAAGTTTGTTCGACGCAACTGGCACAAGTTTGTTCGACGCAACTGGCACAAGTTTGTTTGACGCAACTGGCACAAGTTTGTTCGAGGCAACTGGCACAAGTTTGTTCGATGCAACTGGCACAAGTTTGTTTGATGCAATTGGCACAAGTTTGTTCTACTCAACTGGCACAAGTTTGTTCTATGCAACTGGCACTAGTTTGTTATACGCAACTGGCATAAGTTTGTTTGACGCAACTGGCACAAGTTTGTTCTACCAACTAGCACAAGTTTGTTCGACTCAACTGGCACAAGGTTGTTCTACGCAACTGGCACAAGTTTGTTCTACGCAACTGGCACAAGTTTGTTTGACGCAACTGGCACAAGTTTGTTCGACGCAACTGGCACAAGTTTGATGGATGCCACTGGCACAAGTTTGTTTTACGAAACTGGCGCAAGTTTTTTTGACGCAACTGGCACAAGTTTGTTAGACGCAACTGGCACAAGTTTGTTCGACGTAACTGGCACAAGTTTTTTCGACTCAATTGGCACAAGTTTGTTTGACGCAACTGGAACAAGTTTGTTTGACGCAACTGGCACAAGTTTGTTTGACGCAACTGGCACAAGTTTGTTTGACGCAACTGGCACAAGTTTATTTGACGCAACTGGCACAAGTTTTCTCGACGAAACTGGCACAAGTTTGTTCGCCGTAACTGGCACAAGTTTGTTCGACGCAACTGGCACAAGTTTGTTCGACGCAACTGGCACAAGTTTGTTCTACATAACTGGCACAAGTTTGTTCTATGCAACTGGCACAAGTTTGTTCTGCGCAACTGGCACAAGTTTGTTCTACGCATCTGGCACAAGTTTGTTCTATGCAACTGGCACTAGTTTGTTCTACGCAACTGGGACATGTTTTTTTGACGCAACTGGCACAAGTTTGTTCTACACAACTGACACAAGTTTGTTCGACGCAACTGGCACAAGTTTGTTCTACGCAACTGACACAAGTTTGTTTGACACAACTGGCAGAAGTTTGTTCAACGCAACTGGCACAAGTTTGTTTGACGTAACTGGCGCAAGTTTGTTCGACGCAACTGGCACAAGTTTGTTCGACGCAACTGGCAAAAGTTTGTTCGATGCAACTGGCACAAGTTTGTTTAACGCAATTGGCTCAAGTTTCTTCGACCCAACTGGCACAAGTTTGTTTGACTCAACTGGCACAAGTTTGTTCGACGCAACTGGCACAAGTTTGTTTGACGCAACTGGCACAAGTTCGTTTGACGCAACTGCCACAAGGTTCTTCTACGCAACTGGCACAAGTTTGTTTGACGCAACTGGCACAATTTTGTTCTACGCAACTGGCACAAGTTTGTTTATCGCAACTGGCACAAGTTTGTTTGACGTAACTGGCACAAGTCTGTTTGACGCAACTGGCACAAGTTTGTTAGACGCAACTGGCACAAGTTTGTTCGACGTAACAGGCACAAGTTTTTTCGACTCAATTGGTACAAGTTTGTTTGACGCAACTGGCACAAGTTTGTTTGACGCAAGAGGCACAAGTTTGTTTTACGCAACTGGCACAAGTTTGTTTGACGCAACTGGCACAAGTTTTCTCGGAGCAACTGGCACAAGTTTGTTCGCCATATCTGGCACAAGTTTGTTCGACGCAACTGGCACAAGTTTGTTCAACGCAAATGGCACAAGTTTGTTTGACGCAACTGGCACAAGTTTCTTCGACGCAACTGGCACAAGTTTGTTCGACGCAACTGGCACAAG
Organism: Macrobrachium rosenbergii; assembly: GCA_039081455.1. Classification (NCBI taxonomy): domain Eukaryota; kingdom Metazoa; phylum Arthropoda; class Malacostraca; order Decapoda; family Palaemonidae; genus Macrobrachium; species Macrobrachium rosenbergii. The sequence goes on along the minus strand of JANJGK010000156.1, from coordinate 973,550 downwards.
TTTGTTTGACGCAACTGGCACAAGTTTGTTCTACGTAACTGGGACAAGTTTGTTCTATGCAACTGGCACTTGTTTGTTCTATGCAACTGGCATAAGTTTGTTTGACGCAACTGGTACAAGTTTGTTCTACGCAACTGGCACAAGTTTGTTCGACATAACTGGCACAAGTTTGTTCTACGCAACTCTTACTAGTTTGTTGTACACAACTGGCACAGGTTTGTTTGACACAACTGGCACAAGTTTGTTCTATGCAAATGGCAAATGTTTGTTCTACGCAACTGACACAAGTATATTTGACACAACTGGCAGAAGTTTGTTCAAAGCAACTGGCACAAGTTTGTTTGACGTATCTGGTGCAAGTTTGTTCGACGCAACTGGCACAAGTTTGTTCGACGCAACTGGCAAAAGTTTGATCGATGCAACTGGCACAAGTTTGTGTAACGCAACTGGCACAAGTTTGTTCCACCCAACTGGCACAAGTTTGTTTGACTCAACTGGCACAAGTTTGTTTTACGCAACTGGCAAAAGTTTGTTTGACGCAACTGGCACAAGTTCGTTTGACGCAACTGGCACAAGGTTCTTCTATGCAACTGGCACAAGTTTGTTTGATCCAACTGGCACAAGTTTGTTTGACGCAACTGGCTCAAGTTTGTTTGACGCAACTGGCACAAGTTTTTTTTGATGCAACTGGCACAAGTTTTTTAGACGCAACTGGCACAAGTTTGTTCGACGTAACAGGCACAAGTTTTTTCGACTCAATTGGTACAAGTTTGTTTGACGCAACTGGCACAAGTTTGTTTGACGCAAGAGCCAGAAGTTTGTTTGACGCAACTGGCACAAGTATGTTTGACGCAACTGACACAAGTTTTTTTTTGCGCAACTGGCACAAGTTTTCTCGAAGCAACTGGCACAAGTTTGTTCGCCATATCTGGCACAAGTTTGTTCGACGCAACTTGCACAAGTTTGTTTGACGCAACTGGCACAAGTTTGTTAGACGCAACTAGTACAAGTTTGTTCAACCCAACTGGTACAAGTTTTTTCGAATCAATTGGCACAAGTTTGTTTGACGCAACTGGCACAAGTTTGTTTGACTCAACTGGCACAAGTTTGTTTGACGCAACTGGCACAAGTTTATTTGACGCAACTGGCACAACTTTTCTTGACGCAGCTGGCACAAGTTTGTTCGCCGTAACTGGCACAAGTTTGTTTGACGCAACTGGCACAAGTTTATTTGACGCAACTGGCACAAGTTTTCAGGACGCAAGTGGCACAAGTTTGTTCGCCGTAACTGGCACAAGTTTGTTCGACGCAACTGGCACAAGTTTATTTGACGCAACTGGCACAAGTTTTCTCGACGCAAGTGGCACAAGTTTGTTCGCCGTAACTGGCACAAGTATGTTCGACGCAACTGGCACAAATTTGTTCGACGCAACTGGCACAAGTTTGTTTGACGCAACTGGCACAAGTTTCTTTGACGCAACTGGCACAAGTTTGTTCGACGCAACTGGCACAAGTTTGTTTGATGCAATTGGCACAAGTTTGTTCTACTCAACTGGCACAAGTTTGTTCTATGCAACTGGCACTAGTTTGTTTTACGCAACTGGCATATGTTTGTTTGACGCAACTGGCACAAGTTTGTTCTACCAACTAGCACAAGTTTGTTCGACTCAACTGGCACAAGGTTGTTCTACGCAACTGGCACATGTTTGTTCTACGCAACTGGCACAAGTTTGTTTGACGCAACTGGCACAAGTTTGTTCAACGCAACTGGCACAAGTTTGTTGGATGCCACTAGCACAAGTTTGTTTGACGAAACTGGCACAAGTTTTTTTTGACGCAACTGGCACAAGTTTGTTAGACGCAACTGGCACAAGTTTGTTCGACGCTACTGGCACAAGTTTTTTTGACTCAAATGGCACAAGTTTGTTTGACGCAACTGGAACAAGTTTGTTTGATGCAACTGGCACAAGTTTGCTTGACGCAACTGGCACAAGTTTGTTTGACGCAACTGGCACAAGTTTATATGACGCAACTGGCACAAGTTTGTTCGCCGTAACTGGCGCAAGTTTGTTCGATGCAACTGGCACAAGTTTGTTCAACGCAACTGGCACAAGTTGGTTCTACATAACTGGCACAAGTTTGTTCTATGCAACTGGCACAAGTTTGTTCTACGCAACTGGCACAAGTTTGTTCTATGCATCTGGCACAAGTTTGTTCTATGTAACTGGCACTAGTTTGTTCTACACAACTGGGACATGTTTGTTTGACGCAACTGGCACAAGTTTGTTCTACCCAACTGACATAAGTTTGTTCGACGCAACTGGCACAAGTTTGTTCTACGCAACTGACACAAGTTTGTTTGACACAACTGGCAGAAGTTTGTTCAACGCAACTGGCACAAGTTTGTTTGACGTAACTGGCGCAAGTTTGTTCGACGCAACTGTCACAAGTTTGTTCGACGCAACTGGCAAAAGTTTGTTCTATGCAACTGGCACAAGTTTGTTTAACGCAACTGGCACAAGTTTGTTCGACCCAACTGGCACAAGTTTGTTTGACTCAACTGGCACAAGTGTGTTCGACGCAACTGGAACAAGTTTGTTTGACGCAACTGGCACAAGTTCGTTTGACGCAACTGGCACAAGGTTCTTCTACGCAACTGGCACAAGTTTGTTTGACGCAACTGGCACAAGTTTGTTCGATGCAACTGGCACAAGTTTGTTTGACGCAACTGGCACAAGTTTGTTTGACGCAACTGGCAAAAGTTTGTTTGACGCAACTGGCACAAGGTTCTTCTACGCAACTGGCACAAGTTTGTTCTACGCTACTGGCACAAGTTTGTTTGACGCAACTGGCACAAGTTTGTTCGACGCAACTGGCACAAGTTTGTTAGACGCAACTGGCACAACTTTATTCGACGTAACAGGCACAAGTTTTTTCGACTCAATTGGTACAAGTTTGTTTGATACAACTGGCACAAGTTTGTTTGACGCAAGAGGCACAAGTTTGTTTGACACAACTGGCACAAGTTTGTTTGACGCAACTGGCACAAGTTTTTTTTTACGCGACTGGCACAAGTTTTCTCGAATCAACTGGCACAAGTTTGTTTGCCATATCTGGCACAAGTTTGTTCGACGCAACTGGCACAAGTTTGTTTGAAGCAACTGGCACAAGTTTGTTAGACGCAACTGGCACAAGTTTGTTCAATGCAACTGGCACAAGTTTTTTCGAATCAATTGGCACAAGTTTGTTTGACGCAACTGGCACAAGTTTGTTTGACGCAACTGGCACAAGTTTGTTTGACGCAACTGGCACAAGTTTGTTTGACGCAACTGGCACAAGTTTATTTGACGCAACTGGCACAACTTTTCTCGACGCAACTGGCACAAGTTGCTTTGCCGTAACTGGCACAAGTTTGTTTGTCGCAACTGGCACAAGTTTATTTGACGCAACTGGCAAAAGTTTTCTCGACGCAAGTGGCACAAGTTTGTTCGCCGTAACTGTCACAAGTTTGTTCGACACAACTGGCACAAGTTTGTTCGACGCAACTGGCACAAGTTTGTTTGAAGCAACTGGCACAAGTTTGTTCTATGCAACTGGCACAAATTTGTTCTACCCAACTAACACAAGTTTGTTCTTCGCAATTGGTACAAGTTTGTTCAACGCAACTGGCACAAGTTTGTAGTTCGCAACTGGCACAAGTATGTTCTACGTAACTGGCACAAGTTTGTCCGACACAACTGGCACAATTTTGTTTGACGCAACTGGCCCAAGTTTGTTTGACGCAACTGGCAAAAGATTGTTTGAAACAACTGGCACAAGTTTGTTCTACGCAACTGGCACAAGTTTGTTCTACGCAACTGGCCCAAGTTTGTTTGACGCAACTGGCACAAGTTTGTTCTATGCAACTGGCACAAGTTTGTTTGACGCAACTGGCACAAGTTTGTTCTACGCAACTGGCACAAGTTTCTTCGACGCAACTGGCACAAGTTTGTTCTACGCAACTGGCACAAGTTTGTTCGACGAAACTGGCACAAGTTTTTTCTATGCAATTGACACAAGTTTGTTCGATGCAACTGACACAAATTTGTTCGACGCAACTGGCACAAGTTTGTTTGATGCAACTGGCACAAGTTTGTTCTACGCAACTGGCACAAGTTTGTTCTACGCAACTTTCACAAGTTTGTTTGATGCAACTGGCACAAGTTTGTTCATCGCAACTGGCACAAGTTTGTTCATCGCAACTGGCACAAGTTTGTTCTATGCAACTGGCCCAAGTTTGTTCTTCGCAACTGGCACGAGTTTGTTCTATGCAACTGGCACAAGTTTGTTTGACGCAACTGGCACAAATTTGTTCTACGCAACTAGCACAAGTTTGTTCTACGCAACTGACACAAGTTTTTTGACGCAAATGGCACAAGTTTGTTCTACGCAACTGGCACAAGTTTGTTCGACGCAACTGGCACAAGTTTGTTTGACGCAACAGACAAAAGTTTGTTTGAAACAACGGGCACAAGTTTCTTCTACGCAACTGTCACAAGTTTGTTCAACGCAACTGGCACAAGTTTGTCAAACGCAACTGGCACAACTTTGTTTGACGCAAGTGGCACAAGTTTTTTTTACGCAACTGGCACAAGTTTTCTCGAAGCAACTGGCACAAGTTTGTTCGCCATATCTGGCACAAGTTTGTTCGACGCAACTGGCACAAGTTTGTTTGACGCAACTGGCACAAGTTTGTTTGACGCAACTGGCACAAGTTTGTTAGATGCAACTGGCACAAGTTTGTTCAACGCAACTGGCACAAGTTTTTTCGAATCAATTGGCACAAGTTTGTTTGACGCAACTGTCACAAGTTTGTTCGACGCAACTGGCACACGTTTGTTCTACGCAACTGACACAAGTTTGTTTGACACAACTGGCACAAGTTTGTTCAACGCAACTGGCACAAGTTTGTTCGACGCAACTGGCGCAACTTTGTTCGACACAACTGGCACAAGTTTGTTCTATGCAACTGGCACTAGTTTGTTCTATGCAACTGGCATAAGTTTGTTTGACGCAACTGGCACAAGTTTGTTCTACGCAACTGGCACAAGTTTGTTCTATGCAACTGGCACTAGTTTGTTCTACGCAACTGGCAAAAGTTTGTTTGACGCAACTGGCACAAGTTTGTTCGACGCAACTGGCACAAGGTTGTTCTAAGCAACTGGCACAAGTTTGTTCTACGCAACTGGCACAAGTTTGTTCGACGCAACTGGCACAAGGTTGTTCTAAGCAACTGGCACAAGTTTGTTCTACGCAACTGGCACAAGTTTGCTTGACGCAACTAGCACAAGTTTGTTCTACGCAAATGGCACAAGTTTGTTCGATGCCACTGGCACAAGTTTGTTCGACTCAACTGGCCCAAGTTTTTTTGACGCAAATGGCACAAGTTTGTTCGACGCAACTGGCACTATTTTGTTTGACGCAACTTGTACAAGTTTGTTTGACGCAACTGGCACAAGTTTGTTTGACGCAACTGGCACAAGTTTGTTTGACGCAACTGGCACAAGTTTGTTCGGCGCAACTGGCACAAGTTTGTTCGACGCAACTTGCAGGAGTTTGTTTGACGCAACTGGCACAAGTGTGTTTGATGCAACTGGCACAAGGTTGTTCTACGCAACTGGCACAAGTTTGTTCTATGCAACTGGCGCAAGTTTGTTCTATGCAACTGGAACAAGTTTTTTCTACGCAACTGGCACAACTTTGTTGTACACAACTGGTACAAGTATGTTTGACACAACAGGCACAAGTTTGTTCTACGCAAATGGCAAAAGTTTGTTCTACGCATCAGGCACAAGTTTGTTCTATGCAACTGGCACAAGTTTGTTTGACGCAATTGGCACATGTTTGTTCTACCCAACTGGCACAAGTTTGTTCGACGCAACTGGCACAAGTTTGGTTTTACACAACTGGCACAAGTTTTTTCTAAGCAACGGGCACAAGTTTGTTCGATGGAATTGGCGCAAGTTTGTTCGACACAACTGGCACAAGTTTGTTCGACGCAACTGGCACAAGTTTGTTCGATGCAACTGGTACAAGTTTGTTTAACGTAACTGGCACAAGTTTGTTCAACCCAACTGGCACAAGTTTGTTTGACACAACTGGCACAAGTTTGTTCGACGCAACTGGCACAAGCTTGTTTGACGCAATTGGCACAAGTTTGTTTGAAGCAACTGGCAAAAATTTGTTTGACGCAACTGGCACAAGTTTGTTTGATGCAACTGGCACAAGTTTGTTTGACGTAACTGGCACAAGTTTGTTTGACGCAACTGGCACAAGGATTTTCTACGCAACTGGCACAAGTTTGTTCGACGCAACTAGCACAAGTTTGTTTGACGCAACTGGCACAAGTTTGTTTGACGCAACTGGCACAAGTTTGTTTGTCGCAACTGGCACAAGTTTGTTCTACGGAACTGGCACAAGTTTGTTCTACGCAACTCTTACAAGGTTATTGTACACAACTGGCACAAGTTTGTTTGACACAACTGGCACAATTTTGTTCTATGCAACTGGCAAAAGTTTGTTCTACACATCTGGCACAAGTTTGTTCTATGCAACTGGCAAAAGTTTGTTGTACACATCTGGCACAAGTTTGTTCTACCCAACTGGCACAAGTTTGTTCGACACAACTGGCACAAGTTAGTTCTACGCAACTGGCACAAATTTGTTTGACGCAACTGGCACATGTTTGTTCTACCCAACAGGCACAAGTTTGTTCGACGCAACTGGAACAAGTTAGTTCTACGCAACTGGCACAAGTTTGTTTTGGCGCAACTGGCACAAGTTTGTTCGACGCAACTGGCACAAGTTTGTTCGATGCAACTGGTACATGTTTTTTTAACGTAACTGGCACAAGTTTGTTCGACCCAACTGGCACAAGTTTGTTTTATGCAACTGGCTCAAGTTTGTTCTACGCAACTGGCATAAGTTTGTTCTTTGCAACTGGCACTAGTTTGTTCTACGCAACTGGCATAAATTTGTTTGACGCAAATGGCACAAGTTTGTTCTACGCAACTGGCACAAGTTTGTTCGACGCAACTGGCACAAGTTTGTTCTACGCAACTGGCACAAGTTTGTTGGACGCAACTGGCACAAGTTTGTTTGGCGCAACTGGCACAAGTTTGTTCTACACAACTGGCACAAGTTTGTTCTACGCAACTGGCACAAGTTTGTTCTACGCAACTCTAACAAGTTTGTTGTACACAACTGGCACAAGTTTGTTTGACACAACTGGCACAAGTTTGTTCTACGCAAATGGCGAAAGTTTGTTCTATGCATCTGGCACAAGTTTGTTCTATGCAACTGGCACTAGTTTGTTCTACGCAACTGGCTCAAATTTGTTTGACGCAACTGGCACATGTTTGTTCTACCCAACTGGCACAAGTTTGTTCGACGCAACTGGCACAAGTTTGTTCTACGAAACTGGCACAAGTTTGATTGACACAACTGGCACAAGTTTGTTTGACGCAACTGGCACAAGTTTGTTCGACAGAAGTGTTTGTTCGACGCAACTGGCACAAGTTTGTTCGACGCAACTGGCACAAGTTTGTTCGACGCAACTGGTACAAGTTTGTTTAACATAACTGGCACAAGTTTGTTCGACCCAACTGGCACAAGTTTGTTTGACACAACTGGCACAAGTTTGTTCGACGCAACTGGCACAAGTTTGTTCGACGCAACTGGCAAAAGTTTGTTTGACGCAACTGGCACAAGTTTGTTTGACGCAACGGGCACAAGTTTGTTTGATGCAACTGGCACAAGTTTGTTTGACGCAACTGGCACAAGTTTGTTCGACTCAACTGGCACAACTTTGTTTGAAACAACTGGCACAAGTTTGTTCGACGCAACTGGCACAAGTTTGTTTGACACAACTGGCACAAGATTGTTCTATGCAACTGGTACAAGTTTGTTCGACGCAACTGGCACAAGTTTGTTTGACGCAACTGGCACATGCTTGTTTGACACAACTGGCACAAGTTTGTTCTAAGCAACTGGCACAAGTTTGTTTGACGGAACTGGCGCAAGTTTGTTCGACGCAACTGGCACAAGTTTGTTCGACGCAACTCACACAAGTTTCTTCGACGCAACTGGTACAAGTTTGGTTGACGTAACTGGCAAAAGTTTGTTTGACCTAACTGGCACAAGTTTGTTTGACACAACTGGCACAAGTTTGTTCGACGCAATTGGCACAAGTTTGTTTGACTCAACTGGCAAAAGTTTGTTTGACGCAACTGGCACAAGGTTGTTCTACGCAACATGCACAAGTTTGTTCTACGCAACTGGCACAAGTTTGTTTGACGCAACTGGCATAAGTTTGTTAGATGCAACTGGCCCAAGTTTGTTCGAAGCAACTGGCACAAGTTTTTTCGACTCAATTGGTATAAGTTTGTTTGACGCAACTGGCACAAGTTTGTTTGGCGCAACTGGCACAAGTTTGTTTGACGCAACCTGCACAAGTTTGTTTGACGCAACTGGCACCAGTTTATAGCAACTGGCACAAGTTTTTTGACGCAACTGGCACAAGTTTTCTCGACGCAAGTGGCACAAGTTTGTTCGCCGTAACTGGCACAAGTTTGTTCGACGCAACTGGCACAAGTTTGTTTGACACAACTGGCACAAGTTTCTTCGACGCAACTGGCACTAGTTTGTTCGACGCAACTGGCACAAGTTTGTTTGACGCAATTGGCACAAGTTTGTTCTACGCAACTGGCACAAGTTTGTTCTATGCAACTGGCACTAGTTTGTTCTACGCAACTGGCATAAGTTTGTTTGACGCAACTGGCACAAGTTTGTTCTATGCAACTGGCACAAGATTGTTCAACGCAACTGCCACAAGGTTGTTTTACGTAACTGGCACAAGTTTGTTCGACGCAACTGGCACAAGTTTGCTTGACGCAACTGGCACAAGTTTGTTCTACGCAACTGGCACAAGTTTGTTCGACGCAACTGGCACAAGTTTGTTCTACCCAACTGACAAAAGTTTGTTCGATGCAACTGGTACAAGTTTGTTCTACCCAACTGGCCCAAGTTTTTTTGATGCAACTGGCACAAGTTTGTTAGACGCAACTGGCACAAGATTGTTTGACGCAACTTGTACAAGTTTGTTTGATGCAACTGGCACAAGTTTGTTTGACGCAACTGGCACAAGTTTGTTCTACCCAACTGACACAAGTTTGTTCGACGCAACTGGCACAAGTATGTTCTACGCAAAGGACACAAGTTTGTTTGAAACAACTGGCAGAAGTTTGTTTAACTCAACTGGCAGAAGTTTGTTCGAAGCAACTGGCACAAGTTTGTTTGATGCAACTGGCACAAGTTTGTTCTACGCAAAGGACACTGTTTGTTTGAAACAACTGGCAGAAGTTTGTTCAACTCAACTGGCAGAAGTTTGTTCGAAGCAACTGGCACAAGTTTGTTTAATGCAACGGGCACAAGTTTGTTTGATGCAACTGGCCCAAGTTTGTTTGACGCAATTGGCACAAGTTTGTTCGTCGCAACTGGCCCAAGTTTGTTTGACGCAACTGGCACAAGTTTGTTAGACGCAACTGGCACAAGTTTGTTCGACGTAACTGGGATAAGTTTTTTCGACTCACTTGGCACAAGTTTGTGTGACGCAACTGGCACAAGTTTGTGTGACGCAACTGGCACAAGTTTTTTGACGCAACTGGCACAAGTTTGTTTGATGCAACTGGCACAAGTTTATTTAACGCAACTGGCACAAGTTTTCTCGACGCAACTGGCACAAGTTTTCTCGACGTAACTGGCACAAGTCTGTTCGCTGTATCTGGCACAAGTTTGTTCTATGCAACTGGCACAAGTTTATTTGACGCAACTGGCACAAGTTTTCTCGACGCAACTGGCACAAGTTTGTTCGCCGTAACTGGCACAAGTTTGTTCGACGCCACTGGCACAAGTTTGTTCGACGCAACTGGCACAAGTTTGTTTGACGCAACTGGCACAAGTTTGTTTGAAGCAACTGGCACAAGTTTGTTTCATGCAACTGGCACAAGTTTGTTCAACGCAACTGGCATAAGTTTGTTCTATGCAACTGGCACTAGTTTGTTCTACGCAACTGGCATAAGTTTGTTTGACGCAACTGGCACAAGTTTGTTCGATGTAATTGGCACAAGTTATTTCGACGCAACTGGCACAAGTTTGTTTGACGCAAGAGGCACAAGTTTGTTTGACGCAACTGGCACAAGTTTGTACGATGCAACTAGCACAAGTTTGTTTGACACAACTGGCAAAAGTTTCTTCGATGCAACTGGCAAAACTTTGTTCGATGCAACTGGCACAAATTTGTTTGATGCAATTGGCACAAGTTTGTTCTACGCAACTGGCACAAGTTTGTTCTATGCAACTGGCACTAGTTTGTTCTACGCAACTGGCATAAGTTTGTTCGACGCAACTGGCACAAGTTTGTTCGACGCAACTGGCACAAGGTTGTTCTAAGCAACAGACAAAAGTTTGTTTGAAACAACGGGCACAAGTTTGTTCTACGCAACTGTCACAAGTTTGTTCAACGCAACTGGCACAAGTTTGTCAAACGCAACTGGCACAACTTTGTTTGACGCAAGTGGCACAAGTTTTTTTTACGCAACTGGCACAAGTTTTCTCGAAGCAACTGGCACAAGTTTGTTCGCCATATCTGGCACAAGTTTGTTCGACGCAACTGGCACAAGTTTGTTTGACGCAACTGGCACAAGTTTGTTTGACGCAACTGGCACAAGTTTGTTAGATGCAACTGGCACAAGTTTGTTCAACGCAACTGGCACAAGTTTTTTCGAATCAATTGGCACAAGTTTGTTTGACGCAACTGTCACAAGTTTGTTCGACGCAACTGGCACACGTTTGTTCTACGCAACTGACACAAGTTTGTTTGACACAACTGGCACAAGTTTGTTCAACGCAACTGGCACAAGTTTGTTCGACGCAACTGGCGCAACTTTGTTCGACACAACTGGCACAAGTTTGTTCTATGCAACTGGCACTAGTTTGTTCTATGCAACTGGCATAAGTTTGTTTGACGCAACTGGCACAAGTTTGTTCTACGCAACTGGCACAAGTTTGTTCTATGCAACTGGCACTAGTTTGTTCTACGCAACTGGCAAAAGTTTGTTTGACGCAACTGGCACAAGTTTGTTCGACGCAACTGGCACAAGGTTGTTCTAAGCAACTGGCACAAGTTTGTTCTACGCAACTGGCACAAGTTTGTTCGACGCAACTGGCACAAGGTTGTTCTAAGCAACTGGCACAAGTTTGTTCTACGCAACTGGCACAAGTTTGCTTGACGCAACTAGCACAAGTTTGTTCTACGCAAATGGCACAAGTTTGTTCGATGCCACTGGCACAAGTTTGTTCGACTCAACTGGCCCAAGTTTTTTTGACGCAAATGGCACAAGTTTGTTCGACGCAACTGGCACTATTTTGTTTGACGCAACTTGTACAAGTTTGTTTGACGCAACTGGCACAAGTTTGTTTGACGCAACTGGCACAAGTTTGTTTGACGCAACTGGCACAAGTTTGTTCGGCGCAACTGGCACAAGTTTGTTCGACGCAACTTGCAGGAGTTTGTTTGACGCAACTGGCACAAGTGTGTTTGATGCAACTGGCACAAGGTTGTTCTACGCAACTGGCACAAGTTTGTTCTATGCAACTGGCACAAGTTTGTTCTATGCAACTGGAACAAGTTTTTTCTACGCAACTGGCACAACTTTGTTGTACACAACTGGTACAAGTATGTTTGACACAACAGGCACAAGTTTGTTCTACGCAAATGGCAAAAGTTTGTTCTACGCATCAGGCACAAGTTTGTTCTATGCAACTGGCACAAGTTTGTTTGACGCAATTGGCACATGTTTGTTCTACCCAACTGGCACAAGTTTGTTCGACGCAACTGGCACAAGTTTGGTTTTACACAACTGGCACAAGTTTTTTCTAAGCAACGGGCACAAGTTTGTTCGATGGAATTGGCGCAAGTTTGTTCGACACAACTGGCACAAGTTTGTTCGACGCAACTGGCACAAGTTTGTTCGATGCAACTGGTACAAGTTTGTTTAACGTAACTGGCACAAGTTTGTTCAACCCAACTGGCACAAGTTTGTTTGACACAACTGGCACAAGTTTGTTCGACGCAACTGGCACAAGCTTGTTTGACGCAATTGGCACAAGTTTGCTTGAAGCAACTGGCAAAAATTTGTTTGACGCAACTGGCACAAGTTTGTTTGATGCAACTGGCACAAGTTTGTTTGACGTAACTGGCACAAGTTTGTTTGACGCAACTGGCACAAGGATTTTCTACGCAACTGGCACAAGTTTGTTCGACGCAACTAGCACAAGTTTGTTTGACGCAACTGGCACAAGTTTGTTTGACGCAACTGGCACAAGTTTGTTTGTCGCAACTGGCACAAGTTTGTTCTACGGAACTGGCACAAGTTTGTTCTACGCAACTCTTACAAGGTTATTGTACACAACTGGCACAAGTTTGTTTGACACAACTGGCACAAGTTTGTTCTATGCAACTGGCAAAAGTTTGTTCTACACATCTGGCACAAGTTTGTTCTATGCAACTGGCAAAAGTTTGTTGTACACATCTGGCACAAGTTTGTTCTACCCAACTGGCACAAGTTTGTTCGACACAACTGGCACAAGTTAGTTCTACGCAACTGGCACAAATTTGTTTGACGCAACTGGCACATGTTTGTTCTACCCAACAGGCACAAGTTTGTTCGACGCAACTGGAACAAGTTAGTTCTACGCAACTGGCACAAGTTTGTTTTGGCGCAACTGGCACAAGTTTGTTCGACGCAACTGGCACAAGTTTGTTCGATGTAACTGGTACATGTTTTTTTAACGTAACTGGCACAAGTTTGTTCGACCCAACTGGCACAAGTTTGTTTTATGCAACTGGCTCAAGTTTGTTCTACGCAACTGGCATAAGTTTGTTCTTTGCAACTGGCACTAGTTTGTTCTACGCAACTGGCATAAATTTGTTTGACGCAAATGGCACAAGTTTGTTCTACGCAACTGGCACAAGTTTGTTCGACGCAACTGGCACAAGTTTGTTCTACGCAACTGGCACAAGTTTGTTGGACGCAACTGGCACAAGTTTGTTTGGCGCAACTGGCACAAGTTTGTTCTACACAACTGGCACAAGTTTGTTCTACGCAACTGGCACAAGTTTGTTCTACGCAACTCTAACAAGTTTGTTGTACACAACTGGCACAAGTTTGTTTGACACAACTGGCACAAGTTTGTTCTACGCAAATGGCGAAAGTTTGTTCTATGCATCTGGCACAAGTTTGTTCTATGCAACTGGCACTAGTTTGTTCTACGCAACTGGCTCAAATTTGTTTGACGCAACTGGCACATGTTTGTTCTACCCAACTGGCACAAGTTTGTTCGACGCAACTGGCACAAGTTTGTTCTACGAAACTGGCACAAGTTTGATTGACACAACTGGCACAAGTTTGTTTGACGCAACTGGCACAAGTTTGTTCGACAGAAGTGTTTGTTCGACGCAACTGGCACAAGTTTGTTCGACGCAACTGGCACAAGTTTGTTCGACGCAACTGGTACAAGTTTGTTTAACATAACTGGCACAAGTTTGTTCGACCCAACTGGCACAAGTTTGTTTGACACAACTGGCACAAGTTTGTTCGACGCAACTGGCACAAGTTTGTTCGACGCAACTGGCAAAAGTTTGTTTGACGCAACTGGCACAAGTTTGTTTGACGCAACGGGCACAAGTTTGTTTGATGCAACTGGCACAAGTTTGTTTGACGCAACTGGCACAAGTTTGTTCGACTCAACTGGCACAACTTTGTTTGACACAACTGGCACAAGTTTGTTCGACGCAACTGGCACAAGTTTGTTTGACACAACTGGCACAAGATTGTTCTATGCAACTGGCACAAGTTTGTTCGACGCAACTGGCACAAGTTTGTTTGACGCAACTGGCACATGCTTGTTTGACACAACTGGCACAAGTTTGTTCTAAGCAACTGGCACAAGTTTGTTTGACGGAACTGGCGCAAGTTTGTTCGACGCAACTGGCACAAGTTTGTTCAACGCAACTCACACAAGTTTCTTCGACGCAACTGGTACAAGTTTGGTTCACGTAACTGGCAAAAGTTTGTTTGACCTAACTGGCACAAGTTTGTTTGACACAACTGGCACAAGTTTGTTCGACGCAATTGGCACAAGTTTGTTTGACTCAACTGGCAAAAGTTTGTTTGACGCAACTGGCACAAGGTTGTTCTACGCAACATGCACAAGTTTGTTCTACGCAACTGGCACAAGTTTGTTTGACGCAACTGGCATAAGTTTGTTAGATGCAACTGGCCCAAGTTTGTTCGAAGCAACTGGCACAAGTTTTTTCGACTCAATTGGTATAAGTTTGTTTGACGCAACTGGCACAAGTTTGTTTGGCGCAACTGGCACAAGTTTGTTTGACGCAACCTGCACAAGTTTGTTTGACGCAACTGGCACCAGTTTATAGCAACTGGCACAAGTTTTTTGACGCAACTGGCACAAGTTTTCTCGACGCAAGTGGCACAAGTTTGTTCGCCGTAACTGGCACAAGTTTGTTCGACGCAACTGGCACAAGTTTGTTTGACACAACTGGCACAAGTTTCTTCGACGCAACTGGCACTAGTTTGTTCGACGCAACTGGCACAAGTTTGTTTGACGCAATTGGCACAAGTTTGTTCTACGCAACTGGCACAAGTTTGTTCTATGCAACTGGCACTAGTTTGTTCTACGCAACTGGCATAAGTTTGTTTGACGCAACTGGCACAAGTTTGTTCTATGCAACTGGCACAAGATTGTTCAACGCAACTGCCACAAGGTTGTTTTACGTAACTGGCACAAGTTTGTTCGACGCAACTGGCACAAGTTTGCTTGACGCAACTGGCACAAGTTTGTTCTACGCAACTGGCACAAGTTTGTTCGACGCAACTGGCACAAGTTTGTTCTACCCAACTGACAAAAGTTTGTTCGATGCAACTGGTACAAGTTTGTTCTACCCAACTGGCCCAAGTTTTTTTGATGCAACTGGCACAAGTTTGTTAGACGCAACTGGCACAAGATTGTTTGACGCAACTTGTACAAGTTTGTTTGATGCAACTGGCACAAGTTTGTTTGACGCAACTGGCACAAGTTTGTTCTACCCAACTGACACAAGTTTGTTCGACGCAACTGGCACAAGTATGTTCTACGCAAAGGACACAAGTTTGTTTGAAACAACTGGCAGAAGTTTGTTTAACTCAACTGGCAGAAGTTTGTTCGAAGCAACTGGCACAAGTTTGTTTGATGCAACTGGCACAAGTTTGTTCTACGCAAAGGACACTGTTTGTTTGAAACAACTGGCAGAAGCTTGTTCAACTCAACTGGCAGAAGTTTGTTCGAAGCAACTGGCACAAGTTTGTTTAATGCAACGGGCACAAGTTTGTTTGATGCAACTGGCCCAAGTTTGTTTGACGCAATTGGCACAAGTTTGTTCGTCGCAACTGGCCCAAGTTTGTTTGACGCAACTGGCACAAGTTTGTTAGACGCAACTGGCACAAGTTTGTTCGACGTAACTGGGATAAGTTTTTTCGACTCACTTGGCACAAGTTTGTGTGACGCAACTGGCACAAGTTTGTGTGACGCAACTGGCACAAGTTTTTTGACGCAACTGGCACAAGTTTGTTTGATGCAACTGGCACAAGTTTATTTAACGCAACTGGCACAAGTTTTCTCGACGCAACTGGCACAAGTTTTCTCTACGTAACTGGCACAAGTCTGTTCGCTGTATCTGGCACAAGTTTGTTCTATGCAACTGGCACAAGTTTATTTGACGCAACTGGCACAAGTTTTCTCGACGCAACTGGCACAAGTTTGTTCGCCGTAACTGGCACAAGTTTGTTCGACGCCACTGGCACAAGTTTGTTCGACGCAACTGGCACAAGTTTGTTTGACGCAACTGGCACAAGTTTGTTTGAAGCAACTGGCACAAGTTTGTTTCATGCAACTGGCACAAGTTTGTTCAACGCAACTGGCATAAGTTTGTTCTATGCAACTGGCACTAGTTTGTTCTACGCAACTGGCATAAGTTTGTTTGACGCAACTGGCACAAGTTTGTTCGATGTAATTGGCACAAGTTATTTCGACGCAACTGGCACAAGTTTGTTTGACGCAAGAGGCACAAGTTTGTTTGACGCAACTGGCACAAGTTTGTACGATGCAACTAGCACAAGTTTGTTTGACACAACTGGCAAAAGTTTCTTCGATGCAACTGGCAAAACTTTGTTCGATGCAACTGGCACAAATTTGTTTGATGCAATTGGCACAAGTTTGTTCTACGCAACTGGCACAAGTTTGTTCTATGCAACTGGCACTAGTTTGTTCTACGCAACTGGCATAAGTTTGTTCGACGCAACTGGCACAAGTTTTTTCGATGCAACCGTACACAAGTTTGTTCGACGCAACTGGCACAAGTTTGTTCGACGCAACTGGCACAAGTTTGTTCGACGCAACAGCACAAATTTGTTATACGCAACTGGCACAAGTTTGTTCGACGCAACTGGCACAAGTTTGTTCAACGCAACTGGCACAAGTTTGTTCTACGTAACGGCACAAGTTTGTTTGACGCAACTGGTACAAGTTTGTTTAACGCAACTGGCACAAGTTTCTTCAACCCAACTGGCAAAAGTTTGTTAGACACAACTGGCACAAGTTTGTTCGACTCAACTGGCACAAGTTTGTTTGACGCAACTGGCACAAGTTTGTTTAACGCAACTGGCACAAGGTTGTTCTACGCAACTGACACACGTTTGTTCTACTCAACTGGCACACGTTTGTTTGATGCAACTGGCACAAGTTTCTTCGGCGCAACTGGCACAAGTTTGTTCGACGCAACGGCACAAGTTTGTTAGACGCAACTGGCACAAGTTTGTTCGACGCAACTAGCACAAGTTTCTTCGACACAACTGGCACAAGTTTGTTTGACGCAACTGGCACAAGTTTGTTCAACTCAATTGGCAAAACTTAGTTTGACGCAACTGGAACAAGTTTATTTGATGCAACTGGCACAAGTTTGTTTGACACAACAGACACAAGTTTATTTGACGCAACTGGCACAATTTTTCTCGACGAAACTGGCACAAGTTTGTTCGCCGTAAATGGCACAAGTTTGTTCGACGCAACTGGCACAAGTTTGTTCGACGCAACTGGCACAAGTTTGTTGTACACAACTGGCACAAGTTTGTTCTAGGCAACTTGCACAAGTTTGTTCTACGCAACTGGCACAAGTTTGTTCTACGCAACTGGCACAAGTTTGCTCTACGCAACTGGCACAAGTTTGTTCTACGCATCAGGCGCAAGTTTGTTCTATCCAACTGGCACAAGTTTGTTCGCCGTAACTGGCACAAGTTTGTTCTACGCAACTGGCACAATTTTGTTTGACGCAAGTAGCACAAGTTTGTTCTACCCAACTGACACAAGTTTGTTCGATGCAACTGGCACAAGTTTGTTCTACGCAAAGGGCCCAAGTTTGTTTTAAACAACTGGCAGAAGTTTGTTCAACTCAACTGGCAGAAGTTTGTTCGAAGCAACTGGCACAAGTTTGTTTGATGCTACTTGCACAAGTTTGTTCTACGCAAAGTACACAAGTTTGTTTGAAACAACTGGCAAAAGTTTGTTCAACTCAACTGGCAGAAGTTTGTTCGAAGCAACTGGCACAAGGTTGTTTGATGCAACTGGCACAAGTTTGTTTGATGCAACTGGCACAAGTTTGTTTGACACAATTGGCACAAGTTTGTTCGTCGCAACTGGCCCAAGTTTGTTTGACGCAACTGGCACAAGTTTGTTAGACGCAACTGGGACAAGTTTGTTCGACGTAACTGGCATAAGTTTTTTCGACTTAATTGGCACAAGTTTGTTTGACGCAACTGGCACAAGTTTCTTCGACGCAACTGGTACAAGTTTGTTCGACGTAACTGGCACAAGTTTGTTCGACCTAACTGGCACAAGTTTGTTTGACACAACTGGCACAAGTTTGTTCGACGCAATTGGCACAAGTTTGTTTGACTCAACTGGCAAAAGTTTGTTTGACGCAACTGGCACAAGGTTGTTCTACGCAACATGCACAAGTTTGTTCTACGCAACTGGCACAAGTTTGTTTGACGCAACTGGCATAAGTTTGTTAGATGCAACTGGCCCAAGTTTGTTCGAAGCAACTGGCACAAATTTTTTCGACTCAATTGGTATAAGTTTGTTTGACGCAACTGGCACAAGTTTGTTTGGCGCAACTGGCACAAGTTTGTTTGACGCAACTGGCACAAGTTTGTTTGACGCAACTGGCACCAGTTTATAGCAACTGGCACAAGTTTATTTGACGCAACTGGCACAAGTTTTCTCGACGCAAGTGGCACAAGTTTGTTCGCCGTAACTGGCACAAATTTGTTCGACGCAACTGGCACAAGTTTGTTCGACGCAACTGGCACAAGTTTGTTTGACGCAACTGGCACAAGTTTCTTCGACACAACTGGCATTAGTTTGTTCGACGCAACTAGCACAAGTTTGTTTGACGCAATTGGCACAAGTTTGTTCTACGCAACTGGCACAAGTTTGTTCTATGCAATTGGCACTAGTTTGTTCTACGCAACTGCCATAAGTTTGTTTGACGCAACTGGCACAAGTTTGTTCTATGCAACTGGCACAAGATTGTTCAACGCAACTGCCACAAGGTTGTTTTACGTAGCTGGCACAAGTTTGTTCGACGCAACTGGCAAAAGTTTGCTTGACGCAACTGGCACAAGTTTGTTCTACGCAACTGGCACAAGTTTGTTCGACGCAACTGGCACAAGTTTGTTCTACCCAACTGATAAAAGTTTGTTCGATGCAACTGGTACAAGTTTGTTCTACCCAACTGGCCCAAATTTTTTTGACACAACTGGCACAAGTTTGTTAGACGCAACTGGCACAAGTTTGTTTGACGCAACTTGTAAAAGTTTGTTTGATGCAACTGGCACAAGTTTGTTTGACGCAACTGGCACAAGTTTGTTTGACGCAACTGGCACAATTTTGTTTGACGCAAGTAGCACAAGTTTGTTCTACCCAACTGACACAAGTTTGTTCGACGCAACTGGCACAAGTATGTTCTACGCAAAGGACACGTTTGTTTGAAACAACTGGCAGAATTTTGTTCAACTCAACTGGCAGAAGTTTGTTCGAAGCAACTGGCACAAGTTTGTTTGATGCAACTGGCACAAGTTTGCTCTATGCAAAGGACACAAGTTTGTTTGAAACAACTGGCAGAAGATTGTTCAACTCAACTGGCAGAAGTTTGTTCGAAGCAACTGGCACAAGTTTGTTTGATGCAACTGGCACAAGTTTGTTTGACGCAATTGGCACAAGTTTGTTCCTCGCAACTGGCCCAAGTTTGTTTGACGCAACTGGCACAAGTTTGTTAGACGCAACTGGCACAACTTTGTTCGACGTAACTGGCATAAGTTTTTTCGACTCACTTGGCACAAGTTTGTGTGACGCAACTGGCACAAGTTTGTGTGACGCAACTGGCACAAGTTTTTTTGACGCAACTGGCACAAGTTTGTTTGATGCAACTGGCACAAGTTTATTTGACGCAACTGGCACAAGTTTTCTCGACGCAACTGGCACAAGTTTGTTCGCTGTAACTGGCACAAGTTTGTTCTATGCAACTGGCACAAGTTTATTTGACGCAACTGGCACAAGTTTTCTCGACGCAACTGGCACAAGTTTGTTCGCCGTAACTGGCACAAGTTTGTTCGACGCCACTGGCACAAGTTTGTTCGACGCAACTGGCACAAGTTTGTTTGACGCAACTGGCACAAGTTTGTTTGACGCAACTGGCACAAGTTTGTTTTATGCAACTGGCACAAGTTTGTTCTAAGCAACTGGCATAAGTTTGTTCTATGCAACTGGCACTAGTTTGTTCTACGCAACTGGCATAAGTTTGTTTGACGCAACTGGCACAAGTTTGTTCGATGTAATTGGCACAAGTTTTTTCGACGCAACTGGCACAAGTTTGTTTGACGCAAGAGGCACAAGTTTGTTTGACGAAACTGGCACAAGTTTGTACGATGCAACTAGCACAAGTTTGTTTGACGCAACTGGCAAAAGTTTCTTTGGTGCAACTGGCACAACTTTGTTCGATGCAACTGGCACAAGTTTGTTTGATGCAATTGGCACAAGTTTGTTCTACGCAACTGGCACAAGTTTGTTCTATGCAACTGGCACTAGTTTGTTCTACGCAACTGGCATAAGTTTGTTCGACGCAACTGGCACAAGTTTTTTCGACGCAACCGTACACAAGTTTGTTCGACGCAACTGGCACAAGTTTGTTCGACGCAACTGGCCCAAGTTTGTTCGACGCAACAGCACAAATTTGTTATACGCAACTGGCACAAGTTTGTTCGACGCAACTGGCACAAGATTGTTCAACGCAACTGGCACAAGTTTGTTCTACGTAACGGCACAAGTTTGTGCGACGCAACTGGCACAAGTTTGTTCGACGCAACTAGTACAAGTTTGTTTAACGCAACTGGCACAAGTTTGTTCGACCCAACTGGCAAAAGTTTGTTAGACACAACTGGCACAAGTTTGTTCGACGCAACTGGCACAAGTTTGTTTGACGCAACTGGCACAAGTTTGTTTGACGCAACTGGCACAAGGTTGTTCTACGCAACTGACACACGTTTGTTCTACTCAACTGGCACACGTTTGTTTGATGCAACTGGCACAAGTTTCTTCGGCGCAACTGTCACAAGTTTGTTCGACGCAACGGCACAAGTTTGTTAGACGCAACTGGCACAAGTTTGTTCGACGCAACTAGCACAAGTTTCTTCAACACAACTGGCACAAGTTTGTTTGACGCAACTGGCACAAGTTTGTTCAACTCAATTGACAAAAGTTTGTTTGACGCAACTGGAACAAGTTTATTTGACGCAACTGGCACAAGTTTGTTTGACGCAACAGGCACAAGTTTATTTGACGCAACTGGCACAATTTTTCTCGACGAAACTGGCACAAGTTTGTTCGCCGTAACTGGCACAAGTTTGTTCGACGCAACTGGCACAAGTTTGTTCGACGCAACTGGCACAAGTTTGTTCTACACAACTGGCACAAGTTTGTTCTATGCAACTGGCACAAGTTTGATCTACGCAACTGGCACAAGTTTGTTCTACGCAACTGGCACAAGTTTGTTCTACGCAACTGGCACAAGTTTGTTCTACGCATCAGGCGCAAGTTTGTTCTATCCAACTGGCACAAGTTTGTTCTACGCAACTGGCACAATTTTGTTTGACGCAAGTAGCACAAGTTTGTTCTACCCAACTGACACAAGTTTGTTCGACGCAACTGGCACAAGTTTGTTCTACGCAAAGGACACAAGTTTGTTTGAAACAACTGGCAGAAGTTTGTTCAACTCAACTGGCAGAAGTTTGTTCGAAGCAACTGGCACAAGTTTGTTTGATGCTACTGGCACAAGTTTGTTCTACGCAAAGTACACAAGTTTGTTTGAAACAACTGGCAAAAGTTTGATCAACTCAACTGGCAGAAGTTTGTTCGAAGCAACTGGCACAAGTTTGTTTGATGCAACTGGCACAAGTTTGTTTGATGCAACTGGCACAAGTTTGTTTGACACAATTGGCACAAGTTTGTTCGTCGCAACTGGCCCAAGTTTGTTTGACGCAACTGGCACAAGTTTGTTAGACGCAACTGGGACAAGTTTGTTCGACGTAACTGGCATAAGTTTTTTCGACTCAATTGGCACAAGTTTGTTTGACGCAACTGACACAAGTTTGTTCTACGGAACTGGCACAAGTTTTTTTGACGCAACTGGCACAAGTTTGTTTGATGCAACTGGCACAAGTTTATTTGACGCAACTGGCACAAGTTTTCTCGACGCAACTGGCATAAGTTTGTTCGCTGTAACTGGCACAAGTTTGTTCTATGCAACTGGCACAAGTTTATTTGACGCAACTGGCACAAGTTTTCTCGACGCAACTAGCACAAGTTTGTTCGCCGTAACTGGCACAAGTTTGTTCGACGCCACTGGCACAAGTTTGTTCGACGCACCTGGCACAAGTTTGTTTGACGTAACTGGCACAAGTTTGTTTGACGCAACTGGCACAAGTTTGTTTTATGCAACTGGCACAAGTTTGTTCTGCGCAACTGGCATAAGTTTGTTCTATGCAACTGGCACTAGTTTGTTCTACGAAACTGGCATAAGTTTGTTTGACGCAACTGGCACAAGTTTGTTCTACGTAACTGGCACAAGTTTGTTCGACGCAACTGGCACAAGTTTGTTCTACGCAACTGGCACAAGTTTGTTGGACGCAACTGGCACAAGTTTGTTTGACGCAACTGGCACAAGTTTGTTCTACACAACTGGCACAAGTTTGTTCTACGCAACTGGCACAAGTTTGTTCTACGCAACTATTACAAGTTTGTTGTACACAACTGGCACAAGTTTGTTTGACACAACTGGCACAAGTTTGTTCTACGCAAATGGCAAAAGTTTGTTCTATGCATCTGGCACAAGTTTGTTCTATGCAACTGGCACTAGTTTGTGCTACGCAACTGGCTCAAATTTGTTTGACGCAACTGGCACATGTTTGTTCTACCCAACTGGCACAAGTTTGTTCGACGCAACTGGCACAAGTTTGTTCTACGCAACTGGCACAAGTTTGATTGGCACAACTGGCACAAGTTTGTTCCAAGCAACTGGCACAAGTTTGTTCGACGCAAGTGGCGCAAGTTTGTTCGACGTAACTGGCACAAGTTTGTTCGACACAACTGGCACAAGTTTGTTCGACGCAACTGGTACAAGTTTGTTTAACATAACTGGCACAAGTTTGTTCGACCTAACTGGCACAAGTTTGTTTGACACAACTGGCACAAGTTTGTTCGACGCAACTGGCACAAGTTTGTTCGACGCAACTGGCAAAAGTTTGTTTGACGCAACTGGCACAAGTTTGTTTGATGCAACGGGCACAAGTTTGTTTGATGCAACTGGCACAAGTTTGTTTGACGCAACTGGCACAAGTTTGTTCGAATCAACTGGCACAACTTTGTTTGACGCAACTGACACAAGTTTGTTCGACGCAACTGGCACAAGTTTGTTTGACACAACTGGCACAAGGTTGTTCTATGCAACTGGCACAAGTTTGTTTGACGCAACTGGCAAAAGTTTGTTTGACGCAACTGGCACATGCTTGTTTGACACAACTGGCACAAGTTTGTTCTAAGCAACTGGCACAAGTTTGTTCGACGGAACTGGCGCAAGTTTGTTCGACGCACCTGGCACAAGTTTGTTCGACGCAACTGACACAAGTTTCTTCGACGCAGCTGGTACAAGTTTGTTCGACGTAACTGGCACAAGTTTGTTCGACCTAACTGGCACAAGTTTGTTTGACACAACTGGCACAAGTTTGTTCGACGCAATTGGCACAAGTTTGTTTGACTCAACTGGCAAAAGTTTGTTCGACGCAACTGGCACAAGGTTGTTCTACGCAACATGCACAAGTTTGTTCTATGCAACTAGCACAAGTTTGTTTGACGCAACTGGCATAAATTTGTTAGATGCAACTGGCCCAAGTTTGTTCGAAGCAACTGGCACAAGTTTTTTTCGACGAAACTGGCACAAGTTTGTTCGCCGTAACTGGCACAAGTTTGTTCGACGCAACTGGCACAAGTTTGTTCGACGCAACTGGCACAAGTTTGTTCTACACAACTGGCACAAGTTTGTTCTATGCAACTGGCACAAGTTTGTTCTACGCAACTGGCACAAGTTTGTTCTGCGCAACTGGCACAAGTTTGTTCTACGCAACTGGCACAAGTTTGTTCTACCCATCAAGCGCAAGTTTGTTCTATCCAACAGGCACTAGTTTGTTCTACGCAACTGGCACAATTTTGTTTGACGCAAGTAGCACAAGTTTGTTCTACCCAACTGACATAAGTTTGTTCGACGCAACTGGTACAAGTTTGTTTAACATAACTGGCACAAGTTTGTTCTATGCAACTGGCACAAGTTTGTTCTACATAACTGGCACAAATTTGTTTGACACAACTGGCACAAGTTTGTTCTAAGAAACTGGCAGAAGTTTGTTCGAAGCAACTGGCACAAGTTTGTTTGATGCAACTGGCACAAGTTTGTTCTTCGCAAAGTACACAAATTTGTTTGAAACAACTGGCAGAAGTTTGTTCAACTCAACTGGCAGAAGTTTGTTAGAAGCAACTGGCACAAGTTTGTTTGATGCAACTGGCACAAGTTTGTTTGATGCAACTGGCACAAGTTTGTTTGACACAATTGGCACAAGTTTGTTCGACGCAACTGGCCCAAGTTTGTTTGACACAACTGGCACAAGTTTGTTAGACGCAACTGGCACAAGTTTGTTCGACGTAACTGGCATAAGTTTTTTCGACTCAATTGGCACAAGTTTGTTTGACGCAACTGGCACAAGTTTGTTTGACGCAACTGGCACAAGTTTTTTTGACGCAACTGGCACAAGTTTGTTTGATGCAACTGGCACAAGTTTATTTGACGCAACTGGCACAAGTTTTCTCGACGCAACTGGCACAAGTTTGTTCGCTGTAACTGGCACAAGTTTGTTGTATGCAACTGGCACAAGTTTATTTGACGCATCTGGCACAAGTTTGTTCGACGCAACTGGCACAAGTTTGTTTGATGCAACTGGCACAAGTTTGTTTGACACAACTGGCACAAGTTTGTTTTATGCAACTGGCACGAGTTTGTTCTACGCAACTGGCATAAGTTTGTTTTATGCAACTGGCACTAGTTTGTTCTACGCAACTGGCATAAGTTTGTTTGACACAACTGGCAGAAGTTTGTTCGATGTAATTAGCACAAGTTTGTTCGACGCAACTGGCACAAGTTTGTTCTACGCAACTGGCACAAGTTTGTTTGACGCAACTGGCACAAGTTTGTTTGACGCAACTGGCACAAGTTTGTTCTACACAAGTGGCACAAGTTTGTTCTACGCAACTGGCACAACTTTGTTCTACGCAACTCTTACAAGTTTGTTGTACACAACTGGCACAAGTTTGTTTGACACAACTGGCACAAGTTTGTTCTACGCAAATTGCAAAAGTTTGTTTTATGCATCTGGCACAAGTTTGTTCTATGCAACTGGCACTAGTTTGTTCTATGCAACTGGCTCAAATTTGTTTGACGCAACTGGCACATGTTTGTTCTACCCATCTGGCACAAGTTTGTTCGACGCAACTGGCACAAGTTTGTTCTACGCAACTGGCACAAGTTTGATTGGCACAACTGGCACAAGTTTGTTCTAAGCAACTGGCACAAGTTTGTTCGACGGAAGTGGCGCAAGTTTGTTCGACGCAACTGGCACAAGTTTGTTCGACGCAACTGGCACAAGTTTGTTCGACGCAACTGGTACAAGTTTGTTTAACATAACTGGCACAAGTTTGTTCGACCCAACTGGCACAAGTTTGTTTGACACAACTGGCACAAGTTTGTTCGACGCAACTGGCACAAGTTTGTTCGACGCAACTGGCAAAAGTTTGTTTGACACAACTGGCACAAGTTTGTTTGACGCAACGGGCACAAGTTTGTTTGATACAACTGGCACAAGTTTGTTTGACGCAACTGGCACAAGTTTGTTCGACTCAACTGGCACAACTTTGTTTGACGCAACTGGCACAAGTTTGTTCGACGCAACTGGCACAAATTTGTTTGACACAACTGGCACAAGGTTGTTCTATGCAACTGGCACAAGTTTGTTCGACGCAACTGGCACAAGTTTGTTTGACGCAACTGGCACATGCTTGTTTGACACAACTGGCACAAGTTTGTTCTAAGCAACTGGCACAAGTTTGTTCAACGGAACTGGCGCAAGTTTGTTCGACGCAACCGGCACAAGTTTGTTCGACGCAACTGACACAAGTTTCTTCGACGCAACTGGTACAAGTTTGTTCGACGTAACTGGCACAAGTTTGTTCGACCTAACTGGCACAAGTTTGTTTGACATAACTGGCACAAGTTTGTTCGACGCAATTGGCACAAGTTTGTTTGACTCAACTGGCAAAAGTTTGTTTGACGCAACTGGCACAAGGTTGTTCTACGCAACTGGCACAAGGTTGTTCTACGCAACATGCACAAGTTTGTTTGATGCAACTGGCATAAGTTTGTTAGATGCAACTGGCCCAAGTTTGTTCGAAGCAACTGGCACAAGTTTTTTCGACTCAATTGGTATAAGTTTGTTTGACGCAACTGGCACAAGTTTCTTTGGCGCAACTGGCACAAGTTTGTTTGACGCAACTGGCACAAGTTTGTTTGACGCAACTGGCACCAGTTTATAGCCACTGGCACAAGTTTATTTGATGCAACTGGCACAAGTTTTCTCGACGCAAGTGGCACAAGTTTGTTCGCCGTAACTGGCACAAGTTTGTTCGACGCAACTGGCACAAGTTGGTTCGACGCAACTGGCACAAGTTTGTTTGACGCAACTGGCACAAGTTTCTTCGACGCAACTGGCATTAGTTTGTTCGACGCAACTGGCACAAGTTTGTTTGACGCAATTGGCGCAAGTTTGTTCTACGCAACTGGCACAAGTTTGTTCTATGCAACTGGCACTAGTTTGTTCTACGCAACTGGCATACGTTTGTTTGACGCAACTGTCACAAGTTTGTTGTATGCAACTGGCACAAGTTTGTTCAACGCAACTGCCACAAGGTTGTTTTACGTAACTGGCACAAGTTTGTTCGACGCAAGTGGCACAAGTTTGCTTGACGCAACTGGCACAAGTTTGTTCTACGCAACTGGCACAAGTTTGTTCGACGCAACTGGCACAAGTTTGTTCTACCCAACTGACACAAGTTTGTTCGATGCAACTGGCACAAGTTTGTTCTACCCAACTGGCCCAAGTTTTTTTGACGCAACTGGCGCAAGTTTGTTAGACGCAACTGGCACAAGTTTGTTTGACGCAACTGGCACAAGTTTGTTTGACGCAACTGGCACAAGTTTGTTTTATGCAACTGGCACAAGTTTGTTCTAAGCAACTGGCATAAGTTTGTTCTATGCAACTGGCACTAGTTTGTTCTACGCAACTGGCATAAGTTTGTTTGACGCAACTGGCACAAGTTTGTTCGATGTAATTGGCACAAGTTTTTTCGACGCAACTGGCACAAGTTTGTTTGACGCAAGAGGCACAAGTTTGTTTGACGAAACTGGCACAAGTTTGTACGATACAACTAGCACAAGTTTGTTTGACGCAACTGGCAAAAGTTTCTTCGGTGCAACTGGCACAACTTTGTTCGACGCAACAGCACAAGTTTGTTTTACGCAACTGGCACAAGTTTGTTCGACGCAACTGGCACAAGATTGTTCAACGCAACTGGCACAAGTTTGTTCTACGTAACGGCACAAGTTTGTGCGACGCAACTGGCACAAGTTTGTTCGACGCAACTAGTACAAGTTTGTTTAACGCAACTGGCACAAGTTTGTTTAACGCAACTGGCACAAGTTTGTTCGACCCAACTGGCAAAAGTTTGTTAGACACAACTGGCACAAGTTTGTTCGACGCAACTGGCACAAGTTTGTTTGACGCAACTGGCACAAGTTTGTTTGACGCAACTGGCACAAGGTTGTTCTACGCAACTGACACACGTTTGTTCTACTCAACTGGCACACGTTTGTTCTAAGCAACTGGCATAAGTTTGTTCTATGCAACTGGCACTAGTTTGTTCTACGCAACTGGCATAAGTTTGTTTGACGCAACTGGCACAAGTTTGTTCGATGTAATTGGCACAAGTTTTTTCGACGCAACTGGCACAAGTTTGTTTGACGCAAGAGGCACAAGTTTGTTTGACGAAACTGGCACAAGTTTGTACGATACAACTAGCACAAGTTTGTTTGACGCAACTGGCAAAAGTTTCTTCGGTGCAACTGGCACAACTTTGTTCGATGCAACTGGCACAAGTTTGTTTGATGCAATTGGCACAAGTTTGTTCTACGCAACTGGCACAAGTTTGTTCTATGCAATTGGCACTAGTTTGTTCTACGCAACTGGCATAAGTTTGTTCGACGCAACTGGCACAAGTTTTTTCGACGCAACCGTACACAAGTTTGTTCGACGCAACTGGCACAAGTTTGTTCGACGCAACTGGCCCAAGTTTGTTCGACGCAACAGCACAAATTTGTTATACGCAACTGGCACAAGTTTGTTCGACGCAACTGGCACAAGATTGTTCAACGCAACTGGCACAAGTTTGTTCTACGTAACGGCACAAGTTTGTGCGACGCAACTGGCACAAGTTTGTTCGACGCAACTAGTACAAGTTTGTTTAACGCAACTGGCACAAGTTTGTTCGACCCAACTGGCAAAAGTTTGTTAGACACAACTGGCACAAGTTTGTTCGACGCAACTGGCACAAGTTTGTTTGACGCAACTGGCACAAGTTTGTTTGACGCAACTGGCACAAGGTTGTTCTACGCAACTGACACACGTTTGTTCTACTCAACTGGCACACGTTTGTTTGATGCAACTGGCACAAGTTTCTTCGGCGCAACTGTCACAATTTTGTTCGACGCAACGGCACAAGTTTGTTAGACGCAACTGGCACAAGTTTGTTCGACGCAACTAGCACAAGTTTCTTCGACACAACTGGCACAAGTTTGTTTGACGCAACTGGCACAAGTTTGTTCAACTCAATTGACAAAAGTTCGTTTGACGCAACTGGAACAAGTTTATTTGACGCAACTGGCACAAGTTTGTTTGACGCAACAGGCACAAGTTTATTTGACGCAACTGGCACAATTTTTCTCGACGAAACTGGCACAAGTTTGTTCGCCGTAACTGGCACAAGTTTGTTCGACGCAACTGGCACAAGTTTGTTCGACGCAACTGGCACAAGTTTGTTCTACACAACTGGCACAAGTTTGTTCGACGCAACTGGCACAAGTTTGATCTACGCAACTGGCACAAGTTTGTTCTACGCAACTGGCACAAGTTTGTTCTACGCAACTGGCACAAGTTTGTTCTACGCATCAGGCGCAAGTTTGTTCTATCCAACTGGCACAAGTTTGTTCTACGCAACTGGCACAATTTTGTTTGACGCAAGTAGCACAAGTTTGTTCTACCCAACTGACACAAGTTTGTTCGACGCAACTGGCACAAGTTTGTTCTACGCAAAGGACACAAGTTTGTTTGAAACAACTGGCAGAAGTTTGTTCAACTCAACTGGCAGAAGTTTGTTCGAAGCAACTGGCACAAGTTTGTTTGATGCTACTGGCACAAGTTTGTTCTACGCAAAGTACACAAGTTAGTTTGAAACAACTGGCAAAAGTTTGTTCAACTCAACTGGCAGAAGTTTGTTCGAAGCAACTGGCACAAGTTTGTTTGATGCAACTGGCACAAGTTTGTTTGATGCAACTGGCACAAGTTTGTTTGACACAATTGTCACAAGTTTGTTCGTCGCAACTGGCCCAAGTTTGTTTGACGCAACTGGCACAAGTTTGTTAGACGCAACTGGGACAAGTTTGTTCGACGTAACTGGCATAAGTTTTTTCGACTCAATTGGCACAAGTTTGTTTGACGCAACTGACACAAATTTGTTCTACGGAACTGGCACAAGTTTTTTTGACGCAACTGGCACAAGTTTGTTTGATGCAACTGGCACAAGTTTATTTGACGCAACTGGCACAAGTTTTCTCGACGCAACTGGCACAAGTTTGTTCGCTGTAACTGGCACAAGTTTGTTCTATGCAACTGGCACAAGTTTATTTGACGCAACTGGCACAAGTTTTCTCGACGCAACTAGCACAAGTTTGTTCGCCGTAACTGGCACAAGTTTGTTCGACGCCACTGGCACAAGTTTGTTCGACGCACCTGGCACAAGTTTGTTTGACGCAACTGGCACAAGTTTGTTTGACACAACTGGCACAAGTTTGTTTTCTGCAACTGGCACAAGTTTGTTCTGCGCAACTGGCATAAGTTTGTTCTATGCAACTGGCACTAGTTTGTTCTACGAAACTGGCATAAGTTTGTTTGACGCAACTGGCACAAGTTTGTTCTACGCAACTGGCACAAGTTTGTTCGACACAACTGGCACAAGTTTGTTCTACGCAACTGGCACAAGTTTGTTGGACACAACTGGCACAAGTTTGTTTGACGCAACTGGCACAAGTTTGTTCTACACAACTGGCACAAGTTTGTTCTTCGCAACTGGCACAAGTTTGTTCTACGCAACTATTACAAGTTTGTTGTACACAACTGGCACAAGTTTGTTTGACACAACTGGCACAAGTTTGTTCTACGCAAATGGCAAAAGTTTGTTCTATGCATCTGGCACAAGTTTGTTCTATGCAACTGGCACTAGTTTGTGCTACGCAACTGGCTCAAATTTGTTTGACGCAACTGGCACAAGTTTGTTCGACGCAAGTGGCGCAAGTTTGTTCGACGTAACTGGCACAAGTTTGTTCGACACAACTGGCACAAGTTTGTTCGACGCAACTGGTACAAGTTTGTTTAACATAACTGGCACAAGTTTGTTCGACCTAACTGGCACAAGTTTGTTTGACACAACTGGCACAAGTTTGTTCGACGCAACTGGCACAAGTTTGTTCGACGCAACTGGCAAAAGTTTGTTTGACGCAACTGGCACAAGTTTGTTTGACGCAACGGGCACAAGTTTGTTTGGTGCAACTGGCACAAGTTTGTTTGACGCAACTGGCACAAGTTTGTTCGAATCAACTGGCACAACTTTGTTTGACGCAACTGACACAAGTTTGTTCGTCGCAACTGGCACAAGTTTGTTTGACACAACTGGCACAAGGTTGTTCTATGCAACTGGCACAAGTTTGTTCGACGCAACTGGCAAAAGTTTGTTTGACGCAACTGGCACATGCTTGTTTGACAAAACTGGCACAAGTTTGTTCTAAGCAACTGGCACAAGTTTGTTCGACGGAACTGGCGCAAGTTTGTTCGACGCACCTGGCACAAGTTTGTTCGACGCAACTGACACAAGTTTCTTCGACGCAGCTGGTACAAGTTTGTTCGACGTAACTGGCACAAGTTTGTTCGACCTAACTGGCACAAGTTTGTTTGACACAACTGGCACAAGTTTGTTCGACGCAATTGGCACAAGTTTGTTTGACTCAACTGGCAAAAGTTTGTTCGACGCAACTGGCACAAGGTTGTTCTACGCAACTGGCACAAGTTTGTTCTATGCAACTAGCACAAGTTTGTTTGACGCAACTGGCATAAATTTGTTAGATGCAACTGGCCCAAGTTTGTTCGAAGCAACTGGCACAAGTTTTTTCGACGAAACTGGCACAAGTTTGTTCGCCGTAACTGGCACAAGTTTGTTCGACGCAACTGGCACAAGTTTGTTCGACGCAACTGGCACAAGTTTGTTCTACACAACTGGCACAAGTTTGTTCTATGCAACTGGCACAAGTTTGTTCTACGCAACTGGCACAAGTTTGTTCTGCGCAACTGGCACAAGTTTGTTCTACGCAACTGGCACAAGTTTGTTCTAACCATCAAGCGCAAGTTTGTTCTATCCAACTGGCACTAGTTTGTTCTACGCAACTGGCACAATTTTGTTTGACGCAAGTAGCACAAGTTTGTTCTACCCAACTGACACAAGTTTGTTCGACGCAACTGGCACAAGTTTGTTCTACATAACTGGCACAAATTTGTTTGACACAACTGGCACAAGTTTGTTCTAAGAAACTGGCAGAAGTTTGTTCGAAGCAACTGGCACAAGTTTGTTTGATGCAACTGGCACAAGTTTGTTCTTCGCAAAGTACACAAATTTGTTTGAAACAACTGGCAGAAGTTTGTTCAACTCAACTAGCAGAAGTTTGTTAGAAGCAACTGGCACAAGTTTGTTTGATGCAACTGGCACAAGTTTGTTTGATGCAACTGGCACAAGTTTGTTTGACACAATTGGCACAAGTTTGTTCGACGCAACTGGCCCAAGTTTGTTTGACACAACTGGCACAAGTTTGTTAGACGCAACTGGCACAAGTTTGTTCGACGTAACTGGCATAAGTTTTTTCGACTCAATTGGCACAAGTTTGTTTGACGCAACTGGCACAAGTTTGTTTGACGCAACTGGCACAAGTTTTTTTGACGCAACTGGCACAAGTTTGTTTGATGCAACTGGCACAAGTTTATTTGACGCAACTGGCACAAGTTTTCTCGACGCAACTGGCACAAGTTTGTTCGCTGTAACTGGCACAAGTTTGTTGTATGCAACTGGCACAAGTTTATTTGACGCATCTGGCACAAGTTTTCTCGACGCAACTGGCACAAGTTTGTTCGCCGTAACTGACACAAGTTTGTTCGACGCCACTGGCACAAGTTTGTTCGACGCAACTGGCACAAGTTTGTTTGATGCAACTGGCACAAGTTTGTTTGACACAACTGGCACAAGTTTGTTTTATGCAACTGGCACAAGTTTGTTCTACGCAACTGGCATAAGTTTGTTTTATGCAACTGGCACTAGTTTGTTCTACGCAACTGGCATAAGTTTGTTTGACACAACTGGCACAAGTTTGTTCTACGCAACTGGCACAAGTTTGTTCGACGCAACTGGCACAAGTTTGTTCTACGCAACTGGCACAAGTTTGTTTGACGCAACTGGCACAAGTTTGTTTGACGCAACTGGCACAAGTTTGTTCTACACAAGTGGCACAAGTTTGTTCTACGCAACTGGCACAAGTTTGTTCTACGCAACTCTTACAAGTTTGTTGTACACAACTGGCACAAGTTTGTTTGACACAACTGGCACAAGTTTGATCTACGCAAATTGCAAAAGTTTGTTCTATGCATCTGGCACAAGTTTGTTCTATGCAACTGGCACTAGTTTGTTCTACGCAACTGGCTCAAATTTGTTTGACGCAACTGGCACATGTTTGTTCTACCCAACTGGCACAAGTTTGTTCGACGCAACTGGCACAAGTTTGTTCTACGCAACAGGCACAAGTTTGATTGGCACAACTGGCACAAGTTTGTTCTAAGCAACTGGCACAAGTTTGTTCGACGGAAGTGGCGCAAGTTTGTTCGACGCAACTGGCACAAGTTTGTTCGACGCAACTGGCACAAGTTTGTTCGACGCAACTGGTACAAGTTTGTTTAACATAACTGGCACAAGTTTGTTCGACCCAACTGGCACAAGTTTGTTTGACACAACTGGCACAAGTTTGTTCGACGCAACTGGCACAAGTTTGTTCGACGCAACTGGCAAAAGTTTGTTTGACACAACTGGCACAAGTTTGTTTGACGCAACGGGCACAAGTTTGTTTGATACAACTGGCACAAGTTTGTTTGACGCAACTGGCACAAGTTTGTTCGAATCAACTGGCACAACTTTGTTTGACGCAACTGGCACAAGTTTGTTCGACGCAACTGGCACAAATTTGTTTGACACAACTGGCACAAGGTTGTTCTATGCAACTGGCACAAGTTTGTTCGACGCAACTGGCACAAGTTTGTTTGACGCAACTGGCACATGCTTGTTTGACACAACTGGCACAAGTTTGTTCTAAGCAACTGGCACAAGTTTGTTCAACGGAACTGGCGCAAGTTTGTTCGACGCAACTGGCACAAGTTTGTTCGACGCAACTGACACAAGTTTCTTCGACGCAACTGGTACAAGTTTGTTCGACGTAACTGGCACAAGTTTGTTCGACCTAACTGGCACAAGTTTGTTTGACATAACTGGCACAAGTTTGTTCGACGCAATTGGCACAAGTTTGTTTGACTCAACTGGCAAAAGTTTGTTTGACGCAACTGGCACAAGGTGGTTCTACGCAACTGGCACAAGGTTGTTCTACGCAACATGCACAAGTTTGTTTGATGCAACTGGCATAAGTTTGTTAGATGCAACTGGCCCAAGTTTGTTCGAAGCAACTGGCACAAGTTTTTTCGACTCAATTGGTATAAGTTTGTTTGACGCAACTGGCACAAGTTTCTTTGGCGCAACTGGCACAAGTTTGTTTGACGCAACTGGCACAAGTTTGTTTGACGCAACTGGCACCAGTTTATAGCCACTGGCACAAGTTTATTTGACGCAACTGGCAAAAGTTTTCTCGACGCAAGTGGCACAAGTTTGTTCGCCGTAACTGGCACAAGTTTGTTCGACGCAACTGGCACAAGTTTGTTCGACGCAACTGGCACAAGTTTGTTTGACGCAACTGGCACAAGTTTCTTCGACACAACTGGCATTAGTTTGTTCGACGCAACTGGCACAAGTTTGTTTGACGCAATTGGCGCAAGTTTGTTCTACGCAACTGGCACAAGTTTGTTCTATGCAACTGGCACTAGTTTGTTCTACGCAACTGGCATACGTTTGTTTGACGCAACTGGCACAAGTTTGTTGTATGCAACTGGCACAAGTTTGTTCAACGCAACTGCCACAAGGTTGTTTTACGTAACTGGCACAAGTTTGTTCGACGCAAGTGGCACAAGTTTGCTTGATGCAACTGGCACAAGTTTGTTCTACGCAACTGGCACAAGTTTGTTCGACGCAACTGGCACAAGTTTGTTCTACCCAACTGACACAAGTTTGTTCGATGCAACTGGCACAAGTTTGTTCTACCCAACTGGCCCAAGTTTTTTTGACGCAACTGGCGCAAGTTTGTTAGACGCAACTGGCACAAGTTTGTTTGACGCAACTTGTACAAGTTTGTTTGATGCAACTGGAACAAGTTTGTTTGACGCAAGTGGCACAAGTTTGTTTGACGCAACTGGCACAATTTTGTTTGACGTAAGTAGCACAAGTTTGTTCTACCCAACTGACACAAGTTTGTTCGACGCAACTGGCACAAGTATGTTCAACGCAAAGGACACAAGTTTGTTTGAAACAACTGGCAGAAGTTTGTTCAACTCAAACTGCAGAAGTTTGTTCGAAGCAACTGGCACAAGTTTGTTTCATGCAACTGGCACAAGTTTGTTTGATGCAACTGGCACAAGTTTGTTTGACGCAATTGGCACAAGTTTGTTCGTCGCAACTGGCCCAAGTTTGTTTAACGCAACTGGCACAAGTTTGTTAGACGCAACTGGCACAAGTTTGTTCGACGTAACTGGCATAAGTTTTTTCGACTCAATTGGCACAAGTTTGTTTGACGCAACTGGTACAAGTTTGTTTGACGCAACTGGCACAAGTTTTTTTGACGCAACTGGCACAAGTTTGTTTGATGCAACTGGCACAAGTTTATTTGACGCAACTGGCACAAGTTTTCTCGACGCAACTGGCACAAGTTTGTTTGCTGTAACTGGCACAAGTTTGTTCTATGCAACTGGCACAAGTTTATTTGACGCAACTGGCACAAGTTTTCTCGACGCAACTGGCACAAGTTTGTTCGCCGTAACTGGCACAAGTTGGTTCGACGCCACTGGCACAAGTTTGTTCGACGCAACAGGCACAAGTTTGTTTGACGCAATTGGCACAAGTTTGTTTGACGCAACTGGCACAAGTTTGTTTTATGCAACTGGCACAAGTTTGTTCGACGTAACTGGCATAAGTTTGTTCTATGCAACTGGCACTAGTTTGTTCTATGCAACTGGCATAAGTTTGTTTGACGCAACTGGCAAAAGTTTGTTCGATGTAATTGTCATAAGTTTTTTCGACACAACTGGCTCAAGTTTGTTTGACGCAAGAGGCACATGTTTGTTTTGACGCAACTGGCACAAGTTTGTACGATGCATCTAGCACAAGTTTGTTTGACGCAACTGGCAAAAGTTTCTTCGACGCAACTGACACAACTTTGTTCGATGCAACTGGCACAAGTTTGTTTGATGCAATTGGCACAAGTTTGTTCTACGCAACTGGCACAAGTTTGTTCTATGCAACTGGCACTAGTTTGTTCTACGCAACTGGCATAAGTTTGTTCGACACAACTGGCACAAGTTTTTTCGACGCAACTGTACACAACTTTGTTCGACGCAACTGGCACAAGTTTGTTCGATGCAACAGCACAAATTTGTTATACGCAACTGGCACAAGTTTTTTCGACGCAACTGGCACAAGTTTGTTCAATGCAACTGGCACAAGTTTGTTCGACGTAACGGCACAAGTTTGTTCGACACAACTGGCACAAGTTTGTTTGACGCAACTGGTAAAAGTTTGTTTAACGCAACTGGCACAAGTTTGTTCGACCCAACTGGCAAAAGTTTGTTACACACAACTGGCACAAGTTTGTTCGACGCAACTGGCACAAGTTTGTTTGACGCAACTGGCACAAGTTTGTTTGACGCAACTGGCACAAGGTTGTTCTACTCAACTGGCACACGTTTGTTTGATGCAACTGGCACAAGTTTCTTCGGCGCAACTGGCACAAGTTTATTCAACGCAACGGCACAAGTTTGAAGAGACGCAACTGGCACAAGTTTGTTCGACGCAACTGGCACAAGTTTCTTCGACACAACTGGCACAAGTTTGTTTGACGCAACTGGCACAAGTTTGTTCAACTCAATTGGCAAAAGTTTGTTTGACGCAACTGGAACAAGTTTATTTGACGCAACTGGCACAAGTTTGTTTGACGCAACAGGCACAAGTTTATTTGACGCAACTGGCACAATTTTTCTCGACGAAACTGGCACAAGTTTGTTCGCCGTAACTGGCACAAGTTTGTTCGACACAACTGGCACAAGTTTGTTCGACGCAACTGGCACAAGTTTGTTCTACACAACTGGCACAAGTTTGTTCTATGGAACTGGCACAAGTTTGTTCTACGCAATTGGCACAAGTTTGTTCTACGCAACTGGCACAAGTTTGTTCTACGCAACTGGCACAAGTTTGTTCTACGCATCAGGCACAAGTTTGTTCTATCCAACTGGCACTAGTTTGTTCTACACAACTGGCACAATTTTGTTTGACGCAAGTTGCACAAGTTTGTTCTACTCAACTGACACAAGTTTGTTCGACGCAACTGGCACAAGTTTGTTCTACACAAAGGACACAAGTTTGTTTGAAACAACTGGCAGAAGTTTGTTCAACTAAACTGGCAGAAGTTTGTTCGAAGCAACTGGCACAAGTTTGTTTGATGCAAGTGGCACAAGTTTGTTCTACGCAAAGTACACAAGTTTGTTTGAAACAACTGGCAGAAGTTTGTTCAACTCAACTGGCAGAAGTTTGTTCGAAGCAACTGGCACAAGTTTGTTTGATGCAACTGGCACAAGTTTGTTTGATGCAACTGGCACAAGTTTGTTTGACACAATTGGCACAAGTTTGCTCGTCGCAACAGGCCCAAGTTTGTTTGACGCAACTGGCACAAGTTTGTTAGACGCAACTGGCACAAGTTTGTTCGACGTCATTGGCATTAGTTTTTTCGACTCAATTGGCACAAGTTTGTTTGACGCAACTGGCACAAGTTTGTTTGACGCAACTGGCACAAGTTTTTTTGACACAACTGGTACAAGTTTGTTTGATGCAACTGGCACAAGTTTATTTGACGCAAGTGGCACAAGTTTTCTCGACGCAACTGGCACAAGTTTGTTCGCTGTAACTGGCACAAGTTTGTTCTATGCAACTGGCACAAGTTTATTTGACGCAACTGGCACAAGTTTTCTCGACGCAACTGGCACATGTTTGTTCGCCGTAACTGGCACAAGTTTGTTCGACGCCACTGGCACAAGTTTGTTCGACGCAACTGGCACAAGTTTGTTTGACGCAACTGGCACAAGTTTGTTTGACGCAACTGGCACAAGTTTGTTTTATGCAAATGGCACAAGTTTGTTCTACGCAACTGGCATAAGTTTGTTCTATGCAACTGGCACTAGTTTGTTCTACGCAACTGGCATAAGTTTGTTTGACGCAACTGGCACAAGTTTGTTCTACGCAACTGGCACAAGTTTGTTCGACGCAACTGGCACAAGTTTGTTCTACGCAACTGGCACAAGTTTGTTGGACGCAACTGGCACAAGTTTGTTTGACGCAACTGGCACAAGTTCGTTCTACACAACTGGCACAAGTTTGTTCTACGCAACTGGCACAAGTTTGTTCTACGCAAATCTTACAAGTTTGTTGTACATAACTGGCACAAGTTTGTTTGACACAACTGGCACAAGTTTGTTCTACGCAAATGGCACAAGTTTGTTCTATGCATCTGGCACAAGTTTGTTCTATGCAACTGGCACTAGTTTGTTCTACACAACTGGCTCAAATTTGTTTGACGCAACTGGCACATGTTTGATCTACCCAACTGGCACAAGTTTGTTCGACGCAACTCTCACAAGTTTGTTCTACGCAACTGGCACTAGTTTGATTGACACAACTGGCACAAGTTTGTTCTAAGCAACTGGCACAAGTTTGTTCGACGGAAGTGGCGCAAGTTTGTTCGACGCAACTGGCACAAGTTTGTTCGACGCAACTGGCACAAGTTTATTCGACGAAACTGGTACAAGTTTGTTTAACATAACTGGCACAAGTTTGTTCGACCCAACTGGCACAAGTTTGTTTGACACAACTGGCACAAGTTTGTTCGACGCCACTGGCACAAGTTTGTTTGACACAACTGGCAAAAGTTTGTTTGACGCAACTGGCACAAGTTTGTTTGACGCAATGAGCACAAGTTTGTTTGATGCAACTGGCACAAGTTTGTTTGACGCAACTGGCACAAGTTTGTTCGACTCAACTGGCACAACTTTGTTTGACGCAACTGGCACAAGTTTGTTCGACGCAACTGGCACAAGTTTCTTTGACACAACTGGCACAAAGTTGTTCTATGCAACTGGCACAAGTTTGTTCGACGCAACTGGCACAAGTTTGTTTGACGCAACTGGCATATGCTTGTTTGACACAACTGGCACAAGTTTGTTCTAAGCAACTGGCACAAGTTTGTTCGACGGAACTGGCGCAAGTTTGTTCGACGCAACTGGCACAAGTTTGTTTGACGCAACTGACACAAGTTTCTTCGACGTAACTGGTACTAGTTTGTTCGACGTAACTGGCACAAGTTTGTTTGACGCAACTGGCACAAGTTTGTTTGACACAACTGGCACAAGTTTGTTCGACGCAATTGGCACAAGTTTGTTTGACTCAACTGGCAAAAGTTTCTTTGACGCAACTGGCACAAGGTTGTTCTACGCAACATGCACAAGTTTGTTCTATGCAACTGGCACAAGTTTGTTTGACACAACTGGCATAAGTTTGTTAGATGCAACTGGCCCAAGTTCGTTCGAAGCAACTGGCACAAGTTTTTTCGACTCAATTGGTATAAGTTTGTTTGACGCAACTGGCACAAGTTTGTTTGGCGCAACTGGCACAAGTTTGTTTGACGCAACTGGCACCAGTTTATAGCAACTGGCACAAGTTTATTTGACGCAACTGGCACAAGTTTTCTCGACGCAAGTGGCACAAGTTTGTTCACCGTAACTGGCACAAGTTTGTTCGACGCAACTGGCACAAGTTTGTTCGACGCAACTGGCACAAGTTTGTTTGACGAAACTGGCACAAGTTTCTTCGACGCAACTGGCACTAGTTTGTTCGACGCAACTGGCACAAGTTTGTTTGACGCAATTGGCACAAGTTTGTTCTACGCAACTGGCACAAGTTTGTTCTATGCAACTGGCACTAGTTTGTTTTACGCAACTGGCATAAGTTTGTTTGACGCAACTGGCACAAGTTTGTTCTATGCAACTGGCACAAGTTTGTTCAACGCAACTGCCACAAGGTGGTTTTACGTAACTGGCACAAGTTTGTTCGACGGAACTGGCACAAGTTTGTTCGACGCAACTGGCACAAGTTTGTTCTACCCAAATGACACAAGTTTGTTCGAGGCAACTGGCACAAGTTTGTTCTACCCAACTGGCTCAAGTTTTTTTGACGCAACTGGCACAAGTTTGTTAGACGCAACTGGCAGAAGTTTGTTTGACGCAACTTGTACAAGTTTGTTTGATGCAACTGGCACAAGTTTGTTTGACGCAACTGGCACAAGTTTGTTTGACGCAACTGGCACAAGTTTGTTCGACGCAACTGGCACAAGTTTGTTTGACTCAACTGGCACAAGTTTGTTTGACGCAACTGGCACAAGTTTGTTCAACGCAACTGCCACAAGGTTGTTCTACGTAACGGGCACATGTTTGTTCGACGCAACTGGCACAAGTTTGCTTGACGCAACTGGCACAAGTTTGTTCTATGCAACTGGCACAAGTTAGTTCGACGCAACTGACACAAGTTTGTTCTACCCAACTGACACAAGTTTGTTCTACCAAACTGGCCCAAGTTTTTTTGACGCAACTGGCACAAGTTTGTTAGACGCAACTGGCACAAGTTTGTTTGACGCAACTTGTACAAGTTTGTTTGATGCAACTGGCACAAGTTTGTTTGACGCAACTGGCACAAGTTTGTTTGACGCAACTGGCACAAGTTTGTTCGATGCAACTGGCACAAGTTTGTTTGACTCAACTGGCACAAGTTTGTTTGACGCAACTGGCACAAGTTTGTTTGACGCAACTGGCACAAGGTTGTTCTACGCAACTGGCACAAGTTTGTTCTATGCAACTGGCACAAGTTTGTTTGACGCAAGTAGCACGAGTTTGTTCTACCCAACTGGCACAAGTTTGTTCGACGCAACGGCACAAGTTTGTTAGACGCAACTGGCACAAGTTTGTTCGACGCAACTCTCACAAGTTTGTTCGACGCAACTGGCACAAGTTTGTTTGACGCAACTGGCACAAGTTTGTTCAACTCAATTGGCAAAAGTTTGTTTGACGCAACTGGAACAAGTTTATTTGACGCAACTGGCACAAGTTTGTTTGGTGCAACAGGCACAAGTTTATTTGACGCAACTGGCACAATTTTTCTCGACGAAACTGGCACAAGTTTGTTCGCCGTAACTGGCACAAGTTTGTTCGACGCAACTGGCACAAGTTTGTTCGACGCAACTGGCACAAGTTTGTTCTACACAACTGGCACAAGTTTGTTCTATGCAACTGGCACAAGTTTGTTTGATGCAACTGGCACAAGTTTGTTTGTCGCAACTGGCACAAGTTTGTTCTACGCATCAGACGCAAGTTTGTTCTATCCAACTGGCACAAGTTTGTTCTACGCAACTGGCACAATTTTGTTTGACGCAAGTAGCACAAGTTTGTTCTACCCAACTGACACAAGTTTGTTCGACGCAACTGGCACAAGTATGTTCTACGCAAAGGACACAAGTTTGTTTGAAACAACTGGCAGAAGTTTGTTCAACTCAACTGGCAGAAGTTTGTTCGAAGCAACTGGCACAAGTTTGTTTGATGCAACTGGCACAAGTTTGTTCTACGCAAAGGACACAAGTTTGTTTGAAACAACTGGCAGAAGTTTGTTCAACTCAACTGGCAGAAGTTTGTTCGAAGCAACTGGTACAAGTTTGTTTGATGCAACTGGCACAAGTTTGTTTGATGCAACTGGCACAAGTTTGTTTGACGCAATTGGCACAAGTTTGTTCGTCGCAACTGGCCCGAGTTTGTTTGACGCAACTGGCACAAGTTTGTTAGACGCAACTGGCACAAGTTTGTTCGACGTAACTGGCATAAGTTTTTTCGACTCAATTGGCACAAGTTTGTTTGACGCAACTGGCACAAGTTTGTTTGACGCAAGTGGCACAAGTTTTTTTGACGCAACTGGCACAAGTTTGTTTGTTGCAACTGGCACAAGTTTGTTTGACGCAACGGGCACAAGTTTGTTATATGCAACTGGCAAAAGTTTGTCTGACGCAACTGGCACAAGTTTGTTCGACTCAACTGGCACAACTTTGTTTGACGCAACTGGCACAAGTTTGTTCGACGCAACTGGCACAAGTTTTTTTGACACAACTGGCACAAGGTTGTTCTATGCAACTGGCACAAGTTTGTTCGACGCAACTGGCACAAGTTTGTTTGACGCAACTGGCACATGCTTGTTTGACACAACTGGCACAAGTTTGTTCTAAGCAACTGGCACAAGTTTGTTCGATGGAACTGGCGCAAGTTTGTTCAACGCAACTGGCACAAGTTTGTTCGACACAACTGACACAAGTTTCTTCGACGCAACTGGTACAAATTTGTTCGACGTAACTGGCACAAGTTTGTTCGACCTAACTGGCACAAGTTTGTTTGACACAACTGGCACAAGTTTGTTCGACGTAATTGGCACAAGTTTCTTTGACTCAACTGGCAAAAGTTTGTTTGACGCAACTGGCACAAGGTTGTTCTACGCAACATGCACAAGTTTGTTCTACGCAACTTGCACAAGTTTGTTTGATGCAACTGGCATAAGTTTGTTAGATGCAACTGGCCCAAATTTGTTCGAAGCAACTGGCACAAGTTTTTTCGACTCAATTGGTATAAGTTTGTTTGACGCAACTGGCACAAGTTTGTTTGGCGCAACTGTCACAAGTTTGTTTGACGCAACTGTCACAAGTTTGTTTGACGCAACTGGCACCAGTTTATAGCAACTGGCACAAGTT
This sequence comes from Macrobrachium rosenbergii, assembly GCA_039081455.1. Taxonomy (NCBI): domain Eukaryota; kingdom Metazoa; phylum Arthropoda; class Malacostraca; order Decapoda; family Palaemonidae; genus Macrobrachium; species Macrobrachium rosenbergii. The sequence goes on along the minus strand of JANJGK010000156.1, from coordinate 931,072 downwards.
TATTTGACGCAACTGGCACAAGTTTTCTCGACGCAAGTGGCACAAGTTTGTTCGCCGTAACTGGCACAAGTTTGTTCGACGCAACTGGCACAAGCTTGTTCGATGCAACTGGCACAAGTTTGTTTGATGCAACTGGCATAAGTTTCTTCGACGCAACTGGCACTAGTTTGTTCGACGCAAATGGCTCGAGTTTGTTTGACGCAATTGGCACAAGTTTGTTCTACGCAACTGGCACAAGTTTGTTCTATGCAACTGGCACTAGTTTGTTCTACGCAACTGGCATAAGTTTGTTTGAAATGACTGGCAACAGGTTTGTTCTATGCAACTGGCACAAGTTTGTTCAACGCAACTGCCACAAGGTTGTTTTACGTAACTGGCACAAGTTTGTTCGACGCAACTGGCACAAGTTTGCTTGACGCAACTGGCACAAGTTTGTTCTACGCAACTGGCTCAAGTTTGTTCGACGCAACTGGCACAAGTTTGTTCTACCCAACTGGCCAAAGTTTTTTTGATGCAACTGGCACAAGTTTGTTAGACGCAACTGGCACAAGTTTGTTTGACGCAACTTGTACAAGTTTGTTTGATGCAACTGGCACAAGTTTGTTTGACGCAACTGGCACAAGTTTGTTTGACGCAACTGGCACAATTTTGTTTGACGCAAGTAGCACAAGTTTGTTCTACCCAACTGACACAAGTTTGTTCGATGCAACTGGCACAAGTTTGTTCAACGCAACTGCCACAAGGTTGTTCTATGTAACTGGCACAAGTTTGTTCGACGCAACTGGCACAAGTTTGCTTGAGGCAACTGGCACAAGTTTGTTCTACGCAACTGGCACAAGTTTGTTCGACGCAACTGTCACAAGTTTGTTCTACCCAATTGGCCCAAGTTTTTTTGACGCAACTGTCACAAGTTTGTTAGACGCAACTGGCACAAGTTTGTTTAACGCAACTTGTACAAGTTTGTTTGATGCAACTGGCACAAGTTTGTTTAACGCAACTGGCACAAGTTTGTTTGACGCAACTGGCAGAAGTTTGTTCGACGCAACTGGCACAAGTTTGTTTGACTCAACTGGCACAAGTTTGTTTGACGCAACTGGCACAAGTTTGTTTGACGCAACTAGCACAAGGTTGTTCTACGCAACTGGCACAAGTTTGTTCTATGCAACTGGCACAAGTTTGTTTGACGCAACTGGCACAAGTTTGTTCTACACAACTGGCACAAGTTTGTTCTACGCAACTGGCACAAGTTTGTTGTACACAACTGGAACAAGTTTGTTTGACACAACTGGCACAAGTTTGTTCTGCACAAATGCCAAAACTTTGTTCTACGCATCCGGCACACTTTTGTTCTATACAACTGGCACTAGTTTGTTGTATGCAACTGGCACAAATTTGTTTGACGTAACTGGCACGTTTGTTTTACCCAACTGGCACAAGTTTGTTCGACGCAACTGGCAAGAGTTTGTTCTACATAACTGGCACAAATTTGTTTGACACAACTGGCAAAAGTTTGTTCTAAGAAACTGGTACAAGCTTGTTCGACGCAACTGGCGCTAGTTTGTTCGACGCAACTGGCACAAGTTTGTTCGACGCAACTGGCACAAGTTTGTTCGACGCAACTGGTGCAAGTTTGTTTCACTTAACTGGCACAAGTTTGTTCAACCCAACTGGCATAATTTTGTTTGACACAACTGGCACAAGTTTGTTCGACGCAACTGGCACAAGTTTGTTTGACGCAACTGGCACAATGTTCTTCTACGCAACATGCACAAGTTTGTTCTACGCAACTGGCACAAGTTTGTTTGACGCAACTGGCACAAGTTTGTTCTATGCCACTGGCACTAGTTTGTTCGATGCAACTGGCACAAGTTTGTTCGACGCAACTGGCACAAGTTTGTTCGATGCAACTGGCACAAGTTTGTTAGACACAACTGGCACAAGTTTGTTTGACGCAACTGGCACAAGTTTTTTCGACTCAATTGGCACAAGTTTGTTTGACGCAACTGGCACAAGTTTGTTTGACGCAACTGGCACAAGTTTGTTTGTCGCAACTGGCACAAGTTTGTTTGACGTAACTGGCACAAGTTTATTTGACGCAACTGGCACAACTTTTCTCGACGCAACTGGCACAAGTTTGTTCGCCGTGACTGGCACAAGTTTGTTTGACGGAACTGGCACAAGTTTTTTTGACGTAACTGGCAAAGTTTTCTCGACGCAACTGGCACAAGTTTGTTTGACGCAACTGGCACAAGTTTCTTCGACGCAACTGGCACAAGTTTGTTTGACGCAAATGGCACAAGTTTGGTTGACACAATTGGCACAAGTTTGTTCTACTTAACTGGCACAAGTTTGTTCTATGCAATGGCACTAGTTTGTTTTACGCAACTGGCACAAGTTTGTTGTATGCAACTGGCACAAGTTTTCTCGACACAAGTGGCACAAGATTCTTCGCCGTAACTGGCACAAGTTTGTTCGACGCAACTGGCACAAATTTGTTCGACGCAACTAGCACAAGTTTGTTTGATGCAACTGGCACAAGTTTCTTCGACGCAACTGGCAAAAGTTTGTTTGACGCAACTGGCACAAGTTTGGTTGACACAATTGGCACAAGTTTGTTCTACTTAACTGGCACAAGTTTGTTCTATGCAACTGGCACTAGTTTGTTTTACGCAACTGGCATAAGTTTGTTCGACGCAACTGGCACAAGGTTGTTCTACGCAACTAGCACAAGTTTGTTCGACGCAACTGGCACAAGTTTGTTCTACGCAAAGGACACAAGTTTGTTTGAAACAACTGGCAGAAGTTTGTTCAACTCAACTGGCAGAAGTTTGTTCGAAGCAACTGGCACAAGTTTGTTTGATGCAACTATCACAAGTTTGTTCTACGCAAAGGACACAAGTTTGTTTGAAACAACTGGCAGAAGTTTGTTCAACTCAACTGGCAGAAGTTTGTTCGAAGCAACTGGCACAAGTTTGTTTGATGCAACTGGCACAAGTTTGTTTGATGCAACTGGCACAAGTTTGTTTGACGCAATTGGAACAAGTTTGTTCGTCGAAACTGGCCCAAGTTTGTTTGACACAACTGGCACAAGTTTGTTAGACGCAACTGGCACAAGTTTGTTTGACGTAACTGGCATAAGTTTTTTCGACTCAATTGGCACAAGTTTGTTTGATGCAACTGGCACAAGTTTGTTTGACATAAGTTTGTTTGATGCAACTGGCACAAGTTTATTTGACGCAACTGGTACAAGTTTTCTCGACGCAACTGGCACAAGTTTGTTCGCTGTAACTGGCACAAGTTTGTTCTATGCAACTGGCACAAGTTTATTTGAAGCAACTGGCACAAGTTTTCTCGACGCAACTGGCACAAGTTGGTTCGCCATAACTGGCACAAGTTTGTTCGACGCCTCTGGCACAAGTTTGTTCGACGCAACTGGCACAAGTTTCTTTGACGCAACTGGCACAAGTTTGTTTGACGCAACTGGCACAAGTTTGTTTTATGCAACTGGCACAAGTTTGTTCTGCGCAACTGGCATAAGTTTGTTCTATGCAACTGGCACTAGTTTGTTCTACGCAACTGGCATAAGTTTGTTTGATGCAACTGGCACAAGTTTGTTCGATGTAATTGGCACAAGTTTTTTCGCAACTGGCACAAGTTTGTTTGACGCAAGAGGCACAAGTTTGTTTGACGCAACTGGCACAAGTTTGTACGATGCAACTAGCACAAGTTTGTTTGACGCAACTGGCAAAAGTTTCTTCGACGTAACTGGCACAACTATGTTCGATGCAACTGGCACAAGTTTGTTCGACGCAACTGGCACAAGTTTGTTCGATGAAACTGGCACGAGTTTGTTCGATGCAACTGGCACAAGTTTGTTTAACGCAACTGGCACAAGTTTGTTCGACCCAACTGGCACAAGTTTGTTTGACGCAACTGGCACAAGTTTGTTTGACGCAACTGGTACAAGTTAGTTTGACGCAACTGGCACAAGTTTGTTTGACGCAACTGGCACAAGGTTGTTCTACGCAACTGGCACAAGTTTGTTCTACGCAACTGGCACAAGTTTGTTTGACGCACCTGGCACAAGTTTGTTCTATGCAACTGGCACAAGTTTGTTCTACCCAACTGACACAAGTTTGTTCAATGCAACTGGCACAAGTTTGTTCTACGCAACTGACACAAGTTTGTTTGACAAAACTGGCAGAAGTTTGTTCAACGCAACTGGCACAAGTTTGTTCTATGCAAAGGACACAAGTTTGTTTGAAACAACTGGCAGAAGTTTGTTCAACTCAACTGGCAGAAGTTTTTTCGATGCAACTGGCACAAGTTTGTTTGACGCAAGAGGCACAAGTTTGTTTGACGCAACTGGCACAAGTTTGTACGATGCAACTAGCACAAGTTTGTTTGACGCAACTGGCAAAAGTTTCTTCGACGCAACTGGCACAACTATGTTCGATGCAACTGGCACAAGTTTGTTTGATGCAATTGGCACAAGTTTGTTCTACGCAACTGGCACAAGTTTGTTCTATACAACTGGCACTAGTTTGTTCTACGCAACTGGCATAAGTTTGTTCGACGCAACTGGCACAAGTTTTTTCGACGCAACCGTACACAAGTTTGTTCGACGCAACTGGCACAAGTTTGTTCGACTCAACTGGCACAAGTTTGTTCGACGCAACAGCACAAATTTGTTATACGCAACAGCACAAGTTTGTTATACGCAACTGGCACAAGTTTGTTCGACGCAACTGGCACAAGTTTGTTCAACGTAACTGGCACAAGTTTGTTCGACGTAACGGCACAAGTTTGTTCGACGCAACTGGCACAAGTTTGTTCGACGCAACTGGTACAAGTTTGTTTAACGCAACTGGCACAAGTTTCTTCGACCCAACTGGCAAAAGTTTGTTAGACACAACTGGCACAAGTTTGTTCGACGCAACTGGCACAAGATTGTTTGACGCAACTGGCACAAGTTTGTTTGACGCAACTGGCACAAGGTTGTTCTACGCAACTGACACACGTTTGTTCTACTCAACTGGCACACGTTTGTTTGATGCAACTGGCACAAGTTTCTTCGACGCAACTGGCACAAGTTTGTTCGACGCAACGGCACAAGTTTGTTAGACGCAACTGGCACAAGTTTGTTCGACGCAACTGGCACAAGTTTCTTCGACACAACTGGCACAAGTTTGTTTGACGCAACTGGCACAAGTTTGTTCAACTCAATTGGCAAAAGTTTGTTTGACGCAAATGGAACAAGTTTATTTGACGCAACTGGCACAAGTTTTTTTGACGCAACAGGCACAAGTTTATTTGATGCAACTGGCACAATTTTTCTCGACGAAACTGGCACAAGTTTGTTCGCCGTAACTGGCACAAGTTTGTTCGACGCAACTGGCACAAGTTTGTTCGACGCAACTGGCACAAGTTTGTTCTACACAACTGGCACAAGTTTGTTCTATGCAACTGGCACAAGTTTGTTCTACGCAACTGGCACAAGTTTGTTCTACGCAACTGGCACATGTTTGTTCTACGCAACTGGCACAAGTTTGTTCTACGCATCAGGCACAAGTTTGTTCTATCCAACTGACACTAGTTTGTTCTACGCAACTGGCACAATTTTGTTTGACGCAAGTAGCACAAGTTTGTTCTACCCAACTAACACAAGTTTGTTCGACGCAACTGGCACAACTTTGTTCTACGCAAAGGACACAAGTTTGTTTGAAACAACTGGCAGAAGTTTGTTCAACTCAACTGGCAAAAGTTTGTTCTAAGCAACTGGCACAAGTTTGTTTGATGCTGTCAATGGAATACTTTTGAAATAAGGCCCTTGGTTCGTTTAATGAGCAACCATTTATGATAGATACAATGATAGATTAAGTGTATCTTTAGATGTATCTTAAATAACCTGTAGAAATACCACAATCCTAATAAGGTCAAAAGAATAAACAAGTCAGAAATTATAATAAATATTATTCACAAATAACAAGACCTTTATATAAAGACAATTTTAATGTAATTTCAGAGTAAAGATATACTCGACCGACACCAAAGATGCAGAACCTGGGTATTAATAATTTCAGCTGCCGTTAATTAACTAGTATATTGCGGACAAGATGATGAGCAAACGTAAGTGGCTTAGGAGTATAAATAATTTCAGTTGTCGCTAGTTAACTGGGGAAATTCCGACATGGTACTGATCACGAAGAAATGATGATCAAAGTAATTTATCGACAGTCGACAGTTGAAGAAACCAGCACGGCTACTTCAGCTCAAGAGTTAAGACCACATAAAAACAAATGGCTGGAATAGAAATTTTATAAAAATCAGATATATGTTAAATTATAACTAATGATATTTCTATCCACAAAAATTATTACTAATTCACAATAAACCCTTCACAGCACTAAAATGTTTAACACTTCAGTTCACAAAATTTATATATATAATCAATTTAACAAAAATACACTCCACCTGGAACTCACGGTATGCATGGTATGAAAGCACAGGCCAGAATGAGGCATTGGAAAATAACCACCAACAAAGTAGTTTGATAATTTGTAGAAGATTATCCCCTTACAATAACTCCCCAATTGAATAAAATTTTCGTAGAAAATTTTGAACAATCTTTACAAATTATTTACAACGACTTAACATATCAGCTCCCACATTTTCACTACCCTTAATATACTCAACAGAAAAAGTATACCCTTGTAAAGCTAAAGCCCACCTCATTAAACGGTCGTTGGCATTTTTCATCTTATTTAAATATAGCAAAGGTTGATGATCAGTTTGAACTATGAACTCTTTACCCAATAAATATTGCTTGAACTTATTCACGGCCCAAACTAAGGATAGACATTCTTTCTCTATCGAAGAGTATCTCTTCTCTCTGTCTAGCAATTTACGACTGTCATAAGCAATGGGCATTTTCATATCACCAACTTCCTGTAGGAGAACACATCCAAGACCATCATTAGAGGCATCAGTTCTCAGGTAAAATACTTTAGAAAAATCAGGTAAAGTGAGAATAGGCTTATTCACTAGCTTTTCCTTCAATTGTTGAAAACTATGTATCTGTTCAGGTGACCATTCTAGTTTATTAGGGCTGTTCTTCTTAAGTAACTTTGTTAATGGAGCTTGTATTGAACTCAAATTCTCAATAAATTTTCTGTAAAAATTTACTGTTCCAATGAATGATCTTAGCTGTTTCTTGGTGTTAGGAAGAGGCATGTTGCAAATGGAGGTTACTTTGGATTCTAATGGCTGCAATGAATTATTACTCAATTGTAACCCTAAGTATTTGATAACCGAATAGCCAATAAAGCACTTCTTGGGACCAGCAGTTAATCCAAACTCTCTTAATCTTTCAAGTACATTTCTTAAATCGCGAATATGTTCTTCCCAGTTTGAATTATGAATGATTATGTTATCAAAGTAACAACTTGTATTGTCTAATCCTTGCACTACGGATTTCATTAACCTAATAAATGTAGCACTAGCTGTTTTTAACCCAAATGGCATCATTTTGAACTGCATCAAACCATGATGTGTCGCAATAGCTGTATAAGGCTTGGAATCTTCACTCAATGGAATTTGCCAATAACCTTTGGACAAATCTAACTCTGAAAAAATGGTTTTATCCGTAAAGTACGGTAAGGCTTCATCTCTATGTGGCATGGGTTCTGCATCAAAAACCGTAATATCATTTAAACGACGAAAATCTACACATAGCCTCCAACTACCATCATCTTTCCTTACAAAGACTACAGGTGAACAATAAGGTGAAACAGACTTTTCAATTATACCCATTTCAAAAAGTTTACCTATCTCCTCTTCAAATACTTTCTGTAAATGATGTGGTACAGGATATGGTTTTTGTCTAACAGGAATATTATTTACTAGCTTAACTGAATGTTCAATTCCTTTTGCAATACCTGGCTTATCAGTAAAAACATCAGGATATTCAGCAATTAAATCTATCACCTCTTTCTCTTTACCCTTACTAAGATCCGGATTAATGTTTACATTAGAATTAGCACAAACTTCTAAGAAAACTAAATCACAAACATCAGGATTTTCTTCAAGATCTGAAACAACATTACTATCTACAACTTCAACACACCGATTAACATACTGATTAACATACTCATCCCTACGATAAAATTTCTTCAACATGTTAGCATGAAATAGTTTCAATTTACCACTAATATTGATCAGATAATCGACCCCATTAACATGGCATTCATCTACTTTATAAGGACCACGCCACTGCATTATGAACTTATTACTACTCGACGGTAATAAAAGTAATACTTCGTCTCCCACATTAAATTTTCTTTGTTTTGTTTTCCTATCATAGAATTCTTTATAGTTTTTACTACTCAATTTTGCATTAGCTACAGCCAATTTAGCAGTTTCTGCAAGTTTAGATTTTAAATCAAGAACATATTGATAACTAGTTCTAAGTTCAGGATTAATTTCATCATTACTCCATAGTTCATACAAAATTGATATAGGACCTCTTACATTGCGGCCATACAATAACTCAAATGGTGAAAACTTCAATGAATCATGGGGGATTTCTCTATAGGCAAAAAGAACTGGAGGTATAAATCGATCCCATTCTTTAGGATGATCTACACACAACTTCTTAAGAATACTTTTCAAGACGCCATTTAATCGTTCTACTTTCCCATTACAAGCAGTATGATAGGGAGTAGTAAAAAGTGCTTTAATAGATAATAGTCTATTAATTTCTGCCATTAAATCTGATTTGAACTGAGAACCCTGATCTGTCAAGATCTCGCGAGGAATACCCACTCGACAAAATATTTCAACTAAACCCTCAGCAACTGTAATTGTATCAATGTTTCGTAAAGGAATAGCTTCAGGAAAACGTGTTGCACAATCTATTACTGTTAAAATATATCTATGACCTCTATCAGATGTAGGAGATATGGGGCCAATGAGATCAACTGCTATTCTAGAAAAAGGTTCTGACACAATAGGCATCTCTTTCATAGGCACTTTCTTAACACTACCCCTTGTACCAAATTTCTGACATGTTACACATGATCTACAATACCTTATGATATCAGCACTTGCACCCGGCCAAAAGAATTTCTGGAAAACTTTATCTGAAGTTTTGCGATGTGAAAAATGTCCGGCTAAAATGGATTCATGTGCAATGTTTAACACTTTAGTTCTAAATTTCTCAGGAATTACTAACTGTTTCTTACCAACTTCATGTTTTACATTACTTCTAACACATGTTCTATATACTAGACCATTAATTTTCTCATATTTCACTGTCCTAGACTTAACAACAATCTCTTCACCACTAGTTAACTTATCTCGAACTGTTACAAGTGAAGGGCAAACTTCTTGTTCATGAATCAAACTATCCTTGTTTACATTAATATCAATATTATTGAAAGATTGCAAAGGTTGTGCTTGTTGTCTCTGCTTAAGAAACTGAGCTCGAGTCCTAGCCATACAAATATCAGTAACTTCTCTTACCTTTGTATCTGTATCCTGAAAATTGGAATGCAAAGTAGAATCAGGAATAGAAAAACCAGGGGCAGAAACTCCAGGAACTAGACCCAACAACACATCAGTAAATTTGATTGGTGCGGCTATAGCACTCACCCAACCTTTAAAAAATTTACAGTTAAGATAACATCTAACTTTAGGGAAATATTGAGGAACTCCCAAATAATCATAAACTTTGCACAATTTACCTCGTTTGACATTAGAGGGAATCAAACTATCATTGATTATAACAGATGATGCACCTGTATCAAGCATTACTTGGACTGGTTTATCAAACAAAGATCCTTGACCATCTGTAACTACTGTTTGGGGTTTTAGTTCCGTTTCAAATACAAATTGAACTTTATCCGTTTTACAAGATTTGTTTAGACTGTGTTTCTTGAAATTTGCTGGATTGTGATAACAATTTGGTTTTATATGACCTACTTTACCACACTGATGACATTTAACATGACTAAGATCACTGGCTTTTTCTTTACTCTTGTCACTTTCAAACGATTCATTAGACTAACATTTGAGTAGTTTTCTTTTTTCAAATTTCCATGAGCACTCATAAACCTATCTGCAGCTTCAGCTAACTCTAGTGTCTTTGAATACTTCCTCTCTTTCAAAAATACTCTTAGCTCCTTTGGACAATTGCTTAACAGTTGATCACGAATCAGTAAGTCAGATAAAGAATCATAATCTTTATTTACCCTTGAAAGTTCAACCCATTTACTCAAATAGTTTTCCATTCTAGAAACAAGCTGAATGCAAGATTCATCATCTTCAACTACACTCTCCTTAAATTTCTTCCTATATGAATCAACATCAATATGATAAGCTTTAAGAAGGGCTAACTTAAGTTCATCATAATTATCAGATACAGAAGAAGGTAAACCAATGTAAATTCTCAATGCCCTACCACGTAACAAAGTACCTAATAAATATGCATAATCTTCCTTTTTCCATTTGTAAAATACAGCCAATTTCTCAAACCTACTTAAATATGCATCCATTTCATCTTGACCATCTACAAAACATGGAATTTTAGGGATAGACTTCATACTCTCTAGATCTACTGGGCTAGTTTTACATTTATCAGTATTCAATTTTGCTAACGCTAATTCATGCTCTCTAAGTTTATCACGATCGGCCATTTCCAACTCAAATTTTTTCGCCTCCCTTTCTGCAGCACGCTCATCACGTTCTCTCCTTTTCTCTTCAGCCTCTAGTTCTCTCCTTTTCTCTTCAGCCTCTAGTTCTCTCCTTTTCTCTTCAGCCTCTAGTTCTCTCCTTTTTATAACCCTCTCTTGCTCTCTTTCTTGCTTTTCAAGTTCTATTAAGTTCCCGATTTGATCACTAGTCAAACCTAAGGACTGACCTGTCTTCAATAATTCAGCAACATCCATATTAAAAAAATATTACATATGCAAAGAACACTGAATTAAACATTAACATTTATAACTTATACGATGTGTACAAGAAAAATTTAACTGCCTTAGAACTAAAGTAGTCAAATATTCTTAACTTAAAAAAAAATTACTTCCGCAAGCTACGCTAGCTGTACGAAAATTCAGTCGTGTAAGTACCTAAGCAAAACTTGCAATAAACAAAAAGTCTATATTCATCACTGACAGACACGAGTAATTTTAAATATTACTTTAACAACGACATCCACAGCAGTGTCCATTCAGACATAATATTACTAAACCTTAATTAGAATAGAATTTTCAGCTGATAGCCAAGTTATGAGGAAAATTATATGGATAACACCATTAACTTTAACCCAAAACATAAAATAAAATACGTAGGAAAACACTACTCAGTGAAATGATATTTGCCGATTATCGCATGAATAAGTGTAAGGTAACTATGCAGGCGTTATTAAGTTATACTCAATTACTTTGAATTTTAAGTTTCCAAAAATAAAACTGAGGACTTTAAATACTTAATTACCCCCAACTTTAAAGTTCCCACACTTCAATGACGACCATTTAATCAAGCAATAAATATCATTCACGATTCTAGCTTTAAACAAGTGTCACACCATTAACATACCCCATTAAAAAAAAATACCAAGTAGCAAAATAGTAAGTGTACTCACGATGACAGAAATTAATACCACCATTGCATACCGGGACTTACAGGTTCACAAATCCACTATTTGCATAGGAACGGAGTGTACGGTCCATATTAAGGCATGATACCAATATTTGCACATGACCTACAAATAAGAGAAGCATTAATACACATGTTATTTTACAAAATACATCATCCTACTCACTGCGCCAAATGTCAATGGATTGCTTTTGAAATAAGGCCCTTGGTTCGTTTAATGAGCAACCATTTATGATAGATACAATGATAGATTAAGTGTATCTTTAGATGTATCTTAAATAACCTGTAGAAATACCACAATCCTAATGAGGTCAAAAGAATAAACAAGTCAGAAATTATAATAAATATTATTCACAAATAACAAGACCTTTATATAAAGACAATTTTAATGTAATTTCAGAGTAAAGATATACTCGACCGACACCAAAGATGCAGAACCTGGGTATTAATAATTTCAGCTGCCGTTAATTAACTAGTATATTGCGGACAAGATGATGAGCAAACGTAAGTGGCTTAGGAGTATAAATAATTTCAGTTGTCGCTAGTTAACTGGGGAAATTCCGACATGGTACTGATCACGAAGAAATGATGATCAAAGTAATTTATCGACAGTCGACAGTTGAAGAAACCAGCACGGCTACTTCAGCTCAAGAGTTAAGACCACATAAAAACAAATGGCTGGAATAGAAATTTTATAAAAATCAGATATATGTTAAATTATAACTAATGATATTTCCATCCACAAAAATTATTACTAATTCACAATAAAACCTTCACAGCACTAAAATGTTTAACACTTCATTTCACAAAATTTATATATATAATCAATTTAACAAAAATACACTCCACCTGGAACTCACGGTATGCATGGTATGAAAGCACAGGCCAGAATGAGGCATTGGAAAATAACCGGCTCCGTAGTAAACAAAATCCCTTAACCAAAACAAGGTAACTACCAACACAGTATAACTACCAACAAAGTAGTTTGATAATTTGTAGAAGATTATCCCCTTACAGATGCAACTGGCACAAGTTTGTTCTACACAAAGGACACAAGTTTGTTTGAAACAACTGGCAGAAGTTTGTTCAACTCAACTGGCAGAAGTTTGTTTGAAGCAACTGGCACAAGTTTGTTTGATGCAACTGGCACAAGTTTGTTCGTCGCAACTGGCCCAAGTTTGTTTGACGCAACTGGCACAAGTTTGTTAGACGCAACTGGCACAAGTTTGTTCGACGTAACTGGCATAAGTTTTTTCGACTCAATTGGCACAAGTTTGTTTGACGCAACTGGCACAAGTTTGTTTGACGCAACTGGCAGAAGTTTTTTTGACGCAACTGGCACAAGTTTTCTCGACGCAACTGGCACAAGTTTGTTCGCTGTAACTGGCACAAGTTTGTTCTATGCAACTGGCACAAGTTTATTTGACGCAACTGGCACAAGTTTTTTCGACGCAACTGGCACAAGTTTGTTCGCCGTAACTGGCACAAGTTTGTTCGACGCCACTGACACAAGTTTGTTCGACGCAACTGGCACAAGTTTGTTTGACGCAACTGGCACAAGTTTGTTTGACGCAACTGGCACAAGTTTGTTTTATGCAACTGGCACAAGTTTGTTCTACGCAACTGGCATAAGTTTGTTCTATGCAACTGGCACTAGTTTGTTCTACGCAACTGGCATAAGTTTGTTTGACGCAACAGGCACAAGTTTGTTCTACGCAACTGGCACAAGTTTGTTCGACGCAACTGGCACAAGTTTGTTCTACGCAACTGGCACAAGTTTGTTTGACGCAACTGGCACAAGTTTGTTTGACGCAACTGGCACAAGTTTGTTCTACACAACTGGCACAAGTTTGTTCTACGCAACTGGCACAAGTTTGTTCTACGCAACTCTTACAAGTTTGTTGTACACAACTGGCACAAGTTTGTTTGACACAACTGGCACAAGTTTGTTCTACGCAAATGGCAAAAGTTTGTTCTATGCATCTGGCACAAGTTTGTTCTATGCAACTGGCACTAGTTTGTTCTACGCAACTGGCTCAAATTTGTTTGACGCAACTGGCACATGTTTGTTCTACCCAACTGGCACAAGTTTAATCGAGGCAACTGGCACAAGTTTGTTCTACGCAACTGGCACAAGTTTGATTGACACAACTGCCACAAGTTTGTTCGACGGAAGTGGCGCAAGTTTGTTCGACGCAACTGGCACAAGTTTGTTCGACGCAACTGGCACAAGTTTATTCGACGCAACTGGTACAAGTTTGTTTAACATAACTGGCACAAGTTTGTTCGACCCAACTGGCACAAGTTTGTTTGACACAACTGGCACAAGTTTGTTCGACGCAACTGGCACAAGTTTGTTCGACGCAACTGGCAAAAGTTTGTTTGACGCAACTGGCACAAGTTTGTTTGACGCAAAGGGCACAAGTTTGTTTGACGCAACTGGCACAAGTTTGTTTGACGCAACTGGCACAAGTTTGTTCGACTCAACTGGCACAACTTTGTTTGATGCAACTGGCACAAGTTTGTTCGACGCAACTGGAACAAGTTTGTTCGACACAACTGGCACAAGGTTGTTCTATGCAACTGGCACAAGTTTGTTCGACGCAACTGGCACAAGTTTGTTTGACACAACTGGCACATGCTTGTTTGACACAACTGGCACAAGTTTGTTCTAAGCAACTGGCACAAGTTTGTTCGACGGAACTGGCACAAGTTTGTTCGACGCAACTGGCACAAATTTGTTCGACGCAACTGACACAAGTTTCTACGACGCAACTGGTACAAGTTTGTTCGACGTAACTGGCACAAGTTTGTTCGACCTAACTGGCACAAGTTTGTTTGACACAACTGGCACAAGTTTGTTCGACGCAATTGGCACAAGTTTGTTTGACTTAACTGGCAAAAGTTTGTTTGACGCAACTGGCACAAGGTTGTTCTACGCAACATGCACAAGTTTGTTCTACGCAACTGGCACAAGTTTGTTTGACGCAACTGGCATAAGTTTGTTAGATGCAACTGGCCCAAGTTTGTTCGAAGCAACTGGCACAAGTTTTTTCGACTCAATTGGTATAAGTTTGTTTGACGCAACTGGCACAAGTTTGTTTGGCGCAACTGGCACAAGTTTGTTTGACGCAATTGGCACAAGTTTGTTTGACGCAACTGGCACCAGTTTATAGCAACTGGCACAAGTTTATTTGACGCAACTGGCACAAGTTTTGTCGACGCAAGTGGCACAAGTTTGTTCGCCGTAACTGGCACAAGTTTGTTCGACGCAACTGGCACAAGTTTGTTCGACGCAACTGGCACAAGTTTGTTTGACGCAACTGGCACAAGTTTCTTCGACGCAACTGGCACTAGTTTGTTCGACGCAACTGGCACAAGTTTGTTTGACGCAATTGGCACAAGTTTGTTCTACGCAACTGGCACAAGTTTGTTCTATGCAACTGGCACTAGTTTGTTCTACGCAACTGGCATAAGTTTGTTTGACGCAACTGGCACAAGTTTGTTCTATGCAACTGGCACAAGTTTGTTAAACGCAACTGCCACAAAGTTGTTTTACGTAACTGGCACAAGTTTGTTCGACGCAACTGGCACAAGTTTGCTTGACGCAACTGGCACAAGTTTGTTCTTCGCAACTGGCACAAGTTTGTTCGACGCAACTGGCACAAGTTTGTTCTACCCAACTGACACAAGTTTCTTCGATGCAACTGGCACAAGTTTGTTCTACCCTACTGGCCCAAGTTTTTTTGACGCAACTGGCACAAGTTTGTTAGATGCAACTGGCACAAGTTTGTTTGACACAACTTGTACAAGTTTGTTCGATGCAACTGGCACAAGTTTGTTTGACGCAACTGGCACAAGTTTGTTCGACGCAACTGGCACAAGTTTGTTTGACTCAACTGGCACAAGTTTGTTTGACGCAACTGGCACAAGTTTGTTCAACGCAACTGCCACAAGGTTGTTCTACGTAACTGGCACAAGTTTGTTCGACGCAACTGGCATAAGTTTGCTTGACGCAACTGGCACAAGTTTGTTCTACGCAACTGGCACAAGTTTGTTCGACGCAACTGTCACAAGTTTGTTCTACCCAACTGACACAAGTTTGTTCGATTATACTGGCACAAGTTTGTTCTACTCAACTGGCCCAAGTTTTTTTGACGCAACTGGCACAAGTTTGTTAGACGCAAATGGCACAAGTTTGTTTGAGGCAACTTGTACAAGTTTGTTTGATGCAACTGGCACAAGTTTGTTTGACGCAACTGGCACAAGTTTGTTTGATGCAACTGGCACAAGTTTGTTTGAGGCAACTTGTACAAGTTTGTTTGATGCAACTGGCACAAGTTTGTTTGACGCAACTGGCACAAGTTTGTTTGATGCAACTGGCACAAGTTTGTTCGACGCAACTGGCACAAATTTGTTTGACTCTACTGGCACAAGTTTGTTTGACGCAACTGGCACAAGTTTGTTTGACGCAACTGGCACAAGGTTATTCTACGCAACTGGCACAAGTTTGTTCTATGCAACTGGCACAAGTTTGTTCTACTTAACTGGCACAAGTTTGTTCTACGCAACTAGCACAAGTTTGTTCTACGCAACTGGCACAAGTTTGTTGTACACAACTGGTACAAGTTTGTTTGACACAACTGGCACAAGTTTGTTCTACACAAATGGCAAAACTTTGTTCTACGCATCCGGCACACTTTTGTTCTATACAACTGGCACTAGTTTGTTCTATGCAACTGGCACAAATTTGTTTGACGCAACTGGCACATGTTTGTTCTACCCAACTGGCACAAGTTTGTTCGACGCAACTTGCACAAGTTTGTTCTACATAACTGGCACAAATTTGTTTGACACAACTGGCACAAGTTTGTTCTAAGAAACTGGCACAAGTTTGTTCGACGGAAGTGGCGCTAGTTTGTTCGACGCAACTGGCACAAGTTTGTTCGACGCAACTGGCACAAGTTTGTTCGACTCAACTGGTGCAAGTTTGTTTCACGTAACTGGCACAAGTTTGTTCGACCCAACTGGGATAAGTTTGTTTGACACAACTGGCACAAGTTTGTTCGACGCAACTGGCACAAGTTTGTTTGACGCAACTGGCACAATGTTCTTCTACGCAACATGCACAAGTTTGTTCTACGCAACTGGCACAAGTTTGTTTGACGCAACTGGCACAAGTTTGTTCTATGCAACTGGCACTAATTTGTTCGATGCAACTGGCACAAGTTTGTTCGACGCAACTGGCACAAGTTTGTTCGACGCAACTGGCACAAGTTTGTTTGACGCAACTGGCACAAGTTTGTTAGACACAACTGGCACAAGTTTGTTTGAGGCAACTGGCACAAGTTTTTTCGACTCAATTGGCACAAGTTTGTTTGACGCAACTGGCACAAGTTTGTTTGACACAACTGGCACAATTTTGTTTGTCGCAACTGGCACAAGTTTGTTTGACGCAACTGGCACAAGTTTGTTTGACGCAACTGGCACAACTTTTCTCGACGCAACTGGCACAAGTTTGTTCGCCGTGACTGGCACAAGTTTGTTTGACGGAACTGGCACAAGTTTTTTTGACGCAACTGGCACAAGTTTTCTCGACGCAACTGGCACAAGTTGGTTTGACACAACTGGCACAAGTTTCTTCGACGCAACTGGCACAAGTTTGTTTGACGCAACTGGAACAAGTTTGGTTGACACAATTGGCACAAGTTTGTTCTACTTAACCGGCACACGTTTGTTCTATGCAACTGGCACTAGTTTGTTTTACGCAACTGGCACAAGTTTGTTGTATGCAACTGGCACAAGTTTTCTTGACGCAAGTGGCACAAGATTCTTCGCCGTAACTGGCACAAGTTTGTTCGACGCAACTGGCACAAGTTTGTTCGACGCAACTGGCACAAGTTTGTTTGATGCAACTGGCACAAGTTTCTTCGACGCAACCGCCAAAGTTTGTTTGACGCAACTGGCACAAGTTTGGTTGACACAATTGGCACAAGTTTGTTCTACTTAACTGGCACAAGTTTGTTCTATGCAACTGGCACTAGTTTATTTTACGCAACTGGCATAAGTTTGTTCGACGCAACTGACACAAGGTTCTTCTACGCAAATGGCACAAGTTTGTTCTACGCAACTGGCACAAGTTTGTTTGACGCAAATGGCACAAGTTTGTTCTAAGCAACTGACACAAGTTTGTTTGACGCAACTGGCACAAGTTTGTTCTACGCAACTGGCACAAGTTTGTTCTACGCAACTGGCACAAGTTTTTTTGACGCAACTGGCGCAAGTTTGTTTGACGCAACTGGCACAAGTATTTTTGACGCAACTGGCACAACTTTTTTTTTTAAGCAACTGGCAAAAGTTTTCTCGACGCAACTGGCACAAGTTTGTTCGCCATAACTGGCACAAGTTTGTTCGACGCAACTGGCACAAGTTTGTTTCACGTAACTGGCACAAGTTTGTTCGACCCAATTGGCACAAGTTTGTTCGACGCAACTGGCACAAGTTTGTTAGACGCAACTGGCACAAGTTTCTTTGACGCAACTGGCACAAGTTTGTTCGACGCAACTGGCACAAGTTTGTTTGACACAACTGGCACAAGTTTGTTCTACGCAACTGGCACAAGTTTGTTCTACGCAACTGGCACAAGTTTGTTCTACGCAACTGGCACAAGTTTTTTTTAGGCAACTGGCGCAAGTTTGTTTGACGCAACTGGCACAAGTATTTTTGACGCAACTGGCACAATTTTTTTTTTAAGCAACTGGCAAAAGTTTTCTCGACGCAACTGGCACAAGTTTGTTCGCCATAACTGGCACAAGTTTGTTCGACGCAACTGGCACAAGTTTGTTTCACGTAACTGGCACAAGTTTGTTCGACCCAATTGGCACAAGTTTGTTCGACGCAACTGGCACAAGTTTGTTAGACGCAACTGGCACAAGTTTCTTTGACGCAACTGGCACAAGTTTGTTCGACGCAACTGGCACAAGTTTGTTTGACGCAACTGGCACAAGTTTGTTCTACGCAACTGGCACAAGTTTGTTCTACGCAACTGGCACTAGTTTGTTCTATGCAACTGGCATAAGTTTGTTTGACGTAACTGACACATGTTTGTTCAGCGCAACTGGCACAAGTTTGTTCGACGCAACTGACACAAGTTTGTTCGACGCAACTGGTACAAGTTTGTTGGATGCAACTGGCACAAGTTTGTTCGAACCAACTGGCACAAGTTTGTTTGACACAACTGGCACAAGTTTGTTTGACGCAACTGGCACAAGTTTGTATGACGCAACTGGCACAAGTTTGTTTGACGCAACTCGAACAAGGTTGTTCTACGCAACTGGCACAAGTTTGTTCTACGCAACTGGCACAAGTTTGTTTGACGCAACTGGCACAAGTTTGTTCTGCGCAACTGCCACAAGTTTGTACGATGCAACTGGCACAAGTTTGTTCGACGCAACTGGCCCAAGTTTGTTTGACGAAACTGGCACAAGTTTTTTAGACGCAACTGGCACAAGTTTGTTCGACGCAACTGGCACAAATTTTTTCTACTCAATTGGCACAAGTTTGTTTGACGCAACTGGCACAAGTTTTTTTGACGCAACTGGCACAAGTTTGTTCGACGCAACTGGCACAAGTTTGTTTGACGCAACTGGCAGAAGTTTGTTTGACGCAACTGGCACAAGGTTCTTCTACGCAACTGGCACAAGTTTGTTCTACGCAACTGGCACAAGTTTGTTTGACGCAAATGGCACAAGTTTGTTCTAAGCAACTGACACAAGTTTGTTTGATGCAACTGGCACAAGTTTGTTCTACGCAACTGGCACAAGTTTGTTCTACGCAACTGGCACAAGTTTTTTTGACGCAACTGGGGCAAGTTTATTTGACGCAACTGGCACAAGTATTTTTGACGCAACTGGCACAATTTTTTTTTGAAGCAACTGGCAAAAGTTTTCTCGACGCAACTGGCACAAGTTTGTTCGCCATAACTGGCATAAGTTTGTTCGACGCAACTGGCACAAGTTTGTTTCACGTAACTGGCACAAGTTTGTTCGACCCAATTGGCACAAGTTTGTTCGACGCAACTGGCACAAGTTTGTTAGACGCAACTGGCACAAGTTTCTTTGACGCAACTGGCACAAGTTTGTTCAACGCAACTGGCACAAGTTTGTTTGACGCAACTGGCACAAGTTTGTTCTACGCAACTGGCACAAGTTTGTTCTACGCAACTGGCACAAGTTTGTTGTACGCAACTGGCACAAGTTTTTTTGACGCAACTGGCGCAAGTTTGTTTGACGCAACAGGCACAAGTATTTTTGACGCAACTGGCACAATTTTTTTTGAAGCAACTGGCAAAAGTTTTCTCGACGCAACTGGCACAAGTTTGTTCGCCATAACTGGCACAAGTTTGTTCGACGCAACTGGCACAAGTTTGTTTCACGTAACTGGCACAAGTTTGTTCGACCCAATTGGCACAAGTTTGTTCGACGCAACTGGCACAATTTTGTTAGACGCAACTGGCACAAGTTTCTTTGACGCAACTGGCACAAGTTTGTTTGACGCAACTGGCAGAAGTTTTTTTGACGCAACTGGCACAAGTTTTCTCGACGCAACTGGCACAAGTTTGTTCGCTGTAACTGGCACAAGTTTGTTCTATGCAACTGGCACAAGTTTATTTGACGCAACTGGCACAAGTTTTTTCGACGCAACTGGCACAAGTTTGTTCGCCGTAACTGGCACAAGTTTGTTCGACGCCACTGACACAAGTTTGTTCGACGCAACTGGCACAAGTTTGTTTGACGCAACTGGCACAAGTTTGTTTGACGCAACTGGCACAAGTTTGTTTTATGCAACTGGCACAAGTTTGTTCTACGCAACTGGCATAAGTTTGTTCTATGCAACTGGCACTAGTTTGTTCTACGCAACTGGCATAAGTTTGTTTGACGCAACAGGCACAAGTTTGTTCTACGCAACTGGCACAAGTTTGTTCGACGCAACTGGCACAAGTTTGTTCTACGCAACTGGCACAAGTTTGTTTGACGCAACTGGCACAAGTTTGTTTGACGCAACTGGCACAAGTTTGTTCTACACAACTGGCACAAGATTGTTCTACGCAACTGGCACAAGTTTGTTCTACGCAACTCTTACAAGTTTGTTGTACACAACTGGCACAAGTTTGTTTGACACAACTGGCACAAGTTTGTTCTACGCAAATGGCAAAAGTTTGTTCTATGCATCTGGCACAAGTTTGTTCTATGCAACTGGCACTAGTTTGTTCTACGCAACTGGCTCAAATTTGTTTGACGCAACTGGCACATGTTTGTTCTACCCAACTGGCACAAGTTTGTTCGAGGCAACTGGCACAAGTTTGTTCTACGCAACTGGCACAAGTTTGATTGACACAACTGCCACAAGTTTGTTCGACGGAAGTGGCGCAAGTTTGTTCGACGCAACTGGCACAAGTTTGTTCGACGCAACTGGCACAAGTTTATTCGACGCAACTGGTACAAGTTTGTTTAACATAACTGGCACAAGTTTGTTCGACCCAACTGGCACAAGTTTGTTTGACACAACTGGCACAAGTTTGTTCGACGCAACTGGCACAAGTTTGTTCGACGCAACTGGCAAAAGTTTGTTTGACGCAACTGGCATAAGTTTGTTTGACGCAAAGGGCACAAGTTTGTTTGACGCAACTGGCACAAGTTTGTTTGACGCAACTGGCACAAGTTTGTTCGACTCAACTGGCACAACTTTGTTTGATGCAACTGGCACAAGTTTGTTCGACGCAACTGGAACAAGTTTGTTCGACACAACTGGCACAAGGTTGTTCTATGCAACTGGCACAAGTTTGTTCGACGCAACTGGCACAAGTTTGTTTGACACAACTGGCACATGCTTGTTTGACACAACTGGCACAAGTTTGTTCTAAGCAACTGGCACAAGTTTGTTCGACGGAACTGGCACAAGTTTGTTCGACGCAACTGGCACAAATTTGTTCGACGCAACTGACACAAGTTTCTACGACGCAACTGGTACAAGTTTGTTCGACGTAACTGGCACAAGTTTGTTCGACCTAACTGGCACAAGTTTGTTTGACACAACTGGCACAAGTTTGTTCGACGCAATTGGCACAAGTTTGCTTGACTTAACTGGCAAAAGTTTGTTTGACGCAACTGGCACAAGGTTGTTCTACGCAACATGCACAAGTTTGTTCTACGCAACTGGCACAAGTTTGTTTGACGCAACAGCATAAGTTTGTTAGATGCAACTGGCCCAAGTTTGTTTGAAGCAACTGGCACAAGTTTTTTCGACTCAATTGGTATAAGTTTGTTTGACGCAACTGGCACAAGTTTGTTTGGCGCAACTGGCACAAGTTTGTTTGACGCAATTGGCACAAGTTTGTTTGACGCAACTGGCACCAGTTTATAGCAACTGGCACAAGTTTATTTGACGCAACTGACACAAGTTTTGTCGACGCAAGTGGCACAAGTTTGTTCGCCGTAACTGGCACAAGTTTGTTCGACGCAACTGGCACAAGTTTGTTCGACGCAACTGGCACAAGTTTGTTTGACGCAACTGGCACAAGTTTCTTTGACGCAACTGGCACTAGTTTGTTCGACGCAACTGGCACAAGTTTGTTTGACGCAATTGGCACAAGTTTGTTCTACGCAACTGGCACAAGTTTGTTCTATGCAACTGGCACTAGTTTGTTCTACGCAACTGGCATAAGTTTGTTTGACGCAACTGGCACAAGTTTGTTCTATGCAACTGGCACAAGTTTGTTAAACGCAACTGCCACAAAGTTGTTTTACGTAACTGGCACAAGTTTGTTCGACGCAACTGGCACAAGTTTGCTTGACGCAACTGGCACAAGTTTGTTCTTCGCAACTGGCACAAGTTTGTTCGACGCAACTGGCACAAGTTTGTTCTACCCAACTGACACAAGTTTCTTCGATGCAACTGGCACAAGTTTGTTCTACCCTACTGGCCCAAGTTTTTTTGACGCAACTGGCACAAGTTTGTTAGATGCAACTGGCACAAGTTTGTTTGACACAACTTGTACAAGTTTGTTCGATGCAACTGGCACAAATTTGTTTGACGCAACTCGCACAAGTTTGTTCGACGCAACTGGCACAAGTTTGTTTGACTCAACTGGCACAAGTTTGTTTGACGCAACTGGCACAAGTTTGTTCAACGCAACTGCCACAAGGTTGTTCTACGTAACTGGCACAAGTTTGTTCGACGCAACTGGCACAAGTTTGCTTGACGCAACTGGCACAAGTTTGTTCTACGCAACTGGCACAAGTTTGTTCGACGCAACTGTCACAAGTTTGTTCTACCCAACTGACACAAGTTTGTTCGATTATACTGGCACAAGTTTGTTCTACTCAACTGGCCCAAGTTTTTTTGACGCAACTGGCACAAGTTTGTTAGACGCAAATGGCACAAGTTTGTTTGAGGCAACTTGTACAAGTTTGTTTGATGCAACTGGCACAAGTTTGTTTGACGCAACTGGCACAAGTTTGTTTGATGCAACTGGCACAAGTTTGTTTGAGGCAACTTGTACAAGTTTGTTTGATGCAACTGGCACAAGTTTGTTTGACGCAACTGGCACAAGTTTGTTTGATGCAACTGGCACAAGTTTGTTCGACGCAACTGGCACAAATTTGTTTGACTCTACTGGCACAAGTTTGTTTGACGCAACTGGCACAAGTTTGTTTGACGCAACTGGCACAAGGTTATTCTACGCAACTGGCACAAGTTTGTTCTATGCAACTGGCACAAGTTTGTTCTACTTAACTGGCACAAGTTTGTTCTACGCAACTAGCACAAGTTTGTTCTACGCAACTGGCACAAGTTTGTTGTACACAACTGGTACAAGTTTGTTTGACACAACTGGCACAAGTTTGTTCTACACAAATGGCAAAACTTTGTTCTACGCATCCGGCACACTTTTGTTCTATACAACTGGCACTAGTTTGTTCTATGCAACTGGCACAAATTTGTTTGACGCAACTGGCACATGTTTGTTCTACCCAACTGGCACAAGTTTGTTCGACGCAACTTGCACAAGTTTGTTCTACATAACTGGCACAAATTTGTTTGACACAACTGGCACAAGTTTGTTCTAAGAAACTGGCACAAGTTTGTTCGACGGAAGTGGCGCTAGTTTGTTCGACGCAACTGGCACAAGTTTGTTCGACGCAACTGGCACAAGTTTGTTCGACTCAACTGGTGCAAGTTTGTTTCACGTAACTGGCACAAGTTTGTTCGACCCAACTGGGATAAGTTTGTTTGACACAACTGGCACAAGTTTGTTCGACGCAACTGGCACAAGTTTGTTTGACGCAACTGGCACAATGTTCTTCTACGCAACATGCACAAGTTTGTTCTACGCAACTGGCACAAGTTTGTTTGACGCAACTGGCACAAGTTTGTTCTATGCAACTGGCACTAATTTGTTCGATGCAACTGGCACAAGTTTGTTCGACGCAACTGGCACAAGTTTGTTCGACGCAACTGGCACAAGTTTGTTTGACGCAACTGGCACAAGTTTGTTAGACACAACTGGCACAAGTTTGTTTGAGGCAACTGGCACAAGTTTTTTCGACTCAATTGGCACAAGTTTGTTTGACGCAACTGGCACAAGTTTGTTTGACGCAACTGGCACCAGTTTGTTTGTCGCAACTGGCACAAGTTTGTTTGACGCAACTGGCACAAGTTTGTTTGACGCAACTGGCACAACTTTTCTCGACGCAACTGGCACAAGTTTGTTCGCCGTGACTGGCACAAGTTTGTTTGACGGAACTGGCACAAGTTTTTTTGACGCAACTGGCACAAGTTTTCTCGACGCAACTGGCACAAGTTGGTTTGACACAACTGGCACAAGTTTCTTCGACGCAACTGGCACAAGTTTGTTTGACGCAACTGGAACAAGTTTGGTT
This sequence comes from Macrobrachium rosenbergii, assembly GCA_039081455.1. Lineage (NCBI taxonomy): Eukaryota > Metazoa > Arthropoda > Malacostraca > Decapoda > Palaemonidae > Macrobrachium > Macrobrachium rosenbergii. The sequence goes on along the minus strand of JANJGK010000156.1, from coordinate 906,479 downwards.
GACACAATTGGCACAAGTTTGTTCTACTTAACCGGCACACGTTTGTTCTATGCAACTGGCACTAGTTTGTTTTATGCAACTGGCATAAGTTTGTTGTATGCAACTGGCACAAGTTTTCTTGACGCAAGTGGCACAAGATTCTTCGCCGTAACTGGCACAAGTTTGTTCGACGCAACTGGCACAAGTTTGTTCGACGCAACTGGCACAAGTTTGTTTGATGTAACTGGCACAAGTTTCTTCGACGCAACTGCCAAAGTTTGTTTGACGCAACTGGCACAAGTTTGGTTGACACAATTGGCACAAGTTTGTTCTACTAAACTGGCACAAGTTTGTTCTATGCAACTGGCACTAGTTTATTTTACGCAACTGGCATAAGTTTGTTCGACGCAACTGACACAAGGTTCTTCTACGCAAATGGCACAAGTTTGTTCTACGCAACTGGCACAAGTTTGTTTGACGCAAATGGCACAAGTTTGTTCTAAGCAACTGACCCAAGTTTGTTTGACGCAACTGGCACAAGTTTGTTCTACGCAACTGGCACAAGTTTGTTCTACGCAACTGGCACAAGTTTTTTTGACGCAACTGGCGCAAGTTTGTTTGACGCAACTGGCACAAGTATTTTTGACGCAACTGGCACAACTTTTTTTTTTAAGCAACTGGCAAAAGTTTTCTCGACGCAACTGGCACAAGTTTGTTCGCCATAACTGGCACAAGTTTGTTCGACGCAACTGGCACAAGTTTGTTTCACGTAACTGGCACAAGTTTGTTCGACCCAATTGGCACAAGTTTGTTCGACGCAACTGGCACAAGTTTGTTAGACGCAACTGGCACAAGTTTCTTTGACGCAACTGGCACAAGTTTGTTCGACGCAACTGGCACAAGTTTGTTTGACACAACTGGCACAAGTTTGTTCTACGCAACTGGCACAAGTTTGTTCTACGCAACTGGCACAAGTTTGTTCTACGCAACTGGCACAAGTTTTTTTTAGGCAACTGGCGCAAGTTTGTTTGACGCAACTGGCACAAGTATTTTTGACGCAACTGGCACAATTTTTTTTTGAAGCAACTGGCAAAAGTTTTCTCGACGCAACTGGCACAAGTTTGTTCGCCATAACTGGCACAAGTTTGTTCGACGCAACTGGCACAAGTTTGTTTCACGTAACTGGCACGAGTTTGTTCGACCCAATTGGCACAAGTTTGTTCGACGCAACTGGCACAAGTTTGTTAGACGCAACTGGCACAAGTTTCTTTGACGCAACTGGCACAAGTTTGTTCGACGCAACTGGCACAAGTTTGTTTGACGCAACTGGCACAAGTTTGTTCTACGCAACTGGCACAAGTTTGTTCTACGCAACTGGCACTAGTTTGTTCTATGCAACTGGCATAAGTTTGTTTGACGTAACTGACACATGTTTGTTCAGCGCAACTGGCACAAGTTTGTTCGACGCAACTGACACAAGTTTGTTCGACGCAACTGGTACAAGTTTGTTGGATGCAACTGGCACAAGTTTGTTCGAACCAACTGGCACAAGTTTGTTTGACACAACTGGCACAAGTTGTTTGACGCAACTGGCACAAGTTTGTATGACGCAACTGGCACAAGTTTGTTTGACGCAACTCGAACAAGGTTGTTCTACGCAACTGGCACAAGTTTGTTCTACGCAACTGGCACAAGTTTGTTTGACGCAACTGGCACAAGTTTGTTCTGCGCAACTGCCACAAGTTTGTACGATGCAACTGGCACAAGTTTGTTCGACGCAACTGGCCCAAGTTTGTTTGACGAAACTGGCACAAGTTTTTTAGACGCAACTGGCACAAGTTTGTTCGACGCAACTGGCACAAATTTTTTCTACTCAATTGGCACAAGTTTGTTTGACGCAACTGGCACAAGTTTGTTTGACGCAACTGGCACAAGTTTGTTCGACGCAACTGGCACAAGTTTGTTTGACGCAACTGGCAGAAGTTTGTTTGACGCAACTGGCACAAGGTTCTTCTACGCAACTGGCACAAGTTTGTTCTACGCAACTGGCACAAGTTTGTTTGACGCAAATGGCACAAGTTTGTTCTAAGCAACTGACACAAGTTTGTTTGATGCAACTGGCACAAGTTTGTTCTACGCAACTGGCACAAGTTTGTTCTACGCAACTGGCACAAGTTTTTTTGACGCAACTGGCGCAAGTTTATTTGACGCAACTGGCACAAGTATTTTTGACGCAACTGGCACATTTTTTTTTTGAAGCAACTGGCAAAAGTTTTCTCGACGCAACTGGCACAAGTTTGTTCGCCATAACTGGCATAAGTTTGTTCGACGCAACTGGCACAAGTTTGTTTCACGTAACTGGCACAAGTTTGTTCGACCCAATTGGCACAAGTTTGTTCGACGCAACTGGCACAAGTTTGTTAGACGCAACTGGCACAAGTTTCTTTGACGCAACTGGCACAAGTTTGTTCAACGCAACTGGCACAAGTTTGTTTGACGCAACTGGCACAAGTTTGTTCTACGCAACTGGCACAAGTTTGTTCTACGCAACTGGCACAAGTTTGTTGTACGCAACTGGCACAAGTTTTTTTTATGCAACTGGCGCAAGTTTGTTTGACGCAACAGGCACAAGTATTTTTGACGCAACTGGCACAATTTTTTTTGAAGCAACTGGCAAAAGTTTTCTCGACGCAACTGGCACAAGTTTGTTCGCCATAACTGGCACAAGTTTGTTCGACGCAACTGGCACAAGTTTGTTTCACGTAACTGGCACAAGTTTGTTCGACCCAATTGGCACAAGTTTGTTCGACGCAACTGGCACAATTTTGTTAGACGCAACTGGCACAAGTTTCTTTGACGCAACTGGCACAAGTTTGTTCGACGCAACTGGCACAAGTTTGTTTGACGCAACTGGCACAAGTTTGTTCTACGCAACTGGCACAAGTTTGTTCTACGCAACTGGCACTAGTTTGTTCTATGCAACTGGCATAAGTTTGTTTGACGTAACTGACACATGTTTGTTCTGCGCAACTGGCACAAGTTTGTTCGACGCAACTGACACAAGTTTGTTCGATGCAACTGGTACAAGTTTGTTGGACGCAACTGGCACAAGTTTGTTCGAACCAACTGGCACAAGTTTGTTTGACACAACTGGCACAAGTTTTTGTTTGACGCAACTGGCACAAGTTTGTATGACGCAACTGGCACAAGTTTGTTTGACGCAACTCGAACAAGGTTGTTCTACGCAACTGGCACAAGTTTGTTCTATGCAACTGGCACAAGTTTGTTTGACGCAACTGGCACAAGTTTGTTCTGCGCAACTGCCACAAGTTTGTACGATGCAACTGGCACAAGTTTGTTCGACGCAACTGGCCCAAGTTTGTTTGACGCAACTGGCACAAGTTTTTTAGACGCAACTGGCACAAGTTTGTTCGATGCAACTGGCACAAATTTTTTCTACTCAATTGGCACAAGTTTGTTTGACGCAACTGGCACAAGTTTGTTTGACGCAACTGGCACAAGTTTGTTCAACGCAACTGGCACGAGTTTGTTTGACGCAACTGGCACAAGTTTATTTGACGCAAATGGCACAACTTTTCTCCACGCACCTGGCACAAGTATGTTCTACGCAACTGGCACAAGTATTTTTGACGCAACTGGCACAACTTTTTTTTTTAAGCAACTGGCAAAAGTTTTCTCGACGCAACTGGCACAAGTTTGTTCGCCATAACTGGCACAAGTTTGTTCGACGCAACTGGCACAAGTTTGTTTCACGTAACTGGCACAAGTTTGTTCGACCCAATTGGCACAAGTTTGTTCGACGCAACTGGCACAAGTTTGTTAGACGCAACTGGCACAAGTTTCTTTGACGCAACTGGCACAAGTTTGTTTGACGCAACTGGCACAAGTTTGTTTGACACAACTGGCACAAGTTTGTTCTACGCAACTGGCACAAGTTTGTTCTACGCAACTGGCACAATTTTGTTCTACGCAACTGGCACAAGTTTTTTTTAGGCAACTGGCGCAAGTTTGTTTGACGCAACTGGCACAAGTATTTTTGACGCAACTGGCACAATTTTTTTTTGAAGCAACTGGCAAAAGTTTTCTCGACGCAACTGGCACAAGTTTGTTCGCATAACTGGCACAAGTTTGTTCGACGCAACTGGCACAAGTTTGTTTCACGTAACTGGCACAAGTTTGTTCGACCCAATTGGCACAAGTTTGTTCGACGCAACTGGCACAAGTTTGTTAGACGCAACTGGCACAAGTTTCTTTGACGCAACTGGCACAAGTTTGTTCGACGCAACTGGCACAAGTTTGTTTGACGCACCTGGCACAAGTTTGTTCTACGCAACTGGCACAAGTTTGTTCTACGCAACTGGCACTAGTTTGTTCTATGCAACTGGCATAAGTTTGTTTGACGTAACTGACACATGTTTGTTCAGCGCAACTGGCACAAGTTTGTTCGACGCAACTGACACAAGTTTGTTCGACGCAACTGGTACAAGTTTGTTGGATGCAACTGGCACAAGTTTGTTCGAACCAACTGGCACAAGTTTGTTTGACACAACTGGCACAAGTTTGTTTGACGCAACTGGCACAAGTTTGTATGACGCAACTGGCACAAGTTTGTTTGACGCAACTCGAACAAGGTTGTTCTACTCAACTGGCACAAGTTTGTTCTACGCAACTGGCACAAGTTTGTTTGACGCAACTGGCACAAGTTTGTTCTGCGCAACTGCCACAAGTTTGTACGATGCAACTGGCACAAGTTTGTTCGACGCAACTGGCCCAAGTTTGTTTGACGAAACTGGCACAAGTTTTTTAGACGCAACTGGCACAAGTTTGTTCGACGCAACTGGCACAAATTTTTTCTACTCAATTGGCACAAGTTTGTTTGACGCAACTGGCACAAGTTTGTTTGACGCAACTGGCACAAGTTTGTTCGACGCAACTGGCACAAGTTTGTTTGACGCAACTGGCAGAAGTTTGTTTGACGCAACTGGCAGAAGTTTGTTTGACGCAACTGGCACAAGGTTCTTCTACGCAACTGGCACAAGTTTGTTCTACGCAACTGGCACAAGTTTGTTTGACGCAAATGGCACAAGTTTGTTCTAAGCAACTGACACAAGTTTGTTTGATGCAACTGGCACAAGTTTGTTCTACGCAACTGGCACAAGTTTGTTCTACGCAACTGGCACAAGTTTTTTTGACGCAACTGGCGCAAGTTTATTTGACGCAACTGGCACAAGTATTTTTGACGCAACTGGCACAATTTTTTTTTGAAGCAACTGGCAAAAGTTTTCTCGACGCAACTGGCACAAGTTTGTTCGCCATAACTTCCATAAGTTTGTTCGACGCAACTTGCACAAGTTTGTTTCACGTAACTGGCACAAGTTTGTTCGACCCAATTGGCACAAGTTTGTTCGACGCAACTGGCACAAGTTTGTTAGACGCAACTGGCACAAGTTTCTTTGACGCAACTGGCACAAGTTTGTTCAACGCAACTGGCACAAGTTTGTTTGACGCAACTGGCACAAGTTTGTTCTACGCAACTGGCACAAGTTTGTTCTACGCAACTGGCACAAGTTTGTTGTACGCAACTGGCACAAGTTTTTTTGACGCAACTGGCGCAAGTTTGTTTGACGCAACAGGCACAAGTATTTTTGATGCAACTGGCACAATTTTTTTTGAAGCAACTGGCAAAAGTTTTCTCGACGCAACTGGCACAAGTTTGTTCGCCATAACTGGCACAAGTTTGTTCGACGCAACTGGCACAAGTTTGTTTCACGTAACTGGCACAAGTTTGTTCGACCCAATTGGCACAAGTTTGTTTGACGCAACTGGCACAATTTTGTTAGACGCAACTGGCACAAGTTTCTTTGACGCAACTGGCACAAGTTTGTTCGACGCAACTGGCACAAGTTTGTTTGACGCAACTGGCACAAGTTTGTTCTACGCAACTGGCACAAGTTTGTTCTACGCAACTGGCACTAGTTTGTTCTATGCAACTGGCATAAGTTTGTTTGACGTAACTGACACATGTTTGTTCTGCGCAACTGGCACAAGTTTGTTCGACGCAACTGACACAAGTTTGTTCGATGCAACTGGTACAAGTTTGTTGGATGCAACTGGCACAAGTTTGTTCGAACCAACTGGCACAAGTTTGTTTGACACAACTGGCACAAGTTTTTGTTTGACGCAACTGGCACAAGTTTGTATGACGCAACTGGCACAAGTTTGTTTGACGCAACTCGAACAAGGTTGTTCTACGCAACTGGCACAAGTTTGTTCTATGCAACTGGCACAAGTTTGTTTGACGCAACTGGCACAAGTTTGTTCTGCGCAACTGCCACAAGTTTGTACGATGCAACTGGCACAAGTTTGTTCGACGCAACTGGCCCAAGTTTGTTTGACGCAACTGGCACAAGTTTTTTAGACGCAACTGGCACAAGTTTGTTCGATGCAACTGGCACAAATTTTTTCTACTCAATTGGCACAAGTTTGTTTGACGCAACTGGCACAAGTTTGTTTGACGCAACTGGCACAAGTTTGTTCAACGCAACTGGCACAAGTTTGTTTGACGCAACTGGCACAAGTTTATTTGACGCAAATGGCACAACTTTTCTCCACGCACCTGGCACAAGTATGTTCTACGCAACTGGCACAAGTTTTTTTAGACGCAACTGGCACAAGTTTGTTTGACGCAACTGGCACAAGTTTGTTCTATGCAACTGGGACAAGTTTCTTGGACGCAATTGGCACAAGTTTGTTTGACGTAACTGGCACAAGTTTGTTCGACGCAACTGGCACAAGTTTGTTCGACGCAACTGGCACCAGTTTGTTCGACGCAACTGGCACAAGTTTGTTCGACGCAACTGTCACAAGTTTGTTCGACGCAACTGGCACAAGTTTGTTCGACGCAACTGGCACAAGTTTGTTCAACACATCTGGCAAAAGTTTGTTTGACGCAACTGGCACAAGTTTGTTTTCGCAACTTGTACAAATTTGTTTGACGCAACTGGCACAAGTTTGTTTGAAGCAACTGGCAAAAATTTGTTTGACGCAACTGGCACAAGTTTGTTTGACGCAACTGGCACAAGTTTGTTTGACGTAACTGGCACAAGTTTGTTTGACGCAACTGGCACAAGGATTTTCTACGCAACTGGCACAAGTTTGTTCGGCGCAACTGGCCCAAGATTGTTTGATGCAAATGGCACAAGTTTGTTTGACGCAACTGGCACAAGTTTGTTTGTCGAAACTGGCACAAGTTTGTTCTACGCAACTGGCACAAGTTAGTTCTACGCAACTCTTACAAGGTTGTTGTACACAACTGGCACAAGTTTGTTTGACACAACTGGCAAAAGTTTGTATGACGCAACTGGCACAAGTTTGTTCGACGCAAGTGGCACAAGTTTGTTCTACGCAACTGGCACAATTTTGTTTGACGCAACTGGCACAAGTTTGTTTGACGCAACTGGCAGAAGTTTGTTCTACGCAACTGGCACAAGTTTGTTCTATGCAAAATGCACAAGTTTGTTTGACACAACTGACACAAGTTTGCTCTACGCAACTGGCACAAGTTTGTTCTACGCAACTGGCACAAGTTTGTTGTTCACAACTGGTACAAGTTTTTTTGACATACCTGGCACAAGTTTCTTCTACACAAATGGCAAAACTTTGTTCTACGCATCTGGCACACTTTTGTTCTATGCAACTGGCACAAATTTGTTTGACGCAACTGGCACATGTTTGTTCTACCCAACTGGCACAAGTTTGTTCGACGCAACTGGCACAAGTTTGTTCTACATAACTGGCACAAATTTGTTTGACACAACTGGCACAAGTTTGTTCTAAGAAACTGGCACAAGTTTGTTCGACGGAACTGGCGCAAGTTCGTTCGATGCAACTGGCATAAGTTTGTTCGACGCAACTGGCACAAGTTTGTTCGACGCAACTGGTGCAAGTTTGTTTCACGTAACTGGCACAAGTTTGTTCGACCCAACTGGCATAAGTTTGTTTGACACAACTGGCACAAGGTTCTTCTACGCAACATGCACAAGTTTGTTCTACCCAACTGGCACAAGTTTGTTTGACGCAACTGGCACAAGTTTGTTCTATGCAACTGGCACTAGTTTGTTCGATGCAACTGGCACAAGTTTGTTCGACGCAACTGGCACAAGTTTGTTCGACGGAACTGGCACAAGTTTTTTTGACGCAACTGGCACAAGTTTGTTAGACGCAACTGGCACAAGTTTGTTTGACGCAACTGGCACAAGTTTTTTCGACTCAATTGGCACAAGTTTGTTTGACGCAACTGGCACAAGTTGGACGCAACTGGCACAAGTTTGTTTGTCGCAACTGGCACAAGATTGTTTCACGCAACTGGCACAAGTTTTTTTGACGCAACTGGCACAACTTTTCTTGACGCAAGTAGCACAAGTTTGTTCGCCGTGACTGGCACGAGTTTGTTTGACGGAAATGGCACAAGTTTTTTTGACGCAACTGGCACAAGTTTTCTCGACGCAACTGGCACAAGTTTGTTTGATGCAACTGGCACAAGTTTCTTCGACACAACTGGCACAAGTTTGTTTGACGCAACTGGCACAAGTTTGGTTGACACAATTGGCACAAGTTTGTTCTATTTAACTGGCACAAGTTTGTTCTATGCAACTGGCACTAGTTTGTTTTACGCAACTGGCACAAGTTTGTTGTATGCAACTGGGACAAGTTTTCTCGACGCAAGTGGCACAAGATTCTTCGCCGTAACTGGCACAAGTTTGTTAGACGCAACTGGCACAAGTTTGTTCGACGCAACTGGCACAAGTTTGTTTGACGCAACTGGCACAAGTTTCTTCGACGCAACTGGCACAAGTTTGTTTGACGCAAATGGCACAAGTTTGGTTGACACATTTGGCACAAGTTTGTTCTACGCAACTAGCACAAGTTTGTTCGACGCAACTGGCACAAGGTTGTTCTAGGCAACTGGCACAATTTTGGTTCTACGCAACTGGCACAAGTTTGTTTGACGCAACTGGCACAAGTTTGTTCTACGCAACTGGCACAAGTTTGTTCGACCCAACTGGCACAAGTTTGTTCGACGAAACTGGCACAAGTTTGTTCGACGAAACTGGCACAAGTTTGTTTGATGCAACTGGCACAAGTTTGTTTAACGCAACTGGCACAAGTTTGTTCGACCCAACCGGCACAAGTTTGTTTGAGGCAAATGGCACATGTTTGTTTGACGCAACTGGCACAAGTTTGTTTGACGCAACTGGCACAAGTTTGTTTGACGCAACTGGCACAAGGTTCTTCTACGCAACTGGCACAAGGTTCTTCTACGCAACTGGCACAAGTTTGTTTGACGCAACTGGCACAAGGTTGTTCTAAGCAACTGACACAAGTTTGTTTGACGCAACTGGCAAAAGTTTGTTCGACGCAACTGGCACAAGTTTGTTTGATGCAACTGGAACAAGTTTTTTTTACGCAACTGGCACAAGTTTGTTTGACGCAAGAGGCACAAGTTTGTTTGACGCAACTGGCACAAGTATGTTTGACGCATCTGGCACAAGTTTTTTTTTACGCAACTGGCACAAGTTTTCTCGACGCAACTGGCACAAGTTTGTTCGCCATAACTGGCACAAGTTTGTTCGACGCAACTGGCACAAGTTTTTTTTGACGCAACTGGCACAAGTTTTCTCGACGCAACTGGCACAAGTTTGTTTAACATAACTGGCACAAGTTTGTTCGACGCAACTGGCACAAGTTTGTTCGACGCAACTGGCACAAGTTTGTTTGACACAACTGGCACAAGTATCTTCGACGCAACTGGCACAAGTTTGTTCGACGCAACTGGCACAAGTTTGTTTGACGCAACTGGCACAAGTTTGTTCTACGCAACTGGCACAAGTTTGTTCTACGCAACTGGCACTAGTTTGTTCTATGCAACTGGCATAAGTTTGTTTGACGCAACTGACACATGTTTGTTCTGCGCAACTGGCACAAGTTTGTTCGACGCAACTGACACAAGTTTGTTCGACGCAACTGGTACAAGTTTGTTGGACGCAACTGGCACAAGTTTGTTCGAACCAACTGGCAGAAGTTTGTTTGACACAACTGGAACAAGTTGTTCGGCGCAACTGGCACAAGTTTGTATGACGCAACTGGCACAAGTTTGTTTGATGCAACTCGAACAAGGTTGTTCTGCGCAACTGGCACAAGTTTGTTTTATGCAACTGGCACAAGTTTGTTTGATGCAACTGTCACAAGTTTGTTCTACGCAACTGGCACAAGTTTGTTCGATGCAACTGGCACAAGTTTGTTCGTCGCAACTGGCCCAAGTTTGTTTGACGCAACTGGCATAAGTTTTTTAGACGCAACTGGCACAAGTTTTTTAGACGCAACTGGCACAAGTTTGTTCGACGCAACTGGCACAAGTTTTTTCGACTCAATTGGCACAAGTTTGTTTGACGCAACTGGCACAAGTTTGTTTGACGCAACTGGCACAAGTTTGTTTGACGCAACTGGCACAAGTTTATTTGACGCAAATGGCACAAGTTTGTTTGACGCAACTGGCAAAAGAGTGTTCTACGCAACTGGCACAAGTTTGTTCAACGCAACTGGCACAAGTTTGTTCGACGCAACTTGCACAAGTTTGTTCTATGCAACTGGGACAAGTTTGTTGGACGCAACTGGCACAAGTTTGTTCGACGTAACTGGCACAAATTTGTTCGACAAAACTGTCACAAGTTTGTTCTACGCAACTGGCACAAGTTTGTTCGACGCAACTGGCACAAGTTTGTTATACGCAACTGGCACAAGTTTGTTCGACGCAACTGGCACAAGTTTGTTCGACACATCTGGCACAAGTTTGTTTGACACAACTGGCAAAAGTTTGTTTTCGCAACTTGTACAAATTTGTTTGACGCAACTGGCACAAGTTTGCTAGACGCAACTGGCACAAGTTTGTTTGACGCAACTTTTACAAGTTTGTTTGATGCAACTGGCACAAGTTTGTTTGACGCAACTGGCACAAGTTTGTTTGACGCAACTGGCACAAGTTTGTTTGATGCAACTGGCACAAGTTTGTTTGACGCAACTTGTACAAGTTTGTTTGATGCAACTGGCACAAGTTTGTTTGACGCAACTGGCACAAGTTTGTTTGACGCAACTGGCACAAGTTTGTTCGACGCAACTGGCACAAGTTTGTTCTACGCAACTGGCACAAGTTTGTTTGACGCAACTGGCACAAGTTTGTTTGACGCAACTGGCACAAGGTTGTTATACGCAACTGGCACAAGTTTGTTCTATGCAAAAGGCACAAGTTTGTTTGACGCAAATGGCACAAGTTTAGTCTACGCAACTGGCACAAGTTTGTTCTATGCAACTGGCACAAGTTTGTTGTACACAACTGGTACAAGTTTGTTTGACACAACAGGCACAAGTTTGTTCTACACAAATGGCAAAACTTTGTTCTACGCATCTGTCACACTTTTGTTCTATGCAACTGGCACAAATTTGTTTGACGCAACTGGCACATGTTTGTTCTACCCAACTGGCACAAGTTTGTTCGACGCAACTGGCACAAGTTTGTTCTACGCAACTGGCACAAATTTGTTTGACAGAACTGGCACAAGTTTGTTCTAAGAAACTGGCACAAGTTTGTTCGACGGAACTGGCGCAAGTTTGTTCGATGCAACTGGCACAAGTTTGTTCGACGCAACTGGCACAAGTTTGTTCGACGCAACTGGTGCAAGTTTGTTTCACGTAACTGGCACAAGTTTGTTCGACCCAACTGGCATATGTTTGTTTGACACAACTGGCACAAGTTTGTTCGACGCAACTGGCACAAGTTTGTTTGACGCAACTGGCATAAGGTTCTTCTACGCAACATGCACAAGTTTGTTCTACGCAACTGGCACAAGTTTGTTCTATGCAACTGGCACTAGTTTGTTCGATGCAACTGGCACAAGTTTGTTCGACGCAACTGGCACAAGTTTGTTCTACGCAACTGGCACAAGTTTGTTCGACGCAACAGGCACAAGTTTGTTTGACGCAACTGGCACAAGTTTTTTCGACTCAACTAGCACAACTTTGTTTGACATAACTGGCACAAGTTTGTTTGACACAACTGGCACAAGTTTGTTTGACGCATTTGGCACTAGTTTGTTTTACGCAACTGGCAAAAGTTTGTTTGACGCAACTGGCACAAGTTTGTTCGACGCAACTGGCACAAGTTTTTTTGACGCAACTGGCACAAGTTTGGTTGACGCAACTGGCACAAGTTTGGTTGACACAATTGGCACAAGTTTGTTCTACTTAACTGGCACAAGTTTGTTCTATGCAACTGGCACTAATTTGTTTTACGCAACTGGCATCAGTTTGTTTGACACAACTGGCACAAGTTTGGTTGACGCAACTGGCACAAGTTTGGTTGACACAATTGGCACAAGTTTGTTCTACTTAACTGGCACAAGTTTGTTCTATGCAACTGGCACTAGTTTGTTTTACGCAACTGGCACAAGTTTGTTGTATGCAATTGGCACAAGTTTTCTCGACGCAAGTGGCACAAGATCCTTCGCCGTAACTGGCACAAGTTTGTTCGACGCAACTGGCACAAGTTTGTTCGACGCAACTGACACAAGTTTGTTTGACGCAACTGGCACAAGTTTGTTTGACGCAACTGGCACAAGTTTGTTTGACGCAACTGGCACAAGTTTGGTTGACACAATTGGCTCAAGTTTGTTCTACTTAACTGTACAAGTTTGTTCTATGCAACTGGCACTAATTTGTTTTACGCAACTGGCATCAGTTTGTTTGACACAACTTGCAAAAGTTTCTTCTACGCAACTAGCACAAGTTTGTTCGACGCAACTGGCACAAGGTTGTTCTACGCAACTAGCACAATTTTGGTTCTACGCAACTGGCACAAGTTTGTTTGACGCAACTGGCACAAGTTTGTTCTATGCAACTGGCACAAGTTTGTTCGATGTCACTGGCACAAGTTTGTTCTACGAAACTGGCCCAAGTTTGTTCGATGCAACTGGCACAAGTTTGTTTAACGCAACTGGCACAAGTTTGTTCGACCCAACTGGCACAAGTTTGTTTGAGGCAAATGGCACAAGTTTGTTTGACGCAACTGGCACAAGTTTGTTTGACGCAACTGGCACAAGGTTCTTCTACGCAACTGGCACAAGTTTGTTCTACGCAACTGGCACAAGTTTGTTTGACGCAACTGGCACAAGTTTGTTCTAAGCAACTGACACAAGTTTGTTTGACGCAACTGGCACAAGTTTGTTCGACGCATCTGGCACAAGTTTGTTTGACGCAACTGGCACAAGTTTTTTTTATGCAACTGGCACAAGTTTGTTTGACGCAAGATGCACAAGTTTGTTTGACGCAACTGGCACAAGTATGTTTGACGCAACTGGCACAAGTTTTTTTGACGCAACTGGCACAAGTTTGGTTGACACAATTGGCACAAGTTTGTTCTACTTAACTGGCACAAGTTTGTTCTATGCAACTTGCACTAGTTTGTTTTATGCAACTGGCACAAGTTTGTTGTATGCAATTGGCACAAGTTTTCTCGACGCAAGTGGCACAAGATCCTTCGCCGTAACTGGCACAAGTTTGTTCGACGCAACTGGCACAAGTTTGTTCGACGCAACTGACACAAGTTTGTTTGACGCAACTGGCACAAGTTTGTTTGACGCAACTGGCACAAGTTTGTTTGACGCTACTGGCACAAGTTTGGTTGACACAATTGGCACAAGTTTGTTCTACTTAACTGGCACAAGTTTGTTCTATGCAACTGGCACTAGTTTGTTTTACGCAACTGGCATCAGTTTGTTTGACGCAACTAGCACAAGTTTCTTCTACGCAACTAGCACAAGTTTGTTCGACGCAACTGGCACAAGGTTGTTCTACGCAACTGGCACAATTTTGGTTCTATGCAACTGGCACAAGTTTGTTTGATGCAACTGGCACAAGTTTGTTCTATGCAACTGGCACAAGTTTGTTCGATGTCACTGGCACAAGTTTGTTCCAAGAAACTGGCACAAGTTTGTTCGACGCAACTGGCACAAGGTTGTTCTACGCAACTGGCACAATTTTGGTTCTACGCAACTGGCACAAGTTTGTTTGACGCAACTGGCACAAGTTTGTTCTATGCAACTGGCACAAGTTTGTTCGATGTCACTGGCACAAGTTTGTTTAACGCAACTGGCACAAGTTTGTTCGACCCAACTGGCACAAGTTTGTTTGAGGCAAATGGCACAAGTTTGTTTGACGCAACTGGCACAAGTTTGTTTGACGCAAATGGCACAAGTTTGTTTGACGCAACTGGCACAAGGTTCTTTTACGCAACTGGCACAAGTTTGTTCTACACAACTGGCACAAGTTTGTTTGACGCAACTGGCACAAGTTTGTTCTAAGCAACTGACACAAGTTTGTTTGACGCAACTGGCACAAGTTTGTTCGACGCAACTGGCACAAGTTTGTTTGACGCAACTGGCACAAATTTTTTTTATGCAACTGGCACAAGTTTGTTTGACGCAAGAGGCACAAGCTTGTTTGACGCAACTGGCACAAGTATGTTAGACGCAACTGGCACAAGTTTTTTTTGACGCAACTGGCACAAGATTTCTCGACGCAACTGGCACAAGTTTGTTCGCCATAAATGGCACAAGTTTGTTCGACGCAACTGGCACAAGTTTGTTCGACGCAACTGGCACAAGTTTGTTTGACGCAACTGGCACAAGTATCTTCGACGCAACTGGCACAAGTTTGTTCGACGCAACTGGCAGAAGCTTGTTTGACGCAACTGGCACAAGTTTGTTCTACGCAACTGGCCGAAGTTTGTTCTACGCAACTGGCACTAGTTTGTTCTATGCAACTGGCATAAGTTTGTTTGACGCAACTGACATATGTTTGTTCTGTGCAACTGGCACAAGTTTGTTTGACGCAACTGACACAAGTTTGTTCGACGCAACTGGTACAAGTTTGTTGGACGCAACTGGCACAGGTTTGTTCGAACCAACTGGCACAAGTTTGTTTGACACAACTGGCACAAGTTTGTTCGACGCAACTGGCACAAGTTTGTATGACGCAACTGGCACAAGTTTGTTTGACGCAACTCGAACAAGGTTGTTCTACGCAACTGGCACAAGTTTGTTCTACGCAACTGGCACTAGTTTGTTTGACGCAACTGGCACAAGTTTGTTTGATGCAACTGGCACAAGTTTGTTCGATGCAACTGGCACAAGTTTGTTCGACGCAACTGGCCCAAGTTTGTTTGACGCAACTGGCACAAGTTTTTTAGACGCATCTGGCATAAGTTTGTTCGACGCAACTGGCACAAATTTTTTCGACTCAATTGGCACAAGTTTGTTTGACGCAACTGGCACAAGTTTGTTTGACGCAACTGGCACAAGTTTTTTGACGCAACTGGCACAAGTTTGTTTGACGCAACTGGCACAAGTTTGTTTGACGCAACTGGCACAAGTTTGTTCGATGCAACTGGCACAAGTTTGTTCAACGCAACTGGCACAAGTTTGTTCGATGCAACTGGCTCACGTTTGTTTAACGCAACTGGCACAAGTTTGTTCGACCCAACTGGCACAAGTTTGTTCGACCCAACTGGCACAAGTTTGTTTGACGCAACTGGCACAAGTTTGTTTGACGCAACTGGCACAAGGTTCTTCTACGCAACTGGCACAAGTTTGTTTGACGCAACTGGCACAAGTTTGTTCTACGCAACTGGCACAAGTTTGTGTGACGCAACTGGCACAAGTTTGTTCGACGCAACTGGCACAAGTTTGTTTGACGCAACTGGCACAAGTTTGTTAGACGCAACTGGCATAAGTTTGTTCGACGTAACAGGCACAAGTTTTTTCGACTCAATTGGCACAAGTTTGTTTGACGCAACTGGCACAAGTTTCTTTGATGCAAGAGGCACAAGTTTGTGTGACGCAACTGGCACAAGTTTGTTTGACGCAACTGGCACAAGTTTTTTTTTGACGCAACTGGCACAAGTTTGTTTAACGTAACTGGCACAAGTTTGTTCGACGCAACTGGCACAAGTTTGTTCGACGCAACTGGCACAAGTTTGTTTGACACAACTGGCACAAGTTTGTTTGAATCAACTGGCACAAGTTTGTTCGACGCAACTGGCACAAGTTTGTTTGACACAACTGGCACAAGTTTGTTCTACGCAACTGGCACAAGTTTGTTCTATGCAACTGGCACTAGTTTGTTCTATGCAACTGGCACAAGTTTGTTTGACGCAACTGGCACAAGTTTGTTGGACGCAACTGGTACAAGTTTGTTGGATGCAACTGGCACAAGTTTGTTCGAACAAACTGGCACAAGTTTGTTTGACACAACTGGCTCAATTTTGTTCGACGCAACTGGCACAAGTTTGTTTGACGCAACTGGCACAAGTTTGTTTGACGCAACTGGCACAAGGTTGTTCTCCGCAACTGGCACAAGTTTGTTCTACGCAACTGGCACAAGTTTGTTTGACGCAACTGGCACAAGTTTGTTCGACGCAACTGGCACAAGTTTGTTCGACGCAACTGGCACAAGTTTGTTCGAACCAACTGGCACAAGTTTGTTCGACGCAACTGGCACAAGTTTGTTCGACACATCTGGCACAAGTTTGTTTGACGCAACTGGCACAAGTTTCTTTTCGCAACTTGTACAAATTTGTTTGACGCAACTGGAACAAGTTTGTTAGACGCAACTGGCACAAGTTTGTTTGACGCAACTTGTACAAGTTTGTTTGATGCAACTGGCACAAGTTTGTTTGACACAACTGGCACAAGTTTGTTTGACACAACTGGCACAAGTTTGTTCTACGCAACTGGCACAAGTTTGTTTGACGCAACTGGCACAAGTTTGTTAGACGCAACTGGCACAAGTTTGTTCGACGCAACTGTCACAAGTTTCTTCGACTCAATTGGCTCAAGTTTGACGCAACTGGCACAAGTTTGTTTGACTCAACTGGCACAAGTTTGTTTGACGCAACTGGCACAAGTTTATTTGACGCAAATGGCACAACTTTTCTCGGCGCAACTGGCACAAGTATGTTCTACACAACTGGCACAAGTTTGTTCTATGCAACTTGCACAAGTTTGTTCTACGCAACTAGCACAGGTTCGTTCTACGCAACTGGCACAAGTTTGTTCTACGCAGCTGGCACAAGTTTGTTCTACGCATCTGGCACAAGTTTGTTCTACGCAACTGGCACAAGTTTGTTCTACGCAACTGGCACAAGTTTGTTCTATGCAACTGGCACAAGTTTGTTCTACGCAACTGGCACAAGTTTGTTCTACGCAACTGGCACAAGTTTGTTCTACGCAACTGGCACAAGTTTATTCTACGCATCTGGCACAAGTTTGTTCTATCCAACTGACACTAGTTTGTTTTACGCAACTGGCACAAGTTTGTTTGACGCAACTGGCACAAGTTTGTTCTACCCAATTGACACAGGTTTGTTTCGACGCAACTGGCACAAGTTTTTTCTACTCAACTGACACAAGTTTGGTTGGCATAACTGGCAGAAGTTTGTTCAACACAACTGGCACAAGTTTGTTCATCACATATGGCACAAGTTTGTTTGACGCAACTGGCACAAGTTTGTTTTCGCAACTTGTACAAGTTTGTTTGACGCAACTGGCACAAGTTTGTTCTACGCAACTGGCATAAGTTTGTTTGATGCAACTGGCACAAGGTTGTTCTACGCAACTGGCACAAGTTTGTTCTACGCAACTAGCACAAGTTTGTTTGACGCAAGTGGCAAAAGTTTGTTCTATACAACTGGCACTAGTTTGTTCTACGCAACTGGCACAAGTTTGTTCGACGCAACTATCGCAAGTTTGTTCAACGCAACTGGCACAAGTTTGTTTGAAACAACTGGCAGAAGTTTGTTCGACGCAACTATCGCAAGTTTGTTCAACGCAACTGGCACAAGTTTGTTTGAAACAACTGGCAGAAGTTTGTTCGACGCAACTGGCAGAAGTTTGTTCGAAGCAACTGGCACAAGTTTGTTTGATGCAACAGGCACAAGTTTGTTTGATGCAACTGGCACAAATTTGTTTGACGCAATTGGCACAAGTTTGTTCGTCGCAACTGGCCCAAGTTTGTTTGACGCAACTGGCACAAGTTTGTTAGACGCAACTAGCACAAGTTTGTTCGACGTAACTGGCATAAGTTTTTTCGACTCATTTGGCACAAGTTTGTTTCACGCAACTGGCACAAGCTTGTTTGACATACCTGGCACAAGTTTTTTTGACGCAACTGGCACAAGTTTGTTTGATGCAACTGGAACAAGTTTATTTGACGCAACTGGCACAAGTTTTCTCGACGCAACTGGCACAAGTTTGTTCGCCGTAACTGGCACAAGTTTGTTCTATGCAACTGGCACAAGTTTGTTTGACGCAACTGGCACAAGTTTTCTCGACGCAACTGGCATAAGTTTGTTTGCTGTAACTGGCACTAGTTTGTTCGACGCCACTGGCACAAGTTTGTTCGACGCAACTGGCACAAGTTTGTTTGACGCAACTGGCACAAGTTTGTTTGACGCAACTGGCACAAGTTTGTTTGACGCAACTGGCACAAGTTTGTTCTACGCAACAGGCATAAGTTTGTTCTATGCAACTGGCACTAGTTTGTTCTACGCAACTGGCATAAGTTTGTTTGACGCAACTGGCACAAGTTTGTTCTACGCAACTGGCACAAGTTTGTTCGACGCAACTGGCACAAGTTTGTTTGACGCAACTGGCACAAGTTTGTTCTACACAACTGGCACAAGTATGTTCTACGCAACGGCACAAGTTTGTTCTACGCAACTCTTACAAGCTTGTTGTACACAACTGGCACAAGTTTGTTTGACACAACTGGCACAAGTTTGTTCTAAGCAAATGGCAAAAGTTTGTTCTATGCTTCTGGCACAAGTTTTTTCTATGCAACTGGCACTAGTTTGTTCTACGCAACTGGCTCAAATTTGTTTGACGCAACTGGCACATGTTTGTTCTACCCAACTGGCACAAGTTTGTTCGACGCAACTGGCACAAGTTTGTTCTACGCAACTGGCACAAGTTTGATTGACACAACTGGCACAAGTTTGTTCTAAGCAACTGGCACAAGTTTGTTCGACAGAAGTGGCGCAAGTTTGTTCGACGCAACTGGCACAAGTTTGTTCGATGCAACTGGCACAAGTATGTTCGACGCAACTGGTACAAGTTTGTTTAACATAACTGGCACAAGTTTGTTCGACCCAACTGGCACAAGTTTGTTTGACACAACTGGCACAAGTTTGTTCGACGCAACTGGCACTAGTTTGTTCGACGCAACTGGCAAAAGTTTGTTTCACGCAACAAGCACAAGTTTGTTTGACGCAACGGGCACAAGTTTGTTTGACGCAACTGACACAAGTTTGTTTGACGCAACTGGCACAAGTTTGTTCGACTCAACTGGCACAACTTTGTTTGACATAACTGGCACAAGTTTGTTTGACACAACTGGCACAAGTTTGTTTGACGCATTTGGCACTAGTTTGTTTTACGCAGCTGGCAAAAGTTTGTTTGACGCAACTGGCACAAGTTTGTTCGACGCAACTGGCACAAGTTTGTTTGACACAACTGGCACAATTTTGTTCGACGCAACTGGCACAAGTTTGTTTGACGCAACTGGCACAAGTTTGTTTGACGCAACTGGCACAAGGTTGTTCTACGCAACTGGCACAAGTTTGTTCTATGCAACTGGCACAAGTTTGTTTGACGCAACTGGCACAAGTTTGTTCGACGCAACTGGCACAAGTTTGTTTGACGCAAATGGCACAAGTTTGTTTGACGCAACTGGCACAAGGTTCTTCTACGCAACTGGCACAAGTTTGTTTGACGCAACTGGCACAAGCTTGTTCTACGCAACTGGCACAAGTTTGTGTGACGCAACTGGCACAAGTTTGTTCGACGCAGCTGGCACAAGTTTGTTTGACGCAACTGGCACAAGTTTGTTCGACGCAACTGGCACAAGGTTGTTCTACGCAACTGGCACAATTTTGGTTCTACGCAACTGGCACAAGTTTGTTTGACGCAACTGGCACAAGTTTGTTCTATGCAACTGGCACAAGTTTGTTCGATGTCACTGGCACAAGTTTGTTCTACGAAACTGGCACAAGTTTGTTTGATGCAACTGGCACAAGTTTGTTTAACGCAACTGGCACAAGTTTGTTCGACCCAACTGGCACAAGTTTGTTTGAGGCAAATGGCACAAGTTTGTTTGACGCAACTGGCACAAGTTTGTTTGACGCAACTGGCACAGGTTTGTTTGACGCAACTGGCACAAGGTTCTTCTACGCAACTGGCACAAGTTTGTTCTACGCAACTAGCACAAGTTTGTTCTATGAAACTGGCACTAGTTTGTTCTATGCAACTGGCATAAGTTTGTTTGATGCAACTGGCACAAGTTTGTTCGATGCAACTGGCACAAGTTTGTTGGACGCAACTAATACAAGTTTGTTGGACGCAACTGGCGCAAGTTTGTTCGAACAAACTTGCACAAGTTTATTTGACACAACTGGCACAATTTTGTTCGACGCAACTGTCACAAGTTTGTTTGACGCAACTGGCACAAGTTTGTTTGACGCAACTGGCACAAGGTTGTTCTACGCAACTGGCACAAGTTTGTTCTACGCAACTGGCACAAGTTTGTTTGACGCAACTGGCACAAGTTTGTTCGACGCAACTGGCATAAGTTTGTTCGACGCAACTGGCACAAGTTTGTTCGACGCAACTGGCACAAGTTTGTTCGACGCAACTGGTACAAGTTTGTTGGACGCAACTGGCACAAGTTTGTTCGAACCAACTGGCAGAAGTTTGTTTGACACAACTGGCACAAGTTGTTCGACGCAACTGGCACAAGTTTGTATGACGCAACTGGCACAAGTTTGTTTGACGCAACTCGAACAAGGTTGTTCTGCGCAACTGGCACAAGTTTGTTCTACGCAACTGGCACAAGTTTGTTTGACGCAACTGTCACAAGTTTGTTCTACGCAACTGGCACAAGTTTTTGAGACGCAACTGGCAGAAGTTTGTTCGACGCAACTGGCACAAGTTTTTTCGACTCAATTGGCACAAGTTTGTTTGACGCAACTGGCACAAGTTTGTTTGACGCAACTGGCACAAGTTTGTTTGACGCAACTGGCACAAGTTTATTTGACGCAAATGGCACAACTTTTCTCGACGCAACTGGCACAAGAGTGTTCTACACAACTGGCACAAGTTTGTTCAACGCAACTGGCACAAGTTTGTTCGAGGCAACTTGCACAAGTTTGTTCTATGCAACTGGGACAAGTTTGTTGGACGCAACTGGCACAAGTTTGTTCGACGTAACTGGCACAAGTTTGTTCGACAAAACTGGCACAAGTTTGTTCGACGCAACTGGCACAAGTTTGTTCGACGCAACTGGCACAAGTTTGTTCGACCCAACTGGCACAAGTTTGTTTGACGCAACTGGCACAAGTTTGTTTGACGCAACTGGCACAAGGTTCTTCTACGCAACTGGCACAAGTTTGTTTGACGCAACTGGCACAAGTTTGTTCTACGCAACTGGCACAAGTTTGTGTTACGCAACTGGCACAAGTTTGTTCGACGCAACTGGCACAAGTTTGTTTGACGCAACTGGCACAAGTTTGTTAGACGCAACTGGCATAAGTTTGTTCGACGTAACAGGCACAAGTTTTTTCGACTCAATTGGCACAAGTTTGTTTGACGCAACTGGCACAAGTTTCTTTGATGCAAGAGGCACAAGTTTGTGTGACGCAACTGGCACAAGTTTGTTTGACGCAACTGGCACAAGTTTTTTTTTGACGCAACTGGCACAAGTTTGTTTAACGTAACTGGCACAAGTTTGTTCGACGCAACTGGCACAAGTTTGTTCGACGCAACTGGCACAAGTTTGTTTGACACAACTGGCACAAGTTTGTTTGAATCAACTGGCACAAGTTTGTTAGACGCAAATGGCACAAGTTTGTTTGACACAACTGGCACAAGTTTGTTCTACGCAACTGGCACAAGTTTGTTCTATGCAACTGGCACTAGTTTGTTCTATGCAACTGGCACAAGTTTGTTTGACGCAACTGGCACAAGTTTGTTGGACGCAACTGGTACAAGTTTGTTGGATGCAACTGGCACAAGTTTGTTCGAACAAACTGGCACAAGTTTGTTTGACACAACTGGCTCAATTTTGTTCGACGCAACTGGCACAAGTTTGTTTGACGCAACTGGCACAAGTTTGTTTGACGCAACTGGCACAAGGTTGTTCTCCGCAACTGGCACAAGTTTGTTCTACGCAACTGGCACAAGTTTGTTTGACGCAACTGGCACAAGTTTGTTCGACGCAACTGGCACAAGTTTGTTCGACGCAACTGGCACAAGTTTGTTCGAACCAACTGGCACAAGTTTGTTCGACGCAACTGGCACAAGTTTGTTCGACACATCTGGCACAAGTTTGTTTGACGCAACTGGCACAAGTTTCTTTTCGCAACTTGTACAAATTTGTTTGACGCAACTGGAACAAGTTTGTTAGACGCAACTGGCACAAGTTTGTTTGACGCAACTTGTACAAGTTTGTTTGATGCAACTGGCACAAGTTTGTTTGACACAACTGGCACAAGTTTGTTTGACACAACTGGCACAAGTTTGTTCTACGCAACTGGCACAAGTTTGTTTGACGCAACTGGCACAAGTTTGTTAGACGCAACTGGCACAAGTTTGTTCGACGCAACTGTCACAAGTTTCTTCGACTCAATTGGCTCAAGTTTGACGCAACTGGCACAAGTTTGTTTGACTCAACTGGCACAAGTTTGTTTGACGCAACTGGCACAAGTTTATTTGACGCAAATGGCACAACTTTTCTCGGCGCAACTGGCACAAGTATGTTCTACACAACTGGCACAAGTTTGTTCTATGCAACTTGCACAAGTTTGTTCTACGCAACTAGCACAGGTTCGTTCTACGCAACTGGCACAAGTTTGTTCTACGCAGCTGGCACAAGTTTGTTCTACGCATCTGGCACAAGTTTGTTCTACGCAACTGGCACAAGTTTATTCTACGCAACTGGCACAAGTTTGTTCTATGCAACTGGCACAAGTTTGTTCTACGCAACTGGCACAAGTTTGTTCTACGCAACTGGCACAAGTTTGTTCTACGCAACTGGCACAAGTTTATTCTACGCATCTGGCACAAGTTTGTTCTATCCAACTGACACTAGTTTGTTTTACGCAACTGGCACAAGTTTGTTTGACGCAACTGGCACAAGTTTGTTCTACCCAATTGACACAGGTTTGTTTCGACGCAACTGGCACAAGTTTTTTCTACTCAACTGACACAAGTTTGGTTGGCATAACTGGCAGAAGTTTGTTCAACACAACTGGCACAAGTTTGTTCATCACATATGGCACAAGTTTGTTTGACGCAACTGGCACAAGTTTGTTTTCGCAACTTGTACAAGTTTGTTTGACGCAACTGGCACAAGTTTGTTCTACGCAACTGGCATAAGTTTGTTTGATGCAACTGGCACAAGGTTGTTCTACGCAACTGGCACAAGTTTGTTCTACGCAACTAGCACAAGTTTGTTTGACGCAAGTGGCAAAAGTTTGTTCTATACAACTGGCACTAGTTTGTTCTACGCAACTGGCACAAGTTTGTTCGACGCAACTATCGCAAGTTTGTTCAACGCAACTGGCACAAGTTTGTTTGAAACAACTGGCAGAAGTTTGTTCAACGCAACTGGCAGAAGTTTGTTCGAAGCAACTGGCACAAGTTTGTTTGATGCAACAGGCACAAGTTTGTTTGATGCAACTGGCACAAATTTGTTTGACGCAATTGGCACAAGTTTGTTCGTCGCAACTGGCCCAAGTTTGTTTGACGCAACTGGCACAAGTTTGTTAGACGCAACTGGCACAAGTTTGTTCGACGTAACTGGCATAAGTTTTTTCGACTCATTTGGCACAAGTTTGTTTCACGCAACTGGCACAAGCTTGTTTGACATACCTGGCACAAGTTTTTTTGACGCAACTGGCACAAGTTTGTTTGATGCAACTGGAACAAGTTTATTTGACGCAACTGGCACAAGTTTTCTCGACGCAACTGGCACAAGTTTGTTCGCCGTAACTGGCACAAGTTTGTTCTATGCAACTGGCACAAGTTTGTTTGACGCAACTGGCACAAGTTTTCTCGACGCAACTGGCATAAGTTTGTTTGCTGTAACTGGCACTAGTTTGTTCGACGCCACTGGCACAAGTTTGTTCGACGCAACTGGCACAAGTTTGTTTGACGCAACTGGCACAAGTTTGTTTGACGCAACTGGCACAAGTTTGTTTGACGCAACTGGCACAAGTTTGTTCGACGCAACTGGCACAAGTTTGTTTGACGCAACTGGCACAAGTTTGTTCTACACAACTGGCACAAGTATGTTCTACGCAACTGGCACAAGTTTGTTCTACGCAACTCTTACAAGCTTGTTGTACACAACTGGCACAAGTTTGTTTGACAAAACTGGCACAAGTTTGTTCTAAGCAAATGGCAAAAGTTTGTTCTATGCTTCTGGCACAAGTTTTTTCTATGCAACTGGCACTAGTTTGTTCTACGCAACTGGCTCAAATTTGTTTGACGCAACTGGCAAATGTTTGTTCTACCCAACTGGCACAAGTTTGTTCGACGCAACTGGCACAAGTTTGTTATACGCAACTGGCACAAGTTTGATTGACACAACTGGCACAAGTTTGTTCTAAGCAACTGGCACAAGTTTGTTCGACGGAAGTGGCGCAAGTTTGTTCGACGCAACTGGCACAAGTTTGTTCGATGCAACTGGCACAAGTATGTTCGACGCAACTGGTACAAGTTTGTTTAACATAACTGGCACAAGTTTGTTCGACCCAACTGGCACAAGTTTGTTTGACACAACTGGCACAAGTTTGTTCGACGCAACTGGCACTAGTTTGTTCGACGCAACTGGCAAAAGTTTGTTTCACGCAACAAGCACAAGTTTGTTTGACGCAACGGGCACAAGTTTGTTTGACGCAACTGACACAAGTTTGTTTGACGCAACTGGCACAAGTTTGTTCGACTCAACTGGCACAACTTTGTTTGACATAACTGGCACAAGTTTGTTTGACACAACTGGCACAAGTTTGTTTGACGCATTTGGCACTAGTTTGTTTTACGCAGCTGGCAAAAGTTTGTTTGACGCAACTGGCACAAGTTTGTTCGACGCAACTGGCACAAGTTTGTTCGACGCAACTGGCACAATTTTGTTCGACGCAACTGGCACAAGTTTGTTTGACGCAAGTGGCACAAGTTTGTTTGACGCAACTGGCACAAGGTTGTTCTACGCAACTGGCACAAGTTTGTTCTACGCAACTGGCACAAGTTTGTTTGACGCAACTGGCACAAGTTTGTTCGACGCAACTGGCACAAGTTTGTTTGACGCAAATGGCACAAGTTTGTTTGACGCAACTGGCACAAGGTTCTTCTACGCAACTGGCACAAGTTTGTTTGACGCAACTGGCACAAGCTTGTTCTACGCAACTGGCACAAGTTTGTGTGACGCAACTGGCACAAGTTTGTTCGACGCAGCTGGCACAAGTTTGTTTGACGCAACTGGCACAAGTTTGTTCGACGCAACTGGCACAAGGTTGTTCTACGCAACTGGCACAATTTTGGTTCTACGCAACTGGCACAAGTTTGTTTGACGCAACTGGCACAAGTTTGTTCTATGCAACTGGCACAAGTTTGTTCGATGTCACTGGCACAAGTTTGTTCTACGAAACTGGCACAAGTTTGTTCGATGCAACTGGCACAAGTTTGTTTAACGCAACTGGCACAAGTTTGTTCGACCCAACTGGCACAAGTTTGTTTGAGGCAAATGGCACAAGTTTGTTTGACGCAACTGGCACAAGTTTGTTTGACGCAACTGGCACAAGTTTGTTTGACGCAACTGGCACAAGGTTCTTCTACGCAACTGGCACAAGTTTGTTCTACGCAACTAGCACAAGTTTGTTCTATGAAACTGGCACTAGTTTGTTCTATGCAACTGGCATAAGTTTGTTTGATGCAACTGGCACAAGTTTGTTCGATGCAACTGGCACAAGTTTGTTGGACGCAACTAATACAAGTTTGTTGGACGCAACTGGCGCAAGTTTGTTCGAACAAACTTGCACAAGTTTATTTGACACAACTGGCACAATTTTGTTCGACGCAACTGTCACAAGTTTGTTTGACGCAACTGGCACAAGTTTGTTTGACGCAACTGGCACAAGGTTGTTCTACGCAACTGGCACAAGTTTGTTCTACGCAACTGGCACAAGTTTGTTTGACGCAACTGGCACAAGTTTGTTCGACGCAACTGGCACAAGTTTGTTCGACGCAACTGGCACAAGTTTGTTCGACGCAACTGGCACAAGTTTGTTCGACGCAACTGGTACAAGTTTGTTGGACGCAACTGGCACAAGTTTGTTCGAACCAACTGGCAGAAGTTTGTTTGACACAACTGGCACAAGTTGTTCGACGCAACTGGCACAAGTTTGTATGACGCAACTGGCACAAGTTTGTTTGACGCAACTCGAACAAGGTTGTTCTGCGCAACTGGCACAAGTTTGTTCTACGCAACTGGCACAAGTTTGTTTGACGCAACTGTCACAAGTTTGTTCTACGCAACTGGCACAAGTTTTTTAGACGCAACTGGCAGAAGTTTGTTCGACGCAACTGGCACAAGTTTTTTCGACTCAATTGGCACAAGTTTGTTTGACGCAACTGGCACAAGTTTGTTTGACGCAACTGGCACAAGTTTGTTTGACGCAACTGGCACAAGTTTATTTGACGCAAATGGCACAACTTTTCTCGACGCAACTGGCACAAGAGTGTTCTACGCAACTGGCACAAGTTTGTTCAACGCAACTGGCACAAGTTTGTTCGACGCAACTTGCACAAGTTTGTTCTATGCAACTGGGACAAGTTTGTTGGACGCAACTGGCACAAGTTTGTTCGACGTAACTGGCACAAGTTTGTTCGACAAAACTGGCACAAGTTTGTTCGACGCAACTGGCACAAGTTTGTTCGACGCAACTGGCACAAGTTTGTTCGACGCAACTGGCACAAGTTTGTTTGACGCAACTTTTACGAGTTTGTTTGATGCAACTGGCACAAGTTTGTTTGACGCAACTGGCACCAGTTTGTTTGACGCAACTGGCACAAGTTTGTTTGATGCAACTGGCACAAGTTTGTTTGACGCAACTTGTACAAGTTTGTTTGACGCAACTGGCACAAGTTTGTTTGACGCAACTGGCACAAGTTTGTTTGACGCAACTGGCACAAGTTTGTTCGACGCAACTGGCACAAGTTTGTTCTACGCAAGTGGCACAAGTTTGTTTGACGCAACTGGCACAAGTTTGTTTGACGCAACTGGCACAAGGTTGTTATACGCAACTGGCACAAGTTTTTTCTATGCAAAAGGCACAAGTTTGTTTGACACAAATGGCACAAGTTTATACTACGCAACTGGCACAAGTTTGTTCTACGCAACTGGCACAAGTTTGTTGTACACAACTGGTACAAGTTTGTTTGACACAACAGGCACAAGTTTGTTCTACACAAATGGCAAAACTTTGTTCTACGCATCTGGCACACTTTTGTTCTATGCAACTGGCACAAATTTGTTTGACGCAACTGGCACATGTTTGTTCTACCCAACTGGCACAAGTTTGTTCGACGCAACTGGCACAAGTTTGTTCTACATAACTGGCACAAATTTGTTTGACACAACTGGCACAAATTTGTTCTAAGAAACTGGCAAAAGTTTGTTCGACGGAACTGGCGCAAGTTTGTTCGATGCAACTGGCACAAGTTTGTTCGACGCAACTGGTGCAAGTTTGTTTCACGTAACTGGCACAAGTTTGTTCGACCCAACTGGCATAAGTTTGTTTGACACAACTGGCACAAGTTTGATCGACGCAACTGACACAAGTTTGTTTGACGCAACTGGCATAAGGTTCTTCTACGCAACATGCACAAGTTTGTTCTACGCAACTGGCACAAGTTTGTTTGACGCAACTGGCACAAGTTTGTTCTATGCAACTGGCACTAGTTTGTTCGATGCAACTGGCACAAGTTTGTTCGACGCAACTGGCACAAGTTTGTTCGACGCAACTGGCACAAGTTTGTTCGACGCAACTGGCACAAGTTTGTTTGACGCAACTGGCACAAGTTTTTTCGACTCAACTGGCACAAATTTGTTTGACATAACTGGCACAAGTTTGTTTGACACAACTGGCACAAGTTTGTTTGACGCATTTGGCACTAGTTTGTTTTACGCAGCTGGCAAAAGTTTGTTTGACGCAACTGGCACAAGTTTGTTCGACGCAACTGGCACAAGTTTGTTTGACACAACTGGCACAAGTTTGTTTGACGTAACTGGCACAAGTTTTTTTGACGCAAATGGCACAAGTTTGGTTGACCCAACTGGCACAAGTTTGTTTGAGGCAAATGGCACAAGGTTGTTCTATGCAACTGGCACAATTTTGGTTCTACGCAACTGGCACAAGTTTGTTTGACGCAACTGGCACAAGTTTGTTCTATGCAACTGGCACAAGTTTGTTCGATGTCACTGGCACAAGTTTGTTCTACGAAACTGGCACAAGTTTGTTCGATGCAACTGGCACAAGTTTGTTTAACGCAACTGGCACAAGTTTGTTCGACCCAACTGGCACAAGTTTGTTTGAGGCAAATGGCACAAGTTTGTTTGACGCAACTGGCACAAGTTTGTTTGACGCAACTGGCACAAGTTTGTTTGACGCAACTGGCACAAGGTTCTTCTACGCAACTGGCACAAGTTTGTTCTACGCAACTAGCACAAGTTTGTTCTATGAAACTGGCACTAGTTTGTTCTATGCAACTGGCATAAGTTTGTTTGATGCAACTGGCACAAGTTTGTTCGATGCAACTGGCACAAGTTTGTTGGACGCAACTAATACAAGTTTGTTGGACGCAACTGGCGCAAGTTTGTTCGAACAAACTTGCACAAGTTTATTTGACACAACTGGCACAATTTTGTTCGACGCAACTGTCACAAGTTTGTTTGACGCAACTGGCACAAGTTTGTTTGACGCAACTGGCACAAGGTTGTTCTACGCAACTGGCACAAGTTTGTTCTACGCAACTGGCACAAGTTTGTTTGACGCAACTGGCACAAGTTTGTTCGACGCAACTGGCACAAGTTTGTTCGACGCAACTGGCACAAGTTTGTTCGACGCAACTGGCACAAGTTTGTTCGACGCAACTGGTACAAGTTTGTTGGACGCAACTGGCACAAGTTTGTTCGAACCAACTGGCAGAAGTTTGTTTGACACAACTGGCACAAGTTGTTCGACGCAACTGGCACAAGTTTGTATGACGCAACTGGCACAAGTTTGTTTGACGCAACTCGAACAAGGTTGTTCTGCGCAACTGGCACAAGTTTGTTCTACGCAACTGGCACAAGTTTGTTTGACGCAACTGTCACAAGTTTGTTCTACGCAACTGGCACAAGTTTTTTAGACGCAACTGGCAGAAGTTTGTTTGACGCAACTGGCACAAGTTTTTTCGACTCAATTGGCACAAGTTTGTTTGACGCAACTGGCACAAGTTTGTTTGACGCAACTGGCACAAGTTTGTTTGACGCAACTGGCACAAGTTTATTTGACGCAAATGGCACAACTTTTCTCGACGCAACTGGCACAAGAGTGTTCTACGCAACTGGCACAAGTTTGTTCAACGCAACTGGCACAAGTTTGTTCGACGCAACTTGCACAAGTTTGTTCTATGCAACTGGGACAAGTTTGTTGGACGCAACTGGCACAAGTTTGTTCGACGTAACTGGCACAAGTTTGTTCGACGCAACTGGCACAAGTTTGTTCGACGCAACTGGCACAAGTTTGTTCGACGCAACTGGCACAAGTTTGTTCGACGCAACTGGCACAAGTTTGTTTGACGCAACTTTTACAAGTTTGTTTGATGCAACTGGCACAAGTTTGTTTGACGCAACTGGCACCAGTTTGTTTGACGCAACTGGCACAAGTTTGTTTGACGCAACTGGCACAAGTTTGTTTGACGCAACTTGTACAAGTTTGTTTGACGCAACTGGCACAAGTTTGTTTGACGCAACTGGCACAAGTTTGTTTGACGCAACTGGCACAAGTTTGTTCGACGCAACTGGCACAAGTTTGTTCTACGCAACTGGCACAAGTTTGACGCAACTGGCACAAGTTTGTTTGACGCAACTGGCACAAGGTTGTTATACGCAACTGGCACAAGTTTGTTCTATGCAAAAGGCACAAGTTTGTTTGACACAAATGGCACAAGTTTATACTACGCAACTGGCACAAGTTTGTTCTACGCAACTGGCACAAGTTTGTTGTACACAACTGGTACAAGTTTGTTTGACACAACAGGCACAAGTTTGTTCTACACAAATGGCAAAACTTTGTTCTACGCATCTGGCACACTTTTGTTCTATGCAACTGGCACAAATTTGTTTGACGCAACTGGCACATGTTTGTTCTACCCAACTGGCACAAGTTTGTTCGACGCAACTGGCACAAGTTTGTTCTACATAACTGGCACAAATTTGTTTGACACAACTGGCACAAATTTGTTCTAAGAAACTGGCAAAAGTTTGTTCGACGGAACTGGCGCAAGTTTGTTCGATGCAACTGGCACAAGTTTGTTCGACGCAACTGGTGCAAGTTTGTTTCACGTAACTGGCACAAGTTTGTTCGACCCAACTGGCATAAGTTTGTTTGACACAACTGGCACAAGTTTGATCGACGCAACTGACACAAGTTTGTTTGACGCAACTGGCATAAGGTTCTTCTACGCAACATGCACAAGTTTGTTCTACGCAACTGGCACAAGTTTGTTTGACGCAACTGGCACAAGTTTGTTCTATGCAACTGGCACTAGTTTGTTCGATGCAACTGGCACAAGTTTGTTCGACGCAACTGGCACAAGTTTGTTCGACGCAACTGGCACAAGTTTGTTCGACGCAACTGGCACAAGTTTGTTTGACGCAACTGGCACAAGTTTTTTCGACTCAACTGGCACAAATTTGTTTGACATAACTGGCACAAGTTTGTTTGACACAACTGGCACAAGTTTGTTTGACGCATTTGGCACTAGTTTGTTTTACGCAACTGGCAAAAGTTTGTTTGACGCAACTGGCACAAGTTTGTTCGACGCAACTGGCACAAGTTTGTTTGACACAACTGGCACAAGTTTGTTTGACGGAACTGGCACAAGTTTTTTTGACGCAACTGGCACAAGTTTGGTTGACACAATTGGCACAAGTTTGTTCTACTTAACTGGCACAAGTTTGTTCTATGCAACTGGCACTAGTTTGTTTTACGCAACTGGCACAAGTTTGTTGTATGCAATTGGCACAAGTTTTCTCGACGCAAGTGGCACAAGATTCTTCGCCGTAACTGGCACAAGTTTGTTCGACGCAACTGGCATAAGTTTGTTCGACGCAACTGACACAAGTTTGTTTGACGCAACTGGCACAAGTTTGTTTGACGCAACTGGCACAAGTTTGTTTGACGCAACTGGCACAAGTTTGTTTGACACAATTGGCACAAGTTTGTTCTACTTAACTGGCACAAGTTTGTTCTATGCAACTGGCACTAGTTTGTTTTACGCAACTGGCATCAGTTTGTTTGACGCAACTGGCACAAGTTTCTTCTATGCAACTAGCACAAGTTTGTTCGACGCAACTGGCACAAGGTTGTTCTACGCAACTGGCACAATTTTGGTTCTACGCAACTGGCACAAGTTTGTTTGACGCAAGTGGCACAAGTTTGTTCTATGCAACTGGCACAAGTTTGTTCGATGTCACTGGCACAAGTTTGTTCTACGAAACTGGCACAAGTTTGTTCGATGCAACTGGCACAAGTTTGTTTAACGCAACTGGCACAAGTTTGTTCGACCCAACTGGCACAAGTTTGTTTGAGGCAAATGGCACAAGTTTGTTTGACGCAACTGGCACAAGTTTGTTTGACGCAACTGGCACAAGTTTGTTTGACACAACTGGCACAAGGTTCTTCTACGCAACTGGCACAAGTTTGTTCTACGCAACTGGCACAAGTTTGTTTGACGCAACTGACACAAGTTTGTTCTAAGCAACTGACACAAGTTTGTTTGACGCAACTGGCACAAGTTTGTACGACGCAACTGGCACAAGTTTGTTTGACGCAAGTGGCACAAGTTTTTTTGATGCAACTGGCACAAGTTTGTTTGACGCAAGAGGCACAAGTTTGTTTGACGCAACTGGCACAAGTATGTTTGACGCAACTGGCACAAGTTTTTTTGACGCAACGGGCACAAGTTTGGTTGACACAATTGGCACAAGTTTGTTCTACTTAACTGTCACAAGTTTGTTCTATGCAACTGGCACTAGTTTGTTTTACGCAACTGGCACAAGTTTGTTGTATGCAATTGGCACAAGTTTTCTCGACGCAAGTGGCACAAGATTCTTCGCCGTAACTGGCACAAGTTTGTTCGACGCAACTGGCACATGTTTGTTCGACGCAACTGACACAAGTTTGTTTGACACAACTGGCACAAGTTTGTTTGATGCAACTGGCACAAGTTTGTTTGACGCAACTGGCACAAGTTTGGTTGACACAATTGGCACAAGTTTGTTCTACTTAACTGGCACAAGTTTGTTCTATGCAACTGGCACTAGTTTGTTTTACGCAACTGGCATCAGTTTGTTTGACACAACTGGCACAAGTTTCTTCTACGCAACTAGCACAAGTTTGTTCGACGCAACTGTCACAAGGTTGTTCTACGCAACTGGCACTAGTTTGTTTGGCGCAACTGACACATGTTTGTTCTGCGCAACTGGCATAAGTTTGTTCTACGCAACTGGCACTAGTTTGTTCTATGCAACTGGCATAAGTTTGTTTGGCGCAACTGACACATGTTTGTTCTGCGCAACTGGCATAAGTTTGTTCGACGCAACTGACACAAGTTTGTTCGACGCAACGGGTACAAGTTTGTTGGATGCAACTGGCAAAAGTTTGTTTGACGCAACTGGCACAAGTTTGTTTGACACAACTGGCACAAGTTTGTTCGACGCAACTGGCACAAGTTTGTATGACGCAACTGGCACAAGTTTGTTTGACGCAACAAGAACAACGTTGTTCTACGCAACTGGCACAAGTTTGTTCTACGCAACTGGCACAAGTTTGTTTGACGCAACTAGCACAAGTTTGTTCTATGCAAATGGCACAAGTTTGTTCGATGCAACTGGCACAAGTTTGTTCGACGCAACTGGCCCAGGTTTGTTTGACGCAACTGGCACAAGTTTTTTAGACGCAACTGGCACAAGTTTGTTCGACGCAACTGGCACAAGTTTTTTCGACTCAATTGGCACAAGTTTGTTTGACGCAACTGGCACAAGTTTGTTTGACGCAACTGGCACAAGTTTGTTTGACGCAACTGGCACAAGTTTGTTTGACGCAACTGGCACAAATTTGTTTGACGCAACTGGCACAAGTTTGTTTGACGCAACTGGCACAAGTTTGTTCGACGCAACTGGCACAAGTTTGTTCGATGCAACTGGCACAACTTTGTTGGATGCAACTGGCACAAGTTTGTTCGATGCAACTGGCTCAAGTTTGTTTAACACAACTGGCACAAGTTTGTTCGACCCAACTGGCACAAGTTTGTTTGACGCAACTGGCACATGTTTGTTTGACGCAACTGGCACAAGTTTGTTTGACGCAACTGGCACAAGGTTCTTCTACGCAACTGGCACAAGTTTGTTCTTTGCAACTGGCACAAGTTTGTTTGACGCAACTGGCACAAGTTTGTGTGACGCAACTGGCACAAGTTTGTTCGACGCAACTGGCACAAGTTTGTTCTACGCAACTGGCACAATTTTGTTAGACGCAACTGGCATAAGTTTGTTCGACGTAACAGGCACAAGTTTTTTCGACTCAATTGGCACAAGTTTGTTTGACGCAACTGGCACAAGTTTCTTTGATGCAAGAGGCACAAGTTTGTGTGACGCAACTGGCACAAGTTTGTTTGACGCAACTGGCAAAAGTTTCTTTTGACGCAACTGAAACAAGTTTGTTTAACGTAACTGGCACAAGTTTGTTTGACGCAACTTGCACAAGTTTGTTCGACGCAACTGGCACAAGTTTGTTTGATGCAACTGGCACAAGTTTGTTCGACGCAACTGGCACAAGTTTGTTCGACGCAACTGGCACAAGTTTGTTTGACGCAAGTGGCACAAGTTTGTTCTATGCAACTGGCACTAGTTTGTTCTATGCAACTGGCATAAGTTTGTTTGATGCAACTGGCACAAGTTTGTTCGACGCAACTGGCACAAGCTTGTTCGACGCAACTGGTACAAGTTTGTTGGACGCAACTGGCACAAGTTTGTTCGAACAAACTGGCACAAGTTTGTTTGACACAACTGGCACAATTTTTTTTGACGCAACTGGCACAAGTTTGTTTGACGCAACTGGCAGAAGTTTGTTTGATGCAACTGGCACAAGGTTGTTCTACGCAACTGGCACAAGTTTGTTCTACGCAACTGGCACGAGTTTGTTTGACGCAACTGGCACAAGTTTGTTCTACGCAACTGGCACAAGTTTGTTCGATGCAACTGGCACAAGTTTTTTCGATGCAACTAGCCCAAGTTTGTTTGACGCAACTGGCACAAGTTTCTTAGACACAGCTGGCACAAGTTTGTTCGACGCAACTGGCACAAGTTTCTTCGACTCAATTGGCTCAAGTTTGTTTGACACAACTAGCACAAGTTTGTTTGACGCAAGAGGCACAAGTTTGTTTGACTCAACTGGCACAAGTTTGTTTGACGCAACTGGCACAAGTTTATTTGACGCAAATGGCACAACTTTTCTCGGCGCAACTGGCACAAGTATATTCTACACAACTGGCACAAGTTTGTTCTATGAAACTTGCACAAGTTTGTTCTACGAAACTGGCAAAGGTTTGTTCTATGCAACTCGCACAAGTTTGTTCTATGCAACTGGCACAAGTTTGTTCTACGCAACTGGCACAAGTTTGTTCTACGCAACTGGCACAAGTTTGTTCTACGCATCTGGCACAAGTTTGTTCTGTGCAACTGACACAAGTTTGTTCTACGTAACTGGCACAAGTTTGTTCTACGCAACTGGCACAAGTTTGTTCTACGCAACTGAGAAAAGTTTATTCTACGCATCTGGCACAAGTTTGTTCTATCCAACTGACACTAGTTTGTTTTACGCAACTGGCACAAGTTTGTTTGACGCAACTGGCACAAGTTTGTTCTACCCAACTGACACAGGTTTGTTCGACGCAACTGGCACAAGTTTGTTCTACTCAACTGACACAATTTTGTTTGGCACAACTGGCAGAAGTTTGTTCAACGCAACTGGCACAAGTTTGTTCATCACATCTGGCACAAGTTTGTTTGACGCAACTGGCACAAGTTTGTTTTCGCAACTTGTACAAGTTTGTTTGACGCAACTGGCACAAGTTTGTTCTACGCAACTGGCATAAGTTTGTTCTATGCAACTGGCACTAGTTTGTTCTACGCAACTGGCATAAGTTTGTTTGACGCAACTGGCACAAGTTTGTTCTACGCAACTGGCACAAGTTTGTTTGACGCAACAGGCACAAGTTTGTTCTACACAACTGGCACAAGTTTGTTTGACGCAACTGGCACAAGGTTCTTCTACATAACTGGCACAAGTTTGTTCTACACAACTGGCACAAGTTTGTTGGACGCACCTGGCACAAGTTTGTTTGACGCAACTAGGACAAGTTTGTTCTACACAACTGGCACAAGTTTGTTCTATGCAACTGGCACAAGTTTGTTCTACGCAACTCTTACAAGCTTGTTGTACACAACTGGCACAAGTTTGTTTGACACAACTGGCACAAGTTTGTTCTACGCAAATGGCAAAAGTTTGTTTTATGCTTCTGGCACAAGTTTGTTCTATGCAACTGGCACTAGTTTGTTCAACGCAACAAGCTCAAATTTGTTTGACGCAACTGGCACATGTTTGTTCTACCCAACTGGCACAAGTTTGTTCGACGCAACTGGCACAAGTTTGTTCTACACAACTGGCACAAGTTTGATTGACACAACTGGCACAAGTTTGTTCTAAGCAACTGGCGACACAAGTTTGTTCGACGCAACTGGTACAAATTTGTTCGACGTAACTGGCACAAGTTTGTTCGACCTTACTGGCACAAGTTTGTTTGACACAACTGGCACAAGTTTGTTCGACGCAAGTGGCACAAGTTTGTTTGACGCAACTGGCAAAAGTTTGTTTGACGCAACTGGCACAAGGTTGCTCTACGCAATATGCACAAGTTTGTTCTACGCAACTGGCACAAGTTTGTTTGACACAACTGGCACAAGTTTGTTCTATCCAACTGGCTCTAGTTTGTTCGATGCAACTGGCGCAAGTTTGTTCGACGCAATTGGCCCAAGTTTGTTTGACGCAACTGGCATAAGTTTGTTAGACGCAACTGGCCCAAGTTTGTTCGACGCAACTGGCACAAGTTTTTTCGACTCAATTGGTACAAGTTTGTTTGACGCAACTGGCACAAGTTTGTTTGGCGCAACTGGCCCAAGTTTGTTTGACGCAACTGGCACAAGTTTGTTTGACGCAACTGGCACCAGTTTATAGCAACTGGCACAAGTTTATTTGACGCAACTGGCGCAAATTTTCTCGACGCAAGTGGCACAAGTTTGTTCGCCGTAACTGGCACAAGTTTGTTCGACGCAACTGGCACAAGTTTGTTCGACGCAACTGGCACAAGTTTTGTTTGACACAACTGGCACAAGTTTCTTCGACGCAACTGGCGCTAGTTTGTTCGACGAAACTGGCACAAGTTTGTTCTACGCAACTGGCACAAGTTTGTTCTATGCAACTGGCACTAGTTTGTTCTACGCAACTGGCATAAGTTTGTTTGAGGCAACTGGCACAAGTTTGTTCTATGCAACTGGCACAAGTTTGTTCAACGCAACTGCCACAAGGTTGTTCTACGTAACTGGCACAAGTGTGATCGACGCAACTGGCAAAAGTTTGCTTGACGCAACTGGCGCAAGTTTGTTCTCTGCAACTGGCACAAGTTTGTTCGACGCAACTGGCACAAGTTTGTTCGACGCAACTGGCCCAAGTTTTTTTGACGCAACTGGCACAAGTTTGTTAGACGCAACTGGCACAAGTTTGTTTGACGCAACTTGTACAAGTTTGTTTGATGCAACTGGCACAAGTTTGTTTGACGCAACTGGCACAAGTTTGTTTGACGCAACTGGCGCAAGTTTGTTCGATGTAACTGGCACAAGTTTGTTCTACGCAACTAGCACAAGTTTGTTTGACGCAACTGGCACAAGTTTGTTTGACGCAACTGGCACAAGGTTGTTCTACGCAACTGGCACAAGTTTGTTCTTTGCAAAAGGCACAAGTTTGTTTGACGCAACTGGCACAAGTTTGTTCTACTCAACTGGCACAAGTTTGTTCTACGCAACTGGCACAAGTTTGTTGTTCACAACTGGTACAAGTTTGTTTGACATAACTGGCACAAGTTTGTTCTACACAAATGGCAAAACTTTGTTCTACGCATCTGGCACACTTTTGTTCTATGCAACTGGCACAAATTTGTTTGACGCAACTGGCACATGTTTGTTCTACCCAACTGGCACAAGTTTGTTCGACGCAACTGGCACAAGTTTGTTCTACATAACTGGCACAAATTTGTTTGACAGAACTGGCACAAGTTTGTTCTAAGAAACTGGCACAAGTTTGTTCGACGGAACTGGCGCAAGTTTGTTCGATGCAACTGACACAAGTTTGTTCGACGCAACTGGCACAAGTTTGTTCGACGCAACTGGTGCAAGTTTGTTTCACGTAACTGGCACAAGTTTGTTCGACCCAACTGGCATAAGTTTGTTTGACACGACTTGCACAAGTTTGTTCGACGCAACGGGCAAAAGTTTGTTTGACGCAACTGGCAGAAGGTTCTTCTAAACAACATGCACAAGTTTGTTCTACGCAACTGCCACAAGTTTGTTTGACGCAACTGGCACAAGTTTGTTCTATGCAACTGGCACTAGTTTGTTCGATGCAACTGGCACAAGTTTGTTCGATGCAACTGGCACAAGTTTGTTCGATGCAACTGGCACAAGTTTCTTTGATGCAACTGGCACAAGTTTGTTAGGCGCAACTGGCACAAGTTTGTTTGACGCAACTGGCACAAGTTTTTTCGACTCAATTGGCACGAGTTTGTTTGACGCAACTGGCACAAGTTTGACGCAACTGGCACAAGTTTGTTTGTCGCAACTGGCACAAGTTTGTTTGACGCAACTGGCACAAGTTTTTTTGACGCAACTGGCACAAGTTTTCTCGACGCAACTAGCACAAGTTTGTTCGCCGTGACTGGCACAAGTTTGTTTGGCGGAACTGGCACAAGTTTTTTGACGCAACTGGCACAAGTTTTCTCGACGCAACTGGCACAAGTTTGTTTGACGCAACTGGCACAAGTTTCTTCGACACAACTGGCACAAGTTTGTTTGACGCAACTGGCACAAGTTTCTTCGCCACAACTGGCACAAGTTTGTTTGACGCAACTGGCACAAGTTTGGTTGACTCAATTGGCACAAGTTTGTTCTATTTAACTGGCACAAGTTTGTTCTATGCAACTGGAACTAGTTTGTTCGATGCAACTGGCAGAAGTTTGTTCGACGCAACTGGCACAAGTTTGTTTGACGCAACTGGCACAAGTTTGTTAGGCGCAACTGGCACAAGTTTGTTGGACGCAACTGGCACAAGTTTTCTCGACTCAATTGGCACAAAGTTTGTTTGACGCAACTGGCACAAGTTTGTTTGATGCAAGTGGCACAAGTTTGTTTGACGCAACTGGCACAAGTTTGTTCGACCCAACTGGCACAAGTTTGTTTGAGGGAAATGGCACAATTTTTTTTATGCAACTGGCACAAGTTTGTTTTACGCAACTGGAACAATTTTGGTTCTACGCAACTGGCACAAGTTTGTTCTATGCAAAAGGCACAAGTTTGTTTGACGCAACTGGCACAAGTTTGTTCTACGCAACTAGCACAAGTTTGTTCGACGCAACTGGCACAAGGTTGTTCTACGCAACTGGCACAATTTTGGTTCTACGCAACTGGCACAAGTTTGTTCTATGCAAAAGGCACAAGTTTGTTTGACGCAACTGGCACAAGTTTGTTCTACGCAACTGGCACAAGTTTGTTCGACGAAACTGGCACAAGTTTGTTCGATGCAACTGGCACAAGTTTGTTTAACGCAACTGGCACAAGTTTGTTCGACCCAACTGGCACATGTTTGTTTGAGGCAACTGGAACAAGTTTGTTTGACGCAACTGGCACAAGTTTGTTTGACGCAACTGGCACAAGTTTGTTTGACGCAACTGGCACAAGGTTCTTCTACGCAACTGGCACAAGTTTGTTCTACGCAACTGGCACAAGTTTGTTTGACGCAACTGGCACAAGTTTGTTCTAAGCAACTGACACAAGTTTGTTTGATGCAACTGGCACAAGTTTGTTCGACGCAACTGCCACAAGTTTGTTTGACGCAACTGGCACAAGTTTTTTTGACGCAACTGGCACAAGTTTGTTTGACGCAAGAGGCACAAGTTTGTTTGACGCAACTGGCACAAGTATGTTTGACGCAACTGGCACAAGTTTTTTTTTACGCAACGGGCACAAGTTTTCTCGACGCAACTGGCACAAGTTTGTTCGCCATAACTGGCACAAGTTTGTTCGACGCAACTGGCACAACTTTTTTTTGACGCAACTGGCACAAGTTTTCTCGACGCAACTGGCACAAGTTTGTTCGCCATAACTGGCACAAGTTTGTTCGACGCAACTGGCACAAGTTTGTTCGACGCAACTGGCACAAGTTTGTTTGACACAACTGGCACAAGTATCTTCGACGCAACTGGCACAAGTTTGTTCGACGCAACTGGCACAAGTTTGTTTGATGCAACTCTCACAAGTTTGTTTTACGCAACTGGCACAAGTTTGTTCTACGCAACTGGAACTAGTTTGTTCTATGCAACTGGCATAAGTTTGTTTGACGCAACTGACACATGTTTGTTCTGCGCAACTGGCACAAGTTTATTCGACGCAACTGACACAAGTTTGTTCGACGCAACTGGTACAAGTTTGTTGGACGCAACTGGCACAATTTTGTTCGAACCAACTGGCACAAGTTTGTTTGACACAACTGACACAAGTTTGTTCGACGCAACTGGCACAAGTTTGTATGACGCAACTGGCACAAGTTTGTTTGACGCAACTCGAACAAGTTTGTTCTACGCAACTGGCACAAGTTTGTTCTACGCAACTGGAACAAGTTTGTTTGACGCAACTGGCACAAGTTTGTTCTACGCAACTGGCACAAGTTTGTTCGATGCAACTGGCACAAGTTTGTTCGACGCAACTGGCCCAAGTTTGTTTGACGCAACTGGCACAAGTTTTTTAGACGCAACTGGCACAAGTTTGTTCGACGCAACTGGCACAAGTTTTTTCGACTCAAGTGGCACAAGTTTGTTTGACGCAACTGGCACAAGTTTGTTTGACGCAACTGGCACAAGTTTGTTTGACGCAACTGGCACAAGTTTATTTGACGCAAATGGCACAACTTTTCTCGACGCAACTGGCACAAGAGTGTTCTACGCAACTGGCACAAGTTTGTTCAACGCAACTGGCACAAGTTTGTTCGACGCAACTGGAACAAGTTTGTTCTATGCAACTGGGACAAGTTTGTTGGACGCAACTGGCACAAGTTTGTTCGACGTAACTGGCACAAGTTTGTTTGACAAAACTGGCACAAGTTTGTTCGACGCAACTGGCACAAATTTGTTCGACGCAACTGGCACAAGTTTGTTCGATGCAACTGGCACAAGTTTGTTCGACGCAACTGGCACAAGTTTGTTCAACATATCTGGCACAAGTTTGTTTGACGCAACTGGCACAAGTTTGGTTGACTCAATTGGCACAAGTTTGTTCTATTTAACTGGCACAAGTTTGTTCTATGCAACTGGCACTAGTTTGTTCGATGCAACAGGCAGAAGTTTGTTCGACGCAACTGGCACAAGTTTGTTTGACGCAACTGGCACAAGTTTGTTAGGCGCAACTGGCACAAGTTTGTTCAACGCAACTGGCACAAGTTTTCTCGACTCAATTGGCACAAAGTTTGTTTGACGCAACTGGCACAAGTTTGTTTGATGCAAGTGGCACAAGTTTGTTTGATGCAACTGGCACAAGTTTGTTCGACCCAACTGGCACAAGTTTGTTTGAGGGAAATGGCACAAGTTTTTTTGACGCAACTGGCACAAGTTTGTTTTACGCAACTGGCACAATTTTGGTTCTACGCAACTGGCACAAGTTTGTTCTATGCAAAAGGCACAAGTTTGTTTGACGCAACTGGCACAAGTTTGTTCTACGCAACTAGCACAAGTTTGTTCGACGCAACTGGCACAAGGTTGTTCTACGCAACTGGCACAATTTTGGTTCTACGCAACTGGCACAAGTTTGTTCTATGCAAAAGGCACAAGTTTGTTTGACGCTACTGGCACAAGTTTGTTCTACGCAACTGGCACAAGTTTGTTCGACGAAACTGGCACAAGTTTGTTCGATGCAACTGGCACAAGTTTGTTTAACGCAACTGGCACAAGTTTGTTCGACCCAACTGGCACAAGTTTGTTTGAGGCAAATGGAACAAGTTTGTTTGACGCAACTGGCACAAGTTTGTTTGACGCAACTGGCACAAGTTTGTTTGACGCAACTGGCACAAGGTTCTTCTACGCAACTGGCACAAGTTTGTTCTACGCAACTGGCACAAGTTTGTTTGACGCAACTGGCACAAGTTTGTTCTAAGCAACTGACACAAGTTTGTTTGATGCAACTGGCACAAGTTTGTTCGACGCAACTGCCACAAGTTTGTTTGACGCAACTGGCACAAGTTTTTTTGACGCAACTGGCATAAGTTTGTTTGACGCAAGAGGCACAAGTTTGTTTGACGCAACTGGCACAAGTATGTTTGACGCAACTGGCACAAGTTTTTTTTACGCAACGGGCACAAGTTTTCTCGACGCAACTGGCAAAAGTTTGTTCGCCATAACTGGCACAAGTTTGTTCGACGCAACTGGCACAACTTTTTTTTGACGCAACTGGCACAAGTTTTCTCGACGCAACTGGCACAAGTTTGTTCGCCATAACTGGCACAAGTTTGTTCGACGCAACTGGCACAAGTTTGTTCGACGCAACTGGCACAAGTTTGTTTGACACAACTGGCACAAGTATCTTCGACGCAACTGGCACAAGTTTGTTCGACGCAACTGGCACAAGTTTGTTTGACGCAACTCTCACAAGTTTGTTTTACGCAACTGGCACAAGTTTGTTCTACGCAACTGGCACTAGTTTGTTCTATGGAACTGGCATAAGTTTGTTTGACGCAACTGACACATGTTTGTTCTGCGCAACTGGCACAAGTTTATTCGACGCAACTGACACAAGTTTGTTCGACGCAACTTGTACCAGTTTGTTGGACGCAACTGGCACAATTTTGTTCGAACCAACTGGCACAAGTTTGTTTGACACAACTGACACAAGTTTGTTCGACGCAACTGGCACAAGTTTGTATGACGCAACTGGCACAAGTTTGTTTGACGCAACTCGAACAAGTTTGTTCTACGCAACTGGCACAAGTTTGTTCTACGCAACTGGAACAAGTTTGTTTGACGCAACTGGCACAAGTTTGTTCTACGCAACTGGCACAAGTTTGTTCGATGCAACTGGCACAAGTTTGTTCGACGCAACTGGCCCAAGTTTGTTTGACGCAACTGGCACAAGTTTTTTAGACGCAACTGGCACAAGTTTGTTCGACGCAACTGGCACAAGTTTTTTCGACTCAAGTGGCACAAGTTTGTTTGACGCAACTGGCACAAGTTTGTTTGACGCAACTGGCACAAGTTTGTTTGACGCAACTGGCACAAGTTTATTTGACGC
Organism: Macrobrachium rosenbergii; assembly: GCA_039081455.1. Classification (NCBI taxonomy): domain Eukaryota; kingdom Metazoa; phylum Arthropoda; class Malacostraca; order Decapoda; family Palaemonidae; genus Macrobrachium; species Macrobrachium rosenbergii. Next base: position 863,393 of record JANJGK010000156.1, on the reverse strand, counting down.
AAATGGCACAACTTTTCTCGACGCAACTGGCACAAGAGTGTTCTACGCAACTGGCACAAGTTTGTTCAACGCAACTGGCACAAGTTTGTTCGACGCAACTGGCACAAGTTTGTTTGACGCAACTGGGACAAGTTTGTTGGACGCAACTGGCACAAGTTTGTTCGACGTAACTGGCACAAGTTTGTTTGACAAAACTGGCACAAGTTTGTTCGACGCAACTGGCACAAATTTGTTCGACGCAACTGGCACAAGTTTGTTCGATGCAACTGGCACAAGTTTGTTCGACGCAACTGGCACAAGTTTGTTCAACATATCTGGCACAAGTTTGTTTGACGCAACTGGCACAAGTTTGGTTGACTCAATTGGCACAAGTTTGTTCTATTTAACTGGCACAAGTTTGTTCTATGCAACTGGCACTAGTTTGTTCGATGCAACAGGCAGAAGTTTGTTCGACGCAACTGGCACAAGTTTGTTTGACGCAACTGGCACAAGTTTGTTAGGCGCAACTGGCACAAGTTTGTTCAACGCAACTGGCACAAGTTTTCTCGACTCAATTGGCACAAAGTTTGTTTGACGCAACTGGCACAAGTTTGTTTGATGCAAGTGGCACAAGTTTGTTTGACGCAACTGGCACAAGTTTGTTCGACCCAACTGGCACAAGTTTGTTTGAGGGAAAAGCACAAGTTTTTTTGACGCAACTGGTACAAGTTTGTTTTACGCAACTGGCACAATTTTGGTTCTACGCAACTGGCACAAGTTTGTTCTATGCAAAAGGCACAAGTTTGTTTGACGCAACTGGCACAAGTTTGTTCTACGCAACTAGCACAAGTTTGTTCGACGCAACTGGCACAAGGTTGTTCTACGCAACTGGCACAATTTTGGTTCTACGCAACTGGCACAAGTTTGTTCTATGCAAAAGGCACAAGTTTGTTTGACGCAACTGGCACAAGTTTGTTCTACGCAACTGGCACAAGTTTGTTCGACGAAACTGGCACAAGTTTGTTCGATGCAACTGGCACAAGTTTGTTTAACACAACTGGCACAAGTTTGTTCGACCCAACTGGCACATGTTTGTTTGAGGCAAATGGAACAAGTTTGTTTGACGCAACTGGCACAAGTTTGTTTGACGCAACTGGCACAAGTTTGTTTGACGCAACTGGCACAAGGTTCTTCTACGCAACTCTCACAAGTTTGTTCTACGCAACTGGCACAAGTTTGTTTGACGCAACTGGCACAAGTTTGTTCTAAGCAACTGACACAAGTTTGTTTGATGCAACTGGCACAAGTTTGTTCGACGCAACTGCCACAAGTTTGTTTGACGCAACTGGCACAAGTTTTTTTGACGCAACTGGCACAAGTTTGTTTGACGCAAGAGGCACAAGTTTGTTTGACGCAACTGGCACAAGTATGTTTGACGCAACTGGCACAAGTTTTTTTTACGCAACGGGCACAAGTTTTCTCGACGCAACTGGCACAAGTTTGTTCGCCATAACTGGCACAAGTTTGTTCGACGCAACTGGCACAACTTTTTTTGACGCAACTGGCACAAGTTTTTTCGACGCAACTGGCACAAGTTTGTTCGCCATAACTGGCACAAGTTTGTTCGACGCAACTGGCACAAGTTTGTTCGACGCAACAGGCACAAGTTTGTTTGACACAACTGGCACAAGTATCTTCGACGCAACTGGCACAAGTTTGTTCGACGCAACTGGCACAAGTTTGTTTGACGCAACTCTCACAAGTTTGTTTTACGCAACTGGCACAAGTTTGTTCTACGCAACTGGCACTAGTTTGTTCTATGCAACTGGCATAAGTTTGTTTGACGCAACTGACACATGTTTGTTCTGCGCAACTGGCACAAGTTTATTCGACGCAACTGACACAAGTTTGTTCGACGCAACTGGTACCAGTTTGTTGGACGCAACTGGCACAATTTTGTTCGAACCAACTGGCACAAGTTTGTTTGACACAACTGACACAAGTTTGTTCGACGCAACTGGCACAAGTTTGTATGACGCAACTGGCACAAGTTTGTTTGACGCAACTCGAACAAGTTTGTTCTACGCAACTGGCACAAGTTTGTTCTACGCAACTGGAACAAGTTTGTTTGACGCAACTGGCACAAGTTTGTTCTACGCAACTGGCACAAGTTTGTTCGATGCAACTGGCACAAGTTTGTTCGACGCAACTGGCCCAAGTTTGTTTGACGCAACTGGCATAAGTTTTTTAGACGCAACTGGCACAAGTTTGTTCGACGCAACTGGCACAAGTTTTTTCGACTCAAGTGGCACAAGTTTGTTTGACGCAACTGGCACAAGTTTGTTTGACGCAACTGGCACAAGTTTGTTTGACGCAACTGGCACAAGTTTATTTGACGCAAATGGCACAACATTTCTCGACGCAACTGGCACAAGAGTGTTCTACGCAACTGGCACAAGTTTGTTCAACGCAACTGGCACAAGTTTGTTCGACGCAACTGGCACAAGTTTGTTCTATGCAACTGGGACAAGTTTGTTGGACGCAACTGGCACAAGTTTGTTCGACGTAACTGGCACAAGTTTGTTTGACAAAACTGGCACAAGTTTGTTCGACGCAACTGGCACAAATTTGTTCGACGCAACTGGCACAAGTTTGTTTGATGCAACTGGCACAAGTTTGTTCGACGCAACTGGCACAAGTTTGTTCAACATATCTGGCACAAGTTTGTTTGACGCAACTGGCACAAGTTTGTTTTCGCAACTTGTACAAATTTGTTTGATGCAACTGGCACAAGTTTGTTAGACGCAACTGGCACAAGTTTGTTTGACTCAACTTGTACAAGTTTGTTTGATGCAACTGGCACAAGTTTGTTTGACGCAACTGGCACAAGTTTGTTTGACGCAACTGGCACAAGTTTGTTCGACGCAACTGGCACAAGTTTGTTTGACGCAACTTGTACAAGTTTGTTTGATGCAACTGGCACAAGTTTGTTTGACGCAACTGGCACAAGTTTGTTTGACGCAACTGGCACAAGTTTGTTCGACGCAACTGGCACAAGTTTGTTCTATGCAACTGGCACAAGTTTGTTTGACGCAACTGGCACAAGTTTTTTTGACGCAACTGGCACAAGGTTGTTCTACGCAAGTGGCACAAGTATGTTCTATGCAAAAGGCACAAGTTTGTTTGACGCATCTGGCACAAGTTTGTTCTACGCAACTGGCACAAGTTTGTTCTACGCAACTGGCACAAGTTTGTTGTACACAACTGGTACAAGTTTGTTTGACACAACTGGCACAAGTTTGTTCTACACAAATGGCAAAACTTTGTTCTACGCATCTCGCACACTTTTGTTCTATGCAACTGGCACAAATTTGTTTGACGTAACTGGCACATGTTTGTTCTACCCAACTGGCACAAGTTTGTTCGACGCAACTGGCACAAGTTTGTTCTACATAACTGGCACAAATTTGTTTGACACAACTGGCACAAGTTTGTTCTAAGAAACTGGCACAAGTTTGTTCGACGGAACTGGCGCAAGTTTGTTCGATGCAACTGGCACAAGTTTGTTCGACGCAACTGGCACAAGTTTGTTCGACGCAACTGGTGCAAGTTTCTTACACGTAACTGGCACAAGTTTGTTCGACCCAACTGGCATAAGTTTGTTTGACATAACTGGCACAAGTTTATTCGACGCAACTGGCACAAGTTTGTTTGACGCAACTGGCACAAGGTTCTTCTACGTAACATGCACAAGTTTGTTCTACGCAACTGGCACAAGTTTGTTTGACGCAACTGGCACAAGTTTGTTCTATGCAACTGGCACTAGTTTGTTCGAAGCAACTGGCACAAGTTTGTTCGACGCAACTGGCACAAGTTTGTTCGACGCAACTGGCACAAGTTTGTTTGACGCAACTGGCACAAGTTTGTTAGACTCAACTGGCACAAGTTTGTTTGACGCAACTGGCACAAGTTTTTTCGACTCAATTGGCACAAGTTTGTTTGACGCAACTGGCACAAGTTTGACGCAACTGGCACAAGTTTGTTTGTTGCAACTGGCATAAGTTTGTTTGACGCAACTGGCACAAGTTTATTTGACGCAACTGGCACAACTTTTCTCGACGCAACTGGCACAACTTTTCTCGACGCAACTGGCACAAGTTTGTTCGCCGTGACTGGCACAAGTTTGTTCGACGCAACTGGCACAAGTTTGCTTGACGCAACTGGCACAAGTTTCTTCGACGCAACTGGCACAAGTTTGTTTGACGCAACTTGCACAAGTTTGGTTGACACAATTGGCACAAGTTTGTTCTACTTAACTGGCACAAGTTTGTTCTATGCAACTGGCTCAAGTTTGTTTTACGCAACTGGCACAAGTTTGTTGTATGCAACTGGCACAAGTTTTTTCGACGCAAGTGGCACAAGATTCTTCGCCGTAACTGGCACAAGTTTGTTCGACGCAACTGACACAAGTTTGTTCGACGCAACTGGCACAAGTTTATTTGACGCAACTGGCACAAGTTTCTTCGATGCAACTGGCACAAATTTGTTCTACGCAACTGGCACAAGTTTGGTTGACACAACTGGCACAAGTTTGTTCTACTTAACTGGCACAAGTTTCTTCTATGCAACTGGCACTAGTTTGTTTTACGCAACTGGCATAAGTTTGTTTGACGTAACTGGCACAAGTTTCTTCTACGCAACTAGCAAAAGTTTGTTCGACGCAACTGTCACAAGGTTGTTCTACGCAACTGGCACAATTTTGGTTCTACGCAACTGGCACAAGTTTGTTTGACGCAACTGGCACAAGTTTGTTCTATGCAACTGGCACAAGTTTGTTCGATGTCACTGGCACAAGTTTGTTCGACGAAACTGGCACAAGTTTGTTCGATGCAACTGGCACAAGTTTGTTTAACGCAACTAGCACAAGTTTGTTCGACCCAACTAGCACAAGTTTGTTTGAGGCAAATGGCACAAGTTTGTTTGACGCAACTGGCACAAGTTTGTTTGACGCAACTGGCACAAGTTTGTTTGACGAAACTGGCACAAGGTTCTTCTACGCAACTGGCACAAGTTTGTTCTAAGCAACTGGCATAAGTTTGTATGACGCAACTGGCACAAGTTTGTTCAAAGCAACTGACACAAGTTTGTTTGACGCAACTGGTTCAAGTTTGTTCGACGCAACTGGCACAAGTTTGTTTGACGCAACTGGCACAAGTTTTTTTGATGCAACTGGCATAAGTTTGTTTAACGCAAGAGGCACAAGTTTGTTTGACGCAACTGGCACAAGTATGTTTGACGCAACTAGCACAAGTTTTTTTTGACGCAACTGGCACAAGTTTTCTCGACGCAACTGGCACAAGTTTGTTCGCCATAACAGGCACAAGTTTGTTCGACGCAACTGGCACAAGTTTGTTCGACGCAACTGGCACAAGTTTGTTTGACGCAACTGGCACAAGTATCTTCGACGCAACTGGCACAAGTTTGTTCGACGCAACTGGCACAAGTTTGTTTTACGCAACTGGCACAAGTTTGTTCTACGCAACTGGCACAAGTTTGTTCTACGCAACTGGCACTAGTTTGTTATATGCAACTGGCATAAGTTTGTTTGACGCAACTGACACATGTTTGTTCTGCGCAACTGGCACAAGTTTGTTCGACGCAACTGACACAAGTTTGTTCGACGCAACTGGTACAAGTTTGTTGGACGCAACTGGCACAAGTTTGTTCGAACCAACTGGCACAAGTTTGTTTGACACAACTGGCACAAGTTTGTTTGACCCAACTGGCATAAGTTTGTATGACGCAACTGGCACAAGTTTGTTTGACGCAACTCGAACAAGGTTGTTCTACGCAACTGGCACAAGTTTGTTCTACGCAACTGGCACAAGTTTGTTTGACGCAACTGGCACAAGTTTGTTCTTCGCAACTGGCACAAATTTGTTCGATGCAACTGGCACAAGTTTGTTCGACGCAACTGGCCCAAGTTTGTTTGACGCAACTGGCACAAGTTTTTTAGACGCAACTGGCACAAGTTTGTTTGACGCAACTGGCACAAGTTTTTTCGACTCATTGGCTCAAGTTTGTTTGACGCAACTGGCACAAGTTTGTTTGACGCAACTGGCACAAGTTTGTTTGACGCAACTGGCACAAGTTTGTTTGACGCAAATGGCACAACTTTTCTCGACGCAACTGGCACAAGTATGTTCTACGCAACTGGCACAAGTTTGTTCAACGCAACTGGCACAAGTTTGTTCGACGCAACTGGCACAAGTTTGTTCTATGCAACTGGGACAAGTTTGTTGGACGCAACTGGCACAAGTTTGTTCGACGTAACTGGCACAAGTTTGTTCGACGAAACTGGCACAAGTTTGTTCGACGCAACTGGCACAAGTTTGTTCGACGCAACTGGCACAAGTTTTTTCGACGCAACTGGCACAAGTTTGTTCGACACAACTGGCACAAGTTTGTTCAACACATCTGGCACAAGTTTGTTTGACGCAACTGGCACAAGTTTGTTTTCGCAACTTGTACAAATTTGTTTGACGCAACTGGCACAAGTTTGTTTGACGCAACTGGCACAAGTTTGTTTGAAGCAACTGGCACAAATTTGTTTGACGCAATTGGAACAAGTTTGTTTGACGGAACTGGCACAAGTTTGTTTAAGCCAACTGGCACAAGGATTTTCTACGCAACTGGCACAAGTTTGTTCTACGCAACTGGCACAAGTTTGTTTGACGCAACTGGCACAAGTTAGTTCTACGCAACTGGCACAAGTTTGTTCTATGCAACTGGCACAAGTTTGTTCTACGCAACTCTTACAAGGTTGTTCTACACATCTGGCACAAGTTTGTTCTATGCAACTGGGACTAGTTTGTTCTACGCAACTAGCACGAATTTGTTTGACGCAACTGGCACATGTTTGTTCTACCCAACTGGCACAAGTTTGTTCGACGCAACTGGCACAAGTTAGTTCTACGCAACTGGCACAAATTTGTTTGATGCAACTGGCACATGTTTGTTCTACCCAACTGGCACAAGTTTGTTCGACGCAACTGGCACAAGTTAGTTCTACGCAACTGGCGCAAGTTTGTTCGACGCAACTGGCACAAGTTTGTTCGACGCAACTGGCACAAGTTTGTTCGACGCAACTGGTACATGTTTGTTTAACGTAACTGGCACAAGTTTGTTCGACCCAACTGGCACAAGTTTGTTTGACACAACTGGCACAAATTTGTTCAACGCAACTAGCAAAAGTTTGTTTGACGCAACTGGCAAAAGTTTGTTTGACGCAACTGGCACAATGTTGTTCTACGCAACATGCACAAGTTTGTTCTACGCAACTGGCGCAAGTTTGTTTGACGCAACTGGCACAAGTTTGTTCTATGCAACTGGCACTAGTTTGTTCGATGCAACTGGTACAAGTTTGTTCAACAAAACTGGCACAAGTTTGTTTGACGCAACTGGCACAAGTTTGTTAGACGCAACTGGCACAAGTTTGTTTGACGCAACTGGCACAAGTTTTTTCGACTCAATTGGCACAAGTTAGTTTGACGCAACTGGCACAAGTTTGTTTGAAGCAACTGGCACAAGTTTTTTTGACACAACTGGCACAGGTTTGTTTGACGCAACTGGCACAAGTTTATAGCAACTGGCACAAGTTTATTTGATGCAACTGGCACAAGTTTTCTCGACGCAAGTGGCCCAAGTTTGTTCGCCGTAACTGGCTCAAGTTTGTTCGACGCAACTGGCACAAGTTTGTTCGACGCAACAGGCATAAGTTTGTTTGACGCAACTGGCACAAGTTTCTTCGACAGAACTGGCACAAGTTTGTTCGACGCAACTGGCACAAGTTTGTTTGACGCAATTGGCACAAGTTTGTTCTACTCAACTGGCACAAGTTTGTTCTATGCAACTGGCACTAGTTTGTTCTACGCAACTGGCAAAAGTTTGTTTGACGCAACTGGCACAAGTTTGTTCAACGCAACTGGCACAAGTTTGTTCGACGCAACTGGCACAAGGTTGTTCTACGCAACTGGCACAAGTTTGTTCTACGCAACTGGCACAAGTTTGCTTTACGCAACTGGCACAAGTTTGTTAGGCGCAACTGGCACAAGTTTGTTCGATGCCACTGGCACAAGTTTGTTCGACTCAACTGGCCCAAGTTTTTTTGACGCAAATGGCACAAGTTTGTTAGACGCAACTGGCACAAGTTTGTTTGACGCAACTTGTACAACTTTGTTTGACGCAACTGGCACAAGTTTGTTTGACGCAACTGGCACAAGTTTGTTCTACGCAACTGGCACAATTTTGTTCGATGCAAATGGCACAAGTTTGTTTGATGCAACTGGCACAAGTTTGTTTGGCGCAACTGGCACAAGTTTGTTCGACACAACTGGCAAAAGTTTGTTTGACGCAACTGGCACAAGTGTGTTTGATGCAACTGGCACAAGGTTGTTCTACGCAACTGGCACAAGTTTGTTCTATGCAACTGGCACAAGTTTGTTTTATGCAACTGGCACAGGTTTGTTCTACGCAACTGGCACAAGTTTTTTCTACGCAACTGGCACAAGTTTGTTGTACACAACTGGCACAAGTTTGTTTGACACAACTGGCAAAAGTTTGTTCTACGCAAATGGCAAAAGTTTGTTCTACTCATCAGGCACAAGTTTGTGCTATGCAACTGGCACAAATTTGTTTGACGCAATTGGCACATGTTTATTCTACCCAACTGGCACAAGTTTGTTCGACGCAACTGGCACAAGTTTGTTTGACACAACTGGCACAAGTTTGTTCTAAGCAACTGGCACAAGTTTGTTCGATGGAATTGGCGCAAGTTTGTTCGACACAACTGGCACAAGTTTGTTCGACGCAGCTGGCACAAGTTTGTTCGACGCAACTGGTACAAGTTTGTTTAACGTAACTGGCACAAGTTTGTTCAACCCAACTGGCACAAGTTTGTTTGACACAACTGGCACAAGTTTGTTCGACGCAACTGGCACAAGTTTGTTTGACGCAACTGGCACAAGGTTGTTCTACGCAACATGAACAAGTTTGTTCTACGCAACTGGCACAAGTTTGTTTGACGCAACTGGCACAAGTTTGTTCTATGCAACTGACACTAGTTTGTTTGACGTAACTGGCACAAGTTTGTTCTATGCAACTGGCACTAGTTTGTTCGATGCAACTAGCAGAAGTTTGTTCGACACAACTGGCACAAGTTTGTTTGACGCAACTGGCACAAGTTTGTTAGGCGCAACTGGCACAAGTTTGTTCAACGCAACTGGCACAAGTTTTTTCGACTCAATTGGCACAAAGTTTGTTTGACGCAACTGGCACAAGTTTGTTTGATGCAAGTGGCACAAGTTTGTTTGACACAACTGGCACAAGTTTGTTTGACGCAACTGGCACAAGTTTATTTGACGCAACCGGCACAACTTTTCTCAACGCAACTGGCACAAGTTTTCTCGACGCAAGTGGCACAAATTTGTTTGCCGTAACTGGCACAAGTTTGTTCGACGAAACTGGCACAAGTTTGTTTGACCCAACTGGCAAAAGTTTATTCGACGAAACTGGCACAAGTTTGTTCGACGCAACTGGCACAAGTTTTTTTTAAGTAATTGGCACAAGTTTGTTCTATGCAACTGACACAAGTTTGTTCTATGAGACTGGCACTAGTTTGTTTTACGCAACTGGCAAAAGTTTGTTTGACGCAACTGGCACAAGTTTGTTCGATGCCACTGGCACAAGTTTGTTCGACGCAACTGGCCCAAGTTTTTTTGACGCAACTGGCACAAGTTTTTTTGACGCAACTGGCACAAGTTTGTTTGACGCAACTGGCACAATGTTGTTGGACGCAACTGGCACAAGTTTGTTCGACGCAACTGGCACAAGTTTGTTTGATGCAACTGGCACAAGTTTGTTTGACGCAACTGGCACAAGTTTGTTTGGCGCAACTGGCACAAGGTTGTTCTATGCAACTGGCACAAGTTTGTTCTATGCAAATGGCACAAGTTTGTTTGACGCTACTGGCACAAGTTTGTTTGATGCAACAGGCACAAGTTTGTTCTACATAACTGGCACAAGTTTGTTGTACACAATTGGCACAAGTTTGTTTGACACAACTGGCACAAGTTTGTTCTACGCAAATGGCAAAAGTTTGTTCTACGCATCTGGCACAAGTTTGTTCTATGCAACTGTCACTAGTTTGTTCTACGCAACTGGCACAAATTTGTTTGACGCAACTGGCACATGTTTGTTCTACCCAACTAGCACAAGTTTGTTCGACGCAACTGGTACAAGTTTGTTCTACACAACTGGCACAAGTTTGTTTGACACAAGTGGCACAAGTTTGTTCTAAGCTACTGGCACAAGTATGTTCGATGGAACTGGTGCAAGTTTGTTCGACGCAACTGGCACAAGTTTGTTCGACGCAACTGCAATAAATTTGTACGACGCAACTGGTACAAGTTTGTTTAACGTAACTGGCACAAGTTTGTTTGACCCAACTGGCACAAGTTTGTTTCACACAACTGGCACAAGTTTGTTCGACGCAACTGCCACAAGTTTGTTTGACGCAACTGGCACAAGTTTGTTTGACGCAACTGGCACAAGGTTGTTCTACGCAACATGAACAAGTTTGTTCTACGCAACTGGCACAAGTTTGTTTGACGCAACTGGCACAAGTTTGTTCTATGCAACTGGCACTAGTTTGTTCGATGCAACTGGCACAAGTTTGTTCGACGCAACTGCCACAAGTTTGTTTGACGCAACTGGCACAGGTTTGTTAGACGCAACTGGCACAAGTTTGTTCAACGCAACTGGCACAAGTTTTTTCGAATCAATTGTCACAAGTTTGTTTGACGCAACTGGCACAAGTTTGTTTGACGCAACTGGCACAAGTCTGTTTGACGAAACTGGCACAAGTTTGTTTGACGCAACTGGCACAAGTTTATTTGATGCAACTAGCACAACTTTTCTCGACACAACTGGCACAAATTTGTTCGCCGTAACTGGCACAAGTTTGTTTGACGCAACTGGCACAAGTTTATTTGATGCAACTGGCACAAGTTTCTCGACGCAAGTGGCACAAGTTTGTTCGCCGTAACTGGCACAAGTTTGTTCGACGCAACTGGCACAAGTTTGTTTGACGCAACTGGCACAAGTTTGTTTGACGCAACTGGCTCAAGTTTCTTCGACGCAACTGTCACAAGTTTGTTCGACGTCACTGGCACAAGTTTGTTTGATGCAATTGGCACAAGTTTGTTCTACTCAACTGGCACAAGTTTGTTCTATGCAACTGGCACTAGTTTGTTTTACGCAACTGGCATAAGTTTGTTTGACGCAACTGGCACAAGTTTGTTCTACCAACTAGCACAAGTTTGTTCAACGCAACAGGCACAAGGTTGTTCTATGCAACTGGCACAAGTTTGTTCTATGCAACTGGCACAAGTTTGTTTGACGCAACTGGCACAAGTTTGTTTGACGCAACTGGCACAAGTTTATTTATCGCAAATGGCATAACTTTTCTCGACGCAACTGGCACAAGTTTGTTTGATGCAACTGGCACAAGTTTGTTTGACGCAACTGGCACAAGTTTGTTTGACGCAACTGGCACAAGTTTGTTCTATGCAACTGGGACAAGTTTGTTGGACGCAACTGGCACAATTTTGTTCGACGTAACTGGCACAAGTTTGTTCGACGCAACTGGCACAAGGTTGTTCTACGCAACTGGCACAAGTTTGTTCTACGCAAGTGGCACAAAATTTGCTTGACGCAACTGGCACAAATTTGTTCTACGCAACTGGCACAAGTTTGTTCGATGCCACTGGCAAAAGTTTGTTCGACTTAACTGGCCCAAGTTTTTTTGACGCAAATGGCACAAGTTTGTTAGACACAACTAGCACAAGTTTGTTTGACGCAACTTGTACAAGTTTGTTTGACGCAACTGGCACAAGTTTGTTTGACGCAACTGGCACAAGTTTGTTTGACGCAACTGGCACAAGGTTGTTCTACGCAACTGGCACAAGTTTGTTCTATGCAACTGGCACAAGTTTATTCTATGCAACTGGCAAAGGTTTGTTCTAGGCAACTGGCAAAATTTTTTTCTTCGCAACTGGCACAAGTTTGTTGTACACAACTGGCACAAGTTTGTTTGACACAACTGGCACAAGTTTGTTCTACGCAAATGGCAAAAGTTTGTTCTACGCATCAGGCACAAGTTTGTTCTATGCAACTGGCACAAATTTGTTTGACGCAATTGGCACATGTTTGTTCTACCCAACTCGCACAAGTTTGTTCGACGCAACTGGCACAAGTTTGTTTGACACAACTGGCACAAGTTTGTTCTAAGCAACTGGCACAAGTTTGTTCGACGGAATTGGCGCAAGTTTGTTCGACACAACTGGCACAAGTTTGTTCGACGCAACTGGCACAAGTTTGTTCGATGGAATTGGCGCAAGTTTGTTCGAAACAACTGGCACAAGTTTGTTCGACGCAACTGGCACAAGTTTGTTCGACGCAACTGGTACAAGTTTGTTCTACCAACTAGCACAAGTTTGTTCGACGCAACTGGCACAAGGTTGTTCTACGCAACTGGCACAAGTTTGTTCTACGCAACTGGCACAAGTTTGTTTGACGCAACTGGCACAAGTTTGTTCGACGCAACTGGCACAAGTTTGTTGGATGCCAATTGCACAAGTTTGTTCGACGAAACTGGCCCAATTTTTTTTTTTAACACAACTGGCACAAGTTTGTTCGACACAACTGGCACAAGTTTGTTCGACGCAACTGGCACAAGTTTGTTCTACATAACTGGCACAAGTTTGTTCTATGCAACTGACACAAGTTTGTTCTACGCAACTGACACAAGTTTGTTCTACGCATCTGGCACAAGTTTGTTCTATGCAACTGGCACTAGTTTGTTCTACGCAACTGGCACAAGTTTGTTTGATGCAACTGGCACAAGTTTGTTCTACCCAACTGGCACAAGTTTGTTCGATGGAATTGGCGCAAGTTTGTTCGACACAACTGGCACAAGTTTGTTCGACACAATTGGCACAAGTTTGTTTGACACAACTGGCACAAGTTTGTTCTAAGCAACTGGCACAAGTTTGTTCGATGGAATTGGCGCAAGTTTGTTCGACACAACTGGCACAAGTTTGTTCGACGCAACTGGCACAAGTTTGTTCGACGCAACTGGTACAAGTTTGTTCTACCAACTAGCACAAGTTTGTTCGACGCAACTGGCACAAGGTTGTTCTACGCAACTGGCACAAGTTTGTTCTACGCAACTGGCACAAGTTTGTTTGACGCAACTGGCACAAGTTTGTTCTACGCAAATGGCAAAATTTTGTTCTATGTATCAGGCACAAGTTTGTTCTATGCAACTGGCACAAATTTGTTTGACGCAATTGGCATGTTTGTTCTACCCAACTGGCACAAGTTTGTTCGACGCAACTGGCACAAGTTTGTTTGTCACAACTGGCACAAGTTTGTTCTACGCAACTGGCACAAGTTTGTTCGATGGAATTGGCGCAAGTTTGTTCGACACAACTGGCACAAGTTTGTTCGACGCAACTGGCACAAGTTTGTTCGACGCAACTGGTACAAGTTTGTTCTACCAACTAGCACAAGTTTGTTCGACGCAACTGGCACAAGGTTGTTCTACGCAACTGGCACAAGTTTGTTCTACGCAACTGGCACAAGTTTGTTTTACGCAACTGGCAAAAGTTTGTTCGACGCAACTGGCACAAGTTTGTTGGATGCCACTTGCACAAGTTTGTTCGACGAAACTGGCCCAATTTTTTTAACGCAACTGGCACAAGTTTGTTCGACATAACTGGCACAAGTTTGTTCGACGCAACTGGCACAAGTTTGTTCTACATAACTGGCACAAGTTTGTTCTATGCAACTGGCACAAGTTTGTTCTACGCAACTGACACAAGTTTGTTCTACGCATCTGGCACAAGTTAGTTCTATGCAACTGGCACTAGTTTGTTCTACGCAACTGGCGCAAGTTTGTTCGACAGAACTGGCACAAGTTTGTTCGACGCAACTGGCACAAGTTTGTTCAACGCAACTGGCACAAGTTTGTTCTACCAACTAGCACAAGTTTGTTCGACGCAACTGGCACAAGGTTGTTCTACGCAACTGGCACAAGTTTGTTCTACGCAACTGGCACAAGAATGTTTGACGCAACTGGCACAAGTTTGTTCGACGCAACTGGCACAAGTTTGTTAGATGCCACCGGCACAAGTTTGTTCGACGAAACTGGCCGAATTTTTTTTTACGCAACTGGCAAAAGTTTGTTCGACACAACTAGCACAAGTTTGTTCGACGCAACTGGCACAAGTTTGTTCTACATAACTGGCACAAGTTTGTTCTATGCAACTGGCACAAGTTTGTTCTACGCAACTGGCACAAGTTTGTTCTACGCATCTGGCTCAAGCTTGTTCTATGCAACTGGCACTAGTTTGTTCTACGCAACTGGCACAAGTTTGTTTGACGCAACTGGCACAAGTTTGTTCTATGCAACTGGCACTAGTTTGTTCGATGCAACTGGCACAAGTTTGTTCGACGCAACTGCCACAAGTTTGTTTGACGCAACTGGCACAGGTTTGTTAGACGCAACTGGCACAAGTTTGTTCAACGCAACTGGCACAAGTTTTTTCGAATCAATTGTCACAAGTTTGTTTGACGCAACTGGCACAAGTTTGTTTGACGCAACTGGCACAAGTCTGTTTGACGAAACTGGCACAAGTTTGTTTGACGCAACTGGCACAAGTTTATTTGATGCAACTAGCACAACTTTTCTCGACACAACTGGCACAAGTTTGTTCGCCGTAACTGGCACAAGTTTGTTTGACGCAACTGGCACAAGTTTATTTGATGCAACTGGCACAAGTTTCTCGACGCAAGTGGCACAAGTTTGTTCGCCGTAACTGGCACAAGTTTGTTCGACGCAACTGGCACAAGTTTGTTTGACGCAACTGGCACAAGTTTGTTTGACGCAACTGGCTCAAGTTTCTTCGACGCAACTGTCACAAGTTTGTTCGACGTCACTGGCACAAGTTTGTTTGATGCAATTGGCACAAGTTTGTTCTACTCAACTGGCACAAGTTTGTTCTATGCAACTGGCACTAGTTTGTTTTACGCAACTGGCATAAGTTTGTTTGACGCAACTGGCACAAGTTCGTTCTACCAACTAGCACAAGTTTGTTCAACGCAACAGGCACAAGGTTGTTCTATGCAACTGGCACAAGTTTGTTCTATGCAACTGGCACAAGTTTGTTTGACGCAACTGGCACAAGTTTGTTTGACGCAACTGGCACAAGTTTATTTATCGCAAATGGCATAACTTTTCTCGACGCAACTGGCACAAGTTTGTTTGATGCAACTGGCACAAGTTTGTTTGACGCAACTGGCACAAGTTTGTTTGACGCAACTGGCACAAGTTTGTTCTATGCAACTGGGACAAGTTTGTTGGACGCAACTGGCACAAGTTTGTTCTATGCAACTGGGACAATTTTGTTCGACGTAACTGGCACAAGTTTGTTCGACGCAACTGGCACAAGGTTGTTCTACGCAACTGGCACAAGTTTGTTCTACGCAACTGGCACAAAATTTGCTTGACGCAACTGGCACAAATTTGTTCTACGCAACTGGCACAAGTTTGTTCGATGCCACTGGCAAAAGTTTGTTCGACTTAACTGGCCCAAGTTTTTTTGACGCAAATGGCACAAGTTTGTTAGACGCAACTAGCACAAGTTTGTTTGACGCAACTTGTACAAGTTTGTTTGACGCAACTGGCACAAGTTTGTTTGACGCAACTGGCACAAGTTTGTTTGACGCAACTGGCACAAGTTTGTTTGACGGAACTGGCACAAGTTTGTTCGGCGCAACTGGCACAAGTTTGTTTGACGCAACTGGCGCAAGTGTGTTTGATGCAACTGGCACAAGGTTGTTCTACGCAACTGGCACAAGTTTGTTCTATGCAACTGGCACAAGTTTATTCTATGCAACTGGCAGAGGTTTGTTCTACGCAACTGGCAAAATTTTTTTCTTCGCAACTGGCACAAGTTTGTTGTACACAACTGGCACAAGTTTGTTTGACACAACTGGCACAAGTTTGTTCTATGCAAATGGCAAAAGTTTGTTCTACGCATCAGGCACAAGTTTGTTCTATGCAACTGGCACAAATTTGTTTGACGCAATTGGCACATGTTTGTTCTACCCAACTCGCACAAGTTTGTTCGACGCAACTGGCACAAGTTTGTTTGACACAACTGGCACAAGTTTGTTCTAAGCAACTGGCACAAGTTTGTTCGACTGAATTGGCGCAAGTTTGTTCGACACAACTGGCACAAGTTTGTTCGACGCAACTGGCACAAGTTTGTTCGATGGAATTGGCACAAGTTTGTTCGACACAACTGGCACAAGTTTGTTCGACGCAACTGGCACAAGTTTGTTCGACGCAACTGGTACAAGTTTGTTCTACCAACTAGCACAAGTTTGTTCGACGCAACTGGCACAAGGTTGTTCTACGCAACTGGCACAAGTTTGTTCTACGCAACTGGCACAAGTTTGTTTGACGCAACTGGCACAAGTTTGTTCGACGCAACTGGCACAAGTTTGTTGGATGCCACTTGCACAAGTTTGTTCGACGAAACTGGCCCAATTTTTTTTTTTAACACAACTGGCACAAGTTTGTTCGACACAACTGGCACAAGTTTGTTCGACGCAACTGGCACAAGTTTGTTCTACAAAACTGGCACAAGTTTGTTCTATGCAACTGACACAAGTTTGTTCTACGCAACTGACACAAGTTTGTTCTACGCATCTGGCACAAGTTTGTTTTATGCAACTGGCACTAGTTTGTTCTACGCAACTGGCACAAGTTTGTTTGATGCAACTGGCACAAGTTTGTTCTACCCAACTGGCACAAGTTTGTTCGATGGAATTGGCGCAAGTTTGTTCGACACAACTGGCACAAGTTTGTTCGACACAATTGGCACAAGTTTGTTTGACACAACTGGCACAAGTTTGTTCTAAGCAACTGGCACAAGTTTGTTCGATGGAATTGGCGCAAGTTTGTTCGACACAACTGGCACAATTTTGTTCGACGCAACTGGCACAAGTTTGTTCGACGCAACTGGTACAAGTTTGTTCTACCAACTAGCACAAGTTTGTTCAACGCAACTGGCACAAGGTTGTTCTTCGCAACTGGTACAAGTTTGTTCTACGCAACTGGCACAAGTTTGTTTGACGCAACTGGCACAAGTTTGTTCTACGCAAATGGCAAAATTTTGTTCTATGTATCAGGCACAAGTTTGTTCTATGCAACTGGCACAAATTTGTTTGACGCAAATGGCATGTTTGTTCTACCCAACTGGCACAAGTTTGTTCGACGCAACTGGCACAAGTTTGTTTGTCACAACTGGCACAAGTTTGTTCTACGCAACTGGCACAAGTTTGTTCGATGGAATTGGCGCAAGTTTGTTCGACACAACTGGCACAAGTTTGTTCGACGCAACTGGCACAAGTTTGTTCGACGCAACTGGTACAAGTTTGTTCTACCAACTAGCACAAGTTTGTTCGACGCAACTGGCACAAGGTTGTTCTACGCAACTGGCACAAGTTTGTTCTACGCAACTGGCACAAGTTTGTTTTACGCAACTGTCAAAAGTTTGTTCGACGCAACTGGCACAAGTTTGTTGGATGCCACTTGCACAAGTTTGTTCGACGAAACTGGCCCAATTTTTTTAACGCAACTGGCACAAGTTTGTTCGACACAACTGGCACAAGTTTGTTCGACGCAACTGGCACAAGTTTGTTCTACATAACTGGCACAAGTTTGTTCTATGCAACTGGCACAAGTTTGTTCTACGCAACTGACACAAGTTTGTTCTACGCATCTGGCACAAGTTAGTTCTATGCAACTGGCACTAGTTTGTTCTACGCAACTGGCACAAGTGTGTTTCATGCAATTGGCACAAGTTTGTTCTACCCAACTGGCACAAGTTTGTTCGATGGAATTGGCGCAAGTTTGTTCGACAGAACTGGCACAAGTTTGTTCGACGCAACAGGCACAAGTTTGTTCAACGCAACTGGCACAAGTTTGTTCTACCAACTAGCACAAGTTTGTTCGACGCAACTGGCACAAGGTTGTTCTACGCAACTGGCACAAGTTTGTTCTACGCAACTGGCACAAGAATGTTTGACGCAACTGGCACAAGTTTGTTCGACGCAACTGGCACAAGTTTGTTAGATGCCACTGGCACAAGTTTGTTCGACGAAACTGGCCGAATTTTTTTTTACGCAACTGGCAAAAGTTTGTTCGACACAACTAGCACAAGTTTGTTCGACGCAACTGGCACAAGTTTGTTCTACATAACTGGCACAAGTTTGTTCTATGCAACTGGCACAAGTTTGTTCTACGCAACTGGCACAAGTTTGTTCTACGCATCTGGCTCAAGTTTGTTCTATGCAACTGGCACTAGTTTGTTCTACGCAATTGGCACAAGTTTGTTTGACGCAACTGGCACAAGTTTGTTCTACCCAACTGGCACAAGTTTGTTCGATGCAACTGGCACAAGTCTATTCTACGCAACTGACACAAGTTTGTTTGACACAACTGGCACAAGTTTGTTCGACACAACTAGCACAAGTTTGTTCGACGCAACTGGCACAAGTTTGTTCTACATAACTGGCACAAGTTTGTTCCATGCAACTGGCACAAGTTTGTTCTACGCAACTGGCACAAGTTTGTTCTACGCATCTGGCACAAGTTTGTTCTATGCAACTGGCACTAGTTTGTTCTACGCAACTGACACAAGTTTGTTTGACGCAACTGGCACAAGTTTGTTCTACCCAACTGGCACAAGTTTGTTCGACGCAACTGGCACAATTCTGTTCTATGCAACTGCCACAAGTTTGTTTGACACAACTGGCACAAGTTTGTTCTATGCAACTGGCACAAGATTGTTCTATGCAACTGGCACAAGTTTGTTCGACGCAACTAGCACAAGTTTGTTCTACGCAACTGGCACAAGTTCGTTGGCGCAACTGGCACAAGGTTCTTCTACGCAACGGGCACAAGTTTGTTTGACGCAACTGGCACAAGTTTGTTCTACGCAACTGGCACAAGTTTGTTTGACGCAACTGGTACAAGTTTGTTTGACGCAACTGGCACAAGTTTGTTAGACGCAACTGGCACAAGTTTGTTCGACGTAACAGGCACGAGTTTTTTCGACTCAATTGGTACAAGTTTGTTTGACGCAACTGGCACAAGTTTGTTTGACGCAAGAGGCACAAGTTTGTTTGACGCAACTAGCACAAGTTTGTTTGACGCAACTGGCACAAGTTTCTTTTTACGCAACTGGCACAAGTTTGTTTGCTATATCTGGCACAAGTTTGTTTGCCATATCTGGCACAAGTTTGTTTGACGCAACTGGCACAAGTTTGTTCGACACAACTGGCACAAGTTTGTTCGACGCAACTGGCACAAGTTTGTTCGACGCAACTGGCATAAGTTTGTTCTACGCAAGTGGCACAAGTTTGTTTGACACAACTGGCACAAGTTTGTTCTATGCAACTGGCACAAGTTTGTTCGACGGAACTGGCACAAGTTTGTTCGACGCAACTGGCACAAGTTTGTTCGACGCAACTGGCACAAGTTTGTTCGACGCAACTAGAACAAGTTTGTTTAATGTAACTGGCACAAGTTTCTTCGACCCAACTGGCACAAGTTTGTTTGACACAACTGGCACAAGTATGTGTGACACAACTGGCACAAGGTTGTTCTACGCAACATGTACAAGTTTGTTCTACGCAACTGGCACAAGTTTGTTTGACGCAACTGGCACAAGTTTGTTCTATGCAACTGGCACTAGTTTGTTTGAGGCAAATGGCACAAGTTTGTTCGACGCAACTGACACAAGTTTGTTTGATGCAACTTGCACAAGTTTGTTAGACGCAACTGTCACAAGTTTGTTCAACGCAACTGGCACAAGTTTTTTTTAATCAATTGGCACAAGTTTGTTTGACGCAACTGGCACAAGTTTGTTTGACGCAACTGGCACAAGTTTGTTTGACGCAACTGGCACAAGTTTGTTTGACGCAACTGACACAAGATTGTTTGACACAACTGGTACAACTTTTCTCCACGCAACTGGCACAAGTTTGTTCGCCGTAACTGGCACAAGTTTGTTTGACGCAACTGGCACAAGTTTATTTGACGCAAATGGCACAAGTTTTCTCGACGCAAGTGGCACAAGTTTGTTCGCCGTAACTGGCACAAGTTTGTTCGACGCAACTGGCACAAGTTTGTTCAACGCAACTGGCACAAGTTTGTTTGACGCAACTGGCACAAGTTTCTTCGACGCAACTGGCACAAGTTTGTTCAACGAACTGGCACAAGTTTGTTTGACGCAATTGGCACAAGTTTGTTCTAATCAATTGGCACAAGTTTGTTCTATGCAACTGGCATTAGTTTGTTTTACGCTTCTGGCATAAGTTTGTTTGACGCAACTGGCACAAGTTTGTTCTACAAACTAGCACAAGTTTGTTCGACGCAACTGGCACAAGGTTGTTTGACGTAACTGGCACAAGTTTGTTCTACGCAACTGGCACAAGTTTGTTTGACGCAACTGGCACAAGGTTGTTCTATGCAACTGGCACAAGTTTTTTCGACGAAACTGGCCCAAGTTTTTTTCATGCAACTGGCACAAGTTTGTTAGACGCAACTGGCACAAGTTTGTTTGATGCAACTGGCACAAGTTTTTTCGACTGAATTGGCACAAGTTTGTTTGGTGCAACTGGAACAAGTTTGTTTGACGTAACTGGCACAAGTTTGTTTGACGCAACTGGCACAAGTTTGTTAGACGCAACTGGCACAAGTTTGTTTGATGCAACTGGCACAAGTTTTTTCGACTGAATTGGCACAAGTTTGTTTGGCGCAACTGGAACAAGTTTGTTTGACGTAACTGGCACAAGTTTGTTTGACGCAACTGGCACAAGTTTGTTTGACGCAACTGGCACAAGTTTATTTGACACAACTGGCACAAGTTTTCTCGACGAAACTGGCACAAGTTTGTTCGCCGTAACTGGCACAAGTTTGTTCGACGCAACTGGCACAAGTTTGTTCAACGCAACTGGCACAAGTTTGTTTGACGCAACTGGCACAAGTTTCTTCGACGCAACTGGCACAAGTTTGTTCAACGAACTGGCACAAGTTTGTTTGACGCAATTGGCACAAGTTTGTTCTAATCAATTGGCACAAGTTTGTTCTATGCAACTGGCATTAGTTTGTTTTACGCTTCTGGCATAAGTTTGTTTGACGCAACTGGCACAAGTTTGTTCTACAAACTAGCACAAGTTTGTTCGACGCAACTGGCACAAAGTTGTTTGACGTAACTGGCACAAGTTTGTTCTATGCAACTGGCACAAGTTTGTTTGACGCAACTAGCACAAGGTTGTTCTATGCAACTGGCACAAGTTTTTTCGACGAAACTGGCCCAAGTTTTTTTCATGCAACTGGCACAAGTTTGTTAGACGCAACTGGCACAAGTTTGTTTGATGCAACTGGCACAAGTTTTTTCGACTGAATTGGCACAAGTTTGTTTGGCGCAACTGGAACAAGTTTGTTTGACGCAACTGGCACAAGTTTGTTTGACGCAACTGGCACAAGTTTGTTTGACGTAACTGGCACAAGTTTATTTGACGCAACTGGCACAAGTTTTATCGACGAAACTGGCACAAGTTTGTTTGCCGTAACTGGCACAAGTTTGTTCGACGCAACTGGCACAAGTTTGTTTGACGCAACTGGCACAAGTTTGTTCCACATAACTGGCACAAGTTTGTTCTATGCAACTGGCACAAGTTTGTTCTACGCAACTGGCACAAGTTTGTTCGACGCAACTGGCACAAGTTTGTTTGACGCAACTGGCACAAGTTTGTTTAACGCAAGTGGCACAAGTTTTTTTGACGCAACTGGCACAAGGTTGTTCTATGCAACTGGCACAAGTTTGTTCTATGCAAATGGCACAAGTTTGTTTGATGCAACAGGCACAAGTTTGTTCCATATAACTGGCACAGGTTTGTTGTACACAACTGGCAAAAGTTTGTTTGACACAACTGGCACAAGTTTGTTCTACGCAAATGGCAAAAGTTTGTTTTACGCATCTGGCACAAGTTTGTTCTATGCAACTGGCACTAGTTTGTTCTATGCAACTGGCACAAATTTGTTTGACGCAACTGGCACATGTTTGTTCTACCCAACTGGCACAAGTTTGTTCAACGCAACTGGCACAAGTTTGTTCTACACAACTGGCACAAGTATGTTTGACATAAGTGGCACAAGTTTGTTCTAAGCACCTGGCACAAGTTTTTATCGACGGAACTGGCGCAAGTTTGTTCGATGCAACTGGCACAAGTTTGTTCGATGCAACTGGCACAAATTTGTAGGACGCAACTGGCACAAATTTGTACGACGCAACTGGTACAAGTTTGTTTAACGTAACTGGCAAAAGTTTGTTCGACCCAACTGTCAAAAGTTTGTTTCACACAACTGGCACAAGTTTGTTCGATGCAACTGGCACAAGTTTGTTCGACGGAACTGGCGCAAGTTTGTTCGACGCAACTGGCACAAGTTTGTTCGACGCAACTGGCACAAGTTTGTTCGACGCAACTAGAACAAGTTTGTTTAACGTAACTGGCACAAGTTTCTTCGACCCAACTGGCAGAAGTTTGTTTGACACAACTGGCACAAGTTTGTTTGACACAACTGGCACAAGGTTGTTCTACGCAACATGTACAAGTTTGTTCTACGCAACTGGCACAAGTTTGTTTGACGCAACTGGCACAAGTTTGTTCTATGCAACTGACACTAGTTTGTTCGATGCAACTGGCATAAGTTTGTTCGACGCAACTGACACAAGTTTGTTTGACGCAACTTGCACAAGTTTGTTAGACGCAACTGTCACAAGTTTGTTCAACGCAACTGGCACAAGTTTTTTTTAATCAATTGGCACAAGTTTGTTTGACGCAACTGGCACAAGTTTGTTTGACGCAACTGGCACAAGTTTGTTTGACGCAACTGGTTCAAGTTTGTTTGACGCAACTGGCACAAGTTTGTTTGACACAACTGGTACAACTTTTCTCGACACAACTGACACAAGTTTGTTCGCCGTGACTGTCACAAGTTTGTTCGCCGTGACTGTCACAAGTTTGTTTGACACAACTGTCACTTTTTATTTGACGCAACTGGCACAAGTTTTCTCGATGCAAGTGGCACAAGTTTGTTCGCCGTAACTGGCACAAGTTTGTTCAACGCAATTGGCACAAGTTTGTTTGACGCAACTGGCACAAGTTTCTTCGACGCAACTGGCACAAGTTTGTTCAACGAACTGGCACAAGTTTGTTTGACACAATTGCCACAAGTTTGTTCTAATCAACTGGCACAAGTTTGTTCTATGCAACTGGCATTAGTTTGTTTTACGCTTCTGGCATAAGTTTGTTTGACGTAACTGGCACAAGTTTGTTCTACAAACTAGCAAAAGTTTGTTCGACGCAACTGGCACAAGATTGTTTGACGCAACTGGCACAAGTTTGTTCTACGCAACTGGCAAAAGTTTGTTTGACGCAACTGGCACAAGGTTGTTCTATGCAACTAGCACAAGTTTTTTCGACGAAACTGACCCAAGTTTCTTTGATGCAACTGGCATAAGTTTGTTAGACGCAACTGGCACTAGTTTGTTCTATGCAACTGGCACAAGTTTTTTCGACTCAATTGGCACAGGTTTGTTTGGCGCAACTGGAACAAGTTTGTTTGACGCAACTGGCACAAGTTTGTTTGACGCAACTGGCACAAGTTTGTTTGACGCAACTGGCACAAGTTTATTTGACGCAACTGGCACAAGTTTTCTCGACGAAACTGGCACAAGTTTGTTCACCGTAACTGGCACAAGTTTGTTAGACGCAACTGGCACAAGTTTGTTTGACGCAACTGGCACAAGTTTGTTCCACATAACTGGCACAAGTTTGTTCTATGCAACTGGCACAAGTTTGTTCTACGCAACTGGCACTAGTTTGTTCGACGCAACTGGCACAAGTTTGTTTGACGCAACTGGCACAAGTTTGTTTGACGCAACTGGCACAAGTTTGTTTGACGCAACTGGCACAAGGTTGTTCTATGCAACTGGCACAAGTTTGTTCTATGCAAATGTCACAAGTTTGTTTGATGCAACTGGCACAAGTTTTTTTGATGCAACAGGCACAAGTTTGTTCTATATAACTGGCACAGGTTTGTTGTACACAACTGGCAAAAGTTTGTTTGACACAACTGGCACAAGTTTGTTCTACGCAAATGGCAAAAGTTTGTTTTACGCATCTGGCACAAGTTTGTTCTATGCAACTGGCACTAGTTTGTTCTACGCAACTGGCACAAATTTGTTTGACGCAACTGGCACATATTTGTTCTACCCAACTGGCACAAGTTTGTTCGACGCAACTGGCACAAGTTTGTTCTACAAAACTGGCACAAGTTTGTTTGACACAAGTGGCACAAGTTTGTTCTAAGCACCTGGCACAAGTTTGTTCGACGGAACTAGCGCAAGTTTGTTCGACGCAACTGGCACAAGTTTGTTCGACGCAACTGGCACAAATTTGTACGACACAACTGGCACAAATTTGTACGACGCAACTGGTACAAGTTTGTTTAACGTAACTGGCAAAAGTTTGTTCGACCCAACTGTCAAAAGTTTGTTTCACACAACTTGCACAAGTTTGTTCGACGCAACTGGCACAAGTTTGTTTGACGCAACTGGCACAAGTTTGTTTGACGCAACTGTCACAAGTTTGTTCGACGCAACTGGCACAAGTTTGTTTGATGCAATTGGCACAAGTTTGTTCTACTCAACTGGCTCAAGTTTGTTCTATGCAACTGGCACTAGTTTGTTTTACGCAACTGGCATAAGTTTGTTTGACGCAACTGGCACAAGTTTGTTCTACCAACTAGTACAAGTTTGTTCAACGCAACTGGCACAAGGTTGTTCTATGCAACTGGCACAAGTTTGTTCTACGCAACTGGCACAAGTTTGTTTGACGCAACTGGCACAAGTTTGTTCAACGCAAATGGCACAAGTTTCTTGGATGCCACTGGCACAAGTTTGTTCGACGAAACTGGCCCAAGTTTTTTTGACGCAACTGGCACAAGTTTGTTCGACACAACTGGCACAAGTTTGTTCGACGCAACTGGCACAAGTTTGTTCTACATAACTGGCACAAGTTTGTTCTATGCATCTGGCACAAGTTTGTTCTATGCAACTGGCACTAGTTTGTTCTACGCAACTGGCACAAGTTTGTTTGACGCAACTGGCACAAGTTTGTTCTACCCAACTGACACAAGTTTGTTCGACGCAACTGGCACAAGTTTGTTCTACGCAACTGACACTAGTTTGTTTGACATAACTGGCAGAAGTTTGTTCAACGCAACTGGCACAAGTTTGTTTGATGCAACTGTCGCAAGTTTGTTCGACGCAACTGGCACAAGTTTCTTCGACGCAACTGGCAAAAGTTTGTTTGACGCAACTGGCACAAGTTCGTTTGACGCAACTGGCATAAGGTTCTTCTACGCAACTGGCAAAAGTTTGTTCTACGCAACTGGCACAAGTTTGTTTGATGCAACTGGCACAAGTTTGTTTGACGCAACTGGCAGAAGTTTGTTTGGCGCAACTGGCACAAGTTTGTTAGACGCAACTGGCACAAGTTTGTTCGACGTAACAGGCACAAGTTTTTTCGACTCAATTGGTACAAGTTTGTTTGACGTAACTGGCACAAGTTTGTTTGACGCAACTGGCACAAGTTTGTTTGACGCAACTGGCACAAGTTTGTTTGACGCAACTGGCACAAGTTTTTTTTTACGCAATTGGCACAAGTTTTCTCGAAGCAACTGGCACAAGTTTGTTCGCCATATCTGGCACAAGTTTGTTCGACGCAACTGGCAGAAGTTTGTTCGACGCAAATGGCAAAAGTTTGTTTGACGCAACTGGCACAAGTTTCTTCGACGTAACTGGCCCAAGTTTGTTTGACGCAACTGGCACAAGTTTGTTTGACGCAACTGGCACAAGTTTGTTCTACGCAACTGGCACAAGTTTGTTCTATGCAACTGGCACTAATTTGTTCTATGCAACTGGCATAAGTTTGTTTGACTCAACTGGTACAAGTTTGTTCTATGCAACTGGCACAAGTTTGTTCGACGCACCTGGCACAAGTTTGTTCTACGCACCTCTTACTAGTTTGTTGTACACAACTGGCACAAGTTTGTTTGACACAACTGGCACAAGTTTGTTCTACGCAAATGGCAAATGTTTGTTCTACGCATCTGGCACAAGGTTGTTTTATGCAACTGGCACTAGTGTGTTCTATGCAACTGGCACAAATTTGTTTGACACAACTGGCACATATTTGTTCTACCCAACTGGCACAAGTTTGTTAGACGCAACTGGCACAAGTTTGTTCTACGCAACTGGCACAAGTTTGTTTGACACAACTGGCACAAGTTTGTTCTAAGCAACTGGCACAAGTTTGTTCGACGCAACTGGCACAAGTTTCTTTGACGCAACTGGCACAAGTTTCTTTTAGACGCAACTGGCACAAGTTTGTTTGACGCAACTGGCACAAGTTTGTTCTATGCAACTGGCACAAGTTTGTTCTATGCAAAAGGCACAAGTTTGTTTGACGCAACTGGCATAAGTTTGTTTGACACAACTGGCACAAGTTTGTTCTATGCAACTTGCACAAGTTTGTTCGACGCAACTGGCACAAGTTTGTTCGACGGAACTGGCGCAAGTTTGTTCGATGTAACTGGCACAAGTTTGTTCGACGCAAGTAGAACAAGTTTGTTTAACGAACTGGCACAAGTTTGTTCGACCCAACTGGCACAAGTTTGTTTGACACAACTGGCAAAAGTTTGTTTGACGCAACTGGCACAAGGTTGTCCTACGCAACATGTACAAGTTTGTTCGATGCAACTGGCACAAGTTTGTTCGACGCAACTGACACAAGTTTGTTTGACGCAACTGGCACAAGTTTGTTAGACGCAACTGGCACATGTTTGTTCAACGCAACTGGCACAAGTTTTTTTTAATCAATTGGCAAAAGTTTGTTTGAGGCAACTGGCACAAGTTTGTTTGACGCAACTGGCACAAGTTTGTTTGACTCAACTGGCAAAAGTTTGTTTGACGCAACTGGCACAAGTTTATTTGATGCAAATGGTACAACTTTTCTCGACGCAACTGGCACAAGTTTGTTCACCGTAACTGGCACAAGTTTGTTTGTCGCAACTGGCACAAGTTTATTTGACGCAACTGGCACAAGTTTTCTCAACGCAAGTGGCACAAGTTGGTTTGCCGTAACTGGCACAAGTTTGTTCGACGCAACTGGCACAAGTTTGTTCGACGCAACTGGCACAAGTTTGTTTGACGCAACTGGCACAAGTTTCTTCGACGCAACTGGCACAAGTTTGTTCGACGAACTGGCACAAGTTTGTTTGACGCAATTGGCACAAGTTTGTTCGCCGGAACTGGCACAAGTTTGTTCTATGCAACTGGCACTAGTTTGTTTTATGCAACTGGCATAAGTTTGTTTGACGCAACAGGCACAAGTTTGTTCTACAAAAGAGCACAAGTTTGTTTGACGCAACTGGCACAAGGTTGTTCTACGCAACTGGCACAAGTTTGTTCTACGCAACTGGCACAAGTTTGTTTGACGCAACTGGCACAAGGTTGTTCTACGCAACTGGCACAAGTCTGTTGGATGCCACTAACACAAGTTTGTTCGACGAAACTGGCCCAAGTTTTTTTGACGCAACTGGCACAAGTTTGTTAGACGCAACTGGCACTAGTTTGTTCGACGCAACTGGCACAAGTTTTTTCAACTCAATTGGCACAAGTCTGTTTGACGCAACTGGAACAAGTTTGTTTGACGCAACTGGCACAAGTTTGTTTGACGCAACTGGCACAAGTTTGTTTGACGCAACTGGCACAAGTTTATTTGACGCAACTGGCACAAGTTTTCTTGACGAAACTGGCACAAGTTTGTTCGCCGTAACTGGCACAAGTTTGTTCGACGCAACTGGCACAAGTTTGTTTGACGCAACTGGAACAAGTTTGTTTGACGCAACTGGCACAAGTTTGTTTGACGCAACTGGCACAAGTTTGTTTGACGCAACTGGCACAAGTTTATTTGACGCAACTGGCACAAGTTTTCTCGACGAAACTGGCACAAGTTTGTTCGCCGTAACTGACACAAGTTTGTTCGACGCAACTGGCACAAGTTTGTTCTACGCAACTGGCACACGTTTGTTCTATGCATCTGGCACAAGTTTGTTCTATGCAACAGGCACTAGTTTGTTCTACGCAACGGGCACAAGTTTTTTTGACGCAACTGGCACAAATTTGTTCTACCCAACTGACACAAGTTTGTTCGACGCAACTGGCACAAGTTTGTTCCACGCAAGTGACACAAGTTTGTTTGACACAATTGGCAGAAGTTTGTTCAACGCAACTGGCACAAGTTTGTTCGACGCAACTGGCGCAAGATTGTTCGACGCAACTGGCACAAGTTTGTTCGACGCAACTGGCAAAAGATTGTTCGATGCAACTGGCACAAGTTTTTTTAACGCAACTGGCACAAGTTTGTTCGACCCAACTGGCACAAGTTTGTTTGACGCAACTGGCACAAGTTTGTTTGACGCAACTGGCACAAGGTTCTTCTACGCAACTGGCACAAGTTTGTTCTATGCAACTGGCAAAAGTTTATTTGACGCAACTGGCACAAGTTTGTTCTACGCAACTGGCACAAGTTTGTTTGACGCAACTGGCACAAGTTTGTTTGACGCAACTGGCACAAGTTTGTTAGGCGCAACTGGCACAAGTTTGTTCGACGTAACAGACACAAGTTTTTTCGACTCAATTGGTACAAGTTTGTTTGACACAACTGGCACAAGTTTGTTTGACGCAAGAAGCACAAGTTTGTTTGACGCACCTAGCACAAGTTTTTTTTGACGCAACTGGCACAAGTTTTCTTGACGCAACCGGCACAAGTTTGTTCTATGCAACTGGCACAAGTTTGTTCGACGCAACTGGCACAAGTTTGTTCTATGCATCTGGCACAAGTTTGTTTAACGCAACTGGCACAAGTTTGTTCGATCCAACTGGCACAAGTTTGTTTGACGCAACTGGCACAAGTTTGTTTGACGCAACTGGCACAAGTTTGTTTGACGCAACTGGCACAAGGTTCTTCTACGCAACTGGCACAAGTTTGTTTGACGCAACTGGCACAAGGTTCTTCTACGCAACTGGCACAAGTTTGTTCTACGCAACTGGCACAAGTTTGTTTGACGCAACTGGCACAAGTTTGTTCTACGCAACTGGCACAAGTTTGTTTGACACAACTGGCACAAGTTTGTTCAACGCAACTGGCACAAGTTTGTTAGACGCAACTGGCACAAGTTTGTTCGACGTAACAGGCACAAGTTTTTTCGACTCAATTGGTACAAGTTTGTTTGACGCAACTGGCACAAGTTTGTTTGACGCAAGAAGCACAAGTTTGTTTGACGCAACTGGCACAAGTTTGTTTGACGCAACTGGCACAAGTTTTTTTGACGCAACTGGCACAAGTTTTCTCGACGCAACTGGCAGAAGTTTGTTCGCCATATCTGGCACAAGTTTGTTCGACGCAACTGGCACAAGTTTGTTCGACGTAACTGGCAGATGTTTGTTTGACGCAACTGGCACAAGTTTCTTCGACGCAACTGGCACAAGTTTGTTCGACACAACTGGCACAAGTTTGCTTGACGCAACTGGCACAAGTTTGTTCTACGCAACTGGCACAAGTTTTTTCTATGCAACTGGCACTAGTTTGTTCTATGCAACTGGTATAAGTTTGTTTGACGCAACTGGCACAAGTTTGTTCTACGCAACTGGCACAAGTTTGTTTGACGCAACTGGTACAGTTTTTTTGGACGCAACTGGCACAAGTTTTTTCGAACCAACTGGCACAAGTTTGTTTGACACAACTGGCACAAGTTTGTTCGACGCAACTGGCACAAGTTTGTTTGACGCAACTGGCACAAGTTTGTTTGA
Organism: Macrobrachium rosenbergii; assembly: GCA_039081455.1. Lineage (NCBI taxonomy): Eukaryota > Metazoa > Arthropoda > Malacostraca > Decapoda > Palaemonidae > Macrobrachium > Macrobrachium rosenbergii. Next base: position 833,274 of record JANJGK010000156.1, on the reverse strand, counting down.
CGCAACTGGCACAATGTTGTTCTACGCAACTGGCACAAGTTTGTTCTATGCAACTGCTACAAGTTTGTTAGACGCAACTGGCACAAGTTTGTTCTATGCAACTGGCACAAGTTTGTTCGATGCAACTGGCACAAGTTTGTTCGACGCAACTGGCACAAGTTTGTTTGACGCAACTGGCACCTGTTTGTTCGACGCAACTGGCACAAGTTTGTTCTACATAACTGGCACAACTTTGGTCTATGCAACTGGCACAAGTTTGTTCTACGCAACTGGCACAAGTTTGTTCTGCGCATCTTGCACAAGTTTGTTCTATCCAACTGGCACTTGTTTGTTCTACGCAACAGGCACAAGTTTGTTTGACACAACTGGCACAAGTTTGTTCTACCCAACTGACAAAAGTTTGTTTGACGCAACTGGCACAAGTTAGTTCTACGCAACTAACACAAGTTATTTTGACACAACTGGCAGAAGTTTGTTCAACGCAACTGGCAGAAGTTTGTTCGACGCAACTGGCGCAAGTTTGTTCGACGCAACTGGCACAAGTTTGTTGGACGCAACTGGCATAATTTTTGTTCGATGCAACTGGCACAAGTTTGTTTAACGCAACTGGCACAAGTTTGTTCGACCCAACTGGCACAAGTTTGTTTGACGCAACTGGCACAAGTTTGTTTGACGCAACTGGCACAAGTTTGTTTGATGCAACAGGCACAAGGTTCTTTTACGCAACTGGCACAAGTTTGTTCTATGCAACTGGCACAAGTTTGTTTGATGCAACTGGCACAAGTTTGTTCTACGCAACTGGCACAAGTTTGTGTGACGCAACTGGCACAAGTTTGTTCGACGCAACTGGCACAAGTTTGTTTGACGCAACTGGAACAAGTTTGTTCGACGCAACTGGCACAAGTTTGTTCGACGTAACAGGCACAAGTTCTTTCGACTCAATTGGCACAAGTTTGTTTGACGCAACTGGCACAAGTTTGTTTTTCGCAAGAGGCACAAGTTTGTGTGACGCAACTGGCACAAGTTTGTTTGACGCAACTGGCACAAGTTTTTTTTTGACGCAACTGGCACAAGTTTGTTTAACGTAACTGGCACAAGTTTGTTTGACGCAACTGGCACAAGTTTGTTCGACGCAACTGGCACAAGTTTGTTTGACGCAACTGGCACAAGTTTGTTCGACGCAACTGGCACAAGTTTGGTCGACGCAACTGGCACAAGTTTGTTTGACGCAACTGGCACAAGTTTGTTTGACGCAACTGGCACAAGTTTGTTCTATGCAACTGGCACTAGTTTGTTCTATGCAACTGGCATAAGTTTGTTTGACGCACCTGGCACAAGTTTGTTCTACGCAACTGGTACAAGTTTGTTCAACGCAACTGGCACAAGTTTCTTCGACGTAACTGGTACAAGTTTTTTGGACGCAAATGGCACAAGTTTGTTCGAACCAACTGGCACAAGATTGTTTGACACAACTGGCACAATTTTGTTCGACTCAACTGGCACAAGTTTGTTTGACGCAACTGGCACAAGGTTGTTCTACGCAACTGGCACAAGTTTGTTCTACGCAACTGGCACAAGTTTGTTTGACGCAACTGGCACAAGTTTGTTCTATGCAACTGGCACAAGTTTGTTCAATGCAACTGGCACAAGTTTGTTCGAGGCAACTAGCCCAAGTTTGTTTGACGCAACTGGCACAAGTTTTTTAGACACAACTGGCACAAGTTTGTTCGACGCAACTCTCACAAGTTTCTTCGACTCTATTGGCACAAGTTTGTTTGACGCAACTGGCACAAGTTTGTTTGACGCAACTGTCACAAGTTTGTTTGACTCAACTGGCACAAGTTTGTTTGACGCAACTGGCACAAGTTTATTTGACGCAACTGGCACAACTTTTCACGGCGCAACTGGCACAAGTATGTTCTACACAACTGGCACAAGTTTGTTCTATGCAACTGGCACAAGTTTGTTCTACGCAACTGGCACAAGTTTGTTCTACGCAACTGGCACAAGTTTGTTCTACGCAACTAGTACAAGTTTGTTCTACGCAACTGGCACAAGTTTGTTCTACGCCACTGGCACAAGTTTGTTCGATACATCTGGCACAAGTTTGTTCTATGCAACTGGCAGAAGTTTGTTCTACGTAACTGGCACAAGTTTGTTCTATCCAACTGACACTGTTTGTTTTACACAACTGGCACAAGTTTGTTTCACGCAACTGGCACAAGTTTGTTCTACCCAACTGACACAAGTTTGTTCGACGCAACTGGCAAAAGTTTGTTCTACGCAACTGACACAAGTTTGTTTGACGCAATTGGCACAAGTTTGTTCAACGCAACTGGCACAAGTTTGTTCGAAGCAACTGGCACAAGTTTGTTTGACGCAACTGGCACTAATTTGTTCTATGCAACTGGCACAAGTTTGTTCTACGCAACTGGCACAAGTTTGTTCTACGCAAGTGGCACAAGTTTGTTGCATGCAACTGGCACTAGTTTGTTCTACGCAACTGGCATAAGTTTGTTTGACGTAACTGGCACAAGTTTGTTCTACGCAACTGGCAGAAGTTTGTTGGACGCAACTGGCACAAGTTTCTTCTACGCAACTGTCACAAGTTTGTTGGACACAACTGGCTCAAGTTTGTTTGATGCAACTGGCACAAGTTTCTTCGACGCAACTGGCACAAGTTTCTTCGACACAACTGGCACAAGTTTGTTCTATGCAACTGGCACAAGTTTGTTCGACGCAACTGGCACAAGTTTGTTCGATGCAACTGGCACATGTTTGTTCAACACATCTGGCACAAGATTGTTTGACGCAACTGTCATAAGTTTGTTTTCGCAACTTGTACAAATTTGCTTGACTCAACTGGCACAAGTTTGTTTGACGGAACTGTCATAAGTTTGTTTGGCGCAACTGGCACAAGTTTGTTTGACGCAACTGGCACAATTTTGTTCGACGTAACTGGCACAAGTTTGTTTGACGCAACTGGCACAAGTTTGTTTGACGCAACCGGCACAAGGTTCTTCTACGCAACTGGCACAAGTTTGTTCTACGCAACTGGCACAAGTTTCTTTGACGCAACTGGCACAAGTTTGTTCGACGCAACTGGCACAAGTTTGTTTGACGCAACTGGCACAAGTTTGTTAGACGCAACTGGCACAAGTATGTTTGACGTAACAGGCGCAAGTTTTTTCGAGTCAATTGGCAAAAGTTTTTTTGACGCAACTGGCACAAGTCTGTTTGACGCAAGAGGCACAAGTTTGTGTGACGCAACTGGCACAAGTTTGTTTGACGCAACTGGCACAAGTTTTACTTGACGCAACTGGCACAAGTTTGTGTGACGCAACTGGCACAAGTTTGTTTAATGTAACTGGCACAAGTTTGTTCGACGCAACTGGCACAAGTATGTTAGACGCAACTGGCACAAGTTTGTTTGATGCAACTGGCACAAGTTTCTTTGACGCAACTGGCACAAGTTTGTTCGACGCAACTGGCACAAGTTTGTTTGATGCAACTGGCACAAGTTTGTTCTACCCAACTGGCACAAGTTTGTTCTATGCAACTGGCACTAGTTTGTTCTATGCAACTGGCATAAGTTTGTTCGACGCAACTGGCACAAGTTTGTTTGACGCAACTGGTACAAGTTTGTTCGACGCAACTGGCGCAAGTTTCTTCGACGCAACTTGTACAAGTTTGTTGGACACAACTGGGAAAAGTTTGTTCGAACCAACTGGCAAAAGTTTGTTTGACACAACTGGCACAAGTTTGTTCTACGCAACTGGCACAAGTTTGTTCTACGCAACTGGCACAAGTTTATTCTACGCATCTGGCACAAGTTTGTTCTATCCAACTGGCACTTGTTTGTTCTACGCAACTGGCACAAGTTTGTTTGACGCAACTGGCACAAGTTTGTTCTACCCAACTGACACAAGTTCGTTTTACGCAACTGGCACAAGTTTGTTCTACGCAACTGACACAAGTTTGTTTGACACAACTGGCAGAAGTTTGTTCAACGCAACTGGCACAAGTTTGTTTAACGCAACTGGCGCAAGTTTCTTCGACGCAACTGGCATAAGTTTGTTCGACGCAACTGGCACAAGTTTGTTCGATGCCACTGGCACAAGTTTGTTTAACACAACTGGCACAAGTTTGTTCGACCCAACTGGCTCAAGTTTGTTTGACGCAACTGGCACAAGTTTGTTTGACGCAACTGGCACAAGTTTGTTTGACACAACTGGCACAAGTTTGTTTGATGCAATGGGCACAAGGATGTTCTACGCAACTGGCACATGTTTGTTCTACGCAACTGGCACAAGTTTGTTCTACGCAACTGGCACAAGTTTCTTTGACGCAACTGGCACAAGTTTGTTTGACGCAACTGGCACAAGTTTGTTCGACGCAACTGGCCCAAGTTTGTTTGATGCAACTGGCACAAGTTGGTTAGACGCAACTGGCACAAGTTTGTTCGAGGTAACTGGCACAAGTTTTTTCGACTCAATTGGCACAAGTTTGTTTGACGCAATTGGCACAAGTTTGTTTGACGCAACTGGCACAAGTTTGTTTGATGCAACTGGCACAAGTTTGTTTGACGCAACTGGCACAAGTTTATTTCACGCAACTAGCACAAGTTTTCTCGATGCAACTGGCACAAGTTTGTTCGCCGTAACTAGCACAAGTTTGTTTGACGCAACTGGCACAAGTTTGTTTGACGCAACTGGCACAAGTTTTTTTGACGCAACGGGCACAAGTTTTCTCGACGCAACTGGCACAAGTTTGTTCGCCGTAACTGGCACAAGTTTGTTCGACGCCACTGGCACAAGTTTGTTCGAAGCAACTGGCACAAGTTTCTTTGACACAACTGGCACAGGTTTGTTTGACGCAACTGGCACAAGTTTATAGCAACTGGCACAAGTTTATTTGATGCAACTGGCACAAGTTTTCTCGACGCAAGTGGCCCAAGTTTGTTCGCCGTAAATGGCTCAAGTTTGTTCGACGCAACTGGCACAAGTTTGTTCGACGCAACTGGCATAAGTTTGTTTGACGTAACTGGCACAAGTTTCTTCGATGCAACTGGCACAAGTTTGTTCGTTGCAACTGGCACAAGTTTGTTTGACGCAATTGGCACAAGTTTGTTCTACTCAACTGGCACAAGTTTGTTCTATGCAACTGGCACTAGTTTGTTCTACGCAACTGGCAAAAGTTTGTTTGACGCAACTGGCACAAGTTTGTTCGACGCAACTGGCAAAAGTTTGTTCGACGCAACTGGCACAAGGTTGTTCTACGCAACTGGCACAAGTTTGTTCTACGCAACTGGCACAAGTTTGCTTGATGCAACTGGCACAAGTTTGTTCTATGCAACTGGCACAAGTTTGTTCGATGCCACTAGCACAAGTTTGTTTGACGCAATTATCACAAGTTTGTTCTACTCAACTGGCACAAGTTTGTTCTTTGCAACTGGCACTAGTTTGTTCTACGCAACTGGCAAAAGTTTGTTTGACGCAACTGGCACAAGTTTGTTCGACGCAACTGGCAAATGTTTGTTCGACGCAACTGGCACAAGGTTGTTCTACGCAACTGGCACAAGTTTGTTCTACGCAACTGGCACAAGTTTGCTTGACGCAACTGGCACAAGTTTGTTCGATGCCACTGGCACAAGTTTGTTCGACTCAACTGGCCCAAGTTTTTTTTACGCAAATGGCACAAGTTTGTTAGCCGCAACTGGCACAATTTTGTTTGACGCAACTTGTACAAGTTTGTTTGATGCAACTGTCTCAAGTTTGTTTGACGCAACTGGCACAAGTTTGTTTGACGCAACTGGCACAAGTTTGTTTGACGCAACTGGCACAAGTTTGTTCGGCGCAACTGGCACAAGTTTGTTTGACGCAACTGGCACAAGTTTGTTTGACGCAACTGGCACAAGCTTTTTTGACGCAACTGGCACAAGTTTGTTTGATGCAACTGGAACAAGGTTGTTCTACGCAGCATGCTGAAGTTTGTTCTATGCAACTGGTACAAGTTTGTTTGACGCAACTGGCACAAGTTTGATCTATGCAACTGGCACTAGTTTGTTCGATGCAACTGGCACAAGTTTGTTGGACGCAACTGGCACAGGTTTGTTTGACGCAACTGGCAAAAGTTTGTTCAACGCAACTGGCACAAGTTTTTTCTATGCAACTGGCACAAGTTTGTTGTACATAACTGGCACAAGTTTGTTTGACACAACTGGCACAAGTTTGTTCTACGCAAATGGCAAAAATTTGTTCTACGCATCAGGCACAAGTTTGTTCTATGCAACTGGCACAAATTTGTTTGACGCAATTGGCACATGTTTGTTCTACCCAACTGGCACAAGTTTGTTCGACGCAACTGGCACAAGTTTGTTTGACACAACTGGCACAAGTTTTTTCTAAGCAACTTTCACAAGTTTGTTCGATGGAATTGGTGCAAGTTTGTTCGACACAACTGGCACAAGTTTGTTCGACACAACTGGCACAAATTTGTTCGACGCAACTGGTACAAGTTTGTTTAACGTTACTGGCACAAGTTTGTTCAACCTAACTGGCACAAGTTTGTTAGACACAACTGGCACAAGTTTGTTCGACGCAACTGGCACAAGCTTTTTTGACGCAACTGGCACAAGTTTGTTTGATGCAACTGGAACAAGGTTGTTCTACGCAGCATGCTGAAGTTTGTTCTATGCAACTGGTACAAGTTTGTTTGATGCAACTGGCACAAGTTTGATCTATGCAACTGGCACTAGTTTGTTCGATGCAACTGGCACAAGTTTGTTGGACGCAACTGGCACAGGTTTGTTTGACGCAACTGGCAAAAGTTTGTTCAACGCAACTGGCACAAGTTTTTTCTACTCAATTGGCACAAAGTTTGTTTGACGCAACTGGCACAAGTTTGTTTGATGCAACTGGCACAAGTTTGTTTGACGCAACTGGCACAAGTTTGTTTGACGCAACTGGCACAAGTTTATTTGACGCAACCGGCACAAATTTTCTCGATGCAACTGGCACAAGTTTGTTTGCCATAACTGGCACAAGTTTGTTTGACGCAACTTGCACAAGTTTATTTGACGCAACTGGCACAAGTTTTCTCGACGCAAGTGGCACAAATTTGTTCGCCGTAACTGGCACAAGTTTGTTCGACGAAACTGGCACAAGTTTGTTTGACCCAACTGGCACAAGTTTCTTCGACGAAACTGGCACAAGTTTGTTCGACGCAACTGGCACAAGTTTGTTTGACGCAATTGGCAAAAGTTTGTTCAACGCAACTGGCACAAGTTTGTTCTATGCAACTGGCACTAGTTTGTTTTACGCAACTGGCAAAAGTTTGTTTGACGCAACTAGCACAAGTTTGTTCTACGCAACTGGCACAAGTTTGTTCGACGCAACTGTCAAAAGGTTGTTCTAAGCAACTGGCACAAGTTTGTTCTACGCAACTGGCACAAGTTTGTTCGACGCAACTGTCAAAAGGTTGTTCTAAGCAACTGGCACAAGTTTGTTCTACTCAACTGGCACAAGTTTGTTTGACGCAACTGGCACAAAATTGTTCTACGCAACTGGCACAAGATTGTTTGATGCTACTGGCACAAGTTTGTTCGACGAAACTGGTCCAAGTTTTTTTGACGCAACTGGCACAAGTTTGTTAGACGCAACTGGCACAAGTTTGTTCGACGCAACTGGCACAAGTTTTTTCGACTCAACTGGCACAAGTTTGTTTGACGCAACTGGAACAAGTTTCTTTGACGCAACTGGCACAAGTTTGTTTGACACATTTGGCACAAGTTTGTTTGACACAACTGGTGAGCTGATCTATATAGAAAATCTACTAGACGCCTTGTGCGTGTGTGTGTGACCAGAGAGTAACGAACCGATAGATACCGCTGATTCATCGCATGCCCATACGATTGTTGGCGGCTTGGCGTGGGTGATTCAAATGAGTGCCATACATCGGAGACCCTTATTGGCCCAATTCGATTATGAGAGACCAATCAGCTGAGGTCTATGACCCAAACCAGTTCAGTTTGAAAAGCTAAGAGTCAGTAGGGAGTGAGTGGTCGACGAGTCAAGTCGCGTTTCAAAGACAGGGGTCGGCGCGTGTTGTTTCAGAGTACCTTCCGATGATTATAACCTTAATATAATTAGTAGCGTAATATTAGCAACAGGGCCCTGTGTAACTATTAATTGTATCTTACGCGTTTCATTGTACTGGTAGATCAGGTCACTGGCACAAGTTTATTTGACACAACTGGCACAAGTTTTCTCGACGAAACTGGCACAAGTGTGTTCACCGTAACTGGCACAAGTTTGTTCGACGCAACTGGCACAAGTTTGTTCGACGCAACTGGCACAAGTTTGTTCTACATAACTGGCACAAGTTTGTTCTATGCAACTGGCACAAGTTTGTTCTACGCAACTGAAACAAGTTTGTTCTACGCATCTGGCACAAGTTTGTTCTATGCAACTGGCACTAGTTTGTTCTACGCAACTGGCACAAGTTTGTTTGACACATCTCGCACAAGTTTGTTCTACCCAACTGACACAAGTTTGTTTGACGCAACTGGTACAAGTTTGTTCGACGCAACTGACACAAGTTTGTTTGACACAACTGACAGAAGTTTGTTCAACGCAACTGGCACAAGTTTGTTCGACGCAACTGGCGCAAGTTTGTTCGATGCAACTGGCACAAGTTTGTTGGACGCAACTGGCACAAGTTTGTTCGATGCAACTGGCTCAAGTTTGTTTAATGCAACTGGCACAAGTTTGTTAGACGCAACTGGCATAAGTTTGTTCGACGTAACAGGCACAAGTTTTTTCGACTCAATTGGCACAAGTTTGTTTGACGCAACTGGCACAAGTTTCTTTGATGCAAGAGGCACAAGTTTTTGTGACGCAACTGGCACAAGTTTGTTTGACGCAACTGGCACAAGTTTGTTTAACGTAACTGGCACAAGTTTGTTCGACGCAACTGGCACAAGTTTGTTCGACGCAACTGGCACAAGTTTGTTTGATGCAACTGGCACAAGTTTGTTCGACGCAACTGGCACAAGTTTGTTCGACGCAACTGGCACAAGTTTGTTTGACACAACTGGCACAAGTTTGTTCTACACAACTGGCACAAGTTTGTTCTATGCAACTGGCACTAGTTTGTTCTATGCAACTGGCATAAGTTTGTTTGATGCAACTGGCACAAGTTTGTTCTACGCAACTGGTACAAGTTTGTTCGACGCAACTGGCACAAGTTTGTTCGACGCAACTGGTACAAGTTCGTTGGACGCAACTGGCACAAGTTAGTTCGAACAAACTGGCACAAGTTTGTTTGACATAAATGGCACAATTTTGTTCGACGCAACTGGCACAAGTTTGTTTGACGCAACTGGCACAAGTTTGTTTGACGCAACTGGCACAAGGTTGTTATACGCAACTGGCACAAGTTTGTTCTACGCAAATGGCACAAGTTTGTTTGACGCAACTGGCACAAGTTTGTTCTACGCAACTGGCACAAGTTTGTTCGATGCAACTGGCACAAGTTTGTTCGACGCAACTAGTCCAAGTTTGTTTGACGCAACTGGCACAAGTTTGTTAGACACAACTGTCACAAGTTTGTTCGACGCAACTGGCACAAGTTTCTTCGACTCAATGGCACAAGTTTGTTTGACGCAACTGGCACAAGTTTGTTTGACGCAAGGGGCACAAGTTTGTTTGACTCAACTGGCACAAGTTTGTTTGATGCAACTGGCACAAGTTTATTTGACGCAAATGGCACAACTTTTCTCGGCGCAACTGGGACAAGTATGTTCTACACAACTGGCATAAGTTTGTTCTATGCAACTTGCACAAGTTTGTTCTACGCAACTGGCACAGGTTTGTTCTACGCAACTGGCACAAGTTTGTTCTACGCAACTGGCACAAGTTTGTTCTACGCAACTGGCACAAGTTTGTTCTACGCAACTGGCACAAGTTTGTTCTACGCATCTGGCACAAGTTTGTTCTATGCAAGTGGTCCAAGTTTGTTCTACGTAACTGGCACAAGTTTGTTCTACGCAACTGGCACAAGTTTGTTCTACGCAACTGGCACAAGTTTGTTCTATCCAACTGACACTAGTTTGTTTTACGCAACTGGCACAAGTTTGTTTGACGCAACTGGCACAAGTTTGTACTACCCAACTGACACAGGTTTGTTCGACGCAACTGGCACAAGTTTGTTCTACTCAACTGACACAAGTTTGTTTGGCACAACTGGCAGAAGTTTGTTCAACGTAACTGGCATAAGTTTGTTCATCACATCTGGCACAAGTTTGTTTGACGCAACTGGCACAAGTTTGTTTTCGCAACTTGTACAAGTTTGTTTGACGCAACTGGCACAAGTTTGTTCTACGCAACTGGCATAAGTTTGTTTGACGCAACTGGCACAAGGTTGTTCTACACAACTGGCACAAGTTTGTTCTACGCAACTGGCACAAGTTTGTTTGACACAACTGGCAAAAGTTTGTTCTATACAACTGGCACTAGTTTGTTCTATGCAACTGGCACAAGTTTCTTCGACGCAACTGGCACAAGTTTGTTTGAAACAACTGGCAGAAGTTTGTTCAACGCAACTGGCAGAAGTTTGTTCGACGCAACTGGCACAAGTTTGTTTGATGCAACTGGCACAAGTTTGTTTGATGCAACTGGCACAAGTTTGTTTGACACAATTGGCACAAGTTTGTTCGTCGCAACTGGCCCAAGTTTGTTTGACGCAACTGCCACAAGTTTGTTAGACGCAACTGGCACAAGTTTGTTCGACGTAACTGGCATAAGTTTTTTCAACTCATTTGGCACAAGTTTGTTCGACGCAACTGGCACAAGTTTGTTTGACGCAACTGGCACAAGTTTTTTTGACGCAACTGGCACAAGTTTTCTCGACGCAACTGGCACAAGTTTGTTCGCCGTAACTGGCACAAGTTTGTTCTATGCAACTGGCACAAGTTTATTTGACGCAACTGGCACAAGTTTTCTCGACACAACTGGCACAAGTTTGTTCGCCGTAACTGGCACAAGTTTGTTCGACGCCACTGGCACAAGTTTCTTCGACGCAACTGGCACAAGTTTGTTTGACGCAGCTTGCACAAGTTTGTTTGACGCAACTGGTACAAGTTTGTTTGACGCAACTGGCACAAGCTTGTTCTACGCAACTGGCAGAAGTTTGTTCTATGCAACTGGCACTAGTTTGTTCTATGCAACTGGCATAAGTTTGTTTGACGCAACTGCACAAGTTTGTTCTACGCAACTGGCACAAGTTTGTTCGACGCAACTGGCACAAGTTTGTTCTACGCAACTGGCACAAGTTTGTTGGACGCAACTGGCACAAGTTTGTTTGACGCAACTGGCACAAGTTTGTTCTACACAACTGGCACAAGTTTGTTCTACGCAACACTTACAAGTTTGTTGTACACAACTGGCACAAGTTTGTTTGACACAACTAGCACAAGTTTGTTCTACGCAAATGGCAAAAGTTTGTTCTATGCTTCTGGCACAAGTTTGTCCTATGCAACTGGCACTAGTTTGTTCTACGCAACTGGCTCAAATTTGTTTGACGCAACTGGCACATGTTTGTTCTACCCAACTGGCACAAGTTTGTTCGATGCAACTGGCACAAGTTTGTTCTACGCAACTGGCACAAGTTTGATTGACACAACTGGCACAAGTTTGTTCTAAGCAACTGGCACAAGTTTGTTCGACGGAAGTGGCGCAAGTTTGTTCGACGCAACTGGCACAAGTTTGTTCGACGCAACTGGCACAAGTTTGTTCGACGCAACTGGTACAAGTTTGTTTCACATAACTGGCACAAGTTTGTTCGACCCAACTGGCACAAGTTTGTTTGACACAACTGGCACAAGTTTGTTCGACGCAACTGGCACTAGTTTGTTCGACGCAACTGGCAAAAGTTTGTTTGACGCAACAAGCACAAGTTTGTTTGACGCAACGGGCACAAATTTGTTTGACGCAACTGGCACAAGTTTGTTCGACTCAACTGGCACAAATTTGTTTGACACAACTGGCACAAGTTTGTTTGACACAACTGGCACAAGTTTGTTTGACGCAATTGGCACAAGTTTGTTCTACGCAACTGGCACAAGTTTGTTCTATGCAACTGGCACTAGTTTGTTTTACGCAACTGGCAAAAGTTTGTTTGACGCAACTGGCACAAGATTGTTCGACGCAACTGGCACAAGTTTCTCTGACACAACTGGCACAAGGTTGTTCTATGCAACTGGCACAAGTTTGTTAGACGCAACTGGCACAAGTTTGTTTGACGCAACTGGCACATGTTTGTTTGACACAACTGGCACAAGTTTGTTCTAAGCAATTGGCACAACTTTGTTCGACGGAACTGGCGCAAGTTTGTTCGACGCAACTGGCACAAGTTTGTTCGACGCAACTGACACAAGTTTGTTCGACGCAACTGTTACAAGTTTGTGCGACGTAACTGGCACAAGTTTGTTCGACCTAACTGGCACAAGTTTGTTTGACACAACTGGCACAAGGTTGTTCGACGCAAGTGGCAGAAGTTTGTTTGACACAACTGGCAAAAGTTTGTTTGACGCAACTGGCACAAGGTTGTTCTACGCAACATGCACAAGTTTGTTCATTGCAACTGGCACAAGTTTGTTTGACGCAACTGGCACAAGTTTGTTCTATGCGACTGGCTCTAATTTGTTCGATGCAACTGGCACAAGTTTGTTCAACGCAATTGGTCCAAGTTTGTTTGACGCAACTGGCATAAGTTTGTTAGACGCAACTGGCCCAAGTTTGTTCGACGCAACTGGCCCAAGTTTTTTCGACTCAATTGGTACAAGTTTGTTTGACGCAACTGGCACAAGTTTGTTTGGCGCAACTGGCACAAGTTTGTTTGACGTAACTGGCACAAGTTTGTTTGATGCAACTGACACCAGTTTATAGCAACTGGCACAAGTTTATTTGACGCAACTGGCACAAGTTTTCTCGACGCAAGTGGCACAAGTTTTTTCGCCGTAACTGGCACAAGTTTATTTGACGCAACTGGCACAAGTTTGTTCGACGCAACTGGCACAAGTTTTGTTTGACACAACTGGCACAAGTTTCTTCGACGCAACTGGCACTAGTTTGTTCGACGCAACTGGCACAAGTTTGTTCTACGCAACTGGCACAAGTTTGTTCTATGCAACTGGCACTAGTTTGTTCTACGCAACTGGCATAAGTTTGTTTGACGCAACTGTCACAAGTTTGTTCTATGCAACTGGCACAAGTTTGTTCAACGCAACTGCCACAAGGTTGTTCTACGTAACTGGCACAAGTTTGTAAGACGCAACTGGCACATGTTTGCTTGACGCAACAGGCACAAGTTTGTTCTACGCAACTGGCACAAGTTTGTTCGACGCAACTGGCACAAGTTTGTTCGACGCAACGGGCCCAAGTTTTTTTGACGCAACTGGCACAAGTTTGTTAGACGCAACTGGCACAAGTTTGTTTGACGCAACTTGTACAAGTTTGTTTGATGCATCTGGCACAAGTTTATTTGACGCAACTGGCACAAGTTTGTTTGACGCAACTGGCACAAGTTTGTTCGACGCAACTGGCACAAGTTTGTTCTACGCAACTGGCACAAGTTTGTTTGACGCAACTGGCACAAGTTTGTTTGACGCAACTGGCACAAGTTTGTTCTACGCAACTGGCACAAATTTGTTCTATGCAAAAGGCACAAGTTTGTTTGACGCAACTGGCACAAGTTTGTTCTACGCAACTGGCACAAGTTTGTTCTACGCAACTGGCACAAGTTTGTTGTACACAACTAGTACAAGTTTGTTTGACACAACTGGCACAAGTTTGTTCTACACAAATGGCAAAACTTTGTTCTACGCATCTGGCACACTTTTATTCTATGCAACTGGCACAAATTTATTTGACGCAAATGGCACATGTTTGTTCTACCCAACTGGCACAAGTTTGTTCGACGCAACTGGCACAAGTTTGTTCTACATAACTGGCACAAATTTGTTTGACACAACTGGCACAAGTTTGTTCTAAGAAATTGGCACAAGTTTGTTCGACGGAACTGGCGCAAGTTCGTTCGATGCAACTGGCACAAGTTTGTTCGACGCAACTGGCACAAGTTTGTTCGACGCAACTGGTGCAAGATTGTTTCACGTAACTGGCTCAGGTTTGTTCGACCCAACTGGCATAAGTTTGTTTGACACAACTGGCACAAGTTTGTTCGACGCAACTGGCACAAGTTTGTTTGACGCAACTGGCACAAGGTTCTTCTACGCAACATGCACAAGTTTGTTCTACGCAACTGGCACAAGTTTGTTTGACGCAACTGGCACAAGTTTGTTCTATGCAACTGGCACTAGTTTGTTCGATGCAACTGGCATAAGTTTGTTCGACGCAACTGGCACAAGTTTGTTTGACGCAACTGGCACAAGTTTGTTAGACGCAACTGGCACAAGTTTGTTTGACGCAACTGGCACAAGTTTTTTCGACTCAATTGGCACAAGTTTGTTTGACGCAACTGGCACAAGTTTGACGCAACTGTCACAAGTTTGTTTGTCGCAACTGGCACAAGTTTGTTTGACGCAACTGGCACAAGTTTATTTGACGCAACTGGCACAACTTTTCTCGACGCGACTGGCACAAGTTTGTTCGCCAGGACTGGCACAAGTTTGTTTGACGGAACTGGCACAAGTTTTTTTGACGCAACTGGCACAAGTTTTCTCGACGCAACTGGCACAAGTTTGTTTTATCGCAACTGGCACAAGTTTCTTCGACGCAACTGGCACAAGTTTGTTTGACGCAACTGGCACAAGTTTGGTTGACACAATTGGCACAAGTTTGTTCTACTTAACTGGCACAAGTTTGTTGTATGCAACTGGCACTAGTTGGTTTTACTCAACTGGCACAAGTTTGTTGAATGCAACTGGCACAAGTTTTCTCGACGCAAGTGGCACAAGATTCTTCGCCGTAACTGGCACAAGTTTGTTCTACGCAACTGGCATAAGTTTGTTCGACGCAACTGGCACAAGTTTGTTTGACGCAACTGGCACAAGTTTCTTCGACGCAACTGGCACAAGTTTGTTTGACGCAACTGGCACAAGTTTGGTTGACACAATTGGCACAAGTTTGTTCTACGCAACTGGCACAAGTTTGTTCTATGCAACTGGCACTAGTTTGTTTTACGCAACTGGCATAAGTTTGTTTGACGCAACTGGCACAAGTTTGTTCTACGTAACTAGCACAAATTTGTTCGACGCAACTGGCACAAGGTTGTTCTACGCAACTGGCACAATTTTGGTTCTACGCAACTGGCACAAGTTTGTTTGACGCAACTGGCACAAGTTTGTTCTACGCAACTGGCACAAGTTTGTTCGATGTCACTGGCACAAGTTTGTTCGACGAAACTGGCACAAGTTTGTTCGATGCAACTGGCACAAGTTTGTTTACCGCAACTGGCAAAAGTTTGTTCGACCCAACTGGCACAAGTTTGTTTGAGGCAAATGGCACAAGTTTGTTTGACGCAACTGGCACAAGTTTGTTTGACGCAACTGATATAAGTTTGTTTGACGCAACTGGCACAAGGTTCTTCTACGCAACTGGCACAAGTTTGTTCTTCGCAACTGGCACAATTTTGTTTGACGCAACTGGCACAAGTTTGTTCTAAGCAACTGACACAAGTTTGTTTGATGCAACTGGCACAAGTTTGTTCGACGCAACTGGCACAAGTTTGTTTGACGCAACTGGCACAAGTTTTTTTGACGCAACTGGCACAAGTTTGTTTGACGCAAGAGGCACAAGTTTGTTTGACGCAACTGGCACAAGTATGTTTGACGCAACTGTCACAAGTTTTTTTTGAAGCAACTGGCACAAGTTTTCTCGACGCAACTGGCACAAGTTTGTTCGCCATAACTGGCACAAGTTTGTTCGACGCAACTGGCACAAGTTTGTTCGACGCAACTGGTACAAGTTTGTTTGACGCAACTGGCACAAGTATCTTCGACGCAACTGGCACAAGTTTGTTCGACGCAACTGGCACAAGTTTGTTTGACGCAACTGGCACAAGTTTGTTCTACGCAACTGGCACAAGTTTGTTCTACGCAACTGGCACTAGTTTGTTCTATGCAACTGGCATAAGTTTGTTGGACCCAACTGACACATGTTTGTTCTGCGCAACTGGCACAAGTTTGTTCGACGCAACTGACACAAGTTTGTTCGACGCAACTGGTACAAGTTTGTTGGACGCAACTGACACAAGTTTGTTCGAACAAACTGGCACAAATTTGTTTGACACAACTGGCACAAGTTGTTCGACGCAACTGGCACAAGTTTGTATGACGCAACTGGCACAAGTTTGCTTGACGCAACGCGAACAAGGATGTTCTACGCAACTGGCACAAGTTTGTTCTACGCAACTGGCACAAGTTTGTTTGACGCAACTGGCACAAGTTTGTTCTACGCAACTGGCACAAGTTTGTTCGATGCAACTGGCACAAGTTTGTTCGACGCAACTGGCCCAAGTTTGTTTGACGCAACTGGCACAAGTTTGTTCGACGCAACTGGCACAAGTTTTTTCGTCTCAATTGGCACAAGTTTGTTTGACGCAACTGGCACAAGTTTGTTTGACGCAACTGGCACAAGTTTGTTTGACGCAACTGGCACAAGTTTGTTTGACGCAACTGGCACAAGTTTATTTGACGCAAATGGCACAACTTTTCTCGACGCAACTGGCACAAGTATGTTCTATGCAACTGTCACAAGTTTGTTCAACGCAACTGTCACAAGTTTGTTCGATGCAACTGGCACAAGTTTGTTCTATGCAACTGGGACAAGTTTGTTGGACACAACTGGCACAATTTTGTTCGACGTAACTGGCACAAGTTTGTTCGACGAAACTGTCACAAGTTTGTTCGACGCAACTGGCACAAGTTTGTTCAACGCAACTGGCACAAGTTTGTTCGAGGCAAGTGGCACAAATTTGTTCGACGCAACTGGCAAAAGTTTGTTCAACATATCTGGCACAAGTTTGTTTGACGCAACTGGCATAAGTTTGTTTTCGCAACTTGTACAAATTTGTTAGACGCAACTGGCACAAGTTTGTTCGACGCAAGTGGCACAAGTTTGTTCGACGCAACTGGCACAAGTTTGTTCAACACATCTGGCACAAGTTTGTTTGACGCAACTGGCACAAGTTTGTTTTCGCAACTTGTACAAATTTGTTTGACGCAACTGGCACAAGTTTTTTTGACGCAACTGACACAAGTTTGTTTGAAGCAACTGGCACAAATTTGTTTGACGCAACTGGCACAAGTTTGTTAGACGCAACTGGCACAAGTTTGTTTGACGCAACTTGTACAAGTTTGTTTGATGCATCTGGCACAAGTTTATTTGACGCAACTGGCACAAGTTTGTTTGACGCAACTGGCACAAGTTTGTTGGACGCAACTGGCACAAGTTTGTTCTACGCAACTGGCACAAGTTTGTTTGACGCAACTGGCACAAGTTTGTTTGACGCAACTGGCACAAGTTTGTTCTACGCAACTGGCACAAATTTGTTCTATGCAAAAGGCACAAGTTTGTTTGACGCAACTGGCACAAGTTTGTTCTACGTAACTGGCACAAGTTTGTTCTACGCAACTGGCACAAGTTTGTTGTACACAACTAGTACAAGTTTGTTTGACACAACTGGCACAAGTTTGTTCTACACAAATGGCAAAACTTTGTTCTACGCATCTGGCACACTTTTATTCTATGCAACTGGCACAAATTTATTTGACGCAAATGGCACATGTTTGTTCTACCCAACTGGCACAAGTTTGTTCGACGCAACTGGCACAAGTTTGTTCTACATAACTGGCACAAATTTGTTTGACACAACTGGCACAAGTTTGTTCTAAGAAATTGGCACAAGTTTGTTCGACGGAACTGGCGCAAGTTCGTTCGATGCAACTGGCACAAGTTTGTTCGACGCAACTGGCACAAGTTTGTTTGACGCAACTGGTGCAAGATTGTTTCACGTAACTGGCTCAAGTTTGTTCGACCCAACTGGCATAAGTTTGTTTGACACAACTGGCACAAGTTTGTTCGACGCAACTGGCACAAGTTTGTTTGACGCAACTGGCACAAGTTTGGTTGACACAATTGGCACAAGTTTGTTCTACTTAACTGGCACAAGTTTGTTGTATGCAACTGTCACTAGTTGGTTTTACTCAACTGGCACAAGTTTGTTGAATGCAACTGGCACAAGTTTTCTCGACGCAAGTGGCACAAGATTCTTTGCCGTAACTGGCACAAGTTTGTTCTACGCAACTGGCATAAGTTTGTTCGACGCAACTGGCACAAGTTTGTTTGACGCAACTGGCACAAGTTTCTTCGACGCAACTGGCACAAGTTTGTTTGACGCAACTGGCACAAGTTTGGTTGACACAATTGGCACAAGTTTGTTCTACGCAACTGGCACAAGTTTGTTCTATGCAACTGGCACTAGTTTGTTTTACGCAACTGGCATAAGTTTGTTTGACGCAACTGGCACAAGTTTGTTCTACGCAACTAGCACAAATTTGTTCGACACAACTGGCACAAGGTTGTTCTACGCAACTGGCACAATTTTGGTTCTACGCAACTGGCACAAGTTTGTTTGACGCAACTGGCACAAGTTTGTTCTACGCAACTGGCACAAGTTTGTTCGATGTCACTGGCACAAGTTTGTTCGACGAAACTGGCACAAGTTTGTTCGATGCAACTGGCACAAGTTTGTTTACCGCAACTGGCAAAAGTTTGTTCGACCCAACTGGCACAAGTTTGTTTGAGGCAAATGGCACAAGTTTGTTTGACGCAACTGGCACAAGTTTGTTTGACGCAAATGATACAAGTTTGTTTGACGCAACTGGCACAAGGTTCTTCTACGCAACTGGCACAAGTTTGTTCTTCGCAACTGGCACAATTTTGTTTGACGCAACTGGCACAAGTTTGTTCTAAGCAACTGACACAAGTTTGTTTGATGCAACTGGCACAAGTTTGTTCGACGCAACTGGCACAAGTTTGTTTGACGCAACTGGCACAAGTTTTTTTGACGCAACTGGCACAAGTTTGTTTGACGCAAGAGGCACAAGTTTGTTTGACGCAACTGGCACAAGTATGTTTGACGCAACTGTCACAAGTTTTTTTTGAAGCAACTGGCACAAGTTTTCTCGACGCAACTGGCACAAGTTTGTTCGCCATAACTGGCACAAGTTTGTTCGACGCAACTGGCACAAGTTTGTTCGACGCAACTGGCACAAGTTTGTTTGACGCAACTGGCACAAGTATCTTCGACGCAACTGGCACAAGTTTGTTCGACGCAACTGGCACAAGTTTGTTTGATGCAACTGGCACAAGTTTGTTCTACGCAACTGGCACAAGTTTGTTCTACGCAACTGGCACTAGTTTGTTCTATGCAACTGGCATAAGTTTGTTCGACCCAACTGACACATGTTTGTTCTGAGCAACTGGCACAAGTTTGTTCGACGCAACTGACACAAGTTTGTTTGACGCAACTGGTACAAGTTTGTTGGACGCAACTGACACAAGTTTGTTCGAACAAACTGGCACAAATTTGTTTGACACAACTGGCACAAGTTTGTTCGACGCAACTGGCACAAGTTTGTATGACGCAACTGGCACAAGTTTGCTTGACGCAACGCGAACAAGGATGTTCTACGCAACTGGCACAAGTTTGTTCTACGCAACTGGCACAAGTTTGTTTGACGCAACTGGCACAAGTTTGTTCTACGCAACTGGCACAAGTTTGTTCGATGCAACTGGCACAAGTTTGTTCGACGCAACTGGCCCAAGTTTGTTTGACGCAACTGGCACAAGTTTGTTCGACGCAACTGGCACAAGTTTTTTCGTCTCAATTGGCACAAGTTTGTTTGACGCAACTGGCACTAGTTTGTTTGACGCAACTGGCACAAGTTTGTTTGACGCAACTGGCACAAGTTTGTTTGACGCAACTGGCACAAGTTTATTTGACGCAAATGGCACAACTTTTCTCGACGCAACTGGCACAAGTATGTTCTATGCAACTGGCACAAGTTTGTTCAACGCAACTGTCACAAGTTTGTTCGATGCAACTGGCACAAGTTTGTTTTATGCAACTGGGACAAGTTTGTTGGACAAAACTGGCACAAGTTTGTTCGACGTAACTGGCACAAGTTTGTTCGACGAAACTGTCACAAGTTTGTTCGACGCAACTGGCACAAGTTTGTTCAACGCAACTGGCACAAGTTTGTTCGAGGCAAGTGGCACAAATTTGTTCGACGCAACTGGCAAAAGTTTGTTCAACATATCTGGCACAAGTTTGTTTGACGCAACTGGCATAAGTTTGTTTTCGCAACTTGTACAAATTTGTTAGACGCAACTGGCACAAGTTTGTTCGACGCAAGTGGCACAAGTTTGTTCGACGCAACTGGCACAAGTTTGTTCAACACATCTGGCACAAGTTTGTTTGACGCAACTGGCACAAGTTTGTTTTCGCAACTTGTACAAATTTGTTTGACGCAACTGGCACAAGTTTTTTTGACGCAACTGACACAAGTTTGTTTGAAGCAACTGGCACAAATTTGTTTGACGCAACTGGCACAAGTTTGTTTGACGCAACTGGCACAAGTTTGTTTGACGCAACTGGCACAAGGATTTTCTACGCAACTGGCACAAGTTTGTTCTACGCAACTGGCACAAGTTTGTTTGACGCAACTGGCACAAGTTTGTTTGACGCAACTGGCACAAGTTTGTTCTACGCAACTGGCACAAGTTTGTTCTATGCAACTGGCACAAGTTTGTTCTACGCAATTTCTACAAGGTTGTTGTACACAACTGGCACAAGTTTGTTTGACACAACTGGCACAAGTTTGTTCTACGCAACTGGCAAAAGTTTGTTCTACACATCTGGCACAAGTTTGTTCTATGCAACTGGCACTAGTTTGTTCTACGCAACTGGCACAAATTTGTTTGACGCAACTGGCACATGTTTGTTCTACCCAACTGGCACAAGTTTGTTCGACGCAACTGGCACAAGTTAGTTCTACGCAACTGGCACAAATTTGTTTGACGCAACTGGCACATGTTTGTTCTACCCAACTGTCACAAGTTTGTTCGACGCAACTGGCACAAGTTAGTTCTTCGCAACTGGCGCAAGTTTGTTCGACGCAACTGGCACAAGTTTGTTCGACGCAATTGGCACAAGTTTGTTCGACGCAACTGGTACATGTTTGTTTAACGTAAATGGCACAAGTTTGTTCGACCCAACTGGCACAAGTTTGTTTGACATAACTGGCACAAATTTGTTCGACGCAACTAGCACAAGTTTGTTTGACACAACTGGCAAAAGTTTGTTTGACGCAACTGGCACAAGGTTGTTCTACGCAACATGCACAAGTTTGTTCTACGCAACTGGCGCAATTTTGTTTGACGCAACTGGCACAAGTTTGTTCTATGCAACTGGCACTAGTTTGTTCGATGCAACTGGTACAAGTTTGTTCGACACAACTGGCCCAAGTTTCATTGACGCAACTGGCACAAGTTTGTTAGACGCAACTTGCACAAGTTTGTTTGACGCAACTGGCACAAGTTTTTTCGAGTCAATTGGCACAAGTTTGTTTGACGCAACTGGCACAAGTTTGTTTGAAGCAACTGGCACAAGTTTGTTTGACACAACTGGCACAGATTTGTTTGACGCAACTGGCACAAGATTATAGCAACTGGCACAAGTTTATTTGATGCAACTGGCACAAGTTTTCTCGGCACAAGTGGCCCAAGTTTGTTCGCCGTAACTGGCATAAGTTTGTTTGACGCAACTGGCACAAGTTTCTTCGACGCAACTGGCACAAGTTTGTTTGACGCAACTGGCACAAGTTTGTTTGACGCAATTGGCACAAGTTTGGTCTTCTTAACTGGGACAAGTTTGTTCTATGCAACTGGCAAAAGTTTGTTCGACGCAACTGGCACAAGTTTGTTTGACGCAACTGCCACAAGTTTGTTTGACGCAACTGGCACAAGTTTGTTTCACGCAACTGGCACAATTTTATTTGACGCAAATGGCACAACTTTTCTCGACGCAACTGGCACAAGTATGTTCTATGCAACTGGCACAAGTTTGTTCAACGCAACTGTCACAAGTTTGTTCGACGCAACTGGCACAAGTTTGTTCTATGCAACTGGGACAAGTTTGTTGGACGCAACTGGCACAAGTTTGTTCGACGTAACTAGCACAAGTTTGTTCGACGAAACTGTCACAAGTTTGTTCGACGCAACTGGCACAAGTTTGTTCAACGCAACTGGCACAAGTTTGTTCGACGCAAGTGGCACAAGTTTGTTCGACGCAACTGGCAAAAGTTTGTTCAACATATCTGGCACAAGTTTGTTTGACGCAACTGGCACAAGTTTGTTTTCGCAACTTGTACAAATTTGTTAGATGCAACTGGCACAAGTTTGATCGAAGCAAGTGGCAAAAGTTTGTTCGACGCAACTGGCACAAGTTTGTTCAACACATCTGGCACAAGTTTGTTTGACGCAACTGGCACAAGTTTGTTTTCGCAACTTGTACAAATTTGTTTGATGGAACTGGCACAAGTTTTTTTGACGTAACTGGCGCAAGTTTGTTTGAAGCAACTGGCACAAATTTGTTTGACGCAACTGGCACAAGTTTGTTTGACGCAACTGGCACAAGTTTGTTTGACGCAACTGGCACAAGGATTTTCTACGCAACTGGCACAAGTTTGTTCTACGCAACTGGCACAAGTTTGTTTGACGCAACTGGCACAAGTTTGTTTGACGCAACTGGCACAAGTTTGTTCTACGCAGCTGGCAAAAGTTTGTTCTACACATCTGGCACAAGTTTGTTCTATGCAACTCGCACTAGTTGGTTCTACGCAACTGGCACAAATTTGTTTGACGCAACTGGCACATGTTTGTTCTACCCAACTGGCACAAGTTTGTTCGACGCAACTGGCACAAGTTAGTTCTACGCAACTGGCACAAATTTGTTTGACGCAACTGGCACATGTTTGTTCTACCCAACTGTCACAAGTTTGTTCGACGTAACTGGCACAAGTTAGTTCTACGCAACTGGCGCAAGTTTGTTCGACGCAACTGGCACACGTTTGTTCGACGCAACTGGCACAAGTTTGTTCGACGCAACTGGTACATGTTTGTTTAACGTAAATGGCACAAGTTTGTTCGACCCAACTGGCACAAGTTTGTTTGACATAACTGGTACAAATTTGTTCGACGCAACTAGCACAAGTTTGTTTGACACAACTGGCAAAAGTTTGTTTGACGCAACTGGCACAAGGTTGTTCTACGCAACATGCACAAGTTTGTTCTACGCAACTGGCGCAATTTTGTTTGACGCAACTGGCACAAGTTTGTTCTATGCAACTGGCACTAGTTTGTTCGATGCAACTGGCACAAGTTTGTTCGACACAACTGGCCCAAGTTTCTTTGACGCAACTGGCACAAGTTTGTTAGACGCAACTTGCACAAGTTTGTTTGACGCAACTAGCACAAGTTTTTTCGACTCAATTGGCACAAGTTTGTTTGACGCAACTGGCACAAGTTTGTTTGAAGCAACTGGCACAAGTTTGTTTGACACAATTGGCACAGGTTTGTTTGACGCAACTGGCACAAGTTTATAGCAACTGGCACAAGTTTATTTGATGCAACTGGCACAAGTTTTCTCGGCACAAGTGGCCCAAGTTTGTTCGCCGTAACTGGCATAAGTTTGTTTGACGCAACTGGCACAAGTTTCTTCGACAAAACTGGCACAAGTTTGTTCGACGCAACTGGCACAAGTTTGTTTGACGCAATTGGCACAAGTTTGTTCTACTCAACTGGGACAAGTCTGTTCTATGCAACAGGCACCAGTTTGTTCTACGCAACTGGCAAAAGTTTGTTTGACGCAACTGGCACAAGTTTGTTCGACGCAACTGGCACAAGGTTGTTCTACGCAACTGGCACAAGGTTGTTCTACGCAACTGGCACAAGTTTGTTCTACGCAATTGGCACAAGTTTGCTTAACGCAACTGGCACAAGTTTGTTCTACGCAACTGGCACAAGTTTGTTCGATGTCACTGGCACAAGTTTGTTCGACTCAACTGGCCCAAGTTTTTTTGACGCGAATGGCACAAGTTTGTTAGACGCAACTGGCACAAGTTTGTTTGACGCAACTTGTACAACTTTGTTTGATGCAACTGGCACAAGTTTGTTTGACGCAACTGGCACAAGTTTGTTTGACGCAACTGGCACAAGTTTGTTTGACGCAACTGGCACAAGTTTGTTCGGCGCAACTGGCACAAGTTTGTTCGACACAACTGGCATAAGTTTGTTTGACGCAACTGGCACAAGTTTGTTCTACGCAACTGGCACTAGTTTGTTCGACGCAACTGGCACAAGTTTGTTCTACGCAACTGGCACAAGTTTGTTGGACGCAACTGGCACAAGTTTGTTTGACGCAACTGGCACAAGTTTGTTCTACACAACTGGCACAAGTTTGTTCTACGCAACTGGCACAAGTTTGTTCTACGCAACCCTTACAAGTTTGTTGTACACAATTGGCGCAAGTTTGTTTGACACAACAAGCACAAGTTTGTTCTACGCAAATGGCAAAAGTTTGTTCTATGCTTCTGGCACAAGTTTGTCCTATGCAACTGGCACTAGTTTGTTCTACACAACTGGCTCAAATTTGTTTGACGCAACTGGCACATGTTTGTTTTACCCAACTGGCACAAGTTTGTTCGATGCAACTGGCACAAGTTTGTTCGACGCAACTGGCACAAGTTTGTTCGACGCAACTGGTACAAGTTTGTTTCACATAACTGGCACAAGTTTGTTCGACCCAACTGGCAAAAGTTTGTTTGACACAACTGGCACAAGTTTGTTCGACGCAACTGGCACTAGTTTGTTCGACGCAACTGGTAAAAGTTTGTTTAACGCAACAAGCACAAGTTTGTTTGACGCATCTGGCACAAGTTTGTTTGACGCAACTGGCACAAGTTTGTTCGACTCAACTGGCACAACTTTGTTTGACACAACTGGCACAAGTTTGTTTGACACAACTGGCACAAGTTTGTTTGACGCAATTGGCACAAGTTTGTTCTACGCAACTGGCACAAGTTTGTTTGACACAACTGGCACTAGTTTGTTTTACGCAACTGGCAAAAGTTTGTTTGACGCAACTGGCACAAGTTTGTTCGACGCAACTGGCACAAGTTTGTTTGACACAACTGGCACAAGGTTGTTCTATGCAACTGGCACAAGTTTGTTAGACGCAACTGGCACAAGTTTGTTTGACGCAACTGGCACATGTTTGTTTGACACAACTGGCACAAGTTTGTTCTAAGCAACTGGCACAAGTTTGTTCGACTCAACTGGCACAACTTTGTTTGACACAACTGGCACAAGTTTGTTTGACACAACTGGCACAAGTTTGTTTGACGCAATTGGCACAAGTTTGTTCTACGCAACTGGCACAAGTTTGTTTGACACAACTGGCACTAGTTTGTTTTACGCAACTGGCAAAAGTTTGTTTGACGCAACTGGCACAAGTTTGTTCGACGCAACTGGCACAAGTTTGTTTGACACAACTGGCACAAGGTTGTTCTATGCAACTGGCACAAGTTTGTTAGACGCAACTGGCACAAGTTTGTTTGACGCAACTGGCACATGTTTGTTTGACACAACTGGCACAAGTTTGTTCTAAGCAACTGGCACAAGTTTGTTCGACGGAACTGGCACAAGTTTGTTCGACGCAACTGACACAAGTTTGTTTGACGCAACTGGTACAAGTTTGTTCGACGTAACTGGCACAAGTTTGTTTGACCTAACTGGCACAAGTTTGTTCGACGCAAGTGGCACAAGTTTGTTTGACACAACTGGCAAAAGTTTGTTTGACGCAACTGGCACAAGGTTGTTCTACGCAACATGCACAAGTTTGTTCTACGCAACTGGCACAAGTTTGTTTGATGCAACTGGCACAAGTTTGTTCTATGCAACTGGCTCTAATTTGTTCGATGCAACTGGCACAAGTTTGTTCGACGCAATCGGCCCAAGTTTGTTTGACGCAACTGGCATAAGTTTGTTAGACGCAACTGGTACAAGTTTGTTCGACGTAACTGGCACAAGTTTGTTTGACCTAACTGGCACAAGTTTGTTCGACGCAAGTGGCACAAGTTTGTTTGACACAACTGGCAAAAGTTTGTTTGACGCAACTGGCACAAGGTTGTTCTACGCAACATGCACAAGTTTGTTCTACGCAACTGGCACAAGTTTGTTTGATGCAACTGGCACAAGTTTGTTCTATGCAACTGGCTCTAATTTGTTCGATGCAACTGGCACAAGTTTGTTCGACGCAATCGGCCCAAGTTTGTTTGACGCAACTGGCATAAGTTTGTTAGACGCAACTGGCCCAAGTTTGTTCGACGCAACTGGCACAAGTTTTTTCGACTCAATTGGTACAAGTTTGTTTGACGCAACTGGCACAAGTTTGTTTGGCGCAACTGGCACAAGTTTGTTTGACGTAACTGGCACAAGTTTGTTTGACGCAACTGGCACCAGTTTATAGCAACTGGCACAAGTTTATTTGACGCAACTGGCACAAGTTTTCTCGACGCAAGTTGCACAAGTTTGTTCTCCGTAACTGGCACAAGTTTATTTGGCGCAACTGGCACAAGTTTGTTTGACGCAACTGGCACAAGTTTTGTTTGACACAACTGGCACAAGTTTCTTCGACGCAACTGACACTAGTTTGTTCGACGCAACTGGCACAAGTTTGTTCTACGCAACTGGCACAAGTTTGTTCTATGCAATTGGCACTAGTTTGTTCTATGCAACTGGCATAAGTTTGTTTGACGCAACTGGCACAAGTTTGTTCCATGCAACTGGCACAAGTTTGTTCAACGCAACTGCCACAAGGTTGTTCTACGTAACTGGCACAAGTTTGTAAGACGCAACTGGCACATGTTTCCTTGACGCAACAGGCACTAGTTTGTTCTACGCAACTGGCACAAGTTTGTTCGACGCAACTGGCACAAGTTTGTTCGACGCAACGGGCCCAAGTTTTTTTGACGCAACTGGCACAAGTTTGTTAGACGCAACTGGCACAAGTTTGTTTGACGCAACTTGTACAAGTTTGTTTGATGCAACTGGCACAAGTTTGTTTGACGCAACTGGCACAAGTTTGTTTGACGCAACTGGCACAAGTTTGTTCGACGCAACTGGCACAAGTTTGTTCTACGCAACTGGCACAAGTTTGTTTGACGCAACTGGCACAAGTTTGTTTGACGCAAATGGCAAAAGGTTGTTCTACGCAACTGGCACAAATTTGTTCTTTGCAAAAGGCACAAGTTTGTTTGACGCAACTGGCACAAGTTTGTTCTACGCAACTGGCACAAGTTTGTTCTACGCAACTGGCACAAGTTTGTTGTACACAACTAGTACAAGTTTGTTTGACACAACTGGCACAAGTTTGTTCTACACAAATGGCAAAACTTTGTTCTACGCATCTGGCACACTTTTGTTCTATGCAACTGGCACAAATTTATTTGAGGCAAATGGCACATGTTTGTTCTACCCAACTGGCACAAGTTTGTTCTACGCAACTGGCACAAGTTTGTTGTACATAACGGGCACAAATTTGTTTGACACAACTGGCACAAGTTTGTTCTAAGAAACTGGCACAAGTTTGTTCAACGGAACTGGCGCAAGTTCGTTCGATGCAACTGGCACAAGTTTGTTCGACGCAACTGGCACAAGTTTGTTCGACGCAACTGGTGCAAGTTTGTTTCACGTAACTGGCACAAGTTTCTTCGACCCAACTGGCATAAGTTTGTTTGATACAACTGGCACAAGTTTGTTCGACGTAACTGGCACAAGTTTGTTTGACGCAACTGGCACAAGGTTCTTCTACGCAACATGCACAAGTTTGTTCTACGCAACTGGCACAAGTTTGTTTGACGCAACTGGCACAAGTTTGTTCTATGCAACTGGCACTAGTTTGTTCGATGCAACTGGCACAAGTTTGTTCGACGCAACTGGCACAAGTTTGTATGACGCAACTGGCACAAGTTTGTTAGACGCAACTGGCACAAGTTTGTTTGACGCAACTGGCACAAGTTTTTTCGACTCAATTGGCACAAGTTTGTTTGACGCAACTGGCACAAGTTTGACACATCTGGCACAAGTTTGTTTGTCGCAACTGGCATAAGTTTGTTTGACGCAACTGGCACAAGTTTATTTGACGCAACTGGCACAACTTTTCTCGACGCAACTGGCACAAGGTTGTTCGCCATGACTGGCACAAGTTTTGCTTGACGGAACTGGCACAAGTTTTTTTTATGCAACTGGCACAAGTTTTCTCGACGCAACTGGCACAAGTTTGTTTGACGCCACTGGCACAAGTTTGGTTGACACAATTGGCACAAGTTTGTTCTACTTAACTGGCAAAAGTTTGTTGTATGCAACTGGCACTAGTTGGTTTTACGCAACTGGCACAAGTTTGTTGTATGCAACTGGCACAAGTTTTCTCGACGCAAGTGGCACAAGATTCTTCGCCGTAACTGGCACAAGTTTGTTCGACGCAACTGGCATAAGTTTGTTCGACGCAACTGGCACAAGTTTGTTTGACGCAACTGGCACAAGTTTCTTCGACGCAACTGGCACAAGTTTGTTTGACGCAACGGGCATAAGATTGGTTGACACAATTTGCACAAGTTTGTTCTATGCAACTGGCACTAGTTTGTTTTACGCAACTGGCATAAGTTTGTTTGACGCAACTGGCACAAGTTTTTTCTACGCAACTAGCACAAGTTTGTTCGACGCAACTGGCACAAGGTTGTTCTACGCAACTGGCACAATTTTGGTTCTACGCAACTGGCACAAGTTTGTTTGACGCAACTGGCACAAGTTTGTTCTACGCAACTGGAACAAGTTTGTTCGATGTCACTGGCACAAGTTTGTTCGACGAAACTGGCACAAGTTTGTTCGATGCAACTGGCACAAGTTTGTTTACCGCAACTGGCACAAGTTTGTTCGACCCAACTGGCACAAGTTTGTTTGAGGCAAATGGCACAAGTTTGTTTGACGCAACTGGCACAAGTTTGTTTGTGGCAACTGATACAAGTTTGTTTGACGCAACTGGCACAAGGTTCTTTTACGCAACTGGCACAAGTTTGTTTGACGCAACTGGCACAAGTTTGTTCTAAGCAACTGACACAAGTTTGATTGACGCAACTGGCACAAGTTTGTTCGACGCAACTGGCACAAGTTTGTTTGACGCAACTGGCACAAGTTTTTTTGACGCAACTGGCACAAGTTTGTTTGACGCAAGAGGCACAAGTTTGTTTGACGCAACTGGCACAAGTATGTTTGACGCAACTGGCACAAGTTTTTTTTGACGCAACTGGCACAAGTTTTCTCGACGCAACTGGCACAAGTTTGTTCGCCATAACTGGCACAAGTTTGTTCGACGCAACTGGCACAAGTTTGTTCGACGCAACTGGCACAAGTTTGTTTGACGCAACTGGCACAAGTATCTTCGACGCAACTGGCACAAGTTTGTTCGACGCAACTGGCACAAGTTTGTTTGACGCAACTGGCACAAGTTTGTTGTACGCAACTGGCACAAGTTTGTTCTACGCAACTGGCACTAGTTTGTTCTATGCATCTGGCATAAGTTTGTTCGACCCAACTGACACATGTTTGTTCTGCGCAACTGGCACAAGTTTGTTCTACGCAACTGACACAAGTTTGTTCGACGCAACTGGTACAAGTTTGTTCGACGCAACTGACACAAGTTTGTTCGAACCAACTGGCACAAGTTTGTTTGACACAACTGGCACAAGTTTGTTCGACGCAACTGGCACAAGTTTGTTCGACGCAACTTGCCCAAGTTTGTTTGACGCAATTGGCACAATTTTTTATAAGCAACTGGCACAAGTTTGTTCGACGCAACTGGCACAAGTTTTTTCGACTCAATTGGCACAAGTTTGTTTGACGCAACTGGCACAAGTTTGTTTGACGCAACTGGCACAAGTTTGTTTGACGCAACTGGCACAAGTTTGTTTGACGCAACTGGCACAAGTTTACTTGACGCAAATGGCACAACTTTTATCGACGCAACTGGCACAAGTATGTTCTACGCAACTGGCTCAAGTTTGTTCAACGCAACTGGCACAAGTTTGTTCGACGCAACTGGCACAAGTTTGTTCTATGCAACTGGGACAAGTTTGTTGGACGCAACTGGCACAAGATTGTTCGACGTAACTGGCACAAGTTAGTTCGACGAAACTGTCACAAGTTTGTTCGACGCAACTGGCACAAGTTTGTTCAACGCAACTGGCAAAAGTTTGTTCGACGCAAGTGGCACAAGTTTGTTCGACGCAACTGGCACAAGTTTGTTCAACACATCTGGCACAAGTTTGTTTGACGCAACTGGCACAAGTTTGTTTTCGCAACTTGTACAAATTTGTTTGATGCAACTGGCACAAGTTTTTTTTACGCAACTGGCACAAGTTTGTTTGAAGCAACTGGCACAAATTTGTTTGACGCAACTGGCACAAGTTTGTTTGACGCAACTGGCACAAGGATTTTCTACGCAACTGGCACAAGTTTGTTCTACGCAACTGGAACAAGTTTGTTTGACGCAACTGGCACAAGTTTGTTCAACGCAACTGGCACAAGATGTTCTACGCAACTGGCACAAGTTTGTTCTACGCAACTGGCACAAGTTTGTTCTACGCAACTTCTACAAGGTTGTTGTACACAACTGGCACAAGTTTGTTTGACACAACTGGCACAAGTTTGTTCTACGCAACTGGCAAAAGTTTGTTCTACACATCTGGCACAAGTTTGTTCTATGAAACTGGCACTAGTTTGTTCTACGCAACTGGCACAAATTTGTTTGACGCAACTGGCACATGTTTGTTCCACCCAACTGGCACAAGTTTGTTCGACGCAACTGGCACAAGTTAGTTCTACGCAACTGGCACAAATTTGTTTGACGCAACTGGCTCATGTTTGTTCTACCCAACTGTCACAAGTTTGCTCGACGCAACTGGCGCAAGTTTGTTCGACGCAACTGGCACAAGTTTGTTCGACGCAACTGGCACAAGTTTGTTTGACGCAACTGGTACATGTTTGTTTAACGTAACTGGCACAAGTTTGTTCGACCCAACTGGCACAAGTTTGTTTGACACAACTGGCACAAATTTGTTCGACGCAACTAGCACAAGTTTGTTTGACGCAACTGGCAAAAGTTTGTTTGACGCAACTGGCACAAGGTTGTTCTACGCAACATGCACAAGTTTGTTCTACGCAACTGGCGCAAGTTTGCTTGACGCAACTGGCACAAGTTTGTTCTATGCAACTGGCACTAGTTTGTTCGATGCAACTGGCACAAGTTTGTTCGACACAACTGGCCCAAGTTTCTTTGACGCAACTGGCACAAGTTTGTTAGGCGCAACTGGCACAAGTTTGTTTGACGCAACTGGCACAAGTTTTTTCGACTCAATTGGCACAAGTTTGTTTGACGCAACTGGCACAAGTTTGTTTGAAGCAACTGGCACAAGTTTGTTTGGCACAACTGGCACAGGTTTGTTTGACGCAACTGGCACAAGTTTATAGCAACTGGCACAAGTTTATTTGATGCAACTGGCACAAGTTTTCTCGACGCAAGTGGCCCAAGTTTGTTCGCCGTAACTGGCTCAAGTTTGTTCGACGCAACTGGCACAAGTTTGTTCGACGCAACTGGCATAAGTTTGTTTAACGCAACTGGCAGAAGTTTCTTCGACGCAACTGGCACAAGTTTGTTCGACGCAACTGGCACAAGTTTTTTTGACGTAATTGGCACAAGTTTGTTCTACTCAACTGGCACAAGTTTGTTCTATGCAACTGGCACTAGTTAGTTCTACGCAACTGGCAAAAGTTTGTTTGACGCAACTGGCACAAGTGTGTTCGACGCAACTGGCACAAGTTTGTTCGACGCAACTGGCACAAGGTTGTTTGAAGCAACTGGCACAAGTTTGTTCTACGCAACTGGCACAAGTTTGCTTGACGCAACTGGCACAAGTTTGTTCTACGCAACTGGCACAAGTTTGTTCGACGCAACGGGCCCAAGTTTTTTTGACGCAAATGGCACAAGTTTGTTGGACGCAACTGGCACAAGTTTGTTTGACGCAACTTGTACAACTTTGTTTGACGCAACTGGCACAAGTTTGTTTGACGCAACTGGCACAAGTTTGTTTGGCGCAACTGGCACAAGTTTGTTTGACGCAACTGGCACAAGTTTGTTCGGGGCAACTGGCACAAGTTTGTTCGACACAACTGGCAAAAGTTTGTTTGACGCAACTGGCACAATTGCATTTGATACAACTGGCACAAGGTTGTTCTACGCAACTGGCACAAGTTTGTTCTATGCAACTGGCACAAGTTTGTTCTATGCAACTGGCACAGGTTTGTTCTACGCAACTGGCACAAGTTTTTTCTATGCAACTGGCACATGTTTGTTGTACACAACTGGCACAAGTTTATTTGACACAACTCGCACAAGTTTGTTTGACGCAACTGGCACAAGTTTCTTCGACTCAATGGCACAAGTTTGTTTGACGCAACTGGCACAAGTTTGTTCGACGCAACTGGCACAAGTTCGTTTGACGCAACTGGCACAAGTTTGTTAGACGCAACTGGCACAAGTTTGTTTGACGCAACTGGCACAAGTTTTTTCGACTCAATTGGCACAAGTTTGTTTGACGCAACTGGCACAAGTTTTTTCGACTCAATTGGCACAAGTTTGTATGACGCAACTGGCACAAGTTTGTTTGTCGCAACTGGCATAAGTTTGTTTGACGCAACTGGCACAAGTTTTTTCGACTCAATTGGCACAAGTTTGTTTGACGCAACTGGCACAAGTTTGACACAACTAGCACAAGTTTGTTTGTCGCAACTGGCATAAGTTTTATTGACGCAACTGGCACAAGTTTATTTGACGCAACTGGCACAACTTTTCTCAACGCAACTGGCACAAGTTTGTTCGCCATGACTGGCACAAGTTTGTTTGACGGAACTGGCACAAGTTTTTTTGACGCAACTGGCACAAGTTTGTTTGACACAACTGGCCCAAGTTTCTTCGACGCAACTGGCACAAGTTTGTTTGACGCAACTGGCACAAGTTTGGTTGACACAATTGGCACAAGTTTGTTCTACTTAACTGGCACAAGTTTGTTGTATGCAACTGGCACTAGTTGGTTTTAAGCAACTGGCATAAGTTTGTTTGACGCAACTGGCACAAGTTTTTTGTACGCAACTAGCACAAGTTTGTTCGACGCAATTGGCACAAGGTTGTTCTACGCAACTGGCACAATTTTGGTTCTACGCAACTGGCACAAGTTTGTTTGACGCAACTGGCACAAGTTTGTTCTACCCAACTGGCACAAGTTTGTTCGATGTCACTGGCACAAGTTTGTTCGACGAAACTGGCACAAGTTTGTTCGATGCAACTGGCACAAGTTTGTTTACCGCAACTGGCACAAGTTTGTTCGACCCAACTGGCACAAGTTTGTTTGAGGCAAATGGCACAAGTTTGTTTGACGCAACTGGCACAAGTTTGTTTGTGGCAATTGATACAAGTTTGTTTGACGCAACTGGCACAAGGTTCTTCTACGCAACTGGCACAAGTTTGTTCTACGCAACTGGAACAAGTTTGTTTGACGCAACTGGCATAAGTTTGTTCTAAACAACTGACACAAGTTTGTTTGACGCAACTGGCACAAGTTTGTTCGACGCAACTGGCACAAGTTTGTTTGACGCAACTGGCACAAGTTTTTTTGACGCAACTGGCACAAGTTTGTTTGACGCAAGAGGCACAAGTATGTTTGACGCAACTGGCACAAGTTTTTTTTGACGCAACTGGCACAAGTTTTCTCGACGCAACTGGCACAAGTTTGTTCGCCATAATTGGCACAAGTTTGTTCGACGCAACTGGCACAAGTTTGTTCGACGCAACTGGCACAAGTTTGTTTGACGCAACTGGCAAAAGTATCTTCGACGCAACTGGCACAAGTTTGTTCGACGCAACTGGCACAAGTTTGTTCAACGCAACTGGCACAAGTTTGTTCGACGCAACTGGCACAAGTTTGTTCGACGCAACTGGTACAAGTTTGTTTCACATAACTGGCACATGTTTGTTCGACCCAACTGGCACAAGTTTGTTTGACACAACTGGCACAAGTTTGTTCGACGCAACTGGCACTAGTTTGTTCGACGCAACTGGCAAAAGTTTGTTTGACGCAACAAGCACAAGTTTGTTTGACGCAATGGGCACAAGTTTGTTTGACGCAACTGGCACAAGTTTGTTCAACGCAACTGGCACAAGTTTGTTCGACGCAACTGGCACAAGTTTGTTCGACGCAACTGGTACAAGTTTGTTTCACATAACTGGCACATGTTTGTTCGACCCAACTGGCACAAGTTTGTTTGACACAACTGGCACAAATTTGTTCGAAGCAACTGGCACTAGTTTGTTCGACGCAACTGGCAAAAGTTTGTTTGACGCAACAAGCACAAGTTTGTTTGACGCAATGGGCACAAGTTTGTTTGACGCAACTGCCACAAGTTTGTTTGACGCAACTGGCACAATTTTGTTCGACTCAACTGGCACAACTTTTTTTGACACAACTGGCACAAGTTTGTTTGACACAACTGGCACAAGTTTGTTTGACGCAATTGGCACAAGTTTGTTCTACGCAACTGGCAAAAGTTTGTTCTATGCAACTGGCACTAGTTTGTTTTACGCAACTGGCAAAAGTTTGTTTG
The DNA here is from genome assembly GCA_039081455.1 of Macrobrachium rosenbergii. Taxonomy (NCBI): domain Eukaryota; kingdom Metazoa; phylum Arthropoda; class Malacostraca; order Decapoda; family Palaemonidae; genus Macrobrachium; species Macrobrachium rosenbergii. Next base: position 798,421 of record JANJGK010000156.1, on the reverse strand, counting down.
ACACAACTGGCACAAGGTTGTTCTATGCAACTGGCACAAGTTTGTTAGACGCAACTGGCACAAGTTTGTTTGACGCAACTGGCACAAGTTTGTATGACGCAACTGGCACAAGTTTGTTCTAAGCAACTGGCACAAGTTTGTTCGACGGAACTGGCGCAAGTTTGTTCGACGGAACTGGCAGAAGTTTGTTCGACGCAACTGACACAAGTTTGTTCGACGCAACTGGTACAAGTTTGTTCGACGTAACTGGCACAAGTTTGTTTGACCTAACTGGCACAAGTTTGTTTGCCACAACTGGCAAAAGTTTGTTCGACGCAAGTGGCACAAGTTTGTTTGACGCAACTGGCAAAGGTTTGTTCTAAGCAACTGGCACAAGTTTTTTCGACGGAACTGGCGCAAGTTTGTTCGACGCAACTGGCACAAGGTTGTTCTACGCAACTGGCACAAGTTTGTTCTACGCAACTGGCACAAGTTTGTTTGACGCAACTGGCACAAGTTTGTTCTATGCAACTGGCTCTAATTTGTTCGATGCAACTGGCACAAGTTTGTTCGACGCAATTGGCCAAAGTTTGTTTGACGCAACTGGCATAAGTTTGTTAGACGCAACTGGCCCAAGTTTGTTCGACGCAACTGGCACAAGTTTTTTCGACTCAATTGGTACAAGTTTGTTTGACGCAACTGGCACAAGTTTGTTTGCCGCAACTGGCACAACATTGTTTGACGTAACTGGCACAAGTTTGTTTGATGCAACTGGCACCAGTTTATAGCAACTGGCACAAGTTTATTTGACGCAACTGGCACAAGTTTTCTCGACGCAAGTGGCACAAGTTTGTTCGCCGTAACTGGCACAAGTTTATTTGGCGCAACTGGCACAAGTTTGTTCGACGCAACTGGCACAAGTTTTGTTTGACACAACTGGCACAAGTTTCTTCGACGCAACTGGCACTAGTTTGTTCGACGCAACTGGCACAAGTTTGTTCTACGCAACTGGCACAAGTTTGTTCTATGCAACTGGCATTAGTTTGTTCTACGCAAGTGGCATAAGTTTGTTTGACGCAACTGGCACAAGTTTGTTCTATGCAACTGGCACAAGTTTGTTCAACGCAACTGCCACAAGGTTGTTCTACGTAACTGGCACAAGTTTGTAAGACGCAACTGGCACATGTTTGCTTGACGCAACAGGCACAAGTTTGTTCTACGCAACTGTCACAAGTTTGTTCGACGCAACTGGCACAGGTTTGTTCGACGCAACGGGCCCAAGTTTTTTTGACGCAACTGGCACAAGTTTGTTAGACGCAACTGGCACAAGTTTGTTTGACGCAACTTGTACAAGTTTGTTTGATGCAACTGGCACAAGTTTGTTTGACGCAACTGGCACAAGTTTGTTTGACGCAACAGGCACAAGTTTGTTCGACACAACTGGCACAAGTTTGTTCTACACCACTGGCACAAGTTTGTTTGACGCAACTGGCACAAGTTTGTTCTACGCAACTGGCACAAGTTTGTTCTAAGCAACTGGCACAAGTTTGTTGTACACAACTAGTACAAGTTTGTTTGACACAACTGGCACAAGTTTGTTCTACACAAATGGCAAAACTTTGTTCTACGCATCTGGCACAATTTTGTTCTATGCAACTGGCACAAATTTATTTGACGCAAATGGCACATGTTTGTTCAACCCAACTGGCACAAGTTTGTTCGATGCAACTGGCACAAGTTTGTTCTACATAACGGGCACAAATTTGTTTGACACAACTGGCACAAGTTTGTTCTATGAAACTGGCACAAGTTTGTTCGACGGAACTGGCGCAAGTTCGTTCGATGCAACTGGCACAAGTTTGTTTGGCGCAACTGGCACAAGTTTGTTTGGCGTAACTGGCACAAGTTTGTTTGACGCAACTGGCACCAGTTTATAGCAACTGGCACAAGTTTATTTGACGCAACTGGCACAAGTTTTCTCGACGCAAGTGGCACAAGTTTGTTCGCCGTAACTGGCACAAGTTTATTTGGCGCAACTGGCACAAGTTTGTTCGACGCAATTGGCACAAGTTTTGTTTGACACAACTGGCACAAGTTTCTTCGACGCAACTGGCACTAGTTTGTTCGACGCAACTGGCACAAGTTTGTTCTACGCAACTGGCACAAGTTTGTTCTATGCAACTGGCACTAGTTTGTTCTACGCAACTGGCATAAGTTTGTTTGACGCAACTGGCACAAGTTTGTTCTATGCAACTGGCACAAGTTTGTTCAACGCAACTGCCACAAGGTTGTTCTATGTAACTGGCACAAGTTTGTAAGACGCAACTGGCACATGTTTGCTTGACGCAACAGGCACAAGTTTGTTGTACGCAACTGGCACAAGTTTGTTCGACGCAACTGGCACAAGTTTGTTCGACGCAACGGGCCCAAGTTTTTTTGATGCAACTGGCACAAGTTTGTTAGACGCAACTGGCACAAGTTTGTTTGGCGCAACTTGTACAAGTTTGTTTGATGCAACTGGCACAAGTTTGTTTGACGCAACTGGCACAAGTTTGTTTGACGCAACAGGCACAAGTTTGTTCGACGCAACTGGCACAAGTTTGTTCTACGCAACTGGCACAAGTTTGTTTGACGCAACTGGCACAAGTTTGTTTGACGCAAATGGCACAAGGTTGTTCTACGCAACTGGCACAAATTTGTTCTATGCAAAAGGCACAAGTTTGTTTGACGCAACTGGCACAAGTTTGTTTACGGCAAATGGCACAAGTTTGTTCTACGCAACTGGCACAAGTTTGTTGTACACAACTAGTACAAGTTTGTTTGACAAAACTGGCGCAAGTTTGTTCTACACAAATGGCAAAACTTTGTTCTACGCATCTGGCACAAGTTTGTTCTACGCAACTGGCAGAAATTTATTTGACGCAAATGGCACATGTTTGTTCTACCCAACTGGCACAAGTTTGTTCGATGCAACTGGGACAAGATTGTTCTACATAACGGGCACAAATTTGTTTGACACAACTGGCACAAGTTTGTTCTAAGAAACTGGCACAAGTTTGTTCTAAGAAACTGGCACAAGTTTGTTCGACGGAACTGGCGCAAGTTCGTTCGATGCAACTGGCACAAGTTTGTTCGACGCAACTGGCACAAGTTTGTTCGACGCAACTGGTGCAAGTTTGTTTCACGTAACTGGCACAAGTTTCTTCGACCCAACTGGCATAAGTTTGTTTGACACAACTGGCACAAGTTTGTTCGACGCAACTGGCACAAGTTTGTTTGACGCAACTGGCACAAGGTTCTTCTACGCAACATGCACAAGTTTGTTCTACGCAACTGGCACAAGTTTGTTTGACGCAACTGGCACAAGTTTGTTCTATGCAACTGGCACTAGTTTGTTCGATGCAACTGGCACAAGTTTGTTCGACGCAACTGGCACAAGTTTGTTTGACGCAACTGGCACAAGTTTGTTAGACGCAACTGGCACAAGTTTGTTTGACGCAACTGGCACAAGTTTTTTTGACTCAATTGGCACAAGTTTGTTTGACGCAACTGGCACAAGTTTGTTTGACGCAACTGGCACAAGTTTCTTTGACTCAATGGCACAAGTTTGTTTGATGCAACTGGCACAAGTTTCTTCGACGCAACTGGCACAAGTTCGTTTGACGCAACTGGCACAAGTTTGTTAGACGCACCTGGCACAAGTTTGTTTGACGCAACTGGCACAAGTTTTTTCGACTCAATTGGCACAAGTTTGTTTGACGCAACTGGCAGAAGTTTGACGCAACTGGCACAAGTTTGTTTGTCGCAACTGGCATAAGTTTGTTTGACGCAACTGGCACAAGTTTATTTGACGCAACTGGCACAACTTTTCTCGACGCAACTGGCACAAGTTTGTTCGCCATGACTGGCACAAGTTTGTTTGACGGAACTGGCACAAGCTTTTTTGACGCAACTGGCACAAGTTTTCTCGACGCAACTGGCACAAGTTTGTTTGACGCAACTGGCCCAAGTTTCTTCGACGCAACTGGCACAAGTTTGTTTGACGCAACTGACACAAGTTTGGTTGACACAATTGGCACAAGTTTGTTCTACTTAACTGGCACAAGTTTGTTGTATGCAACTGGCACAAGTTTTCTCGACGCAAGTGGCACAAGATTCTTCGCCGTAACTGGCACAAGTTTGTTCGACGCAACTGGCATAAGTTTGTTCGACGCAACTGGCACAAGTTTATTTAACGCAACTGGCACAAGTTTCTTCGACGCAACTGGCACAAGTTTGTTTGACGCAACTGGCACAAGTTTGGTTGACACAATTGGCACAAGTTTGTTCTACTTAACTGGCACAAGTTTGTTCTATGCAACTGGCGCTAGTTTGTTTTACGCAACTGGCATAAGTTTGTTTTACGCAACTGGCACAAGTTTGTTCTACGCAACTAGCACAAGTTTGTTCGACGCAACTGGCACAAGGTTGTTCTACGCAACTGGCACAATTTTGGTTCTACTCAACAGGCACAAGTTTGTTTGACGCAACTGGCACAAGTTTGTTCTACGCAACTGGCACAAGTTTGTTCGATGTCACTGGCACAAGTTTGTTCGACGAAACTGACACAAGTTTGTTCGATGCAACTGGCACAAGTTTGTTTACCGCAACTGGCACAAGTTTGTTCGACCCAACTGGCACAAGTTTCTTTGAGGTAAATGGCACAAGTTTGTTTGACGCAACTGGCACAAGTTTGTTTGTGGCAACTGATACAAGTTTGTTTGACGCAACTGGCACAAGGTTCTTCTACGCAACTGGCAAAAGTTTGTTCTACGCAACTGGCACAAGTTTGTTTGACGCAACGGGCACAAGTTTGTTCTAAGCAACTGACACAAGTTTGTTTGACGCAACTGGCACAAGTTTTTTTGACGCAACTGGCACAAGTTTGTTTGACGCAAGAGGCACAAGTTTGTTTGACGCAACTGGCACAAGTTTGTTCTAAGCAACTGACACAAGTTTGTTTGACGCAACTGGCACAAGTTTCTTCGACGCAACTGGCACAAGTTTCTTCGACTCAATGGCACAAGTTTGTTTGACGTAACTGGCACAAGTTTGTTTGATGCAAGGGGCACAAGTTTGTTTGACTCAACTGGCACAAGTTTGTTTGATGCAACTGGCACAAGTTTATTTGACGCAAATGGCAAAACTTTTCTTGGCGCAACTGGCACAAGTATGTTCTACACAACTGGCACAAGTTTGTTCTATGCAACTTACACAAGTTTGTTCTACGCAACTGGCACAAGTTTGTTCTACGCAACTGGCACAAGTTTGTTCTACGCAACTGGCACAAGTTTGTTCTACGCAACTGGCACAAGTTTGTTCTACGCATCTGGCACAAGTTTGTTCTATGCAACTGGCACAAGTTTGTTCTACATAACTGGCACAAGTTTGTTCTACGCAACTGGCACAAGTTTGTTCTACGCAACTGGCACAAGTTTATTCTACGCATCTGGCTCAAGTTTGTTCTATCCAACTGACACTAGTTTGTTTTACGCAACTGGCACAAGTTTGTTCTATCCAACTGACACAGGTTTGTTCGACGCAACTGGCACAAGTTTGTTCTACTCAACTGACACAAGATTGTTTGGCACAATTGGCAGGAGTTTGTTCAACGCAACTGGCACAAGTTTGTTCATCACATCTGGCACAAGTTTGTTTGACGCAACTGGCACAAGTTTGTTTTCGCAACTTGTACAAGTTTTTTCTACGCAACTGGCACAAGTTTGTTCTACGCAACTTGCATAAGTTTGTTTGACGCAACTGGCACAAGGTTGTTCTACGCAACTGGCAGAAGTTTGTTCTACGCAACTGGCACAAGTTTGTTTGATGCAACTGGCAAAAGTTTGTTCTATACAACTGGCACTAGTTTGTTCTACGCAACTGGCACAAGTTTCTTCGACGCAACTGGCGGAAGTTTGTTCAACGCAACTGGCACAAGTTTGTTTGAAACAACTGGCAGAAGTTTGTTCACCGCAACTGGCAGAAGTTTGTTCGAAGCAACTGGCACAAGTTTCTTTGATGCAACTGGCACAAGTTTGTTTGATGCAACTGGCACAAGTTTGTTTGACGCAATTGGCACAAGTTTGTTCGTCGCAACTGGCCCAAGTTTGTTTGACACAACTGGCACAAGTTTGTTAGACGCAACTGGCACAAGTTTGTTCGACGTAACTGGCATAAGTTTTTTATACTCAATTGGCACAAGTTTGTTTGACGCAACCGGCACAAGTTTGTTTGACGCAACTGGCACAAGTTTTTTTGACGCAACTGGCACAAGTTTGTTTGATGCAACTGGCACAAGTTTATTTGACGCAACTGGCACAAGTTTTCTCGACGCAACTGGCACAAGTTTGTTCGCCGTAACTGGCAAAAGTTTGTTCTATGCAACTGGCACAAGTTTATTTGACGCAACTGGCACAAGTTTTCTCGACGCAACAGGCACAAGTTTGTTCGCCGTAACTGGCACAAGTTTGTTCGACGCCACTGGCACAAGTTTGTTCGACGTAACTGGCACAAGTTTGTTTAACGCAACTAGCACAAGTTTGTTTGACGCAACTGGCGCAAGTTTGTTTGACGCAACTGGCACAAGTTTGTTCTACGCAACTGGCATAAGTTTGTTCTGTGCAACTGGCACTAGTTTGTTCTACGCAACTGGCATAAGTTTGTTTGACGCAACTGGCACAAGTTTGTTCTACGCAACTGGCACAAGTTTGTTCGACACAACTGGCACAAGTTTGTTCTACGCAACTGGCACAAGTTTGTTGGATGCAACTGGCACAAGTTTGTTGTACACAACTGGCACAAGTTTGTTCTACGCAACTGGCTTAAGTTTATTCTACGCAACTCTTACAAGTTTGTTGTACACAACTGGCACAAGTTTGTTTGACACAACTGGCACAAGTTTGTTCTACGCAAATGGCAAAAGTTTGTTCTATGCTTCTGGCACAAGTTTGTCCTATGCAACTGGCACTAGTTTGTTCTACGCTTTGGCTCAAATTTGTTTGACGCAACTGGCACATATTTGTTCTACCCAACTGGCACAAGTTTGTTCGACGCAACTGGCACAAGTTTGTTCTACGCAACTGGCACAAGTTTGATTGACACAACTGGCACAAGTTTGTTCTAAGCAACTGGCACAAGTTTGTTCGACGGAAGTGGCGCAAGTTTGTTCTACGCAACTGGCACAAGTTTGTTCGACGCAACTGGCACAAGTTTGTTCGACGCAACTGGTACAAGTTTGTTTCACATAACTGGCGCAAGTTTGTTCGACCCAACTGTCACAAGTTTGTTTGACACAACTGGCACAAGTTTGTTCTACACAACTGGCACAAGTTCGTTCTACGCAACTGGCACAAGTTTGTTCTACGCAACTCTTACAAGTTTGTTGTACACAACTGGCACAAGTTTGTTTGACACAACTGGCACAAGTTTGTTCTACGCAAATGGCAAAAGTTTGTTCTATGCTTCTGGCACAAGTTTGTCCTATGCAACTGGCACTAGTTTGTTCTACGCAACTGGCACATATTTGTTCTACCCAACTGGCACAAGTTTGTTCGACGCAACTGGCACAAGTTTGTTCTACGCAACTGGCACAAGTTTGACACAACTGGCACAAGTTTGTTCTGAGCAACTGGCACAAGTTTGTTCGATAGAAGTGGCGCAAGTTTGTTCGACGCAACTGGTACAAGTTTGTTCAACGCAACTGGCACAAGTTTGTTCGACGCAACTGGTACAAGTTTGTTTCACATAACTGGCACAAGTTTGTTCGACCCAACTGGCACAAGTTTGTTTGACACAACTGGCACAAGTTTGTTCGACGCAACTGGCACAAGTTTGTTCTACGCAACTGGCACAAGTTTGTTTGACGCAACTGGGACAAGTTTGTTTGACGCAATTGGCACAAGGTTGTTCTACGCAACTGGCACAAGTTTGTTCTATGCAAAAGGCACAAGTTTGTTTGACGCAACCGGCACAAGTTTGTTCTACGCAACTGGCACAAGTTTGTTCAATGCAACTGGCACAAGTTTGTTGTACACAACTAGTACAAGTTTGTTTGACACAACTGGCACAAGTTTGTTCAACACAAATGGCAAAACTTTGTTCTACGCATCTGGCACACTTTTGTTCTATGCAACTGGCACAAATTTGTTTGACGCAACTGGCACATGTTTGTTCTACCCAATTGGCACAAGTTTGTTCGATGCAAGTGGCACAAGTTTGTTCTACATAACTGGCACAAATTTGTTTGACACAACTGGCACAAGTTTGTTCTAAGAAACTGGCACAAGTTTGTTAGACGGAACTGGCGCAAGTTTGTTCGACGCAACTGGCACAAGTTTGTTCGACGCAACTGGTGCAAGTTTGTTTCACGTAACTGGCACAAGTTTGTTCGACCCAACTGGCATAAGTTTGTTTGACACAACTGGCACAAGTTTGTTCGACGCAACTGGCACAAGTTTGTTTGACGCAACTGGCACAAGGTTCTTCTACACAATATGCACAAGTTTGTTCTACGCAACTGGCACAAGTTTGTTTGACGCAACTGGCCCAAGTTTGTTCTGTGCAAGTGGCACTAGTTTGTTCGATGCAACTGGCACAAGTTTGTTCGACGCAACTGGCACAAGTTTGTTCGACGCAACTGGCACAAGTTTGTTTGACGCAACTGGCACAAGTTTGTTAGACGCAACTGGCACAAGTTTGCTTGACGCAACTGGCACAAGTTTTTTTTGACTCAATTGGCACAAGTTTATTTGACGCAACTGGCACAAGTTTGACGCAACTGGCACAAGTTTGTTCTACGTAACTGGCACAAGTTTGTTTGACGGAACTGGCACAAGTTTTTTTGACGCAACTGGCACAAGTTTGTTTGACGCAACTGGCACAAGTTTGGTTGACACAATTGGCACAAGTTTGTTTTACTTAACTTTCACAAGTTTGTTCTATGCAACTGGCTCTAGTTTGTTTTACGCAACTGGCATAAGTTTGTTTGACGCAACTGGCACAAGTTTGTTCTACGCAACTAGCACAAGTTTGTTCGACGCAACTGGCACAAGGTTGTTCTACGCAACTGGCACAATTTTGGTTCTACACAACTGGCACAAGTTTGTTTGACGCAACTGGCACAAGTTTATTCTACGCAACTGGCACAAGTTTGTTTGATGTCACTGGCACAAGTTTGTTCGACGAAACTGGCACAAGTTTGTTCGATGCAACTGGCACAAGTTTATTTACCGCAACTGGCACAAGTTTGTTCGACCCAACTGGCACAAGTTTGTTTGAGGCAAATGACACAAGTTTGTTTGACGCAACTGGCACAAGTTTGTTTGACGCAACTGATACAAGTTTGTTTGACGCAACTGGCACAAGGTTCTTCTACGCAACTGGCACAATTTTGTTCTACGCAACTGGCACAAGTTTGTTTGACGCAACTGGCGCAAGGTTGTTCTAAGCAACTGACACAAGTTTGTTTGACGCAACTGGCACAAGTTTGTTCGACGCAACTGGCACAAGTTTGTTTGACGCAACTGGCACAAGTTTGTTCTAAGCAACTGGCACAAGTTTGTTTGACGCAAGAGGCACAAGTTTGTTTGACGCAACTAGCACAAGTATGTTTGACGTAACTGGCACAAGTTTTTTTTGACGCAACTGATAAAAGTTTTCTCGACGCAACTGGCACAAGTTTGTTCGCCAGAACTGGCACAAGTTTGTTCGACGCAACTGGCACAAGTTTGTTCGACGCAACTGGCACAAGTTTGTTTGACGCAACTGGCACAAGTATCTTCGACGCAACTGGCACAAGTTTGTTCGACGCAACTGGCACAAGTTTGTTTGACGCAACTGGCACAAGTTTGTTTGACGCAACTGGCACAAGTTTGTTCTACGCAACTGGCACTAGTTTGTTCTATGCAACTGGCATAAGTTTGTTCGACCCAACTGACACATGTTTGTTCTGCGCAACTGGCACATGTTTGTTCGACGCAACTGACACAAGTTTGTTCGACGCAACTGGTACAAGTTTGTTGGACGCAACTGGCACAAGTTTGTTCGAACTAACTGGCACAAGTTTGTTTGACACAACTGGCACAAGTTTGTTCGACGTAACTGGCACAAGTTTGTATGACGCAACTGGCACAAGTTTGTTTGACGCAACGCGAACAAGGATGTTCTACGCAACTGGCACAAGTTTGTTCTACGCAACTGGCACAAGTTTGTTTGACGCAACTGGCACAAGTTTGTTCTACGCAACTGGCAGAAGTTTGTTCGATGCAACTGGCACAATTTTGTTCGACGCAACTGGCCCAAGTTTTTTTGACGCAACTGGCACAATTTCTTAGACGCAACTGGCACAAGTTTGTTCGACGCAAGTGGCACAAGTTTTTTCGACTCAATTGGCACAAGTTTGTTTGACGCAACTGGCACAAGTTTCTTTGACGCAACTGGCACAAGTTTGTTCGACGTAACTGGCACAAGTTTGTATGACGCAACTGGCACAAGTTTGTTTGGCGCAACGCGAACAAGGATGTTCTACGCAACTGGCACAAGTTTGTTCTACGCAACTGGCACAAGTTTGTTTGACGCAACTGGCACAAGTTTGTTCTACGCAACTGGCAGAAGTTTGTTCGATGCAACTGGCACAAGTTTGTTCGACGCAACTGGCCCAAGTTTTTTTGACGCAACTGGCACAATTTCTTAGACGCAACTGGCACAAGTTTGTTCGACGCAACTGGCACAAGTTTTTTCGACTCAATTGGCACAAGTTTGTTTGACGCAACTGGCACAAGTTTCTTTGACGCAACTGGCACAAGTTTGTTTGACGCAACTGGCACAAGTTTCTTCGACGCAACTGGCACAAGTTTATTTGACGCAAATGGCACAACTTTTCTTGACGCAACTGGCACAAGTATGTTCTACGCAACTGGCACAAGTTTGTTCAACGCAACTGGCACAAGTTTGTTCGACGTAACTGGCACAAGTTTGTTCTATGCAACTGGCACAAGTTTGTTGGACGAAACTGGCACAAGTTTGTTCGACGTAACTGGCACAAGTTTGTTCGAAGAAACTGTCACAAGTTTGTTCGACGCAACTGGCACAAGTTTGTTCAACGCAACTGGTACAAGTTTGTTCAACGCAAGTGGCACAAGTTTGTTCGATGCAACTGGCACAAGTTTGTTCAACACATCTGGCACAAGTTTGTTTGACGCAACTGGCACAAGTTTGTTTTCGCAACTTGTACAAATTTGTTTGACGCAACTGGAACAAGTTTGTTTGACGCAACTGGCACAAGTTTGTTTGAAGCAACTGGCACAAATTTGTTTGACGCAACTGGCACAAGTTTGTTTGACGCAACTGGCACAAGTTTGTTCGACGCAACTGGCACAAGGATTTTCTACGCAACTGGCACAAGTTTGTTCTACGCAACTGGCACAAGTTTGTTTGATGCAACTGCCACAAGTTTGTTTGACGCAACTGGCACAAGTTTGTTCTACGCAACTGGCACAAGTTTGTTCTTCGCAACTGGCACAAGTTTGTTCTACGCAACTCTTACAAGGTTGTTGTACACAACTGGCACAAGTTTGTTTGACACAACTGGCACAAGTTTGTTCTAAGCAACTGGCAAAAGTTTGTTCTACACATATGGCACAAGTTTGTTCTATGCAACTGGCACTAGTTTGTTCCACGCAACTGGCACAAATTTGTTTGACGCAACTGGCACATGTTTGTTCTACCCAACTGGCACAAGTTTGTTCGACGCAACTGGCACAAGTTAGTTCTACGCAACTGGCACAAATTTGTTTGACACAACTGGCACATGTTTGTTCTACCCAACTGGCACAAGTTTGTTCGACGCAACTGGCACAAGTTAGTTCTACGCAACTGGCGTAAGTTTGTTCGACGCAACTGGCACAAGTTTGTTCGACGCAACTGGCACAAGTTTGTTCGACGCAACTGGTACATGTTTGTTTAACGTAACTGGCACAAGTTTGTTTGACCCAACTGGCACAAGTTTGTTTGACACAACTGGCACAAATTTGTTCGACGCAACTAGCACAAGTTTGTTTGACGCAACTGGCAAAAGTTTGTTTGACACAACTGGCACAAGGTTGTTCTACGCGACATGCACAAGTTTGTTCTACGCAACTGGCGCAAGTTTGTTTGACGCAACTGGCACAAGTTTGTTCTATGCAACTGGCACTAGTTTGTTCGATGCAACTGGCACAAGTTTGTTCGACACAACTGGCCCAAGTTTCTTTGACGCAACTGGCACAAGTTTGTTAGACGCAACTGGCACAAGTTTGTTTGACGTAAGTGGCACAAGTTTTTTCGACTCAATTGGCACAAGTTTGTTTGACGCAACTGGCACAAGTTTGTTTGAAGCAACTGGCACAAGTTTGTTTGACACAACTGGCACAGGTTTGTTTGACGCAACTGGCACAAGTTTATAGCAACTGGCACAAGTTTATTTGATGCAACTGGCACAAGTTTTCTCGACGCAAGTGGCCCAAGTTTGTTCGCCGTAACTGGCTCAAGTTTGTTCGACGCAACTGGCACAAGTTTGTTCGACGCAACTGGCATAAGTTTGTTTGACGCAACTGGCACAAGTTTCTTCGACGCAACTGGCACAAGTTTGTTCGACACAACTGGCACAAGTTTGTTTGACGCAATTGGCACAAGTTTGTTCTACCTAACTGGCACAAGTTTGTTCTATGCAACTGGCACAAGTTTGTTCTACGCAACTGGGAAAAGTTTGTTTGACGCAACTGGCTCAAGTTTGTTTGACGCAACAGGCACAAGTTTGTTCGACGCAACTGGCACAAGGTTGTTCTACGCAACTGGCACAAGTTTGTTCTACGCAACTGGCACAAGTTTGCTTGACGCAACTGGCACAAGTTTGTTCTACGCAACTGGCACAAGTTTGTTAGATGTCACTGGCACAAATTTGTTCGACTCAACTGGCCCAAGTTTTCTTGACGCAAATGGCACAAGTGTGTTAGACGCAACTGGCACAAGTTTGTTTGACGCAACATGTACAACTTTGTTTGACGCAACTGGCACAAGTTTGTTTGACGCAACTGGCACAAGGATTTTCTACGCAACTGGCACAAGTTTGTTTTACGCAACTGGCACAAGTTTGTTTGACGCAACTGCCACAAGTTTGTTTGTCGCAACTGGCACAAGTTTGTTCGGCGCAACTGGCACAAGTTTGTTCGACACAACTGGCAAAAGTTTGTTTGACGCAACTGGCACAAGTGCGTTTGATACAACTAGCACAAGGTTGTTCTACGCAACTGGCACAAGTTTGTTCTATGCAACTCGCACAAGTTTGTTCTATGCAACTGGCACAGGTTTGATCTACACAACTGGCACAAGTTTTTTCTACGCAACTGGCACAAGTTTGTTTGACACAACTGGCACAAGTTTGTTCTACGCAAATGGCAAAAGTTTGTTCTACGCATCAGGCACAAGTTTGTTCTATGCAACTGGCACAAATTTGTTTGACACAAATCGCACATGTTTGTTCTACCCAACTGGCACAAGTTTGTTCGACGCAACTGGCACAAGTTTGTTTGACACAACTGGCACAAGTTTGTTCTAAGCAACTGGCACAAGTTTTTTCGATGGAATTGGCGCAAGTTTGTTCGATACAACTGGCACAAGTTTGTTCGACGCAACTGGCACAAGTTTGTTCGACGCAACTGGTACAAGTTTGTTTAACGTAACTGGACAAGTTTGTTCAACCCAACTGGCACAAGTTTGTTTGACACAACTGGCACAAGTTTGTTCGACGCAACTGGCACAAGCTTGTTTGATGCAACTGGCACAAGTTTGTTTGATGCAACTGGCACAAGGTTGTTCTACGCAGCATGCTGAAGTTTGTTCTACGCAACTGGCACAAGTTTGTTTGACGCAACTGGCACAAGTTTGTTCTATGCAACTGGCACTAGTTTGTACGATGCAACTGGCACAAGTTTGTTCGACGCAACTGGCACAAGTTTGTTTGACGCAACTGGCACAAGTTTGTTAGACGCTACTTGCACAAGTTTGTTCAACGAAACTGGCACAAGTTTTTTCGACTCAATTGGCACAAAGTTTGTTTGACGCAACTGGCACAAGTTTGTTTGATGCAACTGGCACAAGTTTGTTTGACGCAACTGGCACAACTTTGTTTGACGCAACTGGCACAACTTTCCTCGACGCAACTGGCACAAGTTTCCTCGACGCAACTGGCACAAGTTTGTTTGCCGTAACTGGCACAAGTTTGTTTGACGCAACTGGCACAAGTTTATTTGACGCAACTGGCACAAGTTTTCTCGACGCAAGTGGCACAAATTTGTTTGCCGTAAATGGCACAAGTTTGTTCGACGAAACTGGCACAAGTTTGTTTGACCCAACTGGCAAAAGTTTCTTCGACGAAACTGGCACAAGTTTGTTCGACGCAACTGGCACAAGTTTGTTTGAAGCAATTGGCACAAGTTTGTTCTACGCAACTGGCACAAGTTTTTTCTATGCAACTGGCACTAGTTTGTTTTACGCAACTGGCAAAAGTTTGTTTGACGCAACTGGCACAAGTTTGTTCGATGCCATTGGCACAAGTTTCTTCGGCGCAACTGGCCCAAGTTTTTTTGACGCAACTGGCACAAGTTTGTTTGACGCAACGGGCACAAGTTTGTTGGACGCAACTGGCACAAGTTTGTTGGACGCAACTGGCACAAGTTTGTTCGACGCAACTGGCACAAGTTTGTTTGACGCAACTGGCACAAGTTTGTTTGACGCAACTGGAGCAAGTTTGTTTGACGCAACTGGCACAAGGTTGTTCTATGCAACTGGCACAAGTTTGTTCTACGCAAATGGCACAAGTTTGTTTGACGCAACTGGCACAAGTTTGTTTGATGCAACAGGCACAAGTTTGTTCTACATAACTGGCACAAGTTTGTTGTACACAATTGGCACAAGTTTGTTTGACACAACTGCCACAAGTTTGTTCTACGCAAATGGCAAAAGTTTGTTCTACACATCTGGCACAAGTTTGTTCTATGCAACTGGCACTAGATTGTTCTACGCAACTGGCACAAATTTGTTTGACGCAACTGGCACATGTTTGTTCTACCCAACTGGCACAAGTTTGTTCGACGCAACTGGCACAAGTTTATTCTACACAACTGGCACAAGTTTGTTTGACACAAGTGGCACAAGTTTGTTCTAAGCAACTGGCACAAGTTTGTTCGATGGAACTGGCACAAGTTTGTTCGACGCAACTGGCACAAGTTTGTTCGATGGAACTGGCACAAATTTCTACGACGCAACTGGTACAAGTTTGTTTAACGTAACTGGCACAAGTTTGTTCGACCCAACTGGCACAAGTTTGTTTCACACAACTGGCACAAGTTTGTTCGACGCAACTGGCACAAGTTTGTTTGACGCAACTGGCACAAGTTTGTTTGACGCAACTGGCACAAAGTTGTTCTACGCAACATGTACAAGTTTGTTCTACGCAACTGGCACAAGTTTGTTCTATGCAACTGGCACTAGTTTGTTCGATGCAACTGGCACAAGTTTGTTCGACGCAACTGGCACAAGTTTGTTTGACGCAACTGGCACAAGTTTGTTAGACGCAACTGGCACAAGTTTGTTCAACGCAACTGGCACAAGTTTTTTCGAATCAATTGGCACAAGTTTGTTTGACGCAATAATCACACAAGTTTGTTTGACGCAACTGGCACAAGTTTGTTTGACGCAACTGGCACAAGTTCGTTTGACGCAACTGGCACAAGTTTGTTTGACGCAACTGGCACAAGTTTATTTGACGCAACTGGCACAACTTTTCTCGACACAACTGGCACAAGTTTGTTTGCCGTAACTGGCACAAGTTTGTTTGGTGCAACTGGCACAAGTTTATTTGACGCAACTGGCACAAGTTTCTCGACGCAAGTGGCACAACTTTGTTCGCCGTAACTGGCACAAGTTTGTTCGACGCAACTGGCACAAGTTTGTTCGACGCAACTGGCACAAGTTTGTTTGACGCAACTGGCTCAAGTTTCTTCGACGCAACTGGCACAAGTTTGTTCGACGTAACTGGCACAAGTTTGTTTGATGCAATTGGCACAAGTTTGTTCTACTCAACTGGCACAAGTTTGTTCTATGCAACTGGCACTAGTTTGTTTGACGCAACTGGCATAAGTTTGTTTGACGCAACTGGGACAAGTTTGTTGGACGCAACTGGCACAAGTTTGTTCGACGTAACTGGCACAAGTTTGTTCGATGCAACTGGCACAAGGTTGTTCTACGCAACTGGTACAAGTTTGTTCTACGCAACTGGCACAAGTTTGCTTGACGCAACTGGCACAAGTTTGTTCTACGCAACTGGCACAAGTTTGTTCTACGCAACTGGCACAAGTTTGTTCGAAGCCACTTTCACAAGTTTGTTCGACTCAACTGGCCCAAGTTTTTTTTACGCAAATGGCACAAGTTTGTTAGACGCAACTGGCACAAGTTTGTTTGAAGCAACTTGTACAAGTTTGTTTGACGCAACAGGCACAAGTTTGTTTGACGCAACTGGAACAAGTTTGTTTGACGTAACTGGCACAAGTTTGTTTGACGCAACTGGCACAAGTTTGTTCGGCGCAACTGGCACAAGTTTGTTCCACGCAACTGTCAAAAGTTTGTTTGACGCAACTGGCACAAGTGTGTTTGATGCAACTGGCACAAAGTTGTTCTACGCAACTGGCACAAGTTTGTTCTATGCAACTGGCACAAGTTTATTCTATGCAACTGGCACAGGTTTGTTCTACTCAACTGGCACAAGTTTTTTCTACGTAACTGGCACAAGTTTGTTGTACACAACTGGCACAAGTTTGTATGATACAACTGGCACAAGTTTGTTCGACGCAACTGGCACAAGTTTTATCGACTCAATTGGCACAAGTTTGTTTGACGCAACTGGCACAAGTTTGTTTGACGCAACTGGCACAAGTTTGTTTGACGCAACTGGCACAAGTTTGTTTGACGCAACTGGCACAAGTTTATTTGAGGCAAATGGCACAACTTTTCTCGACGCAACTGGCACAAGTATGTTCTACGCAACTGGCACAAGTTTGTTCAACGCAACTGGCACAAGTTTGTTCGACGCAACTGGCACAAGTTTGTTCTATGCAACTGGGACAAGTTTGTTGGACGCAACTGGCACAAGTTTGTTCGACGTAACTGGCACAAGTTTGTTCGACGAAACTGTCACAAGTTTGTTCGACGCAACTGGCACAAGTTTGTTCAACGCAACTGGCACAAGTTTGTTCGACGCAAGTGGCACAAGTTTGTTCGACGCAACTGGCAAAAGTTTGTTCAACATATCTGGCACAAGTTTGTTTGACGCAACTGGCACAAGTTTGTTTTCGCAACTTGTACAAATTTGTTTGACGCAACTGGCACAAGTTTGTTTCACGCAACTGGCACAAGTTTGTTTCACGCAACTGGCACAAGTTTGTTTGAAGCAACTGGCTCAAATTTGTTTGACGCAACTAGCACAAGTTTGTTTGACTCAACTGGCACAAGTTTGTTTGACGCAACTGGCACAAGGATTTTCTATGCAACTGGCACAAGTTTGTTCTACGCAACTGGCACAAGTTTGTTTAACGCAACTGCCACAAGTTTGTTTGACGCAACTGGCACAAGTTTGTTCTACGCAACTGGCACAAGTTTGTTCTTCGCAACTCTTACAAGGTTGTTGTACACAACTGGCACAAGTTTGTTTGACACAACTGGCACAAGTTTGTTCTACGCAACTGGCAGAAGTTTGTTCTACACATCTGGCACAAGTTTGTTCTATGCAACTGGCACTAGTTTGTTCTACGCAACTGCCACAAATTTGTTTGACGCAACTGGCACATGTTTGTTCTACCCAACTGGCACAAGTTTGTTCGACGCAACTGGCACAAGTTAGTTCTACGCAACTGGCCCAAATTTATTTGACGCAACTGGCACATGTTTGTTCTACCCAACTGGCACAAGTTTGTTCGACGCAACTGGCACAAGTTATTTCTACGCAACTGGCGCAAGTTTGTTCGACGCAACTGACACAAGTTTGTTCGACGCAACTGGCACAAGTTTGTTTGACGCAACTGGTATATTTTTGTTTAACGTAACTGGCACAAGTTTGTTCGACCCAACTGGTACAAGTTTGTTTGACACAACTGGCACAAATTTGTTCGACGCAACTAGCACAAGTTTGTTTGACGCAACTGGCAAAAGTTTGTTTGACGCAACTATCACAAGGTTGTTCTACGCAACATACACAAGTTTGTTCTATGCAACTGGTACTAGTTTGTTCGATGCAACTGGCACTAGTTTGTTCGATGCAACTGGCACAAGTTTGTTCTACCCAAATGGCCCAAGTTTCTTTGACGCAACTGGCACAAGTTTGTTCGGCGCAACTGGCACAAGTTTGTTTGACGCAACTGGCACAAGTTTTTTCGACTCAATTGGCACAAGTTTGTTTGATGCAACTGGCACAAGTTTGTTTGAAGCAACTGGCACAAGTTTGTTTGACACAACTGGCACAGGTTTGTTTGACGCAACTGGCACAAGTTTATAGCAACTGGCACAAGTTTATTTGATGCAACTGGCACAAGTTTTCTCGACGCAAGTGGACCAAGTTTGTTCGCCGTAACTGGCTCAAGTTTGTTTGACGCAACTGGCACAAGTTTGTTCGACGCAACTGGCATAAGTTTGTTTGACGCAACTGGCAGAAGTTTCTTCGACGCAACTGGCACAAGTTTGTTCGACGCAACTGGCACAAGTTTGTTTGACGCAATTGGCACAAGTTTGTTCTACTCAACTGGCACAAGTTTGTTCTATGCAACTGGCACCAGTTTGTTCTACGCAACTGGCACAAATTTGTTCGACGCAACTGGCACAAGGTTGTTCTACGCAACTGGCACAAGTTTGTTTGACGCAACTGGCACAAGTTTGCTTGACGCAACTGGCACAAGTTTGTTCTACGCAACTGGCACAAGTATGTTCGATGCCACTGGCACAAGTTTGTTCGACTCAACTGGCCCAAGTTTTTTTTGACGCAAATGGCACAAGTTTGTTAGACGCAACTGGCACAAGTTTGTTTGACGCAACTTGTACAACTTTGTTTGACGCAACTGGCACAAGTTTGTTTGACGCAACTGGCACAAGTTTGTTTGACGCAACTGGCACAAGTTTGTTTGACGCAACTGGCACAAGTTTGTTCGGCGGAACTGGCACAAGTTTGTTCGACACAACTGGCAAAAGTTTGTTTGACGCAACTGGCACAAGTGCGTTTGATACAACTGGCACAAGGTTTTTCTACGCAACTGGCACAAGTTTGTTCTATGCAACTGGCACAAGTTTGTTCTATGCAACTGGCACATGTTTGTTCTACGCAACTGGCAGAAGTTTTTTCTACGCAACTGGCACAAGTTTGTTGTACACAATTGGCACAAGTTTGTTTGACACAACTGGCACAAGTTTGTTCTACGCAAATGGCAAAAGTTTGTTCTACGCATCAGGCACAAGTTTGTTCTATGCAACTGGCACAAATTTGTTTGACGCAATTGGCACATGTTTGTTCTACCCAACTGGCACAAGTTTGTTCAACGCAACTGGCACAAGTTTGTTTGACACAACTGGCACAAGTTTGTTCTAAGCAACTGGCACAAGTTTTTTCGATGGAATTGGCGCAAGTTTGTTCGATACAACTAGCACAAGTTTGTTCGACGCAACTGGCACAAGGTTGTTCGACGCAACTGGTACAAGTTTGTTTAACGTAACTGGAACAAGTTTGTTCAACCCAACTGGCACAAGTTTGTTTGACACAACTGGCACAAGTTTGTTCAACGCAACTGGCACAAGCTTGTTTGATGCAACTGGCACAAGTTTGTTTGATGCAACTGGCACAAGGTTGTTCTACGCAGCATGCTGAAGTTTGTTCTACGCAACTGGCACAAGTTTGTTTAACGTAACTGGAACAAGTTTGTTCTATGCAACTGGCACTAGTTTGTACGATGCAACTGGCACAAGTTTGTTCGACGCAACTGGCACAAGTTTGTTTGACGCAACTGGCACAAGTTTTTTCGACGCAAGTGGCACAAGTTTGTTCAACGCAACTGGCACAAGTTTTTTCGACTCAATTGGCACAAAGTTTGTTTGATGCAACTGGCACAAGTTTGTTTGATGCAACTGGCACAAGTTTGTTTGATGCAACTGGCACAAGTTTGTTTGACGCAACTGGCACAAGTTTATTTGACGCAACTGGCACAACTTTCCTCGACGCAACTGGGACAAGTTTGTTTGCCGTAACTGGCACAAGTTTGTTTGACGCAACTGGCACAAGTTTATTTGACGCAACTGGCACAAGTTTTCTCGACGCAAGTGGCAAAAATTTGTTTGCCGTAACTGGCGCAAGTTTGTTCGACGAAACTGGCACAAGTTTGTTTGACCCAAATGGCACAAGTTTCTTCGACGAAACTGGCACAAGTTTGTTCGACGCAACTGGCACAAGTTTGTTTGAAGCAATTGGCACAAGTTTGTTCTACGCAACTGGCACAAGTTTGTTCTATGCAACTGGCACTTGTTTGTTTTACGCAACTGGCAAAAGTTTGTTTGACGCAACTGGCACAAGTTTGTTCGATGCCACTGGCACAAGTTTCTTCGACGCAACTGGCCCAAGTTTTTTTGACAACAGGCACAAGTTTTTTTGACGCAACTGGCACAAGTTTGTTTGATGCAACTGGCACAAGTTTGTTAGACGCAACTGGCACAAGTTTGTTCGACGCAACTGGCACAAGTTTGTTTGACGCAACTGGCACAAGTTTGTTTCACGCAACTGGCACAAGTTTGTTTGACGCAACTGGCACAAGTTTGTTTGATGCAACTGGTACAAGGTTGTTCTATGCAACTGGCACAAGTTTGTTCTACGCAAATGGCACAAGTTTGTTTGACGCAACTGGCACAAGTTTGTTTGATGCAACAGGCACAAATTTGTTCTACATAACTGGCACAAGTTTGTTGTACACAATTGGCACAAGTTTGTTTGACACAACTGGCACAAGTTTGTTCTACGCAAATGGCACAAGTTTGTTTGACACAACTGGCACAAGTTTGTTTGACACAAGTGGCACAAGTTTGTTCTACGCAACTGGCACAAGTTTGTTCGATGGAACTGGCGCAAGTTTGTTCGACGCAACTGGCACAAGTTTGTTCGACGCAACTGGCACAAATTTGTACGACGCAACTGGTACAAGTTTGTTTAACGTAACTGGCACAAGTTTTTCGACCCAACTGGCACAAGTTTGTTTCACACAACTGGCACAAGTTTGTTCGACGCAACTGGCACAAGTTTGTTTGACGCAACTGGCACAAGTTTGTTTGACGCAACTGGCACAAGGTTGTTCTACGCAACATGTACAAGTTTGTACTACGCAACTGGCACAAGTTTGTTTGACGCAACTGGCACAAGTTTGTTCTTTGCAACTGGCACTAGTTTGTTCGATGAAACTGGCACAAGTTTGTTCGACGCAACTGGCACAAGTTTGTTTGACGCAACTGGCACAAGTTTGTTAGACGCAACTGGCACAAGTTTGTTCAACGCAACTGGCACACGTTTTTTCGAATCAATTGGCACAAGTTTGTTTGACGCAACTGGCACAAGTTTGTTTGACGCACCTGGCACAAGTTTGTTTGACGCAACTGGCACAAGTTTGTTTGACGCAACTGGCACAAGTTTGTTTAACGCAACTGGCACAACTTTTCTCGACACAACTGGCACAAGTTTGTTCGCCGTAACTGGCACAAGTTTGTTTGACGCAACTGGCACAAGTTTATTTGACGCAACTGGCACAAGTTTCTCGACACAAGTGGCACAAGTTTGTTCGCCGTAACTGGCACAAGTTTGTTCGACGCAACTGGCACAAGTTTGTTCGACGCAACTGGCACAAGTTTGTTTGACGCAACTGGCTCAAGTTTCTTCGACGCAACTGGTACAAGTTTGTTCGACGTAACTGGCACAAGTTTGTTTGATGCAATTGGCACAAGTTTGTTCTACTCAACTGGCACAAGTTTGTTCTATGCAACTGTCACTAGTTTGTTTTACTCAACTGGCATAAGTTTGTTTGACGCAACTGGCACAAGTTTGTTCTACCAACTAGCACAAGTTTGTTCGACGCAACTGGCACAAGTTTGTTCTACGCAACTGGCACAAGTTTGTTTGACGCAACTGGCACAAGTTTGTTTGACGCAACTGGCACAAGTTTGTTCTACCAACTAGCACAAGTTTGTTCTACGCAACTGGCACAAGTTTGTTCTACGCAACTGGCACAAGTTTGTTTGACGCAACTGGCACAAGTTTGTTTGACGCAACTGGCACAAGTTTATTTGACGCAAATGGCATAACTTTTCTCGACGCAACTGGCACAAGTATGTTCTACGCAATTGGCACAAGTTTGTTCAACGCAACTGGCACAAGTTTGTTCGACGCAACTGGCACAAGTTTGTTCTATGCAACTGGGACAAGTTTGTTGGACGCAACTGGCACAAGTTTGTTCGACGTAACTGGCACAAGTTTGTTCGACGCAACTGGCACAAGGTTGTTCTACGCAACTGGCACAAGTTTGTTCTACGCAACCAGCACAAGTTTGCTTGACGCAACTGGCACAAGTTTGTTCGATGCCACTGGCACAAGTTTGTTCGACTCAACAGGCCCAAGTTTTTTTGACGCAAATGGCACAAGTTTGTTAGACGCAACTGGCACAAGTTTGTTTGACGCAACTTGTACAAGTTTGTTTGACGCAACTGACACAAGTTTGTTTGACGTAACTGGCACAAGTTTGTTTGACGTAACTGGCACAAGTTTGTTTGACGCAACTGGCACAAGTTTGTTCGGCGCAACTGGCACAAGTTTGTTCGATGCAACTGGCAAAAGTTTGTTTGACGCAACTGGCACAAGTGTGTTTGATGCAACTGGCACAAGGTTGTTCTACGCAACTGGCACAAGTTTGTTCTATGCAACTGGCACAAGTTTATTCTATGCAACTGGCACAGGTCTGTTCTACTCAACTGGCACAAGTTTTTTCTACGCAACTGGCACAAGTTTGTTGTACACAACTGGCACAAGTTTGTTTGACACAACTGGCACAAGTTTGTTCTACGCAAATGGCAAAAGTTTGTTCTACGCATCAGGCACAAGTTTGTTCTATGCAACTGGCACAAATTTGTTTGACGCAATTGGCACATGTTTGTTCTACCCAACTGGCACAAGTTTGTTCGACGCAACTGGCACAAGTTTGTTTGATGGATTTGGCGCAAGTTTGTTCGACACAACTGGCACAAGTTTGTTCGACGCAACTGGCACAAGTTTGTTCGACGCAACTAGTACAAGTTTGTTCTACCAACTAGCACAAGTTTGTTCGACACAACTGGCACAAGGTTGTTTTACGCAACTGGCACAAGTTTGTTCAACGCAACTGGCACAAGTTTGTTGGATGCCACTGGAACAAGTTTGTTCGACGAAACTGGCCCAATTTTTTTTTACGCAACTGGCACAAGTTAGTTCGACACAACTGGCACAAGTTTGTTCGACGCAACTGGCACAAGTTTGTTCTACATAACTGGCACAAGTTTGTCCTATGCAACTGGCACAAGTTTGTTCGACGCAACTGGCACAAGTTTGTTCTACGCATCTGGCACAAGTTTGTTCTATGCAACTATCACTAATTTGTTCTACGCAACTGGCACAAGTTTGACGCAACTGGCACAAGTTTGTTCTACCCAACTGGCACAAGTTTGTTCGATGGAATTGGCGCAAGTTTGTTCGACACAACTGGCACAAGTTTGTTTGACGCAACTGGCACAAGTTTGTTCGACGCAACTGGCACAAGTTTGTTCTACCAACTAACACAAGTTTGTTCGATGCAACTGGCACAAGGTTGTTCTACGCAACAGGCACAAGTTTGTTCTACGCAACTGTCACAAGTTTGTTTGACGCAACTGGCACAAGTTTGTTCAACGCAACTGGCACAAGTTTGTTGTGGTGCCACTGACACAAGTTTGTTCGACGAAACTGGCCCAGTTTTTTTTATGCAACTGGCACAAGTTTGTTCAACACAACTGGCACAAGTTTGTTCGACGCAACTGGCACAAGTTTGTTCTACATAACGGGCACAAGTTTGTTCTATGCAACTGGCACAAGTTTGTTCTACGCAACTGGCATAAGTTTGTTCTATGCATCTGGAACAAGTTTGTTCTATGCAACTGGCACTAGTTTGTTCTACGCAACTGGCACAAGTTTGTTTGACGCAACTGGCACAAGTTTGTTCTACCCAACTGGCACAAGTTTGTTCGACGCAACTGGCACAAGTTTGTTCTACGCAACTGACACAAGTTTGTTTGACACAACTGGCACAAGTTTGTTCTATGCAACTGGCACAAGTTTGTTCGACGCAACTGGCACAAGTTTGTTTGACGCAACTGGCACAAGTTTGTTCTACGCAACTGGCACAAGCTCGTTTGACGCAACAGGCACAAGGTTCTTTTACGCAACTGGCACAAGTTTGTTTGACGCAACTGGCACAAGTTTGTTCTACGCAACTGGCACAAGTTTGCTTGACGCAACTGGCACAAGTTTGTTTGACGCAACTGGCACAAGTTTGTTTGACGCAACTGGCACAAGTTTGTTAGACGCAACTGGCACAAGTTTGTTCGACGTAACAGGCACAAGTTTTTTCGACTCAATTGGTACAAGTTTGTTTGACGCAACTGGCACAAGTTTGTTTGACGCAAGAGGCACAAGTTTGTTTGATGCAACTGGCACAAGGTTGTTTGACACAACTGGCACAAGTTTGTTTGACGCAACTGGCACAAGTTTTTTCGACGCAACTGGCACAAGTTTGTTCGACGCAAATGGCACAAGTTTGTTTGACGCAACTGGCACAAGTTTCTTCGACGCAACTGGCAAAAGTTTGTTCGATGCAACTGGCACAAGTTTGTTTGACGCAACTGGCACAAGTTTGTTCTATACAACTGGCACAAGTTTGTTCTATGCAACTGGCACTAGTTTGTTCTATGCAACTGGCATAAGTTTGTTTGACGCAACTGGTACAAGTTTGTTCTACGCAACTGGCACAAGTTTGTTCGACGCAACTGGCACAATTTTGTTCTACGCAACTCTTACTAGTTTGTTGTACACAACTGGCACAAGTTTGTTTGACACAACTGGCACAAGATTGTTCTACGCAAATGGCAAATGTTTGTTCTACGCATCTGGCAAAAGTTTGTTCTATGCAACTGGCACTAGTGTGTTCTACGCAACTGGCACACATTTGTTTGACACAACTGGCACATGTTTGTTCTACCCAACTGGCACAAGTTTGTTCAACGCAACTGGCATAAGTTTGTTCTACGCAACTGGCACAAGTTTGTTTGTCACAACTGGCACAAGTTTGTTCTATGCAACTGGCACAAGTTTCTTCGACGGAACTGGCGCAAGTTTGTTCGACGCAACTGGCACAAGTTTGTTCGACGCAACTGGTACAAGTTTGTTCGACGCAACTAGAACAAGTTTGTTTAACGTAACTGGCACAAGTTTGTTCGACCCAACTGGCACAAGTTTGTTTGACACAACTGGCACAAGTTTGTTTGACACAACTGGCACAAGGTTGTTCTACGCAACATGTACAAGTTTGTTCTACGCAACTGGCACAAGTTTGTTCTATGCAACTGGCACAAGTTTGTTCTATGCAACTGGCACTAGTTTGTTCGATGCAACTGGCACAACTTTGTTCGACGCAACTGGCACAAGTTTGTTTGACGCAACTTGCACAAGTTTGTTAGACGCAACTAGCACAAGTTTGTTCAACGCAACTGGCACAAGTTTTTTTTAATCAATTGGCACAAGTTTGTTTGACGCAACTGGCACAAGTTTGTTTGACGCAACTGGCACAAGTTTGTTTGACGCAACTGGCACTAGTTTGTTTGACGCAACTGGCACAAGTTTGTTTGACGCAACTGGTACAACTTTTCTCGACGCAACTGGCACAAGTTTGTTCGCCGTAACTGGCACAAGTTTGTTTGACGCAACTGGCACAAGTTTATTTGACGCAACTGGCACAAGTTTTCTAGACGCAAGTGGCACAAGTTTGTTCGCTGTAACTGGCACAAGTTTGTTCGACGCAACTGGCACAAGTTTGTTCAACGCAACTGGCACAAGTTTTTTTGACGCAACTGGCACAAGTTTCTTCGACGCAACTGGCACAAGTTTGTTTGACGAACTGGCACAAGTTTGTTTGACACAATTGGCACAAGTTTGTTCTACTCAACTGGCACAAGTTTGTTCTCTGCAACTGGCATTAGTTTGTTTTACGCTTCTGGCATAAGTTTGTTTGGCGCAACTGGCACAAGTTTGTTCTACAAACTAGCACAAGTTTGTTTGATGCAACTGGCACAAGGTTGTTCTACGCATCTGGCACAAGTTTGTTCTACGCAACTGGCACAAGTTTGTTTGACGCAACTGGCTCAAGGTTGTTCTATGCAACTGGCACAAGTTTGTTCGACGAAACTGGCCCAAGTTTTTTTGATGCAACTGGCACAAGTTTCTTAGACGCAACTGGCACAAGTTTGTTCGACGCAACTGGCACAAGTGTTTTCGACTCAATTGGCACAAGTTTGTTTTGCGCAACTGGAACAAGTTTGTTTGACGCAACTGGCACAAGTTTGTTCGGTGCAACTGGCACAATTTGTTTGACGCAACTGGCACAAGTTTATTTGACGCAACTGGCACAAGTTTTCTCGACGAAACTGGCACAAGTTTGTTCGCCGTAACTGGCACAAGTTTGTTCGACGCAACTGGCACAAGTTTGTTTGATGCAACTGGCACAAGTTTGTTCCACATAACTGGCACAAGTTTGTTCTATGCAACTGGCACAAGTTTGTTCTACGGAACTGGCACAAGTTTGTTCGACGCAACTGGCACAAGTTTGTTTGACGCAACTGGCACAAGTTTGTTTGACGCAACTGGCACAAGTTTGTTTGACGCAACTGGCACAAGGTTCTTCTATGCAACTGGCACAAGTTTGTTCTATGCAAATGGCACAAGTTTGTTTGATGCAACTGGCACAAGTTTGTTTGATGCAACAGGCACAAGTTTGTTCTACATAACTGGCACAGGTTTGTTGTACACAACTGGCACAAGTTTGTTTGACACAACTGGCACAAGTTTGTTTGACACAACTGGCACAAGTTTGTTTGACGCAACTGGCACAAGTTTGTTTAACGCAACTGGCACAACTTTTCTCGACACAACTGGCACAAGTTTGTTCGCCGTAACTGGCACAAGTTTGTTTGACGCAACTGGCACAAGTTTATTTGACGCAACTGGCACAAGTTTCTCGACGCAAGTGGCACAAGTTTGTTCGCCGTAACTGGCACAAGTTTATTCGACGCAACTGGCACAAGTTTGTTCGACACAACTGGCACAAGTTTGTTTGACGCAACTGGCTCAAGTTTCTTTGACGCAACTGGTACAAGTTTGTTTGATGCAATTGGCACAAGTTTGTTCTACTCAACTGGCACAAGTTTGTTCTATGCAACTGTCACTAGTTTGTTTTACTCAACTGGCATAAGTTTGTTTGACGCAACTGGCACAAGTTTGTTCTACCAACTAGCACAAGTTTGTTCGACGCAACTGGCACAAGTTTGTTCTACGCAACTGGCACAAGTTTGTTTGACGCAACTGTCAAAAGTTTGTTCTACCAACTAGCACAAGTTTGTTCTACGCAACTGGCACAAGTTTGTTCTACGCAACTGGCACAAGTTTGTTTGACGCAACTGGCACAAGTTTGTTTGACGCAACTGGCACAAGTTTATTTGACGCAAATGGCATAACTTTTCTCGACGCAACTGGCACAAGTATGTTCTACGCAACTGGCACAAGTTTGTTCAACGCAACTGGCACAAGTTTGTTCGACGCAACTGGCACAAGTTTGTTCTATGCAACTGGGACAAGTTTGTTGGACGCAACTGGCACAAGTTTGTTCGACGTAACTGGCACAAGTTTGTTCGACGCAACTGGCACAAGGTTGTTCTACGCAACTGGCACAAGTTTGTTCTACGCAACCAGCACAAGTTTGCTTGACGCAACTGGCACAAGTTTGTTCTAAGCAACTGGCACAAGTTTGTTCGATGCCACTGGCACAAGTTTGTTCGACTCAACTGGCCCAAGTTTTTTTGACGCAAATGGCACAAGTTTGTTAGACGCAACTGGCACAAGTTTGTTTGACGCAACTTGTACAAGTTTGTTTGACGCAACTGGCACAAGTTTGTTTGACGTAACTGGCACAAGTTTGTTTGACGTAACTGGCACAAGTTTGTTTAACGCAACTGGCACAAGTTTGTTCGGCGCAACTGGCACAAGTTTGTTCGACGCAACTGGCAAAAGTTTGTTTGACGCAACTGGCACAAGTGTGTTTGATGCAACTGGCACTAGTTTGTTCTACGCAACTGGCATAAGTTTGTTCTATGCAACTAGCACAAGTTTATTCTATGCAACAGGCACAAGTTTGTTCTACTCAACTGGCACAAGTTTTTTCTACGCAACTGGCACAAGTTTGTTGTACACAACTGGCACAAGATTGTTTGACACAACTGGCACAAGTTTGTTCTACGCAAATGGCAAAATTTTGTTCTACGCATCAGGCACAAGTTTGTTCTATGCAACTGGCACAAATTTGTTTGACGCAATTGGCACATGTTTGTTCTACCCAACTGGCACAAGTTTGTTCGACGCAACTGGCACAAGTTTGTTTGACACAACTGGCACAAGTTTGTTCTAAGCAACTGGCACAAGTTTGTTTGATGGAATTGGCGCAAGTTTGTTCGACACAACTGGCACAAGTTTGTTCGACGCAACTGGCACAAGTTTGTTCGACGCAACTGGTACAAGTTTGTTCTACCAACTAGCACAAGTTTGTTCGACACAACTGGCACAAGGTTGTTTTACGCAACTGGCACAAGTTTGTTCAACGCAACTGGCACAAGTTTGTTGGATGCCACAGGCACAAGTTTGTTCGACGAAACTGGCCCAATTTTTTTTTACGCAACTGGCACAAGTTAGTTCGACACAACTGGCACAAGTTTGTTCTACATAACTGGCACAAGTTTGTCCTATGCAACTGGCACAAGTTTGTTCAACGCAACTGGCACAAGTTTGTTCTACGCATCTGGCACAAGTTTGTTCTATGCAACTATCACTAATTTGTTCTACGCAACTGGCACAAGTTTGACGCAACTGGCACAAGTTTGTTCTACCCAACTGGCACAAGTTTGTTCGATGGAATTGGCGCAAGTTTGTTCGACACAACTGGCACAAGTTTGTTCGACGCAACTGGCACAAGTTTGTTCGACGCAACTGGCAAAAGTTTGTTCTACCAACTAGCACAAGTTTGTTCGATGCAACTGGCACAAGGTTGTTCTACGCAACAGGCACAAGTTTGTTCGACGCAACTGTCACAAGTTTGTTTGACGCAACTGGCACAAGTTTGTTCAACGCAACTGGCACATGTTTGTTGGGTGCCACTGACACAAGTTTGTTCGACGAAACTGGCCCAGTTTTTTTTTATGCAACTGGCACAAGTTTGTTCAACACAACTGGCACAAGTTTGTTCGACGCAACTGGCACAAGTTTGTTCTACATAACTGGCACAAGTTTGTTCTATGCAACTGGCACAAGTTTGTTCTACGCAACTGGCACAAGTTTGTTCTATGCATCTGGCACAAGTTTGTTCTATGCAACTAGCACTAGTTTGTTCTACGCAACTGGCACAAGTTTGTTTGACGCAACTGGCACAAGTTTGTTCTACCCAACTGGCACAAGTTTGTTCGACGCAACTGGCACAAGTTTGTTCTACGCAACTGACACAAGTTTGTTTGACACAACTGGCACAAGTTTGTTCTATGCAACTGGCACAAGTTTGTTCGAAGCAACTGGCACAAGTTTGTTCGACGCAACTGGCACAAGTTTGTTCTACGCAACTGGCACAAGTTCGTTTGACACAACTGGCACAAGTTTGTTCTACGCAACTGGCACAAGTTTGTTTGACGCAACTGGCACAAGTTTGTTCTACGCAACTGGCACAAGTTTGCTTGACGCAACTGGCACAAGTTTGTTTGACGCAACTGGCACAAGTTTGTTTGACGCAACTGGCACAAGTTTGTTAGACGCAACTGGCACAAGTTTGTTCGACGTAACAGGCACAAGTTTTTTCGACTCAATTGGTACAAGTTTGTTCTACGCAACTGGCACAAGTTTGTTTGACGCAACTGGCACAAGGTTGTTCTATGCAACTGGCACAAGTTTGTTCGACGAAACTGGCCCAAGTTTTTTTGATGCAACTGGCACAAGTTTGTTAGACGCAACTGGCACAAGTTTGTTCGACGCAACTGGCACAAGTTTTTTCGACTCAATTGGCACAAGTTTATTTTGCGCAACTGGAACAAGTTTGTTTGACGCAACTGGCACAAGTTTGTTCGGTGCAACTGGCACAAGTTTGTTTGACGCAACTGGCACAAGTTTATTTGACGCAACTGGCACAAGTTTTCTCGACGAAACTGGCACAAGTTTGTTCGCCGTAACTGGCACAAGTTTGTTCGACGCAACTGGCACAAGTTTGTTTGATGCAACTGGCACAAGTTTGTTCCACATAACTGGCACAAGTTTGTTCTATGCAACTGGCACAAGTTTGTTCTACGCAACTGGCACAAGTTTGTTCGACGCAAATGGCCCAAGTTTGTTTGACGCAACTGGCACAAGTTTGTTTGACGCAACTGGCACAAGTTTGTTTGACGCAACTGGCACAAGGTTCTTATATGCAACTGGCACAAGCTTGTTCTATGCAAATGGCACAAGTTTGTTTGATGCAACTGGCACAAGTTTGTTTGATGCAACAGGCACAAGTTTGTTCTACATAACTGGCACAGGTTTGTTGTACACAACTAGCACAAGTTTGTTTGACACAACTGGCACAAGTTTGTTCTAAGGAAATGGCAAAAGTTTGTTCTACGCATCTGGCACAAGTTTGTTCTATGCAACTGGCACTAGTTTGTTCTACGCAACTGGCACAAATTTGTTTGACGCAACTGGCACATGTTTGTTCTACCCAACTGGCACAAGTTTGTTCGACAAAACTGGCACAAGTTTGTTCTCCACAACTGGCACAAGTTTGTTTGACACAAGTGGCACAAGTTTGTTCTAAGCACCTGGCACAAGTTTGTTCGACAGAACTGGCGCAAGTTTGTTCGACGCAACTGGCACAAGTTTGTTCGACGCAACTGGCACAAATTTGTACGACGCAACTGGCACAAATTTGTACGACGCAACTGGTACAAGTTTGTTTAACGTAACTGGCAAAAGTTTGTTCGACCCAACTGGCAAAAGTTTGTTTCACACAACTGGCACAAGTTTGTTAGACGCAACTGGCACAAGTTTGTTTGACGCAACTGGCACAAGTTTGTTTGACGCAACTGGCACAAGGTTGTTCTACGCAACATGTACAAGTTTTTTCTACGCAACTGGCACAAGTTTGTTTGAGGCAACTGGCACAAGTTTGTTCTATGCAACTGGCACTAGTTTCTTCGATGCAACTGGCACAAGTTTGTTCGACGCAACTGGCATAAGTTTGTTTGACGCAACTGGCACAAGTTTGTTAGACGCAACTGACACAAGTTTGTTCAACGCAACTGGCACAAGTTTTTTCGAATCAATTGGCACAAGTTTGTTTGACACAACTGGCACAAGTTTGTTTGATGCAACTGGCACAAGTTTGTTTGACGCAACTGGCACAAGTTTGTTTGACGCAACTGGCACAAGTTTATTTGACGCAACTGGCACAACTTTTCTCGACACAACTGGCACAAGTTTGTTCGCCGTAACTGGCACAAGTTTGTTTGACGCAACTGGCACAAGTTTATTTGACGCAACTGGCACAACTTTTCTCGACTCAATTGGTACAAGTTTGTTCTACGCAACTGGCACAAGTTTGTTCGACGCAACTGGCACAAGTTTGTTTGAAGCAACTGGCACAAGTTTCTTCGACGCAACTGGCACAAGTTTGTACGATGCAACTGGCACAAGTTTGTTTGATGCAATTGGCACAAGTTTGTTCTACTCAACTGGCACAAGTTTGTTCTATGCAACTGGTACTAGTTTGTTTACGCAACTGGCATAAGTTTGTTTGACGCAACTGGCACAAGTTTGTTCTACCAACTAGCACAAGTTTGTTCGACGCAACTGGCACAATGTTGTTCTACGCAACTGGCACAAGTTTGTTCTACGCAACTGGCACAAGTTTGTTTGACGCAACTGGCACAAGTTTGTTCGACGCAACTGGCACAAGTTTGTTGGATGCCACCGGCACAAGTTTGTTCGACGAAACTGGCCCAAGTTTTTTTGACGCAAGTGGCACAAGTTTGTTCGACACAACTGGCACAAGTTTGTTCGACGCAACTGGCACAAGTTTGTTCTACATAACTGGCACAAGTTTGTTCTATGCAACTGGCACAAGTTTGTTCTACGCAACTGGCACAAGTTTGTTCTATGCATCTGGCACAATATGCAACTGGCACTAGTTTGTTCTACGCAACTGTCACAAGAAGGTTTGACGCAACTGGCACAAGTTTGTTCTACCCAACTGACACAAGTTTGTTCAACGCAACTGGCACAAATTTGTTCTACGCAACTGACACTAGTTTGTTTGACACAACTGGCAGAAGTTTGTTCAACGCAACTGGCACAAGTTTGTTTGACGCAACTGTCGCAAGTTTGTTCGACGCAACTGGCACAAGTTTGTTCGACGCAACTGGCAAAAGTTTGTTTGACGCAACTGGCACAAGTTCGTTTGACGCAACTGGCACAAGTTCGTTTGACGCAACTGGCACAAGGTTCTTCTACGCAACTGGCACAAGTTTGTTTGACGCAACTGGTAAAAGTTTGTTCTACACAACTGGCACAAGTTTGTTTAAAGCAACTGGCACAAGTTTGTTTGATGCAACTGGCACAAGTTTGTTAGACGCAACTGGCACAAGTTTGTTCGACGTAACAGGCACAAGTTTTTTCGACTCAATTGCTACAAGTTTGTTTGACGTAACTGGCACAAGTTTGTTTGACGCAAGAGGCACAAGTTTGTTTGACGCAACTGGCACTAGTTTGTTTGACGCAACTGGCATAAGTTTTTTTTTACGCAACTGGCACAAGTTTTCTCGAAGCAACTGGCACAAGTTTGTTCGCCATATCTGGCACTAGTTTGTTCGACGCAACTGGCACAAGTTTGTTCGACGCAAATGGCACAAGTTTGTTTGATGCAACTGGCACAAGTTTCTTCGACGCAACTTTCCCAAGTTTGTTTGACGCAACCTGCACAAGTTTGTTTGACGCAACTGGCACAAGTTTGTTCTACGCAACTGGCACAAGTTTGTACTATGCAACTGGCACTAGTTTGTTCTATGCATCTGGCATAAGTTTGTTTGACGCAACTGGTACAAGTTTGTTCTACGCAACTGGCACAAGTTTGTTCGACGCAACTGGCACAAGTTTGTTCTATGGAACTCTTACTAGTTTGTTGTACACAACTGGCACAAGTTTGTTTGACACAACTGGCACAAGTTTGTTCTACGCAAATGGCAAATGTTTGTTCTACTCATCTGGCACAAGTTTGTTTTATGCAACTGGCACTAGTGTGTTCTACGTAACTGGCACAAATTTGTTTGACACAACTGGCCTATGTTTGTTCTACCCAACTGGCACAAGTTTGTTCTACGCAACTGGCACAAGTTTGTTCTACGCAACTGGCACAAGTTTGTTTGACACAACTGGCACAAGTTTGTTCTAAGCAACTGGCACAAGTTTGTTTGACGGAACTGGCGCAAGTTTGTTCGACGCAACTGGCACAAGTTTGTTCGACGCAACTGGCACAAGTTTGTTCGACGCAACTAGAACAAGTTTGTTTAACGTAACTGGCACAAGTTTGTTCGACCCAACTGGCACAAGTTTGTTTGACGCAACTGGCACAAGTTTGTTTGACGCAACTGGCACAAGGTTGTTCTACGCGACATGTACAAGTTTGTTCGATGCAACTGGCACAAGTTTGTTCGACGCAACTGGCACAAGTTTGTTTGACGCAACTGGCACAAGTTTGTTAGACGCAACTGGCACAAGTTTGTTCAACGCAACTGGCACAAGTTTTTTTTTAATCAATTGGCACAAGTTTGTTTGAGGCAACTGGCACAAGTTTGTTTGACGCAACTGGCACAAGTTTGTTTGACGCAACTGGCAAAAGTTTGTTTGACGCAACTGGCACAAGTTTATTTGACGCAACTGGTACAACTTTTCTCGGCGCAACTGGCACAAGTTTGTTCTCCGTAACTGGCACAAGTTTGTTTGACGCAACTGGCACAAGTTTATTTGACGCAACTGGCACAAGTGTTCTGGACGCAAGTGGCACAAGTTGGTTTGCCGTAACTGGCACAAGTTTGTTCGACGCAACTGGCACAAGTTTGTTCGATGCAACTGGCACAAGTTTGTTTGACGCAACTGGCACAAGTTTCTTCGACGCAACTGGCACAAGTTTGTTCGACAAACTGGCACAAGTTTGTTTGACGCAATTGGCACAAGTTTGTTCGACGGAACTGGCACAAGTTTGTTCTATGCAACTGGCACTAGTTTGTTTTATGCAACTGGCATAAGTTTGTTTGACGCAACTGGCACAAGTTTGTTCAACAAACTAGCACAAGTTTGTTCGACGCAACTGGCACAAGGTTGTTCTACGCAACTGGCACAAGTTTGTTCTGCGCAACTGGCACAAGTTTGTTTGACGCAACTGGCACAAGGTTGTTCTACGCAACTGGCACAAGTTAGTTGGATGCCACTAACACAAGTTTGTTCGACGAAACTGGCCCAAGTTTTTTTGACGCAACTGGCACAAGTTTGTTCGACGCAACTGGCACAAGTTTGTTTGACGCAACTGGCACAAGTTTTTTCGACTCAATTGGTACAAGTTTGTTTGACGCAACTGGAACAAGTTTGTTTGACGCAACTGGCACAAGTTTGTTTGACGCATCTGGCACAAGTTTGTTTGACGCAACTGGCACAAGTTTATTTGACGCAATTGGCACAAGTTTTCTTGACGAAATTGGCACAAGTTTGTTCGCCGTAACTGGCACAAGTTTGTTCAACGCAACTGGCACAAGTTTGTTTGACGCAACTGGCACAAGTTTGTTCTACATAACTGGCACAAGTTTGTTCTATGCAACTGGCACAAGTTTTTTCTACGCAACTGGCACAAGTTTGTTCTACGCATGTGGCACAAGTTTGTTCTATGCAACAGGCACTAGTTTGTTCTACGCAACTGGCACAAGTTTGTTTCACGCAACTGGCTTAAGTTTGTTCTACCCAACTGACACAAGTTTGTTCGACGCAACTGGCAAAAGTTTGTTCTACGCTACTGACACAAGTTTGTTTGACACAACTGGCAGAAGTTTGGTCAACGCAACTGGCACAAGTTTGTTTGACGCAACTGGCGCAAGTTTGTTCGACGCAACTGGCACAAGTTTGTTCGACGCAACTGGCACAAGTTTGTTCGATGCAACTGGCACAAGTTTGTTTAACGCAACTGGCACAAGTTTGTTCGACACAACTTGCACAAGTTTGTTTGACGCAACTGGCACAAGTTTGTTTGACGCAACTGGCACAAGTTTGTTTGACACAACTGGCATAAGTTTGTTTGACGCAACTGGCACAAGGTTGTTCTACGAAACTGGCACAAGTTTGTTCTATGCAACTGGCACAAGTTTGTTTGATGCAACTGGCACAAGTTTGTTTGATGCAACTAGCAGAAGTTTGTTTGACGCAACTGGTACAAGTTTGTTCGGTGCAACTGGCCCAAGTTAGTTTGACGCAACTGGCACAAGTTTGTTCGACGTAACTGGCACAAGTTTTTTCGACTCAATTGGCACAAGTTTGTTTGACGCAACTGGCACAAGTTTGTTTGACGCAACTTGCACAAGTTTGTTTGACGCAACTGGCACAAGTTTATTTGACGCAAGTGGCACAAGTTTTCTCGGCGCAACTGGCACAAGTTTGTTCGCCGTAACTGGCACAGGTTTGTTCGACGCAACTGGCACAAGTTTGTTTGACGCAACTGGCACAAGTTTTTTTGACGCAACTGGAACAAGTTTTCTCAACGCAACTGGCACAAGTTTGTTCGCCGTAACTGGCACAAGTTTGTTCGACGCCACTGGCACAAGTTTGTTCGAAGCAACTGGCACAAGTTTGTTTGACGCAACTGGCACTAATTTGTTCTATGCAACTGGCACAAGTTTGTTCTACGCAACTGGCACAAGTTTGTTCTACGCAACTGGCACAAGTTTGTTGTATGCAACTGGCACTAGTTTGTTCTACGCAACTGGCATAAGTTTGTTCTACGCAACTGGCACAAGTTTGTTGGACGCAACTGGCACAAGTTTCTTCTACGCAACTGTCACAAGTTTGTTGGACGCAACTGGCTCAAGTTTGTTTGATGCAACTGGCACAAGATTCTTCGACGCAACTGGCACAAGTTTTTTCGACGCAACTGGCACAAGTTTGTTCGATGCAACTGGCACAAGTTTGTTCGACGCAACTGGCACAAGTTTGTTCGATGCAACTAGCACATGTTTGTTCAACACATCTGGCACAAGATTGTTTGACGCAACTGGCATGAGTTTGTTTTCGCAACTTGTACAAGTTTGTTTGACTCAACTGGCACAAGTTTGTTTGACGGAACTGTCACAAGTTTGTTTGGCGCAACTGGCACAAGTTTGTTTGACACAACAGGCACAATTTTGTTCAACGCAACTGGCACAAGTTTGTTTGACGCAACTGGCACAAGTTTGTTTGAGGCAACTGGCACAATGTTCTTCTACGCAACTGGCACAAGTTTGTTCTACGCAACTGGCACAAGTTTCTTTGATGCAACTGGCACAAGTTTGTTTGACGCAACTGGCACAAGTTTGTTTGACGCAACTGGCACAAGTTTGTTAGACACAACTGGCACAAGTTTGTTCGACGTAACAGGCACAAGTTTTTTCGAGTCAATTGGCACAAGTTTGTTTG
Source organism: Macrobrachium rosenbergii (assembly GCA_039081455.1). NCBI lineage: Eukaryota > Metazoa > Arthropoda > Malacostraca > Decapoda > Palaemonidae > Macrobrachium > Macrobrachium rosenbergii. The sequence continues at coordinate 761,259 of JANJGK010000156.1, read as the reverse complement.
ACGCAACTGGCACAAGTTTGTTTGAGACAAGAGGCACAAGTTTGTGTGACGTAACTGGCACAAGTTTGTTTGACGCAACTGGCACAAGTTTTTCTTGACGCAACTGGCACAAGTTTTCTCGACGCAACTTTCACAAGTTTGTTTAATGTAACTGGCACAAGTTTGTTCGACGCAACTGGCACAAGTATGTTCGACGCAAGTGGCACAAGTTTGTTTAACGCAACTGGCACAAGTTTGTTCGACGCAACTGGCACAAGTTTGTTCGACGCAACTGGCACAAGTTTGTTTGACGCAACTGGCACAAGTTTGTTCTACCCAACTGGCACAAGTTTGTTCTATGCAACTGGCACTAGTTTGTTCTATGCAACTGGCATAAGTTTGTTTGACGCAACTGGCACAAGTTTGTTCTACGCAACTGGTACAAGTTTGTTCGACGCAACTGGCACAAGTTTCTTCGACACAACTGGCACAAGTTTGTTGGACGCAACTGGCACAAGTTTGTTCGAACCAACTGGCAAAAGTTTGTTTGACACAACTGGCACAAGTTTGTTCGGCGCAACTAGCACAAGTTTGTTTGACGCAACTAGCACAAGTTTGTTTGACGGAACTGGCACAAGGTTGTTCTACGCAACTGGCACAAGTTTGTTCTACGCAACTGGCACAAGTTTGTTTGACGCAACTGGCACAAGTTTGTTCTACGCAATTGGCACAAGTTTGTTCGATGCAACTGGCACAAGTTTGTTCGCCGCAACTGGCCCAAGTTTGTTTGACGCAACTGGCACAAGTTTGTTAGACGCAACTGGCACAAGTTTGTTCGACGCAACTGGTACAAATTTGTTTGACGCAACTGTCACAAGTTTGTTTGACTCAACTGGCACAAGTTTGTTTGACGCATCTGGCACAAGTTTATTTGACGCAACTGGCACAACTTTTCTCGATGCAACTGGCACAAGTATGTTCTACACAACTGGCACAAGTTTGTTCTATGCAACTTGCAAAAGTTTGTTCTACGCAACTGGCACAAGTTTGTTTGACTCAACTGGCCCAAGTTTGTTTGACGCAACTGGCACAAGTTTCTTGGACTCAATTGGCACAAGTTTGTTTGACGCAACTGGTACAAATTTGTTTGACGCAACTGTCACAAGTTTGTTTGACTCAACTGGCACAAGTTTGTTTGACGCATCTGGCACAAGTTTATTTGACGCAACTGGCACAACTTTTCTCGATGCAACTGGCACAAGTATGTTCTACACAACTGGCACAAGTTTGTTCTATGCAACTTGCAAAAGTTTGTTCTACGCAACTGGCACAAGTTTGTTCTACGCAACTGGCACAAGTTTGTTCTACGCAACTGACACAAGTTTATTCTACGCAACTGGCACAAGTTTGTTCTACGCAACTGGCACAAGTTTGTTCTACGCATCTGACACAAGTTTGTTCTATGCAACTGGCACAAGTTTGTTCTACGCAACTGGCACAAGTTTGTTCTACGCAACTGGCACAAGTTTGTTCTACGCAACTGGCACAAGTTTATTCTACGCATCTGGCACAAGTTCTTTCTATCCAACTGGCACTAGTTTGTTGTACGCAACTGGCACAAGTTTGTTTGACGCAACTGGCACAAGTTTGTTCTACCCAACTGACACAAGTTTGTTCGACGCAACTGGCACAAATTTGTTCTACGCAACTGACACAAGTTTGTTTGACACAACTGGCAGAAGTTTGTTCAACGCAACTGGCACAAGTTTGTTCGACGCAACTGGCACAAGTTTGTTCTACGCAACTAGCACAAGTTTGTTTAACACAACTGGCACAAGTTTGTTTGATGCAACTGGCACAAGTTTGTTTGACGCAACTGGCACAAGTTTGTTTGACGCAACTGGCACAAGTTTGTTTGACACAACTGGCACAAGTTTGTTTGACACAACTGGCACAAGTGTGTTTGACGCAATGGGCACAAGGATGTTCTACGCAACTGGCACATGTTTGTTCTACGCAACTGGCACAAGTTTGTTTGATGCAACTGGCACAAGTTTATTTATGCAACTGGCAGAAGTTTGTTTGACGCAACTGGCACAAGTTTGTTCGACGCAACTGGCCCAAGTTTGTTTGACGCAACTGGCATAAGTTTGTTAGACGCAACTGGCACAAGTTTGTTCGAGGTAACTGGCACAAGTTTTTTCGACTCAATTGGCACAAGTTTGTTTGACGCAACTGGCACAAGTTTGTTTGACGCAACTGGCACAAGTTTGTTTGACGCAAATGGCACAAGTTTGTTTGACGCAACTGGCACAAGTTTATTTCACGCAACTGGCACAAGTTTTCTCGACGCAACTGGCACAAGTTTGTTCACCGTAACTCGCACAAGTTTGTTCGACGCAACTGGCACAAGTTTGTTTGACGCAGCTGGCACAAGTTTTTTTGACGCAACTGGCACAAGTTTTCTCGACGCAACTGGCAAAAGTTTGTTCGCCGTAACTGGCACAAGTTTGTTCGACGCCACTGGCACAAGTTTGTTCGAAGCAACTGGCACAAGTTTGTTTGACGCAACTGGCACAAGTTTGTTTGACGCAACTGGCACAAGTTTGTTCTACGCAAATGGCACAAGTTTGTTCTATGCAACTGGCACAAGTTTGTTATACGCAACTGGCACAAGTTTGTTGTATGCAACTGGCACTAGTTTGTTTTACGCAACTGGCATAAGTTTGTTTGACGCATCTGGCACAAGTTTGTTTTACGCAACTGGCACAAGTTTGTTGGACGCAACTGGCACAAGTTTGTTCTACGCAACTGGCACAATTTTGTTGGACGCAACTGGCACAAGTTTGATCAGCGCAACTGGCACAAGTTTGTTCAACGCAACTGGCACAAGTTTGTTCGACGCAACTGGCACAAGTTTGTTCGAAGCAACTGGCACAAGTTAGTTCGACGCAACTGGCACAAGTTTGTTCGACACATCTGGCACTAGTTTGTTTGACGCAACTGGCACAAGTTTGTTTTCGCAACTTGTACAAGTTTGTTTGACGCAACTGGCAAAAGTTTGTTTGACGCAAGTGGCACAAGTTTGTTTGGCGCAACTGGCACAAGTTTGTTCGACGTAACTAGCCCAAGTTTGTTTGACGCAACTGGCACAAGTTTGTTAGACGCAACTGGCACAAGTTTCTTCGACGCAACTGGCACAAGTTTCTTCGACTCAATTGCCACAAGTTTGTTTGACGCAACTGGCAAAAGTTTGTTTGACGCAAATGTCACAAGTTTGTTTGACTCAACTGGCACAAGTTTGTTTGACGTAACTGGCACAAGTTTATTTGATGCAACTGGCACAACTTTTCTCGGCGCAACTGGCACAAGTATGTTCTACACAACTTGCACAAATTTGTTCTATGCAACTTGCATAAGTTTGTTCTACGCAACTGGCACAAGTTTGTTCTTCGCAACTGGCACAAATTTGTTCTACGCAACTGGCACAAGTTTGTTCTACGCATCTGGCACAAGTTTGTTCTATGCAACTGGCAGAAGTTTCTTCTACGTAACTGGCACAAGTTTGTTCTACGCAACTAGCACAAGTTTTTTCTACGCAACTGACACAAGTTTATTCTATGCATCTGGAAAAAGTTTGTTCTATCCAACTGACACTAGTTTGTTTTACGCAACTGGCACAAGTTTGCTTCACGCATTTGGCACAAGTTTGTTCTACCCAACTGAAACAAGTTTGTTCGACGCAACTGGCACAAGTTTGTTCTACGCAACTGAAACAAGTTTGTTTGACACAACTGGCAGAAGTTTGTTCAACGCAACTGGCACAAGTTTGTTTCACGCAACTAGGGCACGTTTGTTCGACGCAACTGGCACAAGTTTGTTTTACGCAACTGGCACAAGTTTGTTCGATGCAACTGGCACAAGTTTGTTTAACGCAACTGGCACAAGTTTGTTCGACTCAACTGGCACAAGTTTGTTTGATGCAATTGGCACAAGTTTGTTTGACGCAACTGGCACAAGTTTGTTTGACACAACTGGCACAAGTTTGTTTGACGCAACTCGCACAAGGTTGTTCTACGGAAGTGGCACAAGTTTGTTCTACGCAACTGGCACAAGTTTGTTTGATGCAACTGGCACAAGTTTGTTTGATGCAACTGGCAGAAGTTTGTTCGATGCAACTGGCACAAGTTTGTTCGGCGCAACTGGCCCAAGTTTGTTTGACGCAACTGGCACAAGTTTGTTAGACGCAACTGGCACAAGTTTGTTCGACGTAACAGGCACAAGTTTTTTCGACTAAATTGGCACAAGTTTGTTTGATGCAACTGGCACAAGTTTGTTTGACACAACTTGCACAAGTTTGTTTGACACAACTGGCACAAGTTTATTTCACGCAACTGGCACAAGTTTTCTCGACGCAACTGGCACAAGTTTGTTCGCCGTAACTGGCACAGGTTTGTTCGACGCAACTGGCAAAAGTTTGTTTGACGCAACTGGCAAAAGTTTTTTTGACGCAACTGGCACAAGTTTTCTCGACGCAACTGGCAAAAGTTTCTTCGCCGTAAATGGCACAAGTTTGTTCGATGCCACTGGCACAAGTTTGTTCGATGCAACTGGCACAAGTTTGTTTGACGCAAATGGCACTAATTTGTTCTATGCAACTGGCACAAGTTTGTTCTACGCAACTCGCACAAGTTTGTTGTATGCAACTGGCACTAGTTTGTTCTACGCAACTGGCATAAGTTTGTTTGACGCAACAGGCACAAGTTTGTTCTACGCAACTGGCACAAGTTTGTTGGATGCAACTGGCACAAGTTTCTTCTACGCAACTGTCACAAGTTTGTTGGACGCAACTGGCTCAAGTTTGTTTGACGCAACTGGCACAAGTTTGTTCGACGCAACTGGAACAAGTTTGTTCGACGCAACTGGCACAAGTTTGTTTGACGCAACTGGCACAAGTTTGTTCGACGCAACTGGCACAAGTTTGTTCGATGCAACTGGCACATGTTTGTTCAACACATCTGGCATAAGATTGTTTAACGCAACTGGCATAAGTTTGTTTTCGCAACTTGTACAAGTTTGTTTGACTCAACTGCCACAAGTTTGTTTGACGGAACTGTCACAAGTTTGTTTGGCGTAACTGGCACAAGTTTGTTTGACGCAACTGGCACAAGTTTGTTCGACGCAACTAGCAAAAGTTTGTTTGACGCAACTGGCACAAGTTTGTTTGACGCAACTGGCACAAGTTTGTTCGACGCAACTGGCACAAGTTTGTTTGACGCAACTATCACAAGTTTGTTAGACGCAACTGGCACAAGTTTGTTCGACGTAACAGGCACAAGTTTTTTCGAGTCAATTGGCACAAGTTTGTTTGACGCAACTGGCACAAGTTTGTTTGACGCAAGAGGCACAAGTTTGTGTGACGCAACTGGCACAAGTTTGTTTGATGCAACTGGCACAAGTTTTTTTTGACGCAACTGGCACAAGTTTTCTCGACGCAACTGGCACAAGTTTGTTTAATGTAACAGGCACAATTTTGTTCGACGCAACTGGCACAAGTATGTTCGACGCAACTGGCACAAGTTTCTTCGACGCAACTGGCACAAGTTTGTTTGACGCAACTGGCACAAGTTTGTTCTACGCAACTGGCACAAGTTTGTTCTACGCAACTGGCATTAGTTTGTTCTACGCAACTGGCACTAGTTTGTTCTACGCAACTGGCATAAGTTTGTTTGACGCAACTGGCACAAGTTTGTTCTACGCAACTGGCACAAGTTTGTTGGACGCAACTGGCACAAGTTTCTTCTACGCAACTGTCACAAGTTTGTTGGACGCAACTGGCTCAAGTTTGTTTGACGCAACTGGCACAAGTTTGTTTGACGCAACTGGCACAAGTTTGTTTGACTCAACTGGCACAAGTTTGTTTGACGGAACTGTCACAAGTTTGTTTGGCGCAACTGGCACAAGTTTGTTTGACGCAACTGGCACAAGTTTGTTCGATGCAACTGGCACAAGTTTGTTCAACACATCTGGCATAAGATTGTTTAACGCAACTGGCATAAGTTTGTTTTCGCAACTTGTACAAGTTTGTTTGACTCAACTGCCACAAGTTTGTTTGACGGAACTGTCACAAGTTTGTTTGGCGCAACTGGCACAAGTTTGTTTGACGCAACTGGCACAAGTTTGTTCGACACAACTGGCACAAGTTTGTTTGACGCAACTGGCACAAGTTTGTTTGACGCAACCGGCACAAGGTTCTTCTAGGCAACTGGCACAAGTTTGTTCTACGCAACTGGCACAAGTTTGTTTGACGCAACTGGCACAAGTTTGTTAGACGCAACTGGCACAAGTTTGTTTGACGCAACTATCACAAGTTTGTTAGACGCAACTGGCACAAGTTTGTTCGACGTAACAGGCACAAGTTTTTTAGAGTCAATTGGCACAAGTTTGTTGGACGCAACTGGCACAAGTTTGTTTGAGACAAGAGGCACAAGTTTGTGTGACGCAACTGGCACAAGTTTGTTTGACGCAACTGGCACAAGTTTTTTTGACGCAACTGGCACAAGTTTTCTCGACGCAACTGGCACAAGTTTGTTTAATGTAACAGGCACAATTTTGTTCGACGCAACTGGCACAAGTATGTTCGACGCAACTGGCACAAGTTTCTTCGACGCAACTGGCACAAGTTTGTTCGACGCAACTGGCATAAGTTTGTTCTACGCAACTGGCACAAGTTTGTTCTACGCAACTGGCACAAGTTTGTTCTATGCAACTGGCACTAGTTTGTTCTATTTAACTGGCATAAGTTTGTTTGACGCAACTGGCACAAGTTTGTTCTACGCAACTGGTACAAGTTTGTTCGACGCAACTGGCACAAGTTTCTTCGATGCAACTGGTTCAAGTTTGTTGGACGCAACTGGCAAAAGTTTGTTCGAACCAACTGGCAAAAGTTTGTTTGACACAACTGGCACATTTTGTTCGACGCAACTGGCACAAGTTTGTTTGACGCAACTAGCACAAGTTTGTTTGACGCAACTGGCACAAGGTTGTTCTACGCAACTGGCACAAGTTTGTTCTTCGCAACTGGCACAAGTTTGTTTGACGCAACTGGCATAAGTTTGTCCTACGCAACTGGCACAAGTTTGTTCGATGCAACTGGCACAAGTTTGTTCGCCGCAACTAGCCCAAGTTTGTTTGACGCAACTGGCACAAGTTTCTTCGACGCAACAGGCACAAGTTTGTTCGACGCAACTGGCACAAGTTTCTATGACTCAATTGGCACAAGTATGTTCTACACAACTGGCACAAGTTTGTTTGGCGCAACTGGCACAAGTTTGTTTGACGCAACTGGCACAAGTTTGTTCTACGCAACTGGCACAAGTTTGTTCTACGCAACTGGCACAAGTTTGTTCTACGCAACTGGCACAAGTTTGTTCGACGCAACTGGCACAAGTTTGTTCTACGTATCTGGCACAAGTATGTTCTACGCATCTGGCACAAGTTTGTTCTGTGCAACTGGCACAAGTTTGTTCTACGCAACTGGCACAAGTTTGTTCTAAGCAACTGGCACAAGTTTGTTCTACGCAACTGGCACAAGTTTATTCTACGCATCTGGCAGAAGTTTGTTCTATCCAACTGGCACTAGTTTGTTCTACGCAACTGACACAAGTTTGTTTGACGCAACTGGCAGAAGTTTGTTCTACCCAACTGACACAAGTTTGTTCGACGCATCTGCCACAAGTTTGTTCTGCGCAACTGACACAAGTTTGTTTGACACAACTGGCAGAAGTTTGTTCAAGGTAACTGGGACAAGTTTGTTTGACGCAACTGCCGCAAGTTTGTTCGACGCAACTGGCACAAGTTTGTTCGACGCAATTGGCACAAGTTTGTTCGATGCAACAGGCACAAGTTTGTTTAACACAACTGGCACAAGTTTGTTCGACCCAACTGGCACAAGTTTGTTTGATGCAACTGGCAGAAGTTTGTTTGACGCAACTGGCACAAGTTTGTTCGACGCAACTGGCCCAAGTTTGTTTGACGCAACTGGCACAAGTTTGTTAGACGCAACTGGCACAAGTTTGTTCGAGGTAACTGGCACAAGTTTTTTCGACTCAATTGGCACAAGTTTGTTTGACGCAACTGGCACAAGTTTGTTTGACGCAACTGGCACATGTTTGTTTGACGCAACTGGCACAAGTTTGTTTGACGCAACTGGCAGAAGTTTGTTTGACGCAACTGGCACAAGTTTGTTCGACGCAACTGGCTCAAGTTTGTTTGACGCAACTGGCACAAGTTTGTTAGACACAACTGGCACAAGTTTGTTCGAGGTAACTGGCACAAGTTTTTTCGACTCAATTGGCACAAGTTTGTTTGACGCAACTGGCACAAGTTTGTTTGACGCAACTGGCACATATTTGTTTGACGCAACTGGCACAAGTTTGTTTGACGCAACTGGCACAAGTTTATTTGACGCAACTGGCACAAGTTTGTTTGACGCAACTGGCACAAGTTTGTTTGACGCAACTGGCAGAAGTTTTTTTGACGCAACTGGCACAAGTTTTCTCGACGCAACTGGCACAAGTGTGTTCGCCGTAACTGGCACAAGTTTGTTCGACGCCACTAGCACAAGTTTGTTCGAAGCAACTGGCACAAGTTTGTTTGACACAACTGGCACAAGTTTGTTCTATGCAACTGGGACAAGTTTGTTCTACGCAACTGGCACAAGTTTGTTCTACGCAACTGGCACAAGTTTGTTCGAGGTAACTGGCACAAGTTTTTTCGACTCAATTGGCACAAGTTTGTTTGACGCAACTGGCACAAGTTTTTTTGACGCAACTGGCACATATTTGTTTGACGCAACTGGCAGAAGTTTTTTTGACGCAACTGGCACAAGTTTGTTTGGCGCAACTGGCACAAGTTTGTTCGACGTAACTAGCCCAAGGTTGTTTGACGCAACTGGCACAAGTTTGTTAGATGCAACTGGCACAAGTTTCTTTGACGCAACTGGCACAAGTTTCTTCGACTCAATTGGCAAAAGTTTCTTTGACGCAACTGGCAAAAGTTTGTTTGACGCAAATGTCACAAGTTTGTTTGACTCAACTGGCACAAGTTTGTTTGACGCAACTTGCACAAGTTTATTTGATGCAACTGGCACAACTTTTCTCGGCGCAACTGGCACAAGTATGTTCTACACAACTTGCACAAGTTTGTTCTATGCAACTTGCATAAGTTTGTTGTACGCAACTGGCACAAGTTTGTTCTACGTAACTGGCACAAGTTTGTTCTACGCAACTGGCACCAGTTTGTTCTACGCAACTGGCACAAGTTTGTTCTACGCATCTGGCACAAGTTTGTTCTATGCAACTGGCAGAAGTTTCTTCTACGTAACTGGCACAAGTTTGTTCTACGCAACTGGCACAAGTTTGTTCTACGCAACTGGCACAAGTTTATTCTATGCATCTGGCACAAGTTTGTTCTATCCAACTGACACTAGTTTGTTTTACGCAACTGGCACAAGTTTGCTTCACTCATTTGGCACAAGTTTGTTCTACCCAACTGAAACAAGTTTGTTCGACGCAACTGGCACAATTTTTTTCTACGCAACTGAAACAAGTTTGTTTGACACAACTGGCACAAGTTTGTTCAACGCAACTGGCACAAGTTTGTTTCACGCAACTAGGGCACGTTTGTTCGACGCAACTGGCACAAGTTTGTTTTACGCAACTGGCACAAGTTTGTTCGATGCAACTGGCACAAGTTTGTTTAACGCAACTGGCACAAGTTTGTTCGACTCAACTGGCACAAGTTTGTTTGATGCAACTGGTACAAGTTTGTTTGACGCAACTGGCACAAGTTTGTTTGACACAACTGGCACAAGTTTGTTTGACGCAACTCTCACAAGGTTGTTCTACGGAAGTGGCACAAGTTTGTTCTACGCAACTGGCACAAGTTTGTTTGATGCAACTGGCACAAGTTTGTTTGATGCAACTGGCAGAAGTTTGTTCGATGCAACTGGCACAAGTTTGTTCGGCGCAACTGGCCCAAGTTTGTTTGACGCAACTGGCACAAGTTTGTTAGACGCAACTGGCACAAGTTTGTTCGACGTAACAGGCACAAGTTTTTTCGACTAAATTGGCACAAGTTTGTTTGACGCAACTGGCAAAAGTTTGTTTGACACAACTTGCACAAGTTTGTTTGACACAACTGGCACAAGTTTATTTCACGCAACTGGCACAAGTTTTCTCGACGCAACTGGCACAAGTTTGTTCGCCGTAACTGGCACAGGTTTGTTCGACGCAACTGGCACAAGTTTGTTCGCCGTAACTGGCAAAAGTTTTCTCGACGCAACTGGCACAAGTTTTCTCGACGCAACTGGCAAAAGTTTCTTCGCCGTAACTGGCACAAGTTTGTTCGATGCCACTGGTACAAGTTTGTTCGATGCAACTGGCACAAGTTTGTTTGACGCAAATGGCACTAATTTGTTCTATGCAACTGGCACAAGTTTGTTCTATGCAACTGGCACAAGTTTGTTGTATGAAACTGGCACTAGTTTGTTCTACGCAACTGGCATAAGTTTGTTTGACGCAACTGGCACAAGTTTGTTCTACGCAACTGGCACAAGTTTGTTAGATGCAACTGGCACAAGTTTCTTCTACGCAACTGTCACAAGTTTGTTGGACGCAACTGGCTCAAGTTTGTTTGACGCAACTGGCACAAGTTTGTTCGACGCAACTGGCACAAGTTTGTTCGACGCAACTGGAACAAGTTTGTTTGACGCAACTGGCACAAGTTTGTTCGACGCAACTGGCACAAGTTTGTTCGATGCAACTGGCACATGTTTGTTCAACACATCTGGCATAAGATTGTTTAACACAACTGGCATAAGTTTGTTTTCGCAACTTGTACAAGTTTGTTTGACTCAACTGCCACAAGTTTGTTTGACGGAACTGTCACAAGTTTGTTTGGCGCAACTGGCACAAGTTTGTTTGACGCAACTGGCACAAGTTTGTTCGACGCAACTGGCACAAGTTTGTTTGACGCAACTGGCACAAGTTTGTTTGACGCAACTGGCACAAGGTTCTTCTACGCAACTGGCACAAGTTTGTTCTGCGCAACTGGCACAAGTTTGTTTGACGCAACTGGCACAAGTTTGTTCGACGCAACTGGCACAAGTTTGTTTGACGTAACTATCGCAAGTTTGTTAGACGCAACTGGCACAAGTTTGTTCGACGTAACATGCACAAGTTTTTTCGAGTCAATTGGCACAAGTTTGTTTGACGCAACTGGCACAAGTTTGTTTGACGCAAGAGGCACAAGTTTGTGTGACGCAACTGGCACAAGTTTGTTTGACGCAACTGGCACAAGTTTTTTTTGACGCAACTGGCACAAGTTTTCTCGACGCAACTGGCACAAGTTTGTTTAATGTAACAGGCACAATTTTGTTCGACGCAACTGGCACAAGTATGTTCGACGCAACTGGCACAAGTTTCTTCGACGCAACTGGCACAAGTTTGTTCGACGCAACTGGCACAAGTTTGTTCTACGCAACTGGCACAAGTTTGTTCTACGCAACTGGCACTAGTTTGTTCTACGCAACTGGCACTAGTTTGTTCTAAGCAACTGGCATAAGTTTGTTTGACGCAACTGGCACAAGTTTGTTCTACGCAACTGGCACAAGTTTGTTGGACGCAACTGGCACAAGTTTCTTCTACGCAACTGTCACAAGTTTGTTGGACGCAACTGGCTCAAGTTTGTTTGACGCAACTGGCACAAGTTTGTTTGACGCAACTGGCACAAGTTTGTTTGACTCAACTGGCACAAGTTTGTTTGACGGAACTGTGACAAGTTTGTTCTATGCAACTTGCACAAGTTTGTTCTACGCAACTGGCACAAGTTTGTTCGATGCAACTGGCACATGTTTGTTCAACACATCTGGCATAAGATTGTTTAACCCCCACAGTCCGGGTATCTTTCCTGAAAGATTTAAATTAACTCTGTGGCGGAGTCCGGGTATCTTTCCTGAAAGATTTCAATCGCCCGCCAAATGTTTTGAATGGAATTGGCGCAATTTTTCTGCTGCGACACCTCTAGAGTATTTTTGACAAATTGGCAACCCATAGATCACCATACACCACCTCTGAGAGCTGAATGAGAGCGATCAGTAGTCCCCAAGCATTGGCCATGGAGGGTCGCGGATCATTTTCTTCTGACCCCCAACCAAGCACTTCGCGCGGTCTTGGTGCGCGCCCACGCGTCTCGGATGATAGTGATACTTTTGTCAGTGATCCTTCTACTAGTAAGAAAAAAATTAGTAGTAAAAAGAGGTCCCTAACGACCAAAGAAATCAGTGAAACTTTGAAATTGTTGGAAGAATTCCACGATAGTGATAGCTATGGGAGCGAGTCTGATTACGAGAACGACGTTCTCGAAGGCTTGGGATGGGCTGATGAAAGTGGTGATGAGGAACTGAATGATCCTACATATCGTCAGCAAGAAACTGATAGTAGTAGTGATGATAGTGATGCTTATCAAGCTGAAATAATTGATGATGAAGAAGACATTCTCCGAGGCAGAGGGTCCGTTCGCCGACGCCGCAGGCAACGGGGGAGGGTGGGATCCTCTTCCTCTCGCAGTTCATCGGGGGGAAGGGGAAGCGGCCGTGGTGTTCGAACACATGGGTCGGCTGCGGCTACAGAAGATGATGGGTGGACTGATGGGCGTAATTTCGTTCCTCATGATTATGTTTTTGGTGGTTCAGCAGGAGTGACGCTAGATTTTGACCTCGACCCTAATATGAGTGAAGAATCCGATTATTTTCGGAAATTCATCGACGATGATATAGTGCAAGTCATGGTCGATGAAACCAATCGGTATCACTCGCTCCTCACACGTGACAGGCCTCCTGGTACATCGAAGATGAAGAAATGGGTAGATGTTTGTCTCCAAGAAATGATAGTGTTCCTGGCTCTCACGTTACTAATGCCTCATACATCGAAGCATCGTATGAGGGATTACTGGGCAACAGATGCATACATATATACGCCGATATATGGAAAATTCATGCCACGTGACAGATATCAGGATATATATCGGTTCTTGCATTTCACAGACAATGAGATGAGGGATAGAAATAGTAATGATAGACTGTGGAAAATAAGAGATGTCTTGGAAATGGTAAGGGAAAGATTCAAAAAATATTTTTATCCCTTCCAAAAACTTGTTGTGGATGAAAGTTTAGTGTTATTCAAGGGTAGACTGATATTCAAGCAATACATAAGAACAAAAAGACATCGTTTTGGGATAAAAATATATGTTATTTGTGACTGTAAAACGGGATATGTTCTTGACATTGTCATTTATACAGGGACAGACGTAGACATCCCAGCTAATGATCCCTTGGGGCATTCAGGGGCCGTTGTGAAGACGCTAATGGATCCCTATTGGAATGCAGGCCATATCCTGTATACTGATAACTACTACACCAGCCCGGGGCTAAGTACTTATCTCCACGACAACAACACCGGGTTGGTTGGCACGGTCAGAGACAATAGAAAAGGAATGCCCAAATTCCCAAAGGGTATCAAACGAGGTGAGGCTGTTTTCAGAAAGAAAGCTCATCATCTCCTTGTGAAATGGAAGGACCGAAAGGAATTCAATCTGTTGTCGGGGATTCACACTGGGCAAATGATATCCACTGGGAAACAGGACTACAGAACACGTGAAACCATTTACAAACCAGATGTGATTGTGGACTACGTGAAAAACATGCGTCTTGTAGATAAATCTGATATGCAAATTGGATACGTGGCATGCACTCGGAGAACAATGAAGTGGTACAAGAAAGCCCTATTCCACATCATAGACGTTTGTATGCTGAATGCGTATAACCTGTACAAATTCCATACAAAACAGTCAATTTCTCTGCGCTACTTTTCACTCAACGTGTGTAAACAGCTCTTGACGAAATATGGCCAATTCCAGAGAACAGCCAAGGGAAAATTTGTCGAGCAACCAGAAACGTCTCGTCTGGCACCCAGACAATGGTGCCAGACCCACTTCTTGGACCGCCTTCCCGAAACCCAAAAGGGAAAACTGAGCCAGAGGACCTGCCACGTATGTGCTAACACAAAGAACATTGAGGAAAGACGGAGGAAGTTGGTCACAACCTGGTGCCCAACATGTGGCGTCGGTCTATGTTTGCCATGCTTCAAAATATACCACAGCTACAATGAATTCTAGGAGAGAGAGAGAGAGAGAGAGAGAGAGAGAGAGAGAGAGAGAGAGAGAGAGAGAGAGAGAGAGAGAGAGAGAGAGAGAGTAAAATACAAGTAAAATACATGTTATCATAACTTTTTATTTCAAGTAAACTTTGTTTTTTATTTACCTGGTAATTCACTTTTTCTTTTATGGGTATATTATTCACTTGACAGTCTTTTATATGAGAGAGAGAGAGAGAGAGAGAGAGAGAGAGAGAGAGAGAGAGAGAGAGAGAGAGAGAGAGAGAGAGATGGATAGCTTTTCATTGAGTCGAGAAATGTGTTGGCATACATTGACGATATATATTTCAATTTCATGGCATTTTACGGGTATAACTTGATGGGTATTGTTCACTTTCAATAACTTTTACTTTACATTACGGGTTTTCATATTACATTACGGGTCTTTCATAAATACTAATATTTTTCATACGATAAGGGCAGAAATATAAGGCTTTCGATAACTTTTTTCCCGAGTATTACTTTTTATATACTTTTTTTTTTACATTTATGGGTATGTTTCATTTTCATTGCATTTTACGGGTAATAATTTATAACTTTTTATTTCAAGTAAACTTTGTTTTACATTTACATTATTCACTTGACAGTCTTTTATGAGAGAGAGAGAGAGAGAGAGAGAGAGAGAGAGAGAGAGAGAGAGAGAGAGAGAGCTTTTCATTGAGTCGAGAAATGTGTTGGCATACATTGATGATATATATTTCAATTTCTTGGCATTTTATGGGTATAACTTGATGGGTATTGTTCACTTTCAATAACTTTTACTTTACATTACGGGTTTTCATATTACATTACGGGTCTTTCATAAATACTAATATTTTTCATACGATAAGGGCAGAAATATAAGGCTTTCGATAACTTTTTTCCCGAGTATTACTTTTTATATACTTTTTTTTTACATTTATGGGTATGTTTCATTTTCATTGCATTTTACGGGTAATAACTTACATGTAAATAACTTTTATTGTATTATATTTGTTGTATACAAGTGCAAACTTTTAGAATTCATTATTTCGCGTGGTATTGTTTGTTAGCGTGTCGGCGAAAAGGCCCGCGCCCGGGCCAATTCTTTTCAGTCAGCTGTCTCCCCGCTCATCCATCTTATAGCACTTTATAATCAACTCGCTCTGGTAAGTACAAAAATTTTTTTTAATTTTTTTTTTTTGTTCCACGTTCATGTGCATGCTATTACCTTTCCATAGATATGTATTTTTCTCCAATTTGCAATAGTCAATTTTAGCCCGGTCTCAGATGTTACATAAGCGTATTTTAGCCCGGATTGTGAGGGTTAACGCAACTGGCATAAGTTTGTTTTCGCAACTTGTACAAGTTTGTTTGACTCAACTGCCACAAGTTTGTTTGACGGAACTGTCTCAAGTTTGTTTGGCGCAACTGGCACAAGTTTGTTTGACGCTACTGGCACAAGTTTGTTCGACACAACTGGCACAAGTTTGTTTGACGCAACTGGCACAAGTTTGTTTGACGCAACCGGCACAAGGTTCTTCTACGCAACTGGCACAAGTTTGTTCTACGCAACTGGCACAAGTTTGTTTGACGCAACTGGCACAAGTTTGTTCGACGCAACTGGCACAAGTTTGTTTGACGCAACTATCACAAGTTTGTTAGACGCAACTGGCACAAGTTTGTTCGACGTAACAGGCACAAGTTTTTTAGAGTCAATTGGCACAAGTTTGTTGGACGCAACTGGCACAAGTTTGTTTGACGCAAGAGGCACAAGTTTGTGTGACGCAACTGGCACAAGTTTGTTTGACGCAACTGGCACAAGTTTTTTTGACGCAACTGGCACAAGTTTTCTCGACGTAACTGGCACAAGTTTGTTTAATGTAACAGGCACAATTTTGTTCGACGCAACTGGCACAAGTATGTTCGACGTAACTGGCACAAGTTTCTTCGACGCAACTGGCAAAAGTTTGTTCGACGCAACTGGCACAAGTTTGTTCTACGCAATTGGCACAAGTTTGTTCTACGCAACTGGCACAAGTTTGTTCTATGCAACTGGCACTAGTTTGTTCTATTTAACTGGCATAAGTTTGTTTGACGCAACTGGCACAAGTTTGTTCTACGCAACTGGTACAAGTTTGTTCGACGCAACTGGCACAAGTTTCTTCGACGCAACTGGTTCAAGTTTGTTGGACGCAACTGGCAAAAGTTTGTTCGAACCAAGTGGCAAAAGTTTGTTTGACACAACTGGCACATTTTGTTCGACGCAACTGGCACAAGTTTGTTTTACGCAACTAGCACAATTTTGTTTGACGCAACTGGCACAAGGTTCTTCTACGCAACTGGCACAAGTTTGTTCTACGCAACTGGCACAAGTTTGTTTGACGCAACTGGCATAAGTTTGTCCTACGCAACTGGCACAAGTTTGTTCGATGCAACTGGCACAAGTTTGTTCGCCGCAACTCGCTCAAGTTTGTTTGACGCAACTGGCACAAGTTTCTTCGACGCAACCGGCACAAGTTTGTTCGACGCAACTGGCACAAGTTTCTACGAATCAATTGGCACAAGTTTGTTTGACGCAACTGGTACAAGTTTGTTTGACGCAACTGTCACAAGTTTGTTTGACTCAACTGGCACAAGTTTGCTTGACGCAACTGGCACAAGTTTATTTGACGCAACTGGCACAACTTTTCACGACGCAACTGGCACAAGTATGTTCTACACAACTGGCACAAGTTTGTTCTATGCAACTTGCACAAGTTTGTTCTACGCAACTGGCACAAGTTTGTTCTACGCAACTGGCACAAGGTTCTTCTACGCAACTGGCACAAGTTTGTTCTACGCAACTGGCACAAGTTTGTTCGACGCAACTGGCACCAGTTTGTTTGACGTAACTATCGCAAGTTTGTTAGACGCAACTGGCACAAGTTTGTTCGACGTAACAGGCACAAGTTTTTTCGAGTCAATTGGCACAAGTTTGTTTGACGCAACTGGCACAAGTTTGTTTGACGCAAGAGGCACATGTTTGTGTGACGCAACTGGCACAAGTTTGTTTGACGCAACTGGCACAAGTTTTTTTTGACGCAATTGGCCCAAGTTTTCTCGACGCAACTGGCACAAGTTTGTTTAATGTAACAGGCACAATTTTGTTCGACGCAACTGGCACAAGTATGTTCGACGCAACTGGCACAAGTTTCTTCGACGCAACTGGCACAAGTTTGTTCGACGCAACTGGCACAAGTTTGTTCTACGCAACTGGCACAAGTTTGTTCTACGCAACTGGCATTAGTTTGTTCTACGCAACTGGCACTAGTTTGTTCTACGCAACTGGCATAAGTTTGTTTGACGCAACTGGCACAAGTTTGTTCTACGCAACTGGCACAAGTTTGTTGGACGCAACTGGCACAAGTTTCTTCTACGCAACTGTCACAAGTTTGTTGGACGCAACTGGCTCAAGTTTGTTTGACGCAACTGGCACAAGTTTGTTTGACGCAACTGGCACAAGTTTGTTTGACTCAACTGGCACAAGTTTGTTTGACGGAACTGTCACAAGTTTGTTTGGCGCAACTGGCACAAGTTTGTTTGACGCAACTGGCACAAGTTTGTTTGATGCAACTGGCACATGTTTGTTCAACACATCTGGCATAAGATTGTTTAACGCAACTGGCATAAGTTTGTTTTCGCAACTTGTACAAGTTTGTTTGACGGAACTGTAACAAGTTTGTTTGGCGCAACTGGCACAAGTTTGTTTGACGCAACTGGCACAAGTTTGTTCGACACAACTGGCACAAGTTTGTTTGACGCAACTGGCACAAGTTTGTTTGACGCAACCGGCACAAGGTTCTTCTACGCAACTGGCATAAGTTTGTTCTACGTAACTGGCACAAGTTTGTTTGACGCAACTGGCACAAGTTTGTTTGACGCAACTGGCACAAGTTTGTTTGACGCAACTATCACAAGTTTGTTAGACGCAACTGGCACAAGTTTGTTCGACGTAACAGGCACAAGTTTTTTCGAGTCAATTGGCACAAGTTTGTTGGACGCAACTGGCACAAGTTTGTTTGACGCAAGAGGCACAAGTTTGTGTGAAGCAACTGGCCCAAGTTTGTTCTACGCAACTGGTACAAGTTTGTTCGACGCAACTGGCACAAGTTTCTTCGACGCAACTGGTTCAAGTTTGTTGGACGCAACTGGCAAAAGTTTGTTCGAACCAAGTAGCAAAAGTTTGTTTGACACAACTGGCACATTTTGTTCGACGCAACTGGCACAAGTTTGTTTGACGCAACTAGCACACGTTTGTTTGACGCAACTGGCACAAGGTTGTTCTACGCAACTGGCACAAGTTTGTTCTACGCAACTGGCACAAGTTTGTTTGACGCAACTGGCAGAAGTTTGTTCTACGCAACTTGCACAAGTTTGTTCGACGCAACTGGCACAACTTTGTTCTATCCAACTGGCACTAGTTTGTTCTACGCAACTGGCACAAGTTTGTTCTACGCAACTGGCACAAGTTTGTTCTACGCAACTGGCACAAGTTTGTTCTACGCAACTGGCACAAGTTTGTTCGACGCAACTGGCACAAGTTTGTTCTATCCAACTGGCACTAGTTTGTTCTACGCAACTGGCACAAGTTTATTTGACGCAACTGGCAGAAGTTTGTTCTACCCAACTGACACAAGTTTGTTCGACGCATCTGCCACAAGTTTGTTCTGCGCAACTGACACAAGTTTGCTTGACACAACTGGCAGAAGTTTGTTCAACGCAACTGGGACAAGTTTGTTTGACGCAACTGGCGCAAGTTTGTTTGACGCAACTGTCACAAGTTTGTTTGACTCAACTGGCACAAGTTTGCTTGACGCAACTGGCACAAGTTTATTTGACGCAACTGGCACAACTTTTCACGACGCAACTGGCACTAGTATGTTCTACACAACTGGCACAAGTATGTTCTACGCATGTGGCACAAGTTTGTTCTATGCAACTGGCACAAGTTTGTTCTACGCAACTGGCACAAGTTTGTTCTACGCAACTGGCACAAGTTTGTTCTACGCAACTGGCACAAGTTTATTCTACGCATCTGGCAGAAGTTTGTTCTATCCAACTGGCACTAGTTTGTTCTACGCAACTGGCACAAGTTTATTTGACGCAACTGGCAGAAGTTTGTTCTACCCAACTGACACAAGTTTGTTCGACGCATCTGCCACAAGTTTGTTCTGCGCAACTGACACAAGTTTGTTTGACACAACTGGCAGAAGTTTGTTCAACGCAACTGGGACAAGTTTGTTTGACGCAACTGGCGCAAGTTTGTTCGACGCAACTGGCACAAGTTTGTTCAACGCAATTGGCACAAGTTTGTTCGATGCAACAGGCACAAGTTTGTTTAACACAACTGGGACAAGTTTGTTCGACCCAACTGGCACAAGTTTGTTTGACGCAACTGGCAGAAGTTTGTTTGACGCAACTGGCACAAGTTTGTTCGACGCAACTGGCCCAAGTTTGTTTGACGCACCTGGCACAAGTTTGTTAGACGCAACTGGCACAAGTTTGTTCGAGGTAACTGGCACAAGTTTTTTCGACTCAATTGGCACAAGTTTGTTTGACGCAACTGGCACAAGTTTGTTTGACGCAACTGGCACATGTTTGTTTGACGCAACTGGCACAAGTTTGTTTGACGCAACTGGCAGAAGTTTGTTTGACGCAACTGGCACAAGTTTGTTCGACGCAACTGGCCCAAGTTTGTTTGACGCAACTGGCACAAGTTTGTTAGACGCAACTGGCACAAGTTTGTTCGAGGTAACTGGCACAAGTTTTTTCGACTCAATTGGCACAAGTTTGTTTGACGCAACTGGCACAAGTTTGTTTGACGTAACTGGCACATATTTGTTTGACGCAACTGGCACAAGTTTGTTTGACGCAACTGGCACAAGTTTATTTGACGCAACTGGCACAAGTTTGCTCGACGCAACTGGCACAAGTATGTTCGACGCAACTGGCACAAGTTTATTTAACGCAACTGGCAGAAGTTTTTTTGATGCAACTGGCACAAGTTTTCTCGACGCAACTGGCACAAGCGTGTTCGCCGTAACTGGCACAAGTTTGTTCGACGCCACTAGCACAAGTTTGTTCGAAGCAACTGGCACAAGTTTGTTTGACACAACTGGCACAAGTTTGTTCTATGCAACTGGCACAAGTTTGTTCTACGCAACTGGCACAAGTTTGTTCTACGCAACTGGCACAAGTTTGCTCGACGCAACTGGCACAAGTTTGTTCGACGCAACTGGCACAAATTTGTTTGACGCAACTGGCAGAAGTTTTTTTGACGCAACTGGCACAAGTTTTCTCGACGCAACTGGCACAAGCGTGTTCGCCGTAACTGGCACAAGTTTGTTCGACGCCACTAGCACAAGTTTGTTCGAAGCAACTGGCACAAGTTTGTTTGACACAACTGGCACAAGTTTGTTCTATGCAACTGGCACAAGTTTGTTCTACGCAACTGGCACAAGTTAGTTCTACGCAACTGGCACAGTTTGTTATACGCAACTGGCACAAGTTTGTTGCATGCAACTGTCACTAGTTTGTTCTACGCAACTGGCATAAGTTTGTTTGATGCAACTGGCACAAGTTTGTTTGATGCAACTGGCACAAGTTTGTTCTACGCAACTGGCACAAGTTTGTTCTACGCAACTGGCACAAGTTTGTTCGACGCAACTGGCACAAGTTTGTTCTACGTAACTGGCACAAGTATGTTCTACGCATCTGGCACAAGTTTGTTCTATGCAACTGGCACAAGTTTGATCTACGCAACTGGCACAAGTTTGTTCTACGCAACTGGCACAAGTTTGTTCTACGCAACTGGCACAAGTTTATTCTACGCATCTGGCACAAGTTTGTTCTATCCAACTGGCACTAGTTTGTTCTACGCAACTGGCACAAGTTTGTTTGATGCAACTGGCAGAGGTTTGTTCTACCCAACTGACACAAGTTTGTTCGACGCATCTGCCACAAGTTTGTTCTACGCAACTGACACAAGTTTGTTTGACGCAACTGGCGCAAGTTTGTTCGACGCAACTGGCACAAGTTTGTTCGGCGCAACTGGCACAAGTTTGTTCAATGCAACTGGCACAAGTTTGTTTGACGCAACTGGCGCAAGTTTGTTCGACGCAACTGGCACAAATTTGTTCGGCGCAACTGGTACAAGTTTGTTCGATGCAACAGGCACAAGTTTGTTTAACACAACTGGCACAAGTTTGTTCGACCCAACTGGCACAAGTTTGTTTGACGCAACTGGCAGAAGTTTGTTTGACGCAACTGTCACAAGTTTGTTCGACGCAACTGGCCCAAGTTTGTTTGACGCAACTGGCACAAGTTTGTTAGACGCAACTGGCACAAGTTTGTTCGAGGTAACTGGCACAAGTTTTTTCAACTCAATTGGCACAAGTTTGTTTGACGCAACTGGCAAAAGTTTGTTTGACGCAACTGGCACATGTTTGTTTAACGCAACTGACACGAGTTTGTTTGACGCAACTTGCAGAAGTTTGTTTGACGCAACTGGCACAAGTTTGTTAGACGCAACTGGCACAAGTTTGTTCGAGGTAACTGGCACAAGTTTTTTCGACTCAATTGGCACAAGTTTGTTTGACGAAACTGGCACAAGTTTGTTTGATGCAACTGGCACATGTTTGTTTGACGCAACTGGCACAAGTTTGTTTGACGCAACTGGCACAAGTTTATTTGACGCAACAGGCACAAGTTTGCTCGACGCAACTGGCACAAGTTTGTTCACCATAACTGGCACAAGTTTGTTCGACGCAACTGGCACAAGTTTTTTTGACGCAACTGGCACAAGTTTTCTCGATGCAACTGGCACAAGCGTGTTCGCCGTAACTGGCACAAGTTTGTTCGACGCCACTGGCACAAGTTTGTTCGGAGCAACTGGCACAAGTTTGTTTGACACAACTGGCACAAGTTTGTTTTATGCAACTGGCACAAGTTTGTTCTACGCAACTGGCACAAGTTTGTTCTACGCAACTGGCACAAGTTTGTTATACGCAACTGGCACAAGTTTGTTGCATGCAACTGTCACTAGTTTGTTCTACGCAACTGGCATAAGTTTGTTTGATGCAACTGGCACAAGTTTGTTCTACGCAACTGGCACAAGTTTGTTGGACGCAACTGGCACAAGTTTGTTCTACGCAAAAGGCACAATTTTGTTGGACGCAACTGGCACAAGTTTGTTCGACGCAACTGGCACAAGTTTGTTCGACGCAACTGGCACAAGTTTGTTCGACGCAACTGGCTCAAGTTTGTTCGACGCAACTGGCACAAGTTTGTTTGACGCAACTGGCACAAGTTTGTTCAACACATCTGGCACAAGTTTGTTTGACGCAACTGGGACAAGTTTGTTTTCGCAACTTGTACAAGTTTGTTTGACGCAACTAGCGCAAGTTTGTTTGACGCAACTGGTACGAGTTTGTTTGGCGCAACTGGCACAAGTTTGTTCGACGCAACTAGCTCAAGTTTGTTTGACGCAACTGTCACAAGTTTGTTAGACGCAACTGGCACAAGTTTGTTCGACGAAACTGGCACAAGTTTCTTCGACTCAATTGGCACAAGTTTGTTTGACGCAACTGGCACAAGTTTGTTTGACGCAACTGGCACAAGTTTATTTGACGCAACTGGCACAACTTTTCTTGGCGCAACTGGCACAAGTATGTTCTACACAACTGGCACAAGTGTGTTCTACGCAACTGCCACAAGTTTGTTCGACGCAACTGGCACAAGTTTGTTCTACGCAATTGGCACAAGTTTGTTCTACGCAACTGGCACAAGTTTGTCCTACGCAACTGGCACAAGTTTGTTCTACGCATCTGGCACAAGTTTGTTCTATGCAACTGGCACAAGTTTGTTCTACGCAACTGGCACAAGTTTATTCTACGCATCTGGCACAAGTTTGTTCTATCCAACTGACACTAGTTTGTTTTACGCAACTGGAACAAGTTTGTTTCACGCAACTGGCACAAGTTTGTTCTACCCAACTGACACAAGTTTGTTCGATACAACTGGCACAAGTTTGTTCTACGCAAGTGACACAAGTTTGTTGGACACAACTGGCACAAGTTTGTTCAACGCAACTGGCACAAGTTTGTTTGACGCAACTGGCGCAAGATTGTTCGAAGCAACTGGCACAAGTTTGTTCGACGCAACTGGCACAAGTTTGTTCGATGCTTCTGGCACAAGTTTGTTTAACGAAACTGGCACAAGTTTGTTCGACCCAACTGGCACAAGTTTGTTTGACGCAACTGGCACAAGTTTGTTTGACGCAACTGGCCCAAGTTTGTTTGACCCAACTGGCACAATTTTGTTAGATGCAACTGGCACAAGTTTGTTCGACGTAACTGGCAAAAGTTTTTTCGACTCAATTGGCACAAGTTTGTTTGACGCAACTGGCGTAAGTTTGTTTGACGCAACTTGCACAAGTTTGTTTGACGCAACTGGCACAAGTTTATATGACGCAACTGGCACAAGTTTTCTCGACGCAACTGGCACAAGTTTGTTCACCGTAACTGGCACAGGTTTTTTCGGCGCAACTGGCACAAGTTTGTTTGATGCAACTGGCACAAGTTTTTTTGACGCAACTGGCACAAGTTTGTTCTACGCAAGTGACACAAGTTTGTTGGACACAACTGGCACAAGTTTGTTCAACGCAACTAGCGCAAGTTTCTTTGATGCAACTGGCACAAGTTTGTTTGACACAACTAGCACAAGTTTTTTTTGACGCAACTGGCACAAGTTTTCTCGACCCAACTGGCACAAGTTTGTTTAATGTAACTGGAAGAAGTTTGTTCGACGCAACTGGCACAAGTGTGTTCGACGCAACTGGCACAAGTTTGTTTGACGCAACTGGCACAAGTTTCTTCGACGCAACTGGCACAAGTTTGTTCGACGCAACTGGCACAAGTTTGTTTGACGCAACTGGCACAAGTTTGTTCTACGCAACTGGCACAAGTTTGTTCTATGTAACTGGCACTAGTTTGTTCTATGCAACTGGCATAAGTTTGTTTGACACAACTGGCACAAGTTTGTTCTACGCAACTGGTACAAGTTTGTTCGACGCAACTGGCACAAGTTTCTTCGACGCAACTGGCACAAGTTTGTTGGACGCAACTGGCAAAAGTTTGTTCGAACCAACTGGCAAAAGTTTGTTTGACACCACTGGCACAAGTTTGTTCGACGCAACTGGCACAAGTTTGTTTGACGCAACTGGCACAAGTTTGTTTGACGCAACTGGCACAAGGTTGTTCTACGCAACTGGCAAAAGTTTGTTCTACGCAACTGGCACAAGTTTCTTTGACGCAACTGGCACAAGTTTGTTCTACGCAACTGGCACAAGTTTGTTCGATGCAACTGGCACAAGTTTGTGAGCCGCAACTGGCCCAAGTTTGTTTGACGCAACTGGCACAAGTTTGTTAGATGCAACTGGCACAAGTTTGTTCGACGCAACTGGCACAAGTTTCTTCGACTCAATTGGCAAAAGTTTGTTTGGTGCAACTGGTACAAGTTTGTTTGACGCAACTGTGAAAAGTTTATTTGACTCAACTGGCACAAGTTTGTTTGACGCAACTGGCACAAGTTTATTTGACGCAACTGGCACAACTTTTCTCGACACAACTGGCACAAGTTTGTTGGACTCAACTTGCACAAGTTTGTTCTACGCAACTGGCACAAGTTTGTTCTACGCAACTGGCACAAGTTTGTTCTACGCAACTGGCACAAGTTTGTTCTACGCAACTGACACAAGTTTGTTCGACGCAACTGGCACAAGTTTGTTCTACGCAACTGACACAAGTTTGTTCGACGCAACTGGCATAAGTTTGTTCAACGCAACTGGCACAAGTTCGTTTGACGCAACTGGCGCAAGTTTGTTCGACGCAACTAGCACAAGTTTGTTCGACGCAACTGGCACAAGTTTGTTCGATGCAACTGGCACAAGTTTGTTTAACGCAACTGGCACAAGTTTGTTCGACCCAACTGGCACAAGTTTGTTTGACGCAACTGGCACAAGTTTGTTTGACACAACTGGCACAAGTTTGTTTGGTGCAACTGGCACAAGGTTGTTCTACGAAACTGGCACAAGTTTGTTCTACGCAACTGGCACAAGTTTGTTTGATGCAACTGGCACAAGTTTGTTTGATGCAACTGGCAGAAGATTGTTTGACGCAACTGGCACAAGTTTGTTCGGTGCAACTGGCCCAAGTTTGTTTTACGCAACTGGCACAAGTTTGTTCGACGTAACTGGCACAAGTTTTTTCGACTCAATTGGCACAAGTTTGTTTGACGCAACTGGCACAAGTTTGTTTGACGCAACTTGCACAAGTTTGTTTGACGCAACTGACACAAGATTATTTGACGCAACTGGCACAAGTTTTCTCGACGCAACCGGCACAAGTTTGTTTGCCGTAACTGGCACAGGTTTGTTCGACGCAACTGGTACAAGTTTGTTTGACGCAACTGGCACAAGTTTTTTTGACGCAACTGGCACAAGTTTTCTCGACGCAACTGGCACAAGTTTGTTCGCCGTAACTGGCACAAGTTTGTTCGATGCCAGTGGCACAAGTTTGTTCGAAGCAACTGGCTCAAGTTTGTTTGACGCAACTGGCACTAATTTGTTCTATGCAACTGGCACAAATTTGTTCTATGCAACTGGCACAAGTTTGTTCTACGCAACTGGCACAAGTTTGTTCTACGCAACTGGCACAAGTTTATTCTACGCAACTGGCACAAGTTTGTTCTACGCAACTGGCACAAGTTTGTTCTACGCAACTGAAACATGTTTGTTCTACGCATCTGGCACAAGTTTGTTCTATGCAACTGGCACAAGTTTGTTCTACGCAACTGGCACAAGTTTGTTCTACGCAACTGGCAGAAGTTTGTTCTATGCAACTGACACAAGTTTGTTTGACACAACTGGCAGAAGTTTGTTCAACGCAACTGGCACAAGTTTATTTGACGCAACTTGCGCAAGTTTGTTCGACGCAACTGGCACAAGTTTGTTCGACGCAACTTGCACAAGTTTGTTCGATGTAACTGGCACAAGTTTGTTTAACACAACTGGCACAAGTTTGTTCGACCCAACTGGCACAAGTTTGTTTGACGCAACTGGCACAAGTTTGTTTGACACATCTGGCACAAGTTTGTTTGACGCGACTGTCACAATGATGTTCTACGCAACTGACACATGTTTGTTCTACGCAACTGGCACAAGTTTGTTTGATGCAACTGACACAAGTTTTTTTGATGCAACTGGCAGAAGTTTGTTTGACGCAACTGGCACAAGTTTGTTCGACGCAACTGGCCCAAGTTTGTTTGATGCAACTGGCACAAGTTTGTTAGACGCAACTGGAACAAGTTTGTTAGAGGTAACTGGCACAAGTTTTTTCGACTCAATTGGCACAAGTTTGTTTGACGCAACTGGCACAAGTTTGTTTGGCGCAACTGGCACAAGTTTGTTTGACGCAACGGGCACAAGTTTGTTTGACGCAACTGGCACAAGTTTATTTGACGCAACTGGCACAAGTTTTCTCGACGCAACTGGCACAAGTTTGTTCACCGTAACTGGCACAAGTTTGTTCGACGCAACTGGCACAAGTTTGTTTGACGCAACTGGCACAAGTTTTTTTGATGCAACTGGCAAAAGTTTTCTCGACGCAACTGGCACAAGTTTGTTCGCCGTAACTGGCACAAGTTTGTTCGACGCCACTGGCACAAGTTTGTTCGAAGCAACTGGCACAAGTTTGTTTGGCGCAACTGTCACAAGTTTGTTTGGCGCAACTGGCACAAGTTTGTTTGACGCAACTGGCACAAGTTTGTTTGACGCAACTGGCACAAGTTTGTTTGATGCAACTGGCACAAGGTTCTTCTACGCAACTGGCACAAGTTTGTTCTACGCAACTGGCACAAGTTTGTTTGAGGCAACTGGCACAAGTTTGTTCGATGCAACTAGCAAAAGTTTGTTTGATGCAACTGGCACAAGTTTGTTAAACGCAACTGGCACAAGTTTGTTCGACGTAACAGGCACAAGTTTTTTCGAGTCAATTGGCACAAGTTTGATTGACGCAACTGGCAGAAGTTTGTTTGACGCAAGAGGCACAAGTTTGTGTGACGCAACTGGCACAAGTTTGTTTGACGCAACTGGCACAAGTTTTTTTTGACGCAACTGGCACAAGTTTTCTCGACGCAACTGGCACAAGTTTGTTTAATGTAACTGGCACAAGTTTGTTCGACGCAACTGGCACAAGTATGTTCGACGCAACTGGCACAAGTTTGTTTGACAAAACTGCCACAAGTTTCTTCGACGCAACTGGCACAAGTTTGTTCGACGCAACTGGCACAAGTTTGTTTGACACAACAGGCACAAGTTTGTTCTATGCAACTGGCACAAGTTTGTTCTATGCAACTGGAACTAGTTTGTTTTATGCAACTGGCATAAGTTTGTTTGACGCAACTGGCACAAGTTTCTTCGACGCAACTGGTACAAGTTTGTTGGACGCAACTGATACAAGTTTGTTGGATGCAACTGGCAAAAGTTTGTTCGAACCAACTGGCAAAAGTTTGTTTGACACAACTGGCACAAGTTTGTTCGACGCAACTGGCTCAAGTTTGTTTGACGCAACTAGCACAAGTTTGTTTGACGCAACTGGCACAAGGTTGTTTGACGCAACTGGCACAAGTTTGTTCTACGCAACTGGCACAAGTTTGTTCGATGCAACTGGCACAAGTTTGTGCGCCGCAACTGGCCCAAGTTTGTTTGACGCAACTGGCACAAGTTTGTTAGACGCAACTGGCACAAGTTTGTTCGACGCAACTGGCACAAGTTTTTTCGACTCAATTGGCACAAGTTTGTTTGACGCAACTGGTACAAGTTTGTTTGACGCAACTGTCACAAGTTTGTTTGACTCAACTGGCACAAGTTTGTTTGACGCAACTGGCACAAGTTTATTTGACGCAACTGTCACAACTTTTCTCGACGCAACTGGCACAAGTATGTTCTACACAACTGGCACAAGTTTGTTCTATGCAACTTCCACAAGTTTGTTCTACGCAACTGGCACAAGTTTGTTCTACGCAAATGGCACAAGTTTATTCTACGCAATTGGCACAAGTTTGTTCTACGCAACTGGCTCAAGTTTGTTCTACGCAACTGGCACATGTTTGTTCTATGCAACTGACACAAGTTTGTTTGACACAACTGGCAGAAGTTTGTTCAACGCAACTGGCACAAGTTTGTTTGACGCAACTGGCGCAAGTTTGTTCGACGCAACTTGCACAAGTTTGTTCGATGCAACTGGCACAAGTTTGTTTAACACAACTAGCACAAGTTTGTTCGACCCAACTGGCACAAATTTGTTTGACGCAACTGGCACAAGTTTGTTTGACGCAACTGGCACAAGTTTGTTTGACACAACTGGAACAAGTTTGTTTGATGCGACTGGCACAATGATGTTCTACGCAACTGACACATGTTTGTTCTACGCAACTGGCACAAGTATGTTTGATGCAACTGGCAGAAGTTTTTTTGATGCAACTGGCAGAAGTTTGTTTGACACAACTGGCACAAGTTTGTTCGACGCAACTGGCCAGAGTTTGTTTGACACAACTGGCACAAGTTTGTTAGACGCAACTGGCACAAGTTTGTTAGAGGTAACTGGCACAAGTTTTTTCAACTCAATTGGCACAAGTTTGTTTGACGCAACTGGCACAAGTTTGTTTGACGCAACTGGCACAAGTTTGTTTGACGCAACTGGCACAACTTTGTTTGACGCAACTGGCACAAGTTTATTTGACGCAACTGGCACAAGTTTTCTCAACGCAACTGGCACAAGTTTGTTCACCGTAACTGGCACAAGTTTGTTCGACGCAACTGGCACAAGTTTGTTCGACGCAACTGGCACAAGTTTTTTGACGCAACTGGCAAAAGTTTTCTCGACGCAACTGGCACAAGTTTGTTCGACGCCACTGGCACAAGTTTGTTTGACGCAACTGGCACAAGTTTGTTCGACGCCACTGGCACAAGTTTGTTTGACGCAACTGGCACAAGTTTGTTTGACGCAACTGGCACAAGTTTGTTCTATGCAACTGGCACACGTTTGTTCTACACAACTGGCACAAGTTTGTTCTACGCAACTGGCACAAGTTTGTTCTACGCAACTGGCACAAGTTTGTTGTATGCATCTGGCACTAGTTTGTTCTACGCAACTGGCATAAGTTTGTTTGACGCAACTGGCACAAGTTTTTTCTACGCAACTGGCACAAGTTTTTTCTACGCAACTGGCACAAGTTTGTTGGACGCAACTGTCACAAGTTTGTTCTACGCAACTGGCACAATTTTCTTGGACGCAACTGGCACAAGTTTGTTCGACGCAACTGGCACAAGATTGTTCTACGCAACTGGCACAAGTTTGTTCGACGCAACTGGCACAAGTTTGTTCGACGCAACTGGCACAAGTTTGTTCAACACATCTGGCACAAGTTTGTTTGACGCAACTGGCACAAGTTTGTTTTCGCAACTTGTACAAGTTTGTTTGACGCAACTGGCACAAGTTTGTTTGACGCAACTGGCACAAGTTTGTTTGGCGCAACTGGCACAAGTTTCTTCGACGCAACTAGCCCAAGTTTGACGCAACTGGCACCAGTTTGTTAGACGGAACTGTCACAAGTTTGTTCGACGCAACTGGCACAAGTTTCTTCGACTCAATTGGCACAAGTTTATTTGACGCAACTGGCACAACTTTTCTCGGCGCAACTGGCACGAGTATGTTCTACACAACTGGCACAAGTTTGTTCTATGCAACTTGCACAAGTTTGTTTTACGCAACTGGCACAAGTTTGTTCTACGCAACTGGCACAAGTTTGTTCTACGCAACTGGCACAAGTTTGTTCTACGCAACTGGCACAAGTTTGTTCTACGCATCTGGCACAAGTTTGTTGTATGCAACTGGCACAAGTTTGTTCTACGTAACTGGCACAAGTTTGTTCTACGCAACTGGCACAAGTTTGTTCTACGCAACTGGCACAAGTTTATTCTACGCATCTGGCACAAGTTTGTTCTATCCAACTGACACTTGTTTGTTTTACGCAACTTGCACAAGTTTGTTTCACGCAACTGGCACAAGTTTGTTCTACCCAACTGACACAAGTTTATTCGACGCAACTGGCAGAAGTTTGTTCAACGCAACTGGCACAAGTTTGTTTGACGCAACTGGCGCAAGTTTGTTCGACGCAACTGGCACAAGTTTGTTCGACGCAACTGGCACAAGTATGTTCGATGCAACTGGCACAAGTTTGTTTAACGCAACTGGCACAAGTTTGTTCGACCCAACTGGCACAAGTTTGTTTGACGCAACTGGCACAAGTTTGTTTGACACAACAGGGACAAGTTTGTTTGACGCAACTGGCACAAGGTTGTTCTACGAAACTGGTACAAGTGTGTTCTACGCAACTGGCACAAGTTTGTTTGATGCAACTGGCACAAGTTTGTTTGATGCAACTGGCACAAGTTTGTTCGATGCAACTGTCACAAGTTTGTTCGGCGCAACTGGCCCAAGTTTGTTTGACGCAACTGGCACAAGTTTGTTAGACGCAACTGGCACAAGTTTGTTCGACGTAACTGGCACAAGTTTTTTCGACTCAATTGGCATAAGTTTGTTTGACACAACTGGCACAAGTTTGTTTGGCACAACTGGCACAAGTTCGTTTGACGCAACTGGCACAAGTTTATTTGACGCAACTGGCACAAGTTTTCTTGACGCAACTGGCACAAGTTTGTTCGCCGTAACTGGCACAGGTTTGTTCGATGCAACTGGCACAAGTTTGTTTGACGCAGCTGGCACAAGTTTTTTTGACGCAACTGGCACAACTTTTCTCGACGCAACTGGCACAAGTTTGTTCGCCGTAACTGGCACAAGTTTGTTCGACGCCACTGTTACAAGTTTGTTCGAAGCAACTGGCACAAGTTTGTTTGACACAACTGGCACTAATTTGTTCTATGCAACTGGCACAAGTTTGTTCTACGCAACTGGCACAAGTTTGTTCTACGTAACTGGCACAAGTTTGTTGTATGCAACTGGCACTAGTTTGTTCTACACAAATGGCATAAGTTTGTTTGACGCAACTGGCACAAGTTTGTTCTACGCAAGTGGCACAAGTTTGTTGGACGCAACTGGCACAAGTTTCTTCTACGCAACTGTCAAAAGTTTGTTGGACGCAACTGGCTCAAGTTTGTTTGACGCAACTGGCACAAGTTTGTTCGACGCGACTGGCACAAGTTTGTTTGTCGCAACTGGCACAAGTTTGTTCGACACAACTGGCACAAGTTTGTTTGACGCAACTGGCACAAGTTTGTTCGATGCAACTGGCACATGTTTGTTCAACACATCTGGCACAAGATTGTTTGACGCAACTGGCATAAGTTTGTTTTCGCAACTTGTACAAGTTTGTTTGACTCAATTGGCACAAGTTTGTTTGACGGAACTGTCACAAGTTTGTTTGGCGCAACTGGCACAGGTTTGGTTGACGCAACTACAAGTTTGTTCGACGCAACTGGCACAAGTTTGTTTGACGCAACTGGCACAAGTTTGTTGGACGCACCTGGCACAAGTTTGTTGGACGCAACTGGCACAAGTTTGTTCGACGCAGCTGGCACAAGTTTGTTTGACGCAACTGGCACAAGTTTGTTTGACACAACTGGCACAAGTTTGCTTGACGCAACTGTCACAAGGTTGTTCTATGCAACTGGCACAAGTTTGTTCTATGTAAATGGCACAAGTTTGTTTGACTCAACTGGCACAAGTTTGTTTGATGCAACAGGCACAAGTTTGTTCTACATAACTGGCACAAGTTTGTTGTACACAATTGGCACAAGTTTGTTTGACACAACTGGCACAAGTTTGTTCTACGCAAATGGCAAAAGATTGTTCTACGCATCTGGCAGAAGTTTGTTCTATGCAACTGGCACTAGTTTGTCCTACGCAACAGGCACAAATTTTTTTGACGCAACTGGCACATGTTTGTTCTACCCAACTGGCACAAGTTTGTTCGACGCAACTGGCACAAGTTTGTTCTACACAACTGGCACAAGTTTGTTTGACACAAGTGGCACAAGTTTGTTCTAAGCAACTGGCACAAGTTTGTTCTACACAACTGGCACAAGTTTGTTTGACACAAGTGGCACAAGTTTGTTCTAAGCAACTGGCACAAGTTTGTTCGATGGAACTGGCACAAGTTTGTTCGACGCAACTGGCACAAGTTTGTTCGACGCAACTGGCACAAATTTGTATGACGCTACTGGTACAAGTTTGTTTAACGTAACTGGCACAAGTTTCTTCGACCCAACTGGAACAAGTTTGTTTCACACAACTGGCACAAGTTTGTTCGACGCAACTGGCACAAGTTTGTTTGACGCAACTGACACAAGTTTTTTTGACGCAACTGGCACAAGGTTGTTCTACGCAACATGTACAAGTTTGTTCTAAGCAACTGGCACAAGTTTGTTTGAAGCAAACTAGCACAAGTTTGTTCTATGCAACTGGCACTAGTTTTTTCGATGCAACTGGCACAAGTTTGTTTGACGCAACTGGCAGAAGTTTGTTAGACGCAATTGGCACAAGTTTGTTCAACGCAACTGGCACAAGTTTTTTAGAATCAATTAGCACAAGTTTGTTTGACGCAACTGGCACAAGTTTGTTTGACGCAACTGGCACAAGTTTGTTTGACGCAACTGGCACAAGTTTGTTTGACGCAACTGGCACAAGTTTATTAGACGCAACTGGCACAACTTTTCTCGACACAACTGGCACAAGTTTTTTCGTCGTAACTAGCACAAGTTTGTTTGACGCAACTGGCACAAGTTTTTTTAACACAACTGGCACAAGTTTCTCGACGCAAGTGGCACAAGTTTGTTCGCCGTAACTGGCACAAGTTTGTTCGACGCAACTGGCACAAGTTTGTTCGACGCAACTGGCACAAGTTTGTTTGACGCAACTGGCTCAAGTTTCTTCGTCGCAACTGGCACAAGTTTGTTCGACGTAACTGGCACAAGTTTGTTTGAAGCAATTGGCACAAGTTTGTTCTACTCAAATGGCACAAGTTTGTTCTATGCAACTGGCACTAGTTTGTTTTACGCAACTGGCATAAGTTTGTTTGACGCAACTGGCACAAGTTTGTTCTACCAACTAGCACAAGTTTGTTCGACGCAACTGGCACAAGGTTGTTCTACGCAACTGACACAAGTTTGTTCTACGCAACTGGCACAAGTTTGTTTGACGCAACTGGCACAAGTTTGTTTGACGCAACTGGCACAAGTTTATTTGACGCAAATGGCATAACTTTTCTCGACGCAACTGGCACAAGTATGTTCTACGCAACTGGCACAAGTTTGTTCAACGCAACTGGCACAAGTTGGTTTGACGCAACTGGCACAAGTTTGTTCTATGCAACTGGGACAAGTTTGTTGGACTCAACTGGCACAAGTTTGTTCGACGTAACTGGCACAAGTTTGTTCGACGCAACTGGCACAAGGTTGTTCTACGCAACTGGCACAAGTTTGTTCTATGCAACTGGCACAAGTTTGCTTGACGCAACTGGCACAAGTTTGTTGTACGCAACTGGCACAAGTTTGTTCGATGCCACTGGCACAAATTTGTTATACTCAACTGGCCCAAGTTTTTTTGACGCAAATGGCACAAGTTTGTTAGACGCAACTGGCACAAGTTTGTTTGACGCAACTTGTACAAGTTTGTTTGACGCAACTGGCACAAGTTTGTTAGATGCAACTGGCACAAGTTTGTTTGACGCAACTGGCACAAGTTTGTTTGACGCAACTGGCACAAGTTTGTTCGGCGCAACTGGCACAAGTTTGTTTGACGCAACTGGCAAAAGTTTGTTTGATGCAACTGGCACAAGTGTGTTTGATGCAACTGGCACAAGGTTGTTCTACGCAACTGGCACAAGTTTGTTCTATGCAACTGGCACAAGTTTATTCTATGCAACTGGCACAGGTTTGTTCTACGCAACTGGCACAAGTTTTTTCTACGCAACTGGCTCAAGTTTGTTGTACACAACTGGCACAAGTTTGTTTGACACAACTGGCACAAGTTTGTTCTACGCAAATGGCAAAAGTTTGTTGTACGCATCAGGCACAAGTTTGTTCTATACAACTGGCACAAATTTGTTTGACGCAATTGGCACATGTTTGTTCTACCCAACTGGCACAAGTTTGTTCAACGCAACTGGCACAAGTTTGTTTGACACAACTGGCACAAGTTTGTTCTAAGCAACTGGCACAAGTTTGTTCGATGGAATTGGCGTAAGTTTGTTCGACACAACTGGCACAAGTTTGTTCGACGCAACTGGCACAAGTTTGTTCGACGCAACCGGTACAAGTTTGTTCTACCAACTAGCACAAGTTTGTTCGACGCAACTGGCACAAGGTTGTTCTACCCAACTGGCACAAGTTTGTTCTAGGCAACTGGCACAAGTTTCTTTGACACAACGGGCACAAGTTTGTTCGACGCAACTGGCACAAGTTTATTGGATGCCACTGGCACAAGTTTGTTCGACGAAACTGGCCCAATTTTTTTTTACCCAACTGGCACAAGTTTGTTCGACACAACTGGCACAAGTTTGTTCGACGCAACTGGCACAAGTTTGTTCTACATAACTGGCACAAGTTTGTTCTATGCAACTGGCACAAGTTTGTTCTACGCAACTGGCACAAGTTTGTCCTACGCATCTGGCACAAGTTTGTTCTATGCAACTGGCACTAGTTTGTTCTACGCAACTGGCACAAGTTTGTTTGACGCAACTGGCAGAATTTTGTTCTACCCAACTGGCACAAGTTTGTTCGATGGAATTGGCGCAAGTTTTTCGACACAACTGGCACAAGTTTGTTCGACGCAACTGGCACAAGTTTGTTCTACCAACTAGCACAAGTTTGTTCGATGCAACTGGCACAAGGTTGTTCTACGCAACTGACACAAGTTTGTTCTACGCAACTGGCACAAGTTTGGTTAACGCAACTGGCACAAGTTTGTTTGACGCAACTGGCACAAGTTTGTTGGATGCCACTGGCACAAGTTTGTTCGACGAAACTGGCCGAATTTTTTTTGACGCAACTGGCACAAGTTTGTTCGACACAACTGGCACAAGTTTGTTCGATGCAACTGGCACAAGTTTGTTCTACATAACTGGCACAAGTTTGTTCTATGCAACTGGCACAAGTTTGTTCTACGCAACTGGCACAAGTTTGTTCTACGCATCTGGCACAAGTTTGTTCTATGCAACTGGCACTAGTTTGTTCTACGCAACTGGCACAAGTTTGTTTGACGCAACTGGCACAAGTTTGTTCTACCCAACTGGCACAAGTTAGTTCGACGCAACTGGCACAAGTTTGTTCTACCCAACTGACACAATTTTGTTTGACACAACTGCCACAAGTTTGTTCTATGCAACTGGCACAAGTTTGTTCGACGCAACTGGCACAAGTTTGTTCGACGCAACTGGCACAAGTTCGTTTGACGCAACTGGCACAAGGTTCTTCTACGCAACTGGCACAAGTTTGTTTGATGCAACTGGCACAAGTTTGTTCTACGCAACTGGCACAAGTTTCTTTGAAGCAACTGGCACAAGTTTGTTTGACGCAACTGGCACAAGTTTGTTAGACGCAACTGGCACAAGTTTGTTCAACGTAACAGGCACAAGTTTTTTCGACTCAATTGGTACAAGTTTGTTTGACGCAACTGGCACAAGTTTGTTTGACGCAAGAGGCACAAGTTTGTTTGACGCAACTAGCACAAGTTTGTTTGACGCAACTGGCACAAGTTTTTTTTTACGCAACTGGTACAAGTTTTCTCGAAGCAACTGGCACAAGTTTGTTTGCCATATCAGGCACAAGTTTGTTCGACGCAACTAGCACAAGATTGTTCGACGCAAATGGCACAAGTTTGTTTGACGCAAGTGGCACAAGTTTCTTCGACGCAACTGGCACAAGTTTGTTCTACGCAACTGGCACAAGTTTGTTCTATGCAACTGGCACTAGTTTGTTCTATGCAACTGGCATAAGTTTGTTTGACGGAACTGGTACAAGTTTGTTCTACGCAACTGGCACAAGTTTGTTCAACGCAACTGGCACAAGTTTGTTCTACCCACCTCTTACTAGTTTGTTGTACACAACTGGCACAAGTTTGTTTGACACAACTCGCACACGTTTGTTCTACGCAAATGGCAAATGTTTGTTCTACGCATCTGGCGCAAGTTTGTTCTATGCAACCGGCACTAGTGTGTTCTACGCAACTGGCACACATTTGTTTGACACAACTGGCACATGTTTGTTCTACCCAACTGGCCCAAGTTTGTTCGACGCAACTGGAATAAGTTTGTTCTACGCAACTGGCACAAGTTTGTTTGACACAACTGGCAAAAGTTTGTTCTATGCAACTGGCACAAATTTGTTCGACGGAACTGGCGCAAGTTTGTTCGACGCAACTGGCACAAGTTTGTTCGACGCAACTGGCACAAGTTTGTTCGACGCAACTAGAACAAGTTTGTTTAACGTAACTGGCACAAGTTTGTTCGACCTAACTGGCACAAGTTTGTTTGACACAAATGGCACAAGTTTGTTTGACACAACTGGCACAAGGTTGTTCTACGCAACATGTACAAGTTTGTTCTACGCAACTGGCACAAGTTTGTTCTATGCAACTGGCACTAGTTTGTTCGATGCAACTGGCACAAGTTTCTTCGACGTAACTGGCACAAGTTTGTTTGACGCAACTTGCACAAGTTTGTTAGACGCAACTGGCACAAGTTTGTTCAACGCAACTGGCACAAGTTTTTTTTAATCAATTGGCACAGGTTTGTTTGGCGCAACTGGCACAAGTTTGTTTGACGCAACTGGCACAAGTTTGTTTGATGCAACTGGCACTAGTTTGTTTGACGCAACTGGCACAAGTTTGTTTGATACAACTGGTACAACTTTTCTCGACGCAACTGGCACAAGTTTTTTCGCCGTAACTGGCACAAGTTTGTTTGACGCAACTGTCACAAGTTTATTTGATGCAACTGGCACAAGTTTTCTCGAAGCAAGTGGCACAAGTTTGTTCACCGTAACTGACACAAGTTTGTTCGACGCAACTGGCACAAGTTTGTTCAACGCAACTGGCACAAGTTTGTTTGACGCAACTGGCACAAGTTTCTTCGACGCAACTGGCACAAGTTTGTTCGACAAACTGGCACAAGTTTGTTTGACGCAATTGGCACAAGTTTGTTCTACTCAACTGGCACAAGTTTGTTCTATGCAACTGGCATTAGTTTCTTTTACGCTTCTGGCATAAGTTTGTTTGGCGCAACTGGCACAAGTTTGTTCTACAAACTAGCACAAGTTTGTTCGACGCAACTGGCACAAGGTTGTTCTACGCAACTGGCACAAGTTTGTTCTACGTAACTGGCACAAGTTTGTTTGACGCAACTGGCACAAGGTTGTTCTATGCAACTGGCACAAGTTTGTTCGACGAAACTGGCCCAAGTTTTTTTTATGCAACTGGCACAAGTATGTTAGACGCAACTGACACAAGTTTGTTCGACACAACTGTCACAAGTTTTTTCGACTCAATTGGCACAAGTTTGTTTGGCGCAACTGGAACAAGTTTGTTTGACGCAACTGGCACAAGTTTGTTTGACCCAATTGGCACAAGTTTGTTTGACGCAACTGGCACAAGTTTATTTGACGCAACTGGCACAAGTTTTCTCGACAAAACTGGCACAAGTTTGTTCGCCGTAACTGTCACAAGTTTGTTCGACGCAACTGGCACAAGTTTCTTTGACGCAACTGGCACAAGTTTGTTCGACGCAACTGGCACAAGTTTGTTTGACGCAACTGGCACAAGTTTGTTTGGCGAAACTGGCACAAGTTTGTTTGACGCAACTGGCACAAGGTTGTTCTATGCAACTGGCACAAGTTTGTTCTATGCAAATGGCACAAGTTTGTTTGATGCAACTGGCACAAGTTTGTTTGTTGCAACAGGCACAAGTTTGTTCTACATAATTGGCCCAGGTTTGTTGTACACAACTGGCACAAGTTTGTTTGACACAACTGGCACAAGTTTGTTCTAAGCAAATGGCAAAAGTTTGTTCTACGCATCTGGCACAAGTTTGTTCTATGCAACTGACACTAGTTTGATCTACGCAACTGGCACAAATTTGTTTGATGCAACTGGCACATGTTTGTTCTACCCAACTGGCACAAGTTTGTTCGACGCAACTGGCACAAGTTTGTTCTACACAACTGGCACAAGTTTGTTTGGCACAAGTGGCACAAGTTTGTTGTAAGCACCTGGCACAAGTTTGTTCAACGGAACTGGCGCAGTTTGTTCGACGCAACTGGCACAAGTTTGTTCGACGCAACTGGCACAAATTTGTACGACGCAACTGGCAGAAATTTGTACGACGCAACTGGTACAAGTTTGTTTAACGTAACTGGCAAAAGTTTGTTCAACCCAAAGGCAAAAGTTTGTTTCACACAACTGGCACAAGTTTGTTCGACGCAACTGGCACAAGTTTGTTTGACGCAACTGGCACAAGTTTGTTTGACGCAACTGGCACAAGGTTGTTCTACGCAACTGGCACAAGTTTGTTCTACGCAACTGGCACAAGTTTGTTTGACGCAACTGGCACAAGTTTGTTCTATGCAACTGGCACTAGTTTGTTCGATGCAACTGGCACAAGTTTGTTCGACGCAACTGGCATAAGTTTGTTTGACGCAACTGGCACAAGTTTGTTCAACGCAACTGGCACAAGTTTTTTCGAATCAATTGGCACAAGTTTGTTTGACACAACTGGCACAAGTTTGTTCTGCGCAACTGGCACAAGTTTGTTTGACGCAACTGGCACAAGTTTGTTTGACGCAACTGGCACAAGTTTATTTGACGCAACTGGCACAAGTTTGTTCGCCGTAACTGGCACAAGTTTGTTTGACGCAACTGGCACAAGTTTATTTGACGCAACTGGCACAAGTTTCTCGACGCAAGTGGCACAAGTTTGTTCGCCGTAACTGGCACAAGTTTGTTCGACGCAACTGGCACAAGTTTGTTTGAAGCAACTGGCACAAGTTTGTTCGACGCAACTGGCATAAGTTTGTTCGACGCAACTGGCACAAGTTTGTTTGATGCAATTGGCACAAGTTTGTCCTACTCAACTGGCACAAGTTTGTTCTATGCAACTGGCACTAGTTTGTTTTCCGCCACTGGCATAAGTTTGTTTGACGCAACTGGCACAAGTTTGTTCTACCAACTAGCACAAGTTTGTTCCACGCAACTGGCACAAGGTTGTTCTACACAACTGGCACAAGTTTGTTCTACGCAACTGGCACAAGTTTGTTTGACGCAACTGGAACAAGTTTGTTCGACGCAACTGGCACAAGTTTGTTGGATGCCACTGGCACAAGTTTGTTCGACGAAACTGCCCCAAGTTTTTTTGACGGAACTGGCACAAGTTTGTTCGACACAACTGGCACAAGTTTGTTCGACACAACTGGCACAAGTTTGTTCTACATAACTGGCACAAGTTTGTTCTATGCAACTGGCACAAGTTTGTTCTACGCAACTGGCACAAGTTTGTTCTATGCATCTGGCACAAGTTTGTTCTATGCAACTGGCACTAGTTTGTTCTACGCAACTGGCACAAGTTTGTTTGACGCAACTAGCACAAGTTTGTTCTACCCAACTGACACAAGTTTGTTCGATGCAACTAGCACAATTTATTTAACACAACTGTCACTAGTTTGTTTCACACAACTGGCAGAAGTTTGTTCAACGCAACTGGCACAAGTTTGTTTGACGCAAGAAGCACAAGTTTGTTCGACTCAACTGGCACAAGTTTGTTCGACGCAACTGGCAAAAGTTTGTTTGAAGCAACTGGCACAAGTTCGTTTGACGCAACTGGCACGAGGTTCTTCTACGCAACTGGCACAAGTTTTTTTGACGCAACTGGCACAAGTTTGTTTGATGCAACTGGCACAAGTTTGTTTGATGCAACTGGCACAAGTTTGTTTGACACAACTGGCACAAGTTTGTTAGACGCAACTGGCACAAGTTTGTTAGACGTAACAGGCACAAGTTTTTTCGACTCAATTGGTACAAGTTTGTTTGACGTAACTGGCACAAGTTTGTTTGACGCAGGAGGCACAAGTTTGTTTGACGCACCTGCACAAGATTGTTTGACGCAACTCGCACAAGTTTTTTTTTTACGCAACTGGCACAAGTTTTCTCGAAGCAACTGGCACTAGTTTTTTTGACGCAACTGGCACAAGTTTCTTCAACGCAACTGGCCCAAGTTTGTTTGACGCAACTAGCACAAGTTTGTTTGACGCAACTGGCACAAGTTTGTTCTACGCAACTGGCACAAGTTTGTTCTATGCAACTGGCACTAGTTTGTTCTATGCAACTGGCATAAGTTTGTTTGACACAACTGGTACAAGTTTGTTCTACGCAACTGGCACAAGTTTGTTCGACGCAACTGGCACAAGTTTGTTCTACGCAACTCTTACTAGTTTGTTGTACACAACTGGCACAAGTTTGTTTGACACAACTGCCACAAGTTTGTTCTACGCAAATGGCAAATGTTTGTTCTACGCATCTGGCACAAGTTTGTTTTATGCAACTGGCACTAGTGTGTTCTACGCAACTAGCACAAATTTGTTTGACACAACTGGCATATGTTTGTTCTACCCAACTGGCACAAGTTTGTTCGAAGCAAATGGCACAAGTTTGTTCTACTCAACTGGCACAAGTTTGTTTGACACAACTGGCACAAGTTTGTTCTAAGCAACTGGCACAAGTTTGTTCGACGGAACTGGCGCAAGTTTGTTCGACGCAACTGGCACAAGTTTGTTCGACGCAACTGGCACAAGTTTGTTCGACGCAACTAGAACAAGTTTGTTTAACGTAACTGGCACAAGTTTATTTGACGCAGCTGGCACAATTTTTCTAGACGCAAGTGGCACAAGTTGGTTTGCCGTAACTGGCACAAGTTTGTTCGACACAACTGGCACAAGTTTGTTCGACGCAACTGGCACAAGTTTGTTTGACGCAACTGGCACAAGTCTCTTCGACGCAACTGGCACAAGTTTGTTCGACGAACTGGCACAAGTTTGTTTGACGCAATTGGCACAAGTTTGTTCGACGGAACTGGCACAAGTTTGTTTTATGCAACTGGCATAAGTTTGTTTGACGCAACTGGCACAAGTTTGTTCTACAAACTAGCACAAGTTTGTTCTACGCAACTGGCACAAGATTGTTCTACGCAACTGGCACAAGTTTGTTCTACGCAACTGGCACAAGTTTGTTTGACGCAACTGGCATAAGGTTGTTCTACGCAACTGGCACAAGTTTGTTGGATGCCACTAACACAAGTTTGTTCGACGAAACTGGCCCAAGTTTTTTTGACGCAACTGGCACAAATTTGTTAGACGCAACTACCACAAGTTTGTTCGACGCAACTGGCACAAGTTTTTTCGACTCATTTGGCACAAGTTTGTTTGACACAACTGGAACAAGTTTGTTTGACGCAACTGGCACAAGTTTGTTTGACGCAACTGGCACAAGTTTATTTGACGCAACTGGCACAAGTTTTCTCGACGAAACTGGCACAAGTTTGTTCGCCGTAACTGGCACAAGTTTGTTCGACGCAACTGGCACAATTTTGTTTGACGCAACTGGCACAAGTTTGTTCTACATAACTGGCACAAGTTTGTTCTATGCAACTGGCACAAGTTTGTTCTACGCAATTGGCACAAGTTTGTTCTACGCATCTGGCACAAGTTTGTTCTATGCAACAGGCACTAGTTTGTTCTACGCAACTGGCACAAGTTTTTTTGATGCAACTGGCACAAATTTGTTCTACCCAACTGACACAAGTTTGTTCGACGCAACTGGCACAAGTTTGTTCTACGCAACTGACACAAGTTTGTTTGACAAAATTGGCAGAAGTTTGTTCAACGCAACTGGCACAAGTTTGTTGGATGCAACTGGCGCAAGTTTGTTCGACGCAACTGGCAAAAGTTTGTTCGACGCAACTGGCAAAAGTTTGTTCGATGCAACTGGCACAAGTTTGTTTAACGCAACTGGCACAAGTTTGTTCGACCCAA
Source organism: Macrobrachium rosenbergii (assembly GCA_039081455.1). Lineage (NCBI taxonomy): Eukaryota > Metazoa > Arthropoda > Malacostraca > Decapoda > Palaemonidae > Macrobrachium > Macrobrachium rosenbergii. Next base: position 718,857 of record JANJGK010000156.1, on the reverse strand, counting down.
CTGGCACAATTTTGTTTGACGCACCTGGCACAAGTTTGTTTGACGCAACTGGCACAAGTTTGTTTGACGCAAATGGTAGAAGTTTGTTTGACGCAACTGGCACAAGGTTCTTCTACGCAACTGGCACAAGTTTGTTTTACGCAACTGGCAAAAGTTTGTTTGACGCAACTGGCACAAGTCTGTTCGAAGCAACTGGCACAAGTTTGTTAGACGCAACTGGCACAAGTTTGTTCGACGTAACAGGCACAAGTTTTTTCGACTCAATTGGTACAAGTTTGTTTGACGCAACTGGCACAAGTTTGTTTGACACAAGAAGCACAAGTTTGTTTGACGCAACTGGCACAAGTTTGTTTGACGCAACTGGCACAAGTTTTTTTTTACGCAACTGGCACAAGTTTTCTCGACGCAACTGGCACAAGTTTGTTCTATGCAACTGGTACAAGTTTGATCGACGCAACTGGGACAAGTTTGTTCTACGCATCTGGGACAAGTTTGTTCTATGCATCAGGCACTAGTTTGTTCTACGCAACTGGCACAAGTTTGTTTGACGCAACTGGCACAAATTTGTTCTACCCAACTGACACAAGTTTGTTCGACGCAACTGGCACAAGTTTGTTCTACGCAACTAACACAAGTTTGTTTGACACAATTGGCAGAAGTTTGTTCAACACAACTGGCACAAGTTTGTTCGACGCAACTGGCGCAAGTTTGTTCGACGCAACTGGCGCAAGTTTGTTCGACGCAACTGGCAAAAGTTTGTTCGATGCAACTGGCACAAGTTTGTTTAACGCAACTGCCACAAGTTTGTTCGACCCAACTGGCACAAGTTTGTTTGACGCAACTGGCACAAGTTTGTTTGACGCAACTGGCACAAGTTTGTTTGACGCAACTGGCACAAGTTTGTTTGACGCAACTGGCACAAGGTTCTTCTACGCAACTGGCACAAGTTTGTTCTACACAACTGGCACAAGTTTGTTTGACGCAACTGGCACAAGTTTGTTCTACGCAACTGGCACAAGTTTGTTTGACGCAACTGGCATAAGTTTGTTCGACAAAACTGGCACAAGTTTATTAGACACAACTGGCAAAAGTTTGTTCGACGTAACAGGCACAAGTTTTTTCGACTCAATTGGTATAAGTTTGTTTGACGCAAGAGGCACAAGTTTGTTTGACGCAAGAAGCACAAGTTTGTTTGACACAACTGGCACAAGTTTGTTTGACGCAACTGGAACAAGTTTTTTTTGACGCAACTGGCACAAGTTTTCTCGACGCAACTGGCACAAGTTTGTTTGCCATATCTGGCACAATTTTGTTCGACGCAACTGGCACAAGTTTGTTCGATGTAACTGTCACATGTTTGTTTGACGCAACTGGCACAAGTTTCTTCGACGCAACTGGCACAAGTTTGTTCGACGCAACTGGTACAAATTTGTTTGACGCAACTGGCACAAGTTTGTTCTACGCAACTGGCACAAGTTTGTTCTATGCAACTGACACTAGTTTGTTCTATGCAACTGGCATAAGTTTGTTCTACGCAACTGGCACAAGTTTGTTCTACGCAACTGGCACAAGTTTGTTCTACGCAACTGGTACAAGTTTGTTTTACGCAACTGGCACAAGTTTGTTCTACGCAACTGGCAAAAGTTTGTTCTATGCAATTGGCACAAGTTTGTTCTATGCAACTGGCATAAGTTTGTTTGACGCACCTGGCACAAGTTTGTTCTACGCAACTGGTACAAGTTTGTTCGACGCAACTGGCACAAGTTTGTTCGACGCAACTGGTACAAGTTTGTTGGACGCAACTGGCACAAGTTTGTTCGAACCAACTGGCACAAGTTTGTTTGACACAACTGGCACAATTTTGTTCGACTCAACTGGCACAAGTTTGTTTGACGCAACTGGCAAAAGTTTGTTCGAACCAACTAGCACAAGTTTGTTTGACACATCTGGCACAAGTTTGTTCGACAGGACTGGTACAAGTTTGTTTGACGCAACTGGCACAAGTTTATTTGGCGCAACTGGCACAAGGTTGTTCTACGCAACTGGCACAAGTTTGTTCTATGCAACTGCTACAAGTTTGTTTGACGCAACTGGCACAAGTTTGTTCTATGCAACTGGCACAAGTTTGTTCGATGCAACTGGCATAAGTTTGTTTGACGCAACTGGCACCTTTTTGTTTGACGCAACTGGCACAAGTTTGTTCTACATAACTGGCACAAGTTTGTTCTATGCAACTGGCACAAGTTTGTCCTACGCAACTGGCACAAGTTTGTTCTACGCATCTGGCACAAGTTTGTTCTATGCAACTGGCACTAGTTTGTTCTACGCAACTGGCACAAGTTTGTTTGACACAACTGGCACAAGTTTGTTCTACCCAACTGACACAAGTTTGTTTGACGCAACTGGCACAAGTTAGTTCTACGCAACGGACACAAGTTTGTTTGACACAACTGGCAGAAGTTTGTTCGACGCAACTGGCACAAGTTTGTTGGACGCAACTGGCACAAGTTTGTTGGACGCAACTGGCACAAATTTTTGTTCGATGCAACTGGCACAAGTTTGTTTAACACAAATGGCACAAGTTTGTTTGACGCAACTGGCACAAGGTTCTTTTACGCAACTGGCACAAGTTTGTTCTACGCAACTGGCATAAGTTTGCTTGATGCAACTGGCACAAGTTTGTTCTACGCAACTGGCACAAGTTTGTGCGACGCAACTGGCACAAGTTTGTTCGACGCAACTGGCACAAGTTTGTTTGACGCAACTGGCACAAGTTTGTTCGACGCAACTGGCACAAGTTTGTTCGACGTAACAGGCACAAGTTTTTTCGACTCAATTGGCACAAGTTTGTTTGACGCAACTGGCTCAAGTTTGTTTTCCGCAAGAGGCACAAGTTTGTGTGACGCAACTGGCACAAGTTTGCTTGACGCAACTGGAACAAGTTTTTTTTGACGCAACTGGCACAAGTTTTCTCGACGCAACTGGCACAAGTTTGTTTGCCATATCTGGCACAAGTTTGTTCGACGCAACTGGCACAAGTTTGTTCGATGTAACTGTCACATGTTTGTTTGACGCAACTGGCACAAGTTTCTTCGACGCAACTGGCACAAGTTTGTTCGACGCAACTGGTACAAGTTTGTTTGATGCAACTGGCACAAGTTTGTTCTACGCAACTGGCACAAGTTTGTTCTATGCAACTGACACTAGTTTGTTCTATGCAACTGGCATAAGTTTGTTCTACGCAACTGGCACAAGTTTGTTCTACGCAACTGGCACAAGTTTGTTCTACGCAACTGGTACAAGTTTGTTTTACGCAACTGGCACAAGTTTGTTCTACGCAACTGGCAAAAGTTTGTTCTATGCAATTGGCACAAGTTTGCTCTATGCAACTGGCATAAGTTTGTTTGACGCACCTGGCACAAGTTTGTTCTACGCAACTGGTACAAGTTTGTTCGACGCAACTGGCACAAGTTTGTTCGACGCAACTGGTACAAGTTTGTTGGACGCAACTGGCACAAGTTTGTTCGAACCAACTGGCACAAGTTTGTTTGACACAACTGGCACAATTTTGTTCGACTCAACTGGCACAAGTTTGTTTGACGCAACTGGCAAAAGTTTGTTCGAACCAACTAGCACAAGTTTGTTTGATACATCTGGCACAAGTTTGTTCGACGCGACTGGTACAAGTTTGTTTGACGCAACTGGCACAAGTTTGTTTGGCGCAACTGGCACAAGGTTGTTCTACGCAACTGGCACAAGTTTGTTCTATGCAACTGCTACAAGTTTGTTTGACGCAACTGGCACAAGTTTGTTCTATGCAACTGGCACAAGTTTGTTCGATGCAACTGGCATAAGTTTGTTTGACGCAACTGGCACCTTTTTGTTTGACGCAACTGGCACAAGTTTGTTCTACATAACTGGCACAAGTTTGTTCTATGCAACTGGCACAAGTTTGTCCTACGCAACTGGCACAAGTTTGTTCTACGCATCTGGCACAAGTTTGTTCTATGCAACTGGCACTAGTTTGTTCTACGCAACTGGCACAAGTTTGTTTGACATAACTGGCACAAGTTTGTTCTACCCAACTGACACAAGTTTGTTTGACGCAACTGGCACAAGTTAGTTCTACGCAACGGACACAAGTTTGTTTGACACAATTGGCAGAAGTTTGTTCAACGGAACTGGCACAAGTTTGTTGGACGCAACTGGCGCAAGTTTGTTCGACGCAACTGGCACAAGTTTGTTGGACACAACTGGCACAAGTTTGTTGGACGCAACTGGCACAAATTTTTGTTCGATGCAACTGGCACAAGTTTGTTTAACGCAAATGGCACAAGTTTGTTTGACGCAACTGGCACAAGGTTCTTTTACGCAACTGGCACAAGTTTGTTCTACGCAACTGGCATAAGTTTGCTTGACGCAACTGGCACAAGTTTGTTCTACGCAACTGGCACAAGTTTGTGCGACGCAACTGGCACAAGTTTGTTCGACGCAACTGGCACAAGTTTGTTTGACGCAACTGGCACAAGTTTGTTCGACGCAACTGGCACAAGTTTGTTCGACGTAACACGCACAAGTTTTTACGACTCAATTGGCACAAGTTTGTTTGACGCAACTGGCTCAAGTTTGTTTTCCGCAAGAGGCACAAGTTTGTGTGACGCAACTGGCACAACTTTGTTTGACGCAACTGGCACAAGTTTTTTTTTACGCAACTGGCACAAGTTTGTTTAACGTAACTGGCACAAGTTTGTTTGACGCAACTGGCACAAGTTTGTTCGACGCAACTGGCACAAGTTTGTTTGACGCAACTGGCACAAATTTGTTCGACGCAACTGGCACAAATTTGTTCGACGCAACTGGCACAAGTTTGTTTGACGCAACTGGCACAAGTTTGTTCTACGCAACTGGCAAAAGTTTGTTCTATGCAACTGGCACTAGTTTGTTCTATGCAACTGGCATAAGTTTGTTTGACGCACCTGGCACAAGTTTGTTCTACGCAACTGGTACAAGTTTGTTCGACGCAACTGGCACAAGTTTGTTCGACGCAACTGATACAAGTATGTTGGACTCAACTGGCACAAGTTTGTTCGAACCAACTCTCACAAGTTTGTTTGACACAACTGGCACAATTTTGTTCGACTCAACTGGCACAAGTTTGTTTGACACAACTGGCACAAGGTTGTTCTACGCAACTGGCACAAGTTTGTTCTACACAACTGGCACAAGTTTGTTTGACGCAACTGGCACAAGTTTGTTCTACGCAACTGGAACAAGTTTGTTCGATGCAACTGGCACAAGTTTGTTCGACGCAACTAGCCAAAGTTTGTTTGATGCAACTGGCACTAGTTTGTTAGACGCAACTGGCACAAGTTTGTTCGACGCAACTGGCAAAAGTTTCTTCGACTCAATTGGCACAAGTTTGTTTGACGCAACTGGCACAAGTTTGTTTGACGCAACTGTCACAAGTTTGTTTGACGCAACTGGCAAAAGTTTATTTGACGCAACTGGCACAATTTTTCTCGGCGCAACTGGCACAATTTTTCTCGGTGCAACTGGCACATGTATGTTCTACACAACTGGCACAAGTTTGTTCTATGCAACTTGCACAAGTTTGTTTGACGCAACTGGCACAAGTTTGTTCTACACAACTGGCACAAGTTTATTCTACGCAACTGGTACTAGTTTGTTCTACGCAACTGGCACAAGTTTGTTCTACGCAACTGGCACAAGTTTGTTCTACGCATCTGGCACAAGTTTGTTCTATGCAACTGGCAGAAGTTTGTTCTACGTAACTGGCACAAGTTTGTTCTACGCAACTGGCAGAAGTTTGTTCTACGTAACTGGCACAAGTTTGTTCTACGCAACTGGCACAAGTTTGTTCTACGCAACTGGCACATGTTTATTCTACGCATCTGGCACAAGTTTGTTCTATCCAACTGACACTGTTTGTTTTACGCAACTGGCACAAGTTTGTTTCACGCAACTGGCACAAGTTTGTTCTACCCAACTGACAAAAGTTTGTTCGACGCAACTGGCAAAAGTTTGTTCTACGCAACTAACACAAGTTTGTTTGACACAACTGGCAGAAGTTTGTTCAACGCAACTGGCACAAGTTTGTTTGACGCAACTGGCGCAAGTTTGTTCGACGCAACTGGCACAAGTTTGTTCGATGCAACTGGCACTAGTTTGTTTAACGCAACTGGCACAAGTTTGTTCGACCCAACTGGCACAAGTTTGTTTGACGCAACTGGCACAAGTTTGTTTGACGCAACTGGCACAAGTTTGTTTGACACAACTGGCACAAGTTTGTTTGATGCAACTGGCACAAGGTTGTTCTACGAAACTGGCACAAGTTTGTTCTACGCAACTGGCACAAGTTTGTTTGATGCAACTGGCACAAGTATGTTTGATGCAACTAGCAGAAGTTTGTTTGACGCAACTGGTACAAGTTTGTTCGGTGCAACTGGCCCAAGTTTGTTTGACGCAACTGGCACAAGTTTGTTAGACGCAACTGGCACAAGTTTGTTCGACGTAACTGGCACAAGTTTTTTCGACTCAAGTGGCACAAGTTTCTTTCACGCAACTGGCACAAGTTTGTTTGACGCAACTTGCACAAGTTTGTTTGATGCAACTGGCACAAGTTTATTTGACGCAAGTGGTACAAGTTTTCTCGACGCAACTGGCACAAGTTTGTTCGCCGTAACTGGCACAGGTTTGTTCGACGCAACTGGCACAAGTTTGTTTGACGCAACTGGCACAAGTTTTTTTGACGCAACTGGCACAAGTTTTCTCGACGCAACTGGCACAAATTTGTCCGCCGTAACTGGCACAAGTTTGTTCGACGCCACTGGCACAAGTTTGTTCGAAGCAATTGGCACAAGTTTGTTTGACGCAACTGGAACTAATTTGTTCTATGCAACTGCCACAAGTTTGTTCTATGCAACTGGCACAAGTTTGTTCTACGCAACTGGCACAAGTTTGTTGTATGCAACTGGTACTAGTTTGTTCTACGCAACTGGCATAAGTTTGTTTGACGTAACTGGCACAAGTTTGTTCTATGCAACTGGCACAAGTTTGTTGGACGCAACTGACACAAGTTTGTTCTACGCAACTGGCACAATTTTGTTTGACGCAACTGGCACAGCTTTTCTCGACACAACTGGCACAAGTATGTTCTACACAACTGGCACAAGTTTGTTCTATGCAACTTGCATAAGTTTGTTCTACGCAACTGGCACAAGTTTCTTCTACGCAACTGGCACAAGTTTGTTCTACGCAACTGACACAAGTTTGTTCTACGCAACTGGCACAAGTTTGTTCTACTCAACTGGCACAAGTTTGTTCTACGCATCTGGTACAAGTTTGTTCTATGCAACTGGCACAAGTTTGTTCTACGCAACTGGCACAAGTATGTTCTACGCAACTGGCACAACTTTGTTCTACGCAACTGGCACAAGTTTATTCTACGCATCTGGCACAAGTTTGTTCTATCCAACTGGCACTAGTTTGTTCTACGCAACTGACACAAGTTTTTTTGACACAACTGGCAGAAGTTTGTTCAACGCTACTTGCACAAGTTTGTTTAACGCAACTGGCACAAGTTTGTTCAACACATCTGGCACAAGTTTGTTTGACGCAACTGGCACAAGTTTGTTTTCGCAACTTGTACAAGTTTGTTTGACGCAACTGGCAAAAGTTTGTTTGACGCAACTGGCACAAGTTTGTTTGGCGCAACTGGCACAAGTTTGTTCGACGTAACTAGCCCAAGTTTGTTTGATGCAACTGGCACAAGTTTGTTAGACGCAACTAGCACAAGTTTGTTCGTCGCAACTGCCACAAGTTATTTCGACTCAATTGGCACAAGTTTGTTTGACGCAACTGGCACAAGTTTGTTTGACGCAAATGTCACAAGTTTGTTTGACTCAACTGGCACAAGTTTGTTTGACGCAACTGGCACAAGTTTATTTGATGCAACTGGCACAAGTTTTCTCGGCGCAACTGGCACAAGTATGTTCTACACAACTGGCACAAGTTTGTTCTATGCAACTTGCACAAGTTTGTTCTACGCAACTGGCACAAGTTTGTTCTATGCAACTGGCACAAGTTTGTTCTACGCAACTGGCACAAGTTTATACTACGCATCTGGCATAAAGTTTGTCCTATCCAACTGGCACTAGCTTGTTCTACGCAACTGACACAAGTTTGTTTGACGCAACTGGCAAAAGTTTGTTCTAAACAACTGACACAAGTTTGTTCAACGCAACTGGCACAAGTTTGTTCTACGCAACTGACACAAGTTTGTTTGACACAACTGGCAGAAGTTTGTTCAACGCAACTGGCACAAGTTTGTTTAACGCAACTGGCGCAAGTTTCTTCGACGCAACTGGCACAAGTTTGTTCGACGCAACTGGCACAAGTTTGTTCGATGCAACTGGTACAAGTTTGTTTAACACAACTGGCACAAGTTTGTTCGACCCAACTGGCACAAGTTTGTTTGACACAACTGGCACAAGTTTCTTTGATGCAACTGGCACAAGTTTGTTTGACTAAACTGGCAAAAGTTTGTTTGACGCAATGGGCACAAGGATGTTCTAAGCAACTGGCACATGTTTGTTCTATGCAACTGGCACAAGTTTGTTTGATTCAACTGGCACAAGTTTTTTTTTGCAACTGGCAGAAGTTTGTTTGACGCAACTGGCACAAGTTTGTTCGACGCAACTGGCCCAAGTTTGTTTGACGCAACTGGCACAAGTTTGTTAGACGCAACTGGCACAAGTTTGTTCGAGGTAACTGGCACAAGTTTTTTCGACTCAATTGGCACAAGTTTGTTTGACGCAACTGGCCAAAGTTTGTTTGACGCAACTGGCACAAGTTTGTTTGAGGCAACTGGCACAAGTTTGTTTGACGCAATTGGCACAAGTTTATTTCACGCAACTGGCACAAGTTTTCTCGACGCAACTGGCACAAGTTTGTTCGCCGTAACTAGCACAAGTTTGTTCGACGCAACTGGCACAAGTTTGTTTGACGCAACTCTCACAAGTTGTTTTGACGCAACTGGCACAAGTTTTCTCGATGCAACTGGCACAAGTTTGTTCGCCGTAACTGGCACAAGTTTGTTCGACGCCACTGGCACAAGTTTGTTCGAAGCAACTGGCACAAGTTTGTTTGACGCAACTGGCACAAGTTTGTTTGACGCAACTGGCACAAGTTTGTTCTACGCAACTGGCAAAAGTTTGTGCTACGCAACTGGCACAAGTTTGTTAAACGCAACTGGCACAAGTTTGTTGTATGCAACTGGCACTAGTTTGTTCTACGCAACTGGCATAAGTTTGTTTGACGCAACTGGCACAAGTTTGTTCTACGCAACTGGCACAAGTTTGTTGGACGTAACTGGCACAAGTTTGTTCTACGTAACTGGCACAATTTTGTTGGACGCAACTGGCACAAGTTTGTTCGACGCAACTGGCACAAGTTTGTTCGACGCAACTGGCACAAGTTTGTTCGACGCAACTGGCACAAGTTTGTTCGAAGCAACTGGCACAAGTTTGTTCGACGCAACTGGCACAAGTTTGTTCAACACATCTGGCACAAGTTTGTTTGACGCAACTGACACAAGTTTGTTTTCGCAACTTGTACAAGTTTGTTTGACGCAACGGGCAAAAGTTTGTTTGACGCAACTGGCACAAGTTTGTTTGACGCAACTGGCACAAGTTTGTTCGACGTAACTAGCCCAAGTTTGTTTGATTCAACTGGCACAAGTTTGTTAGACGCAACTAGCACAAGTTTGTTCGTTGCAACTGGCACAAGTTATTTCGACTGAATTGGCACAAGTTTGTTTGATGCAACTGGCACAAGTTTGTTTGATGCAAATGTCACAAGTTTGTTTGACTCAACTGGCACAAGTTTGTTTGACGCAACTGGCAGAAGTTTATTTGATGCAACCGGCACAACTTTTCTCGGCGCAACTGGCACAAGTATGTTCTACACAACTGGCACAAGTTTGTTCTATGCAACTTGCACAAGTTTGTTCTACGCAACTGGCACAAGTTTGTTCTACGCAACTGGCACAAGTTTGTTCTACGCAACTGGCACAAGTTTGTTCTACGCAACTGGCACAAGTTTGTTCTACGCAACTGGTACAAGTTTGTTTGACGCAACTGGCACAAGTTTCTTCGACGCAACTGGTACAAGTTTGTTTGACGCAACTGGCAAAATTTTGTTCGAACCAACTGGCACAAGTTTGTTCGCCGTAACTAGCAGAAGTTTGTTCGAAGCAACTGGCACAAGTTTGTTTGACGCAACTGGCACAAGTTTGTTCTATGCAACTTGCACAAATTTGTTCTACGCAACTGGCACAAGTTTGTTCTACGCAACTGGCAAATGTTTGTTCTACGCAACTGGTAGAAGTTTGTTCTACGCAACTGGCACAAGTTTGTTCTTTGCAACTGGCAGAAGTTTGTTCTACGTAACTGGCACAAGTTTGTTCTATGCAACTGGCACAAGTTTGTTCTACGCAACTGGCACAAGTTTATTCTACGCATCTGGCACAAGTTTGTTCTATCCAACTGACACTAGTTTGTTTTACGCAACTGGCACAAGTTTGTTTCACGCAATTCACACAAGTTTGTTCTACCCAACTGAAACAAGTGTGTTCGACGCAACTGGCACAAGTTTGTTCTACGCAACTGACACAAGTTTGTTTGACACAACTGGCAGAAGTTTGTTCAACGCAACTGGCACAAGTTTGTTCGACGCAACTGGCACACGTTTGTTCGACGCAACTGGCACAAGTTTGTTCGACGCAACTGGCACAAGTTTGTTCGATGCAACTGGCACAAGTTTGTTTAACGCAACTGGCACAAGTTTGTTCAACTCAACTGGCACAAGTTTGTTTGACGCAACTGGCACAAGTTTCTTTGACGCAACTGGCACAAGTTTGTTTGACATAACTGGGACAAGTTTGTTTGACGCAACTGGCACAAGGTTGTTCTACGAAAGTGGCACAAGCTTGTTCTACGCAACTGGCACAAGTTTGTTTGATGCAACTGGCACAAGTTTGTTTGATGCAACTTGCAGAAGTTTGTTCGATGCAACTGGCACAAGTTTGTTTGACGCAACTTGCACAAGTTTGTTTGACGCAACTGGCACAAGTTTATTTGACGCAACTGGCACAAGTTTTCTCGACGCAACTGGCACAAGTTTGTTCGCCGTAACTGGCACAGGTTTGTTCGACGCAACTGGCACAAGTTTTTTTTGATGCAACTGGCACAAGTTTTTTTGACGCAACTGGCACAAGTTTTCTCGACGCAACTGGCATAAGTTTCTTCGCCGTAACAGGCACAAGTTTGTTCGACGCCACTGGCACAAGTTTGTTCGAAGCAACTGGCACAAGTTTGTTTGACGTAACTGGCACTAATTTGTTCTATGCAACTGGCACAAGTTTGTTCTACGCAAGTGGCACAAGTTTGTTCTACGCAACTGGCACAAGTTTGTTGTATGCAACTGGCACTAGTTTGTTCTACGCAACTGGCATAAGTTTGTTTGACGCAACTGGCACAAGTTTGTTCTACGCAACTGGCAAAAGTTTGTTGGACGCAACTGGCACAAGTTTCTTCTACGCAACTGTCACAAGTTTGTTGGACGCAACTGGCTCAAGTTTGTTTGACTCAACTGGCACAAGTTTGTTCGACGCAACTGGCAAATGTTTGTTCGATGCAACTGGCACAAGTTTGTTCGACGCAACTGGCACAAGTTTGTTCGATGCAACTGGCACATGTTTGTTCAACACATCTGGCACAAGATTGTTTGACGCAACTGGCATAAGTTTGTTTTCACAACTTGTACAAGTTTGTTTGACTCAACTGGCACAAGTTTGTTTGACGGAACTGTCACAAGTTTGTTTGGCGCAACTGGCACATGTTTGTTTGACGCAACTGGCACAAGTTTGTTCGACGCAACTGGTACAAGTTTGTTTGACGCAACTGGCACAAGTTTGTTTGACGCAACTGGCACAAGTTTCTTCTACGCAACTGGCACAAGTTTGTTCTACGCAACTAGCACAAGTTTATTTGACGCAACTGGCACAAGTTTGTTTCGACGCAACTGGCACAAGTTTGTTTGACGTAACTGGCACAAGTTTGTTAGACGCAATTGGCACAAGTTTGTTCGATGTAGCAGGCACAAGTTTTTTCGAGTCAATTGGCACAAGTTTGTTTGACGCAACTGGCACAAGTTTGTTTGACGCAAGAGGCACAAGTTTGTGTGACGCAACTGGCACATGTTTGTTTGACGCAACTGGCACAAGTTTTTTTTGACGCAACTGGCACAAGTTTTTTTTGACGCAACTGGCACAAGTTTGTTTAATGTAACAGGCACAAGTTTGTTCGACGCAACTGGCACAAGTATGTTCGACACAACTGGCACAAGTTTGTTTGACGCAACTGGCACAAGTTTCTTCGACGCAACTGGCACAAGTTTGTTCGACGCAACTGGCACAAGTTTGTTCTACGCAACTGGCAGAAGTTTGTTCTACGCAACTGGCACAAGTTTGTTCTATGCAACTTGCACTAGTTTGTTCTATGCAACTGGCATAAGTTTGTTTGACGCAACTGGCACAAGTTTGTTCTACGCAACTGGTACAAGTTTGTTCGACGCAACTGGCACAAGTTTCTTCAACGCAACTGGTACAAGTTTGTTGGACGCAACTGGCAAAAGTTTGTTAGAACCAACTGGCAAAAGTTTGATTGACACCTGGCACAAGTTTGTTCGACGCAACTGGCACAAGTTTGTTTGACGCAACTAGCACAAGTTTGTTTGACGCAACTGACACAAGTTTGTTCGACGCATCTGACACAAGTTTGTTCTACGCAACTGACACAAGTTTGTTTGAAACAACTGACAGAAGTTTGTTCAACGCAACTGGCACAAGTTTGTTTGACGCAACTGGCGCAACTTTGTTCGACGCCACTGGCACAAGTTTGTTCGATGCAACTGGCACAAGTTTGTTCGATGCAACTGGCACAAGTTTGTTTAATACAAATGGCACAAGTTTGTTCGACCCAACTGGCCCAAGTTTGTTTGACGCAACTGGCACAAGTTTGTTAGACGCAACTGGCACAAGTTTGTTCGACGCAACTGGCCCAAGTTTGTTTGACGCAACTGGCACAAGTTTGTTAGATGCAACTGGCACAAGTTTGTTCGAGGTAACTGGCACAAGTTTTTTCGACTCAATTGGCACAAGTTTGTTTGACGCAACTGGCACAAGTTTGTTTGACGCAACTGGCACATGTTTGTTTGACGCAACTGGCACAAGTTTGTTTGATGCAACTGGCACAAATTTATTTGACGCAACTGGTACAAGTTTGCTCGACGCATCTGGCACAAGTTTGTTCGCCGTAACTGGCACAAGTTTGTTCAACGCAACTGGCACAAGTTTGTTTGAAGCAACTGGCACAAGTTTTTTTGACGCAACTGGCACAAGTTTTCTCGACGCAACTGGCACAAGTGTGTTCGCCGTAACTGGAACAAGTTTGTTTGACGCCACTGGCACAAGTTTGTTCTACACAACTGGCACAAGTTTGTTTGACACAACTGGCACAAGTTTGTTCTATGCAACTGGCACAAGTTTGTTCTACGCAACTGGCACAAGTTTGTATAACGCAACTGGCACAAGTTTGTTATACGCAACTGGCACAAGTTTGTTGTATGCAACTGTCTCTAGTTTGTTCTACGCAACTGGCATAAGTTTGTTTGACGCAACTGGCACAAGTTTGTTCGACGCAACTGGCTCTAGTTTGTTCGACGCAACTGGCACAAGTTTGTTCGACGCAACTGGCACAAGTTTGTTCAACACATCTGGCACAAGTTTGTTTGACGCAACTGGCACAAGTTTGTTTTCGCAACTTGTACAAGCTTGTTTGACGCAACTGGCACAAGTTTGTTTGATGCAACTGGCACGAGTTTGTTTGGCGCAACTGGCACAAGTTTGTTCGACGCAACTAGTCCAATTTGTTTGACGCAACTGGCACAAGTTTGTTAGACGCAACTGGCACAAGTTTGTTCGACGCAACTGGCACAAGTTTCTTCGACTCAATTGGCACAAGTTTGTTTGACGCAACTAGCACAAGTTTGTTTGATGCAACTGTCAGAAGTTTGTTTGACTCAACAGGCACAAGTTTGTTTGACGCAACTGGCACAAGTTTATTTGACGCAACTGGCACAACTTTTCTCGGCGCAACTGGCACAAGTATGTTTGACACAACTGGCACAAGTTTGTTCTATGCAACTTGCACAAGTTTGTTCTACGCAACTGCCACAAGTTTGTTCGACGCAACTGGCACAAGTTTGTTCTACGCAACTGGCACAAGTTTGTTCTACGTGACTGGCACAAGTTTGTTCTACGCAACTGGCACAAGATTGTTCTACGCATCTGGCACAAGTTTGTTCTATGCAACTGGCACAAGTTTGTTCTACACAACTGGCACAAGTTTATTCTACGCATCTGGCACAAGTTTGTTCTATCCAACTGACACTAGTTTGTTTTACGCAACTGGCACAAGTTTGTTTCACGCAACTGGCACAAGTTTGTTCTACCCAACTGACACAAGTTTGTTCGACGCAACTGGCACAAGTTTGTTCTACGCAAGTGACACAAGTTTGTTGGACACAACTGGCACAAGTTTGTTCAACGCAACTGGCACAAGTTTGTTTGACGCAATTGGCGCAAGTTTGTTCGATGCAACTGGCACAAGTTTGTTCGACGCACCTGGCAAAAGTTTGTTCGATGCTTCTGGCAGAAGTTTGTTTAACGCAACTGGCACAAGTTTGTTCGACCCAACTGGCACAAGTTTGTTTGACGCAACTGGTACAAGTTAGTTTAACGCAACTGGCCCAAGTTTGTTTGACCAAACTGGCACAAGTTTGTTAGATGCAACTGGCACAAGTTTGTTCGACGTAACTGGCACAAGTTTTTTCGACTCAATTGGCACAAGTTTGTTTGACGCAACTGGCGCAAGTTTGTTTGGCGCAACTTGCACAAGTTTGTTTGACGCAACTGGCACAAGTTTATTTGACGCAACTGGCACAAGTTTGTTCGACGCAACTGGCACAAGTTTGTTCGCCGTAACTGGCACAGGTTTGTTCGACGCAACTGGCACAAGTTTGTTTGACGCAACTGGCACAAGTTTTTTTTACGCAACTGGCACAAGTTTGTTCTACGCAAGTGACACAAGTTTGTTGGACACAACTGGCACAAGTTTGTTCAACGCAACTGGCACAAGTTTCTTTGACGCAACTGGCACAAGTTTCTTTGACGCAAGAGGCACAAGTTTGTGTGATGCAACTGGCAAAAGTTTGTTTGACGCAACTGGCACAATTTTATTTGACGCAACTGGCACAAGTTTTCTCGACGCAAGTGGCACAAGTTGGTTTGCCGTAACTGGCACAAGTTTGTTCGACGCAACTGGCACAAGTTTGTTTGACACAACTGGCACAAGTTTGTTTGACGCAACTGGCACAAGTTTCTTCGACTCAACTGGCACAAGCTTGTTCGACGAACTGGCACAAGTTTGTTTGACGCAATTGGCACAAGTTTGTTCGACGGAAGTGGCACAAGTTTGTTCTATGCAACTGGCACTAGTTTGTTTTATGCAACTGGCATAAGTTTGTTTGACGCAACTGGCACAAGTTTGTTCTACAAACTAGCACAAGTTTGTTCGACGCAACTGGCACAAGATTGTTCTACGCAACTGGCACAAGTTTGTTCTACGCAACTGGCACAAGTTTGTTTGACGCAACTGGCATAAGGTTGTTCTACGCAACTGGCACAAGTTTGTTGGATGCCACTAACACAAGTTTGTTTGACGAAACTGGCCCAAGTTTTTTTGACGCAACTGGCACAAGTTTGTTAGACGCAACTGCCACAAGTTTGTTCGACGCAACTGGCACAAGTTTTTTCGACTCAATTGGCACAAGTTTGTTTGACGCAACTGGAACAAGTTTGTTTGACGCAACTGGCACAAGTTTGTTTGACGCAACTGGGACAAGTTTATTTGACGCAACTGGCACAAGTTTTCTCGACGAAACTGGCAAAAGTTTGTTCGCCGTAACTGGCACAAGTTTGTTCGACGCAACTGGCACAAGTTTGTTTGACGCAACTGGCACAAGTTTGTTCTACATAACTGGCACAAGTTTGTTCTATGCAACTGGCACAAGTTTGTTCTACGCAACTGGCACAAGTTTGTTCTACGCATCTGGCACAAGTTTGTTCTATGCAACAGGCACTAGTTTTTTCTACGCAACTGGCACAAGTTTTTTTGACGCAACTGGCACAAATTTGTTCTACCCAACTGACACAAGTTTGTTCGACGCAACTGGAACAAGTTTGTTCTACGCAACTGACACAAGTTTGTTTGACACAATTGGCAGAAGTTTGTTCAACGCAACTGGCACAAGTTTGTTCGACGCAACTGGCGCAAGTTTGTTCGACGCAACTGGCAAAAGTTTGTTCGACGCAACTGTCAAAAGTTTGTTTCGATGCAACGGGCACAAGTTTGTTTAACGCAACTGGCACAAGTTTGTTCGACCCAACTGGCACAAGTTTGTTTGACGCACCTGGCACAAGTTTGTTTGACGCAACTGGCACAAGTTTGTTTGTCGCAACTGGCACAAGTTTGTTTGACGCAACTGGCACAAGGTTCTTCTACGCAACTGGCACAAGTTTGTTCTACGCAACTGGCAAAAGTTTGTTTGACGCAACTGGCACAAATTCGTTAGACGCAACTGGCACAAGTTTGTTTGACGCAACTCTCACAAGTTTGTTCGAAGCAACTGGCACAAGTTTGTTAGACGCAACTGGCACAAGTTTGTTCGATGTAACAGGCACAAGTTTTTTTGACTCAATTGGTACAAGTTTGTTTGACGCAACTGGCACAAGTTTGTTTGACGCAAGAAGCACAAGTTTGTTTGACGCAACTGGCACAAGTTTGTTTGACGCAACTGGCAAAAGTTTTTTTTGACGCAACTGGCACAAGTTTTCTCGACGCAACTGGCACAAGTTTGTTCTATGCAACTGGCAAAAGTTTGTTCGACGCAACTGGGACAAGTTTGTTCTACGCATCTGGGACAAGTTTGTTCTATGCATCAGGCACTAGTTTGTTCTACGCAACTGGCACAAGTTTGTTTGACGCAACTGGCACAAATTTGTTCTACCCAACTGACACAAGTTTGTTCGACGCAACTGGCACAAGTTTGTTCTACGCAATTAACACAAGTTTGTTTGACACAATTCGCAGAAGTTTGTTCAACGCAACTGGCACAAGTTTGTTCGACGCAACTGGCGCAAGTTTGTTCGACGCAACTGGCGCAAGTTTGTTCGACGCAACTGGCACAAGTTTGTTCGATGCAACTGGCACAAGTTTGTTTAACGCAACTGGCACAAGTTTGTTCGACCCAACTGGCACAAGTTTGTTTGACGCAACTGGCACAAGTTTGTTGGACGCAACTGGCACAAGTTTGTTTGACGCAACTGGCACAAGGTTCTTCTACGCAACTGGCACAAGTTTGTTCTACGCAACTGGCATAAGTTTGTTTCACGCAACTGGCACAAGTTTGTTCTACGCAACTGGCACAAGTTTGTTTGACGCAACTGGCATAAGTTTGTTCGACGCAACTGGCACAAGTTTGTTAGACACAACTGGCACAAGTTTGTTCGACGTAACAGGCACAAGTTTTTTCGACTCAATTGGTACAAGTTTGTTTGACGCAAGAGGCACAAGTTTGTTTGACGCAAGAAGCACAAGTTTGTTTGACGCAACTGGCACAAGTTTATTTGACGCAACTGGCCCAATTTTTCTTTCACGCAACTGGCACAAGTTTTCTCGACGCAACTGGCACAAGTTTGTTCGCCATATCTGGCACAAGTTTGTTCAACGCAACTGGCACAAGTTTGTTCGACATAACTGGCACATGTTTGTTTCACGCAACTGGCACAAGTTTCTTCGACGCAACTGGCACAAGTTTGTTCGACGCAACTGGCACAAGTTTGTTTGATGCAACTGGCACAAGTTTGTTCTACGCAACTGGCACAAGTTTGTTCTATGCAACTGGCACTAGTTTGTTCTATGCAACTGGCATAAGTTTGTTTGACGAAACTGGCACAAGTTTGTTCTATGCAACTGGCACAAGTTTGTTTGACGCAACTGGTACAGTTTTGTTGGACGCAACTGGCACAAGTTTGTTCGAACCAACTGGCACAAGTTTGTTTGACACAACTGGCACAAGTTTGTTCGACGCGACTGGCACAAGTTTGTTTGACGCAACTGGCACAAGTTTGTTTGACGCAACTGGCACAAGGTTGTTCTACGAAACTGGCACAAGTTTGTTCTATGCAACTGCTACAAGTTTGTTTGACGCAACTGGCACAAGTTTGTTCTATGCAACTTGCACAAGTTTGTTCGATGCTACTGGCACAAGTTTGTTAGACGCAACTGGCACCTTTTTGTTCGACGCATCTGTCACAAGTTTGTTCTACATAACTGGCGCAAGTTTGTTCGACGCAACCGGCAAAAGTTTGTTCGATGCAACTGGCACAAGTTTGTTCTACGCAACTGGCACAAGTTTGTTCTATGCATCTGGCACAAGTTTGTTCTATGCAACTGGCACTAGTTTGTTCTACACAACTGGCACAAGTTTGTTTGACACAACTGGTACAAGTTTGTTCTACCCAACTGACACAATTTTGTTTGACGCAACTGGCACAAGTTAGTTCTACGCAACGGACACAAGTTTGTTTGACACAACTGGCAGAAGTTTGTTCAACGCAACTGGCACAAGTTTGTTGGATGCAACTGGCGCAAGTTTGTTCAACGCAACTGGCACAAGTTTGTTGGACGCAACTGGCACAAATTTTTGTTCGATGCAACTGGCACAAGTTTGTTTAACGCAACTGGCACAAGTTTGTTCGACCCAACTGGCACAAGTTTGTTTGATGCAACTGGCACAAGTTTGTTTGACGCAACTGGCACAAGTTTGTTTGACTCAACTGGCACAAGGTTCTTTTACGCAACTGGCACAAGTTTGTTCTACGCAACTGGCACAAGTTTTTTTGACGCAACTGGGACAAGTTTCTTCTACGCAACTGGCGGAAGTTTGTGCGACACAACTGGCACAAGTTTGTTCGACGCAACTGGCACAAGTTTGTTTGACGCAACTGGCACAAGTTTGTTCGACGCAACTGGCACAAGTTTGTTCGACGTAACAGGCACATGTTTTTTCGACTCAATTGGCACAAGTTTGTTTGACGCAATTGGCTCAAGTTTGTTTTTCGCAAGAGGCACAAGTTTGTGTGACGCAACTGGCACAAGTTTGTTTGACGCAACTGGCACAAATTTGTTCGACGCAACTGGCGCAAGTTTGTTCGACGCAACTGGCAAAAGTTTGTTCGATGCAACTGGCACAAGTTTGTTTAACGCAACTGGCACAAGTTTTCGACCCAACTGGCACAAGTTTGTTTAACGTAACTGGCACAAGTTTGTTTGGCGCAACTGGCACAAGTTTGTTCGACGCAACTGGCACAAGTTTGTTTGACGCAACTGGCACAAGTTTGTTCGACGCAACTGGCACAAGTTTGTTCGACGCAACTGGCACAAGTTTGTTTGACGCAACTGGCACAAGTTTGTTCTACGCAAATGGCAAAAGATTGTTCTATGCAATTGGCACAAGTTTGTTCTATGCAACTGGCATAAGTTTGTTTGACGCACCTGGCACAAGTTTGTTCTACGCAACTGGTACAAGTTTGTTCGACGCAAGTGGCACAAGTTTGTTCGACGCAACTGGTACAAGTTTGTTGGACGCAACTGGCACAAGTTTTTTCGAACCAACTGGCACAAGTTTGTTTGACACAACTGGCACAATTTTGTTCGACTCAACTGGCACAAGTTTGTTTGACGCAACTGGCACAAGGTTGTTCTACCCAACTGGCACAAGTTTGTTCTACGCAACTGGCACAAGTTTGTTTGACGCAACTGGCACAAGTTTGTTCTACGCAACTGGAACAAGTTTGTTCGATGCAACTGGCACAAGTTTGTTCGACGCAACTAGCCCAAGTTTGTTTGACGCAACTGGCAAAAGTTTGTTAGACGCAACTGGCACAAGTTTGTTCGACGCAACTGGTACAAGTTTCTTTTACTCAATTGGCACAAGTTTGTTTGACGTAACTGGCACAAGTTTGTTTGACGCAACTGTCACAAGTTTGTTTGACTCAACTGGCACAAGTTTGTTTGACGCAACTGGCACAAGTTTATTTGACACAACTGGCACAACTTTTCTCGGCGCAACTGGCACAAGTGTGTTCTACACAACTGGCACAATTTTGTTCTATGCAACTTGCACAAGTTTGTTCTAAGCAACTGGCACAAGTTTTTTCTACACAACTGGCACAAGTTTGTTCTACGCAACTGGTACAAGTTTGTTTTACGCAACTGGCACATTTTTGTTCTACGCAACTGGCACAAGTTTGTTCTACGTATCTGGCACAAGTTTGTTCTACGCAACTGGCAAAAGTTTGTTCTACACAACTGGCACAAGTTTGTTCTACGCAACTGGCACAAGTTTGTTCTATGCAACTGACACAGGTTTGTTTGACACAACTGGCAAAAGTTTTTTCAACGCAACTGGCACAAGTTTGTTTGACACAACTGGCACAACTTTGTTTGACGCAACTGGCACAAGGTTGTTCTACGAAACTGGCACAAGTTTGATCTATGCAACTGGCACGAGTTTGTTTGATGCAACTGGCACAAGTTTGTTTGATGCAACTGGCAGAAGTTTGTTTGAAGCACCTGGCACAAGTTTGTTCGGCGCAACTGGCCCAAGTTTGTTTGACGCAACTGGCACAAGTTTGTTAGACACAACTAGGACAAGTTTGTTCGACGTAACTGGCACAAGTTTTTTCGGCTCAATTGGCACAAGTTTGTTTGACGCAACTGGCACAAGTTTGTTTGACGCAACTTGCACAAGTTTTTTTTGACGCAACTGGCACAAGTTTATTTGACGCAACTGGCACAAGTTTTCTCGACGCAACTGGCACAAGTTTGTTTGCCATAAAGGCACAGGTTTGTTCGACGCAACTTGTACAAGTTTGTTTGACGCAACTGGCACAAGTTTTTTGACGCAACTGGCACAAGTTTTCTCGACACAACTGACACAAGTTTGTTCGCCGTAACTGGCACAAGTTTGTTCGGCGCCACTGGCACAAGTTTGTTCGACGCAACTGGCACAAGTTTGTTCTACGCAACTGGCACAAGTTTGTTCTAAGCAACTGGCACAAGTTTGTTGTATGCAACTGACACTAGTTTGTTCTGCGCAACTGGCATAAGTTTGTTTGACCCAACTGGCACAAGTTTGTTCTACGCAACTGGCACAAGTTTGTTGGATGCAAATGGCACAAGTTTGTTCTATGCAACTGGCACAAGTTTGTTGGACGCAACTGGCTCAAGTTTCTTTGACGCAACTGGCACAAGTTTGTTCTATGCAACTGGCACAAGTTTGTTCGACGCAACTGGCACAAGTTTGTTTGACGCAACTGGCACAATTTTGTTCGACGCAACTGGCACAAGTTTGTTCGATGCAACTGGCACAAGTTTGTTTTCGCAACTTGTACAAGTTTGTTTGACGCAACTGGCACAAGGTATGTTTGGCGCAACTGGCACAAGTTTGTTTGACGCAACTGGCACAAGTTTGTTCGACGCAACTGGCACAAGTTTGTTTGACGCAACTGGCACAAGTTTGTTTGACGCAACTGGCACAAGGTTCTTCTACGCAACTGGCACAAGTTTGTTCTACACAACTGGCACAAGTTTGTTTGACGCAACTGGCACAAGTTTGTTCTACGCAACAGGCACAAGTTTGTTTGACGCAATTGGCACAAGATTGTTAGTCGCAACTGGCACAAGTTTGTTCGACGTAACAGGCACAAGTTTTTTCGAGTCAATTGGCACAAGTTTGTTTGATGCAACTGGCACAAGTTTGGTAGTCGCAACTGGCACAAGTTTGTTCGACGTAACAGGCACAAGTTTTTTCGAGTCAATTGGCACAAGTTTGTTTCAGGCAAATGGCACAAGTTTGTTTGACGCAAGAGGCACAAGTTTGTGTGACGCAACTGGCACAAGCTTGTTTGACGCAACTGGCACAAGTTTTTTTTGACGCAACTGGCACAAGTTTGTTCTACGCAACTGGCACAAGTTTGTTTAACGTAACTGGCACAAGTTTGTTCGACGCAACTGGCACAAGTATGTTCTACGCAACTGGCACAAGTTTGTTTGACGCAACTGGCACAAGTTTCTTTCATGCAACTGGCACAAGTTTGTTCGATGCAACTGGCACAAGTTTGTTTGACGCAACTGGCACAAGTTTGTTCTACGCAACTGGCACAAGTTTGTTCTATGCAACTGGCACTAGTCTGTTCTATGCAACTGGCATAAGTTTGTTTGACGCAACTGGCACTAGTTTGTTCTACGCAACTGGTACAAGTTTGTTTGACGCAACTGGCACAAGTTTGTTCGACGCAACTGGTACAAGTTTGTTGGACGCAATTGGCACAAGTTTGTTCGAACCAACTGGCAAAAGTTTGTTTGACACAACTGGCACAAGTTTGTTCGACGCAAGTGGCGCAAGTTTGTTTCACGCAATTCACACAAGTTTGTTCTATCCAACTGACACTAGTTTGTTTTACGCAACTGGCACAAGTTTGTTTCACGCAATTCACACAAGTTTGTTCTACCCAACTGAAACAAGTGTGTTCGACGCAACTGGCACAAGTTTGTTCTACGCAACTGACACAAGTTTGTTTGACACAACTGGCAGAAGTTTGTTCAACGCAACTGGCACAAGTTTGTTCGACGCAACTGGCACACGTTTGTTCGACGCAACTGGCACAAGTTTGTTCGACGCAACTGGCACAAGTTTGTTCGATGCAACTGGCACAAGTTTGTTTAACGCAACTGGCACAAGTTTGTTCAACTCAACTGGCACAAGTTTGTTTGACGCAACTGGCACAAGTTTCTTTGACGCAACTGGCACAAGTTTGTTTGACATAACTGGGACAAGTTTGTTTGACGCAACTGGCACAAGGTTGTTCTACGAAAGTGGCACAAGCTTGTTCTACGCAACTGGCACAAGTTTGTTTGATGCAACTGGCACAAGTTTGTTTGATGCAACTTGCAGAAGTTTGTTCGATGCAACTGGCACAAGTTTGTTTGACGCAACTTGCACAAGTTTGTTTGACGCAACTGGCACAAGTTTATTTGACGCAACTGGCACAAGTTTTCTCGACGCAACTGGCACAAGTTTGTTCGCCGTAACTGGCACAGGTTTGTTCGACGCAACTGGCACAAGTTTTTTTTGATGCAACTGGCACAAGTTTTTTTGACGCAACTGGCACAAGTTTTCTCGACGCAACTGGCATAAGTTTCTTCGCCGTAACAGGCACAAGTTTGTTCGACGCCACTGGCACAAGTTTGTTCGAAGCAACTGGCACAAGTTTGTTTGACGTAACTGGCACTAATTTGTTCTATGCAACTGGCACAAGTTTGTTCTACGCAAGTGGCACAAGTTTGTTCTACGCAACTGGCACAAGTTTGTTGTATGCAACTGGCACTAGTTTGTTCTACGCAACTGGCATAAGTTTGTTTGACGCAACTGGCACAAGTTTGTTCTACGCAACTGGCAAAAGTTTGTTGGACGCAACTGGCACAAGTTTCTTCTACGCAACTGTCACAAGTTTGTTGGACGCAACTGGCTCAAGTTTGTTTGACTCAACTGGCACAAGTTTGTTCGACGCAACTGGCAAATGTTTGTTCGATGCAACTGGCACAAGTTTGTTCGACGCAACTGGCACAAGTTTGTTCGATGCAACTGGCACATGTTTGTTCAACACATCTGGCACAAGATTGTTTGACGCAACTGGCATAAGTTTGTTTTCACAACTTGTACAAGTTTGTTTGACTCAACTGGCACAAGTTTGTTTGACGGAACTGTCACAAGTTTGTTTGGCGCAACTGGCACATGTTTGTTTGACGCAACTGGCACAAGTTTGTTCGACGCAACTGGTACAAGTTTGTTTGACGCAACTGGCACAAGTTTGTTTGACGCAACTGGCACAAGTTTCTTCTACGCAACTGGCACAAGTTTGTTCTACGCAACTAGCACAAGTTTATTTGACGCAACTGGCACAAGTTTGTTTCGACGCAACTGGCACAAGTTTGTTTGACGTAACTGGCACAAGTTTGTTAGACGCAATTGGCACAAGTTTGTTCGATGTAGCAGGTACAAGTTTTTTCGAGTCAATTGGCACAAGTTTGTTTGACGCAACTGGCACAAGTTTGTTTGACGCAAGAGGCACAAGTTTGTGTGACGCAACTGGCACATGTTTGTTTGACGCAACTGGCACAAGTTTTTTTTGACGCAACTGGCACAAGTTTTTTTTGACGCAACTGGCACAAGTTTGTTTAATGTAACAGGCACAAGTTTGTTCGACGCAACTGGCACAAGTATGTTCGACACAACTGGCACAAGTTTGTTTGACGCAACTGGCACAAGTTTCTTCGACGCAACTGGCACAAGTTTGTTCGACGCAACTGGCACAAGTTTGTTCTACGCAACTGGCAGAAGTTTGTTCTACGCAACTGGCACAAGTTTGTTCTATGCAACTTGCACTAGTTTGTTCTATGCAACTGGCATAAGTTTGTTTGACGCAACTGGCACAAGTTTGTTCTACGCAACTGGTACAAGTTTGTTCGACGCAACTGGCACAAGTTTCTTCAACGCAACTGGTACAAGTTTGTTGGACGCAACTGGCAAAAGTTTGTTAGAACCAACTGGCAAAAGTTTGATTGACACCTGGCACAAGTTTGTTCGACGCAACTGGCACAAGTTTGTTTGACGCAACTAGCACAAGTTTGTTTGACGCAACTGACACAAGTTTGTTCGACGCATCTGACACAAGTTTGTTCTACGCAACTGACACAAGTTTGTTTGAAACAACTGACAGAAGTTTGTTCAACGCAACTGGCACAAGTTTGTTTGACGCAACTGGCGCAACTTTGTTCGACGCCACTGGCACAAGTTTGTTCGATGCAACTGGCACAAGTTTGTTCGATGCAACTGGCACAAGTTTGTTTAATACAAATGGCACAAGTTTGTTCGACCCAACTGGCCCAAGTTTGTTTGACGCAACTGGCACAAGTTTGTTAGACGCAACTGGCACAAGTTTGTTCGACGCAACTGGCCCAAGTTTGTTTGACGCAACTGGCACAAGTTTGTTAGATGCAACTGGCACAAGTTTGTTCGAGGTAACTGGCACAAGTTTTTTCGACTCAATTGGCACAAGTTTGTTTGACGCAACTGGCACAAGTTTGTTTGACGCAACTGGCACATGTTTGTTTGACGCAACTGGCACAAGTTTGTTTGATGCAACTGGCACAAATTTATTTGACGCAACTGGTACAAGTTTGCTCGACGCATCTGGCACAAGTTTGTTCGCCGTAACTGGCACAAGTTTGTTCAACGCAACTGGCACAAGTTTGTTTGAAGCAACTGGCACAAGTTTTTTTGACGCAACTGGCACAAGTTTTCTCGACGCAACTGGCACAAGTGTGTTCGCCGTAACTGGAACAAGTTTGTTTGACGCCACTGGCACAAGTTTGTTCTACACAACTGGCACAAGTTTGTTTGACACAACTGGCACAAGTTTGTTCTATGCAACTGGCACAAGTTTGTTCTACGCAACTGGCACAAGTTTGTATAACGCAACTGGCACAAGTTTGTTATACGCAACTGGCACAAGTTTGTTGTATGCAACTGTCTCTAGTTTGTTCTACGCAACTGGCATAAGTTTGTTTGACGCAACTGGCACAAGTTTGTTCGACGCAACTGGCTCTAGTTTGTTCGACGCAACTGGCACAAGTTTGTTCGACGCAACTGGCACAAGTTTGTTCAACACATCTGGCACAAGTTTGTTTGACGCAACTGGCACAAGTTTGTTTTCGCAACTTGTACAAGCTTGTTTGACGCAACTGGCACAAGTTTGTTTGATGCAACTGGCACGAGTTTGTTTGGCGCAACTGGCACAAGTTTGTTCGACGCAACTAGTCCAATTTGTTTGACGCAACTGGCACAAGTTTGTTAGACGCAACTGGCACAAGTTTGTTCGACGCAACTGGCACAAGTTTCTTCGACTCAATTGGCACAAGTTTGTTTGACGCAACTAGCACAAGTTTGTTTGATGCAACTGTCAGAAGTTTGTTTGACTCAACAGGCACAAGTTTGTTTGACGCAACTGGCACAAGTTTATTTGACGCAACTGGCACAACTTTTCTCGGCGCAACTGGCACAAGTATGTTTGACACAACTGGCACAAGTTTGTTCTATGCAACTTGCACAAGTTTGTTCTACGCAACTGCCACAAGTTTGTTCGACGCAACTGGCACAAGTTTGTTCTACGCAACTGGCACAAGTTTGTTCTACGTGACTGGCACAAGTTTGTTCTACGCAACTGGCACAAGATTGTTCTACGCATCTGGCACAAGTTTGTTCTATGCAACTGGCACAAGTTTGTTCTACACAACTGGCACAAGTTTATTCTACGCATCTGGCACAAGTTTGTTCTATCCAACTGACACTAGTTTGTTTTACGCAACTGGCACAAGTTTGTTTCACGCAACTGGCACAAGTTTGTTCTACCCAACTGACACAAGTTTGTTCGACGCAACTGGCACAAGTTTGTTCTACGCAAGTGACACAAGTTTGTTGGACACAACTGGCACAAGTTTGTTCAACGCAACTGGCACAAGTTTGTTTGACGCAATTGGCGCAAGTTTGTTCGATGCAACTGGCACAAGTTTGTTCGACGCACCTGGCAAAAGTTTGTTCGATGCTTCTGGCAGAAGTTTGTTTAACGCAACTGGCACAAGTTTGTTCGACCCAACTGGCACAAGTTTGTTTGACGCAACTGGTACAAGTTAGTTTAACGCAACTGGCCCAAGTTTGTTTGACCAAACTGGCACAAGTTTGTTAGATGCAACTGGCACAAGTTTGTTCGACGTAACTGGCACAAGTTTTTTCGACTCAATTGGCACAAGTTTGTTTGACGCAACTGGCGCAAGTTTGTTTGGCGCAACTTGCACAAGTTTGTTTGACGCAACTGGCACAAGTTTATTTGACGCAACTGGCACAAGTTTGTTCGACGCAACTGGCACAAGTTTGTTCGCCGTAACTGGCACAGGTTTGTTCGACGCAACTGGCACAAGTTTGTTTGACGCAACTGGCACAAGTTTTTTTTACGCAACTGGCACAAGTTTGTTCTACGCAAGTGACACAAGTTTGTTGGACACAACTGGCACAAGTTTGTTCAACGCAACTGGCACAAGTTTCTTTGACGCAACTGGCACAAGTTTCTTTGACGCAAGAGGCACAAGTTTGTGTGATGCAACTGGCAAAAGTTTGTTTGACGCAACTGGCACAATTTTATTTGACGCAACTGGCACAAGTTTTCTCGACGCAAGTGGCACAAGTTGGTTTGCCGTAACTGGCACAAGTTTGTTCGACGCAACTGGCACAAGTTTGTTTGACACAACTGGCACAAGTTTGTTTGACGCAACTGGCACAAGTTTCTTCGACTCAACTGGCACAAGCTTGTTCGACGAACTGGCACAAGTTTGTTTGACGCAATTGGCACAAGTTTGTTCGACGGAAGTGGCACAAGTTTGTTCTATGCAACTGGCACTAGTTTGTTTTATGCAACTGGCATAAGTTTGTTTGACGCAACTGGCACAAGTTTGTTCTACAAACTAGCACAAGTTTGTTCGACGCAACTGGCACAAGATTGTTCTACGCAACTGGCACAAGTTTGTTCTACGCAACTGGCACAAGTTTGTTTGACGCAACTGGCATAAGGTTGTTCTACGCAACTGGCACAAGTTTGTTGGATGCCACTAACACAAGTTTGTTTGACGAAACTGGCCCAAGTTTTTTTGACGCAACTGGCACAAGTTTGTTAGACGCAACTGCCACAAGTTTGTTCGACGCAACTGGCACAAGTTTTTTCGACTCAATTGGCACAAGTTTGTTTGACGCAACTGGAACAAGTTTGTTTGACGCAACTGGCACAAGTTTGTTTGACGCAACTGGGACAAGTTTATTTGACGCAACTGGCACAAGTTTTCTCGACGAAACTGGCAAAAGTTTGTTCGCCGTAACTGGCACAAGTTTGTTCGACGCAACTGGCACAAGTTTGTTTGACGCAACTGGCACAAGTTTGTTCTACATAACTGGCACAAGTTTGTTCTATGCAACTGGCACAAGTTTGTTCTACGCAACTGGCACAAGTTTGTTCTACGCATCTGGCACAAGTTTGTTCTATGCAACAGGCACTAGTTTTTTCTACGCAACTGGCACAAGTTTTTTTGACGCAACTGGCACAAATTTGTTCTACCCAACTGACACAAGTTTGTTCGACGCAACTGGAACAAGTTTGTTCTACGCAACTGACACAAGTTTGTTTGACACAATTGGCAGAAGTTTGTTCAACGCAACTGGCACAAGTTTGTTCGACGCAACTGGCGCAAGTTTGTTCGACGCAACTGGCAAAAGTTTGTTCGACGCAACTGTCAAAAGTTTGTTTCGATGCAACGGGCACAAGTTTGTTTAACGCAACTGGCACAAGTTTGTTCGACCCAACTGGCACAAGTTTGTTTGACGCACCTGGCACAAGTTTGTTTGACGCAACTGGCACAAGTTTGTTTGTCGCAACTGGCACAAGTTTGTTTGACGCAACTGGCACAAGGTTCTTCTACGCAACTGGCACAAGTTTGTTCTACGCAACTGGCAAAAGTTTGTTTGACGCAACTGGCACAAATTCGTTAGACGCAACTGGCACAAGTTTGTTTGACGCAACTCTCACAAGTTTGTTCGAAGCAACTGGCACAAGTTTGTTAGACGCAACTGGCACAAGTTTGTTCGATGTAACAGGCACAAGTTTTTTTGACTCAATTGGTACAAGTTTGTTTGACGCAACTGGCACAAGTTTGTTTGACGCAAGAAGCACAAGTTTGTTTGACGCAACTGGCACAAGTTTGTTTGACGCAACTGGCAAAAGTTTTTTTTGACGCAACTGGCACAAGTTTTCTCGACGCAACTGGCACAAGTTTGTTCTATGCAACTGGCAAAAGTTTGTTCGACGCAACTGGGACAAGTTTGTTCTACGCATCTGGGACAAGTTTGTTCTATGCATCAGGCACTAGTTTGTTCTACGCAACTGGCACAAGTTTGTTTGACGCAACTGGCACAAATTTGTTCTACCCAACTGACACAAGTTTGTTCGACGCAACTGGCACAAGTTTGTTCTACGCAATTAACACAAGTTTGTTTGACACAATTCGCAGAAGTTTGTTCAACGCAACTGGCACAAGTTTGTTCGACGCAACTGGCGCAAGTTTGTTCGACGCAACTGGCGCAAGTTTGTTCGACGCAACTGGCACAAGTTTGTTCGATGCAACTGGCACAAGTTTGTTTAACGCAACTGGCACAAGTTTGTTCGACCCAACTGGCACAAGTTTGTTTGACGCAACTGGCACAAGTTTGTTGGACGCAACTGGCACAAGTTTGTTTGACGCAACTGGCACAAGGTTCTTCTACGCAACTGGCACAAGTTTGTTCTACGCAACTGGCATAAGTTTGTTTCACGCAACTGGCACAAGTTTGTTCTACGCAACTGGCACAAGTTTGTTTGACGCAACTGGCATAAGTTTGTTCGACGCAACTGGCACAAGTTTGTTAGACACAACTGGCACAAGTTTGTTCGACGTAACAGGCACAAGTTTTTTCGACTCAATTGGTACAAGTTTGTTTGACGCAAGAGGCACAAGTTTGTTTGACGCAAGAAGCACAAGTTTGTTTGACGCAACTGGCACAAGTTTATTTGACGCAACTGGCCCAATTTTTCTTTCACGCAACTGGCACAAGTTTTCTCGACGCAACTGGCACAAGTTTGTTCGCCATATCTGGCACAAGTTTGTTCAACGCAACTGGCACAAGTTTGTTCGACATAACTGGCACATGTTTGTTTCACGCAACTGGCACAAGTTTCTTCGACGCAACTGGCACAAGTTTGTTCGACGCAACTGGCACAAGTTTGTTTGATGCAACTGGCACAAGTTTGTTCTACGCAACTGGCACAAGTTTGTTCTATGCAACTGGCACTAGTTTGTTCTATGCAACTGGCATAAGTTTGTTTGACGAAACTGGCACAAGTTTGTTCTATGCAACTGGCACAAGTTTGTTTGACGCAACTGGTACAGTTTTGTTGGACGCAACTGGCACAAGTTTGTTCGAACCAACTGGCACAAGTTTGTTTGACACAACTGGCACAAGTTTGTTCGACGCGACTGGCACAAGTTTGTTTGACGCAACTGGCACAAGTTTGTTTGACGCAACTGGCACAAGGTTGTTCTACGAAACTGGCACAAGTTTGTTCTATGCAACTGCTACAAGTTTGTTTGACGCAACTGGCACAAGTTTGTTCTATGCAACTTGCACAAGTTTGTTCGATGCTACTGGCACAAGTTTGTTAGACGCAACTGGCACCTTTTTGTTCGACGCATCTGTCACAAGTTTGTTCTACATAACTGGCGCAAGTTTGTTCGACGCAACCGGCAAAAGTTTGTTCGATGCAACTGGCACAAGTTTGTTCTACGCAACTGGCACAAGTTTGTTCTATGCATCTGGCACAAGTTTGTTCTATGCAACTGGCACTAGTTTGTTCTACACAACTGGCACAAGTTTGTTTGACACAACTGGTACAAGTTTGTTCTACCCAACTGACACAATTTTGTTTGACGCAACTGGCACAAGTTAGTTCTACGCAACGGACACAAGTTTGTTTGACACAACTGGCAGAAGTTTGTTCAACGCAACTGGCACAAGTTTGTTGGATGCAACTGGCGCAAGTTTGTTCAACGCAACTGGCACAAGTTTGTTGGACGCAACTGGCACAAATTTTTGTTCGATGCAACTGGCACAAGTTTGTTTAACGCAACTGGCACAAGTTTGTTCGACCCAACTGGCACAAGTTTGTTTGATGCAACTGGCACAAGTTTGTTTGACGCAACTGGCACAAGTTTGTTTGACTCAACTGGCACAAGGTTCTTTTACGCAACTGGCACAAGTTTGTTCTACGCAACTGGCACAAGTTTTTTTGACGCAACTGGGACAAGTTTCTTCTACGCAACTGGCGGAAGTTTGTGCGACACAACTGGCACAAGTTTGTTCGACGCAACTGGCACAAGTTTGTTTGACGCAACTGGCACAAGTTTGTTCGACGCAACTGGCACAAGTTTGTTCGACGTAACAGGCACATGTTTTTTCGACTCAATTGGCACAAGTTTGTTTGACGCAATTGGCTCAAGTTTGTTTTTCGCAAGAGGCACAAGTTTGTGTGACGCAACTGGCACAAGTTTGTTTGACGCAACTGGCACAAATTTGTTCGACGCAACTGGCGCAAGTTTGTTCGACGCAACTGGCAAAAGTTTGTTCGATGCAACTGGCACAAGTTTGTTTAACGCAACTGGCACAAGTTTTCGACCCAACTGGCACAAGTTTGTTTAACGTAACTGGCACAAGTTTGTTTGGCGCAACTGGCACAAGTTTGTTCGACGCAACTGGCACAAGTTTGTTTGACGCAACTGGCACAAGTTTGTTCGACGCAACTGGCACAAGTTTGTTCGACGCAACTGGCACAAGTTTGTTTGACGCAACTGGCACAAGTTTGTTCTACGCAAATGGCAAAAGATTGTTCTATGCAATTGGCACAAGTTTGTTCTATGCAACTGGCATAAGTTTGTTTGACGCACCTGGCACAAGTTTGTTCTACGCAACTGGTACAAGTTTGTTCGACGCAAGTGGCACAAGTTTGTTCGACGCAACTGGTACAAGTTTGTTGGACGCAACTGGCACAAGTTTTTTCGAACCAACTGGCACAAGTTTGTTTGACACAACTGGCACAATTTTGTTCGACTCAACTGGCACAAGTTTGTTTGACGCAACTGGCACAAGGTTGTTCTACCCAACTGGCACAAGTTTGTTCTACGCAACTGGCACAAGTTTGTTTGACGCAACTGGCACAAGTTTGTTCTACGCAACTGGAACAAGTTTGTTCGATGCAACTGGCACAAGTTTGTTCGACGCAACTAGCCCAAGTTTGTTTGACGCAACTGGCAAAAGTTTGTTAGACGCAACTGGCACAAGTTTGTTCGACGCAACTGGTACAAGTTTCTTTTACTCAATTGGCACAAGTTTGTTTGACGTAACTGGCACAAGTTTGTTTGACGCAACTGTCACAAGTTTGTTTGACTCAACTGGCACAAGTTTGTTTGACGCAACTGGCACAAGTTTATTTGACACAACTGGCACAACTTTTCTCGGCGCAACTGGCACAAGTGTGTTCTACACAACTGGCACAATTTTGTTCTATGCAACTTGCACAAGTTTGTTCTAAGCAACTGGCACAAGTTTTTTCTACACAACTGGCACAAGTTTGTTCTACGCAACTGGTACAAGTTTGTTTTACGCAACTGGCACATTTTTGTTCTACGCAACTGGCACAAGTTTGTTCTACGTATCTGGCACAAGTTTGTTCTACGCAACTGGCAAAAGTTTGTTCTACACAACTGGCACAAGTTTGTTCTACGCAACTGGCACAAGTTTGTTCTATGCAACTGACACAGGTTTGTTTGACACAACTGGCAAAAGTTTTTTCAACGCAACTGGCACAAGTTTGTTTGACACAACTGGCACAACTTTGTTTGACGCAACTGGCACAAGGTTGTTCTACGAAACTGGCACAAGTTTGATCTATGCAACTGGCACGAGTTTGTTTGATGCAACTGGCACAAGTTTGTTTGATGCAACTGGCAGAAGTTTGTTTGAAGCACCTGGCACAAGTTTGTTCGGCGCAACTGGCCCAAGTTTGTTTGACGCAACTGGCACAAGTTTGTTAGACACAACTAGGACAAGTTTGTTCGACGTAACTGGCACAAGTTTTTTCGGCTCAATTGGCACAAGTTTGTTTGACGCAACTGGCACAAGTTTGTTTGACGCAACTTGCACAAGTTTTTTTTGACGCAACTGGCACAAGTTTATTTGACGCAACTGGCACAAGTTTTCTCGACGCAACTGGCACAAGTTTGTTTGCCATAAAGGCACAGGTTTGTTCGACGCAACTTGTACAAGTTTGTTTGACGCAACTGGCACAAGTTTTTTGACGCAACTGGCACAAGTTTTCTCGACACAACTGACACAAGTTTGTTCGCCGTAACTGGCACAAGTTTGTTCGGCGCCACTGGCACAAGTTTGTTCGACGCAACTGGCACAAGTTTGTTCTACGCAACTGGCACAAGTTTGTTCTAAGCAACTGGCACAAGTTTGTTGTATGCAACTGACACTAGTTTGTTCTGCGCAACTGGCATAAGTTTGTTTGACCCAACTGGCACAAGTTTGTTCTACGCAACTGGCACAAGTTTGTTGGATGCAAATGGCACAAGTTTGTTCTATGCAACTGGCACAAGTTTGTTGGACGCAACTGGCTCAAGTTTCTTTGACGCAACTGGCACAAGTTTGTTCTATGCAACTGGCACAAGTTTGTTCGACGCAACTGGCACAAGTTTGTTTGACGCAACTGGCACAATTTTGTTCGACGCAACTGGCACAAGTTTGTTCGATGCAACTGGCACAAGTTTGTTTTCGCAACTTGTACAAGTTTGTTTGACGCAACTGGCACAAGGTATGTTTGGCGCAACTGGCACAAGTTTGTTTGACGCAACTGGCACAAGTTTGTTCGACGCAACTGGCACAAGTTTGTTTGACGCAACTGGCACAAGTTTGTTTGACGCAACTGGCACAAGGTTCTTCTACGCAACTGGCACAAGTTTGTTCTACACAACTGGCACAAGTTTGTTTGACGCAACTGGCACAAGTTTGTTCTACGCAACAGGCACAAGTTTGTTTGACGCAATTGGCACAAGATTGTTAGTCGCAACTGGCACAAGTTTGTTCGACGTAACAGGCACAAGTTTTTTCGAGTCAATTGGCACAAGTTTGTTTGATGCAACTGGCACAAGTTTGGTAGTCGCAACTGGCACAAGTTTGTTCGACGTAACAGGCACAAGTTTTTTCGAGTCAATTGGCACAAGTTTGTTTCAGGCAAATGGCACAAGTTTGTTTGACGCAAGAGGCACAAGTTTGTGTGACGCAACTGGCACAAGCTTGTTTGACGCAACTGGCACAAGTTTTTTTTGACGCAACTGGCACAAGTTTGTTCTACGCAACTGGCACAAGTTTGTTTAACGTAACTGGCACAAGTTTGTTCGACGCAACTGGCACAAGTATGTTCTACGCAACTGGCACAAGTTTGTTTGACGCAACTGGCACAAGTTTCTTTCATGCAACTGGCACAAGTTTGTTCGATGCAACTGGCACAAGTTTGTTTGACGCAACTGGCACAAGTTTGTTCTACGCAACTGGCACAAGTTTGTTCTATGCAACTGGCACTAGTCTGTTCTATGCAACTGGCATAAGTTTGTTTGACGCAACTGGCACTAGTTTGTTCTACGCAACTGGTACAAGTTTGTTTGACGCAACTGGCACAAGTTTGTTCGACGCAACTGGTACAAGTTTGTTGGACGCAATTGGCACAAGTTTGTTCGAACCAACTGGCAAAAGTTTGTTTGACACAACTGGCACAAGTTTGTTCGACGCAAGTGGCGCAAGTTTGTTTGACGCAACTGGCACAAGTTTGTTTGACGCAACTGGCACAAGGTTGTTCTACGCAACTAGCACAAGTTTGTTTGACGCAACTGGCACAAGTTTGTCCTACGCAACTGGCACAAGTTTGTTCAATGCAACTGGCACAAGTTTGTTCGCAGCAACTGGCCCAAGTTTGTTTGACGCAACTGGGACAAGTTTGTAAGTCGCAACTGGCACAAGTTTGTTCGACGCAACTGGCACAAGTTTCTTTGACTCAATTTTCACAAGTTTGTTTGACGCAACTGGTACAAGTTTCTTTGACGCAATTGTCACAAGTTTGTTTGACTCAACTGGCACAAGTTTGTTTGACGCAACTGGCACAAGTTTTTTTGACGCAACTGGCACAACTTTTCTCAACGCAACTGGCACAAGTATGTTCTATACAACTGGCACAAGTTTGTTCTATGTAACTTGCACAAGTTTGTTCTACGCAACTGGCACAAGTTTGTTCTACGCAACTGGCAAAAGTTTGTTCTACGCAACTGGCACAAGTTTGTTCTACGCAACTGGTACAAGTTTGTTCTACGCAACTGGCACAAGTTTGTTCTACGTATCTGGCACAAGTTTGTTCTACGCAACTGGCAAAAGTTTGTTCTACACAACTGGCACAAGTTTGTTCTACGCAACTGGCACAAGTTTGTTCTATGCAACTGACACAGGTTTGTTTGACACAACTGGCAGAAGTTTTTTCAACGCAACTGGCACAAGTTTGTTTGACACAACTGGCACAACTTTGTTTGACGCAACTGGCACAAGGTTGTTCTACGAAACTGGCACAAGTTTGATCTATGCAACTGGCACGAGTTTGTTTGATGCAACTGGCACAAGTTTGTTTGATGCAACTGGCAGAAGTTTGTTTGAAGCACCTGGCACAAGTTTGTTCGGCGCAACTGGCCCAAGTTTGTTTGACGCAACTGGCACAAGTTTGTTAGACACAACTAGCACAAGTTTGTTCGACGTAACTGGCACAAGTTTTTTCGGCTCAATTGGCACAAGTTTGTTTGACGCAACTGGCACAAGTTTGTTTGACGCAACTTGCACAAGTTTTTTTTGACGCAACTGGCACAAGTTTATTTGACGCAACTGGCACAAGTTTTCTCGACGCAACTGGCACAAGTTTGTTTGCCATAAAGGCACAGGTTTGTTCGACGCAACTTGTACAAGTTTGTTTGACGCAACTGGCACAAGTTTTTTGACGCAACTGGCACAAGTTTTCTCGACACAACTGACACAAGTTTGTTCGCCGTAACTGGCACAAGTTTGTTCGGCGCCACTGGCACAAGTTTGTTCGACGCAACTGGCACAAGTTTGTTCTACGCAACTGGCACAAGTTTGTTCTAAGCAACTGGCACAAGTTTGTTGTATGCAACTGGCACTAGTTTGTTCTACGCAACTGGCATAAGTTTGTTTGACCCAACTGGCACAAGTTTGTTCTACGCAACTGGCACAAGTTTGTTGGATGCAAATGGCACAAGTTTGTTCTATGCAACTGGCACAAGTTTGTTGGACGCAACTGGCTCAAGTTTGTTTGACGCAACTGGCACAAGTTTGTTCGATGCAACTGGCACAAGTTTGTTCGACGCAACTGGCACAAGTTTGTTTGACGCAACTGGCACAATTTTGTTCGACGCAACTGGCACAAGTTTGTTCGATGCAACTGGCACAAGTTTGTTTTCGCAACTTGTACAAGTTTGTTTGACGCAACTGGCACAAGGTTTGTTTGGCGCAACTGGCACAAGTTTGTTTGACGCAACTGGCACAAGTTTGTTCGACGCAACTGGCACAAGTTTGTTTGACGCAACTGGCACAAGTTTGTTTGACGCAACTGGCACAAGGTTCTTCTACGCAACTGGCACAAGTTTGTTCTACACAACTGGCACAAGTTTGTTTGACGCAACTGGCACAAGTTTGTTCTACGCAACAGGCACAAGTTTGTTTGACGCAATTGGCACAAGATTGTTAGTCGCAACTGGCACAAGTTTGTTCGACGTAACAGGCACAAGTTTTTTCGAGTCAATTGGCACAAGTTTGTTTGACGCAACTGGCACAAGTTTGTTAGTCGCAACTGGCACAAGTTTGTTCGACGTAACAGGCACAAGTTTTTTCGAGTCAATTGGCACAAGTTTGTTTGAGGCAAATGGCACAAGTTTGTTTGACGCAAGAGGCACAAGTTTGTGTGACGCAACTGGCACAAGCTTGTTTGACGCAACTGGCACAAGTTTTTTTTGACGCAACTGGCACAAGTTTGTTCTACGCAACTGGCACAAGTTTGTTTAACGTAACTGGCACAAGTTTGTTCGACGCAACTGGCACAAGTATGTTCTACGCAACTGGCACAAGTTTGTTTGACGCAACTGGCACAAGTTTCTTTCATGCAACTGGCACAAGTTTGTTCGATGCAACTGGCACAAGTTTGTTTGACGCAACTGGCACAAGTTTGTTCTACGCAACTGGCACAAGTTTGTTCTATGCAACTGGCACTAGTCTGTTCTATGCAACTGGCATAAGTTTGTTTGACGCAACTGGCACTAGTTTGTTCTACGCAACTGGTACAAGTTTGTTTGACGCAACTGGCACAAGTTTGTTCAACGCAACTGGTACAAGTTTGTTGGACGCAATTGGCACAAGTTTGTTCGAACCAACTGGCAAAAGTTTGTTTGACACAACTGGCACAAGTTTGTTCGACGCAAGTGGCGCAAGTTTGTTTGACGCAACTGGCACAAGTTTGTTTGACGCAACTGGCACAAGGTTGTTCTACGCAACTGGCACAAGTTTGTTTGACGCAACTGGCACAAGTTTGTCCTACGCAACTGGCACAAGTTTGTTCAATGCAACTGGCACAAGTTTGTTCGCAGCAACTGGCCCAAGTTTGTTTGACGCAACTGGGACAAGTTTGTTAGTCGCAACTGGCACAAGTTTGTTCGACGCAACTGGCACAAGTTTCTTTGACTCAATTTTCACAAGTTTGTTTGACGCAACTGGTACAAGTTTCTTTGACGCAATTGTCACAAGTTTGTTTGACTCAACTGGCACAAGTTTGTTTGACGCAACTGGCACAAGTTTTTTTGACGCAACTGGCACAACTTTTCTCAACGCAACTGGCACAAGTATGTTCTATGTAACTTGCACAAGTTTGTTCTACGCAACTGGCACAAGTTTGTTCTACGCAACTGGCAAAAGTTTGTTCTACGCAACTGGCACAAGTTTGTTCTACGCAACTGGTACAAGTTTGTTCTACGCAACTGGCACAAGTTTGTTCTACGTATCTGGCACAAGTTTGTTCTACGCAACTGGCAAAAGTTTGTTCTACGCAACTGGCACAAGTTTGTTCTACGCAACTGGCACAAGTTTGTTCTGCGCAACTGGCACAAGTTTATTTTACGCATCTGGCACAAGAATGTTGTATCCAACTGGCACTAGTTTGTTCTACACAACTGGCACAATTTTGTTTGAGGCAACTGGTACAAGTTTGTTCTACCAAACTGACACAAGTTTGTTCGACGCAACTGGCAAAAGTTTGTTTTACGCAACTGACACAAGTTTGTTTGATGCAAGATGCACAAGTTTGTTTGATGCAACTGGCACAAGTTTGTTCTATGCAACCAGCACAATTTGTTT
This sequence comes from Macrobrachium rosenbergii, assembly GCA_039081455.1. Lineage (NCBI taxonomy): Eukaryota > Metazoa > Arthropoda > Malacostraca > Decapoda > Palaemonidae > Macrobrachium > Macrobrachium rosenbergii. The sequence goes on along the minus strand of JANJGK010000156.1, from coordinate 680,388 downwards.
TACGCAACTGGCACAAGTTTGTTTGAAGCAACTGGCAGAAGTTTGTTCAACGCAACTGGCACAAGTTTGTTCGATGCAACTGGCGCAAGTTTGTTCGACGCAACTGGCACAAGTTTGTTCGACGCAACTGGCACAAGTTTGTTCGATGCAACTAGCACAAGTTTGTTTAACACAACCGGCACAAGTTTGTTCGACCCAACTGGCACAAGTTTGTTTGACGCAACTGGCACAAGTTTGTTTGACGCAACTGGCACAAGTTTGTTCGACGTAACTGGCACAAGTTTGTTTGACGCAACTGGCACAAGTTTGTTTGCCGCAAAAGGCACAAGGTTCTTCTACGCAACTGGCACAAGTTTGTTCTACGCAACTGGCACAAGTTTGTTTGACGCAACTGGCACAAGTTTGTTCTAAGCAACTGGCACAAGTTTGTTTGACGCAACTGGCACAAGTTTGTTCGACGCAACTGGCACAAGTTTGTTTGACGCAACTGGCACAAGTTTGTTAGACGCAACTGGCACAAGTTTGTTCGACGTAACAGGCACAAGTTTTTTCGAGTCAATTGGCACAAGTTTGTTTGACGTAACTGGCACAAGTTTGTTTGACGCAAGAGGCACAAGTTTGTGTGACGCAACTGGCACAAGTTTGTTTGACGCAACTGGCACAAGTTTTTTTTGACGCAACTGGCACAAGTTTTCTAGACACAACTGGCACAAGTTTGCTCGCCGTAACTGGCACAAGTTTGTTCGACGCCAGTGGCACAAGTTTGTTCTATGCAACTGGCACAAGTTTGTTTGATGCAACTGGCACAAGTTTGTTTGACGCAACTGGCACAAGTTTGTTTTATGCAACTGGCACAAGTTTGTTTGACGCAACTGGCACAAGTTTGTTCTATGCAACTGGAACTAGTTTGTTCTACGCAACTGGCATAAGTTTGTTTGATGCTACTGGCACAAGTTTGTTCTACGCAACTGGCACAAGTTTGTTCGACGCAACTGGCACAAGTTTGTTCTATGCAACTGGCACAAGTTTGTTGGACGCAACTGGCAAAAGGTTGTTCGACGCAACTGGCACAAGTTTGTTCGATGCAACTGGCACAAGTTTGTTCTACCAAACTGACACAAGTTTGTTCGACGCAACTTTCAAAAGTTTGTTTTATGCAACTGACACAAGTTTGTTTGATGCAAGATGCACAAGTTTGTTTGATGCAACTGGCACAAGTTTGTTCTATGCAACCAGCACAGTTTGTTTTACGCAACTGGCACAAGTTTGTTTGAAGCAACTGGCAGAAGTTTGTTTTACGCAACTGGCACAAGTTTGTTTGAAGCAACTGGCAGAAGTTTGTTCAACGCAACTGGCACAAGTTTGTTCGACGCAACTGGCGCAAGTTTGTTCGACGCAACTGGCACAAGTTTGTTCGACGCAACTGGCACAAGTTTGTTCGATGCAACTAGCACAAGTTTGTTTCACACAACCGGCACAAGTTTGTTCGACCCAACTGGCACAACTTTGTTTGACGCAACTGGCAAAAGTTTGTTTGACGCAACTGGCACAAGTTTGTTCGACGCAACTGGCACAAGTTTGTTTGACGCAACTGGCACAAGTTTGTTTGACGCAACCGGCACAAGGTTCTTCTACGCAACTGGCACAAGTTTGTTCTACGCAACTGGCACAAGTTTGTTTGACGCATCTGGCACAAGTTTGTTCTAAGCAACTGGCACAAGTTTGTTTGACGCAACTGGCACAAGTTTGTTCGACGCAACTTGCACAAGTTTGTTTGACGCAACTGGCACAAGTTTGTTAGACGCAACTAGCACAAGTTTGTTCGACGTAACAGGCACAAGTTTTTTCGAGTCAATTGGCACAAGTTTGTTTGACGTAACTGGCACAAGTTTGTTTGACGCAAGAGGCACAAGTTTGTGTGACGCAACTGGCACAAGTTTGTTTGACGCAACTGGCACAAGTTTTTTTTGACGCAACTGGCACAAGTTTCCTAGACACAACTGGCACAAGTTTGCTCGCCGTAACTGGCACAAGTTTGTTCGACGCCACTGGCACAAGTTTGTTCGACGCAACTGGCACAAGTTTGTTTGATGCAACTGGCACAAGTTTGTTTGACGCAACTGGCACAAGTTTGTTTTATGCAACTGGCACAAGTTTGTTCTATGCAACTGGCACAAGTTTGTTCTATGCAACTGGAACTAGTTTGTTCTACGCAACTGGCATAAGTTTGTTTGATGCTACTGGCACAAGTTTGTTTGACGCAACTGGCACAAGTTAGTTCGACGCAACTGGCACAAGTTTGTTCTATGCAACTGGCACAAGTTTGTTGGACGCAACTGGCAAAAGGTTGTTCGACGCAACTGGCACAAGTTTGTTCGATGCAACTGGCACAAGTTTGTTCGACGCAACTGGCACAAGTTTGTTCGATGCAACTGGCACAAGTTTGTTCAACACATCTGGCAAAAGTTTGTTTGACGCAACTGGCAGAAGTTTGTTTTCGCAACTTGTACAAGTTTGTTTGACGCAACTGGCACAAGTTTGTTTGACGCAACTGGCACAAGTTTTTTTGACGCAACTGGCACAAGTTTGTTCTCCCCAACTGGCACAAGTTTGTTCGACGCAACTGGCACAAGTTTGTTTGACGCAACTGGCACAAGTTTGTTTGACGCAACTGGCACAAGTTTGTTTGGCGCACCTGGCACAAGGTTGTTCTACGCAACTGGCACAAGTTTTTTGACGCAACTGTCACAAGTTTTCTCGACACAACTGGCACAAGTTTGTTCGCCGTAACTGGCACAGGTTTGTTCGACGCCACTGGCACAAGTTTGTTAGAAGCAACTGGCACAAGTTTGTTTGACGCAGCTGGCACTAATTTGTTCTATGCAACTGGCACAAGTTTGTTCTACGCAACTGGCACAAGTTTGTTCTACGCAACTGGCACAAGTTTGTTGTATGCAACTGGCACTAGTTTCTTCTACGCAACTGGCATAAGTTTGTTTGACGCAACTGGCACAAGTTTGTTCTACGCAACTGGCACAAGTTTGTTGGATGCAACTTGCACAAGTTTGTTCTACGCAACTGGCACAAGTTTGTTTGATGCAACTGGCACAAGTTTGTTTGATGCAACTGCCAGAAGTTTGTCTTGACGCAACTGGCACAAGTTTGTTCGGCGCAACTGGCCCAAGTTTGTTTGACGCGACTGGCACAAGTTTGTTAGACACAACTAGCACAAGTTTGTTCGACGTAACTGACACAAGTTTTTACGGCTCAATTGGCACAAGTTTGTTTGACGCAACTGGCACAAGTTTGTTAGGCGCAACTGGCACAAGTTTGTTCGACGTAACAGGCACAAGTTTTTTCGACTCAATTGGCACAAGTTTGTTTGACGCAACTGGCACAAGTTTGTTTGATGCACGAGGCACAAGTTTGTGTGACGCGACTGGCACAAGTTTGTTTGATGCAACTGGCACAAGTTTTTTTTTACGCAACTGGCACAAGTTTGTTTAACGTAACTGGCACAAGTTTGTTCGACGCAACTGGCACAAGTTTGTTCGACGCAACTGGCACAAGTTTGTTTGATGCAACTGGCACAAGTTTGTTCGACGCAACTGGCACAAGTTTGTTCAACGCAACTGGCACAAGTTTGTTTGACGCAACTGGCACAAGTTTGTTCTACGCAACTGGCACAAGTTTGTTCTATGCAACTGGCACTAGTTTGTTCTATGCAACTGGCATAAGTTTGTTTGACACAACTGGCACAAGTTTGTTCTACGCAACAGGTACAAGTTTGTTCGACGCAACTGGCACAAGTTTGTTCGACGCAACTGGTACAAGTTTGTTGGACGCAACTGGCACAAGTTTGTTCGAACAAACTGGCACAAGTTTGTTTGACGCAACTGGCACAAGTTTGTTTGACGCAACTGGCACAAGGTTGTTCTACGCAACTGGCACAAGTTTGTTCTATGCAACTGGCACAAGTTTGTTTGACGCAAATGGCACAAGTTTGTTCTACGCAACTGGCACATGTTTGTTCTACGCAACTGGCACAAGTTTGTTTGACGCAAATGGCACAAGTTTGTTCTACGGAACTGGCACAAGTTTGTTTGATGCAACTGGCACAAGTTTGTTCGACGCAACTAGCCCAAGTTGGTTTGACGCAACTGGCACAAGTTTGTTAGAGGCAACTGACACAAGTTTGTTCGACGCAACGGGCACAAGTTTCTTCGACTCAATTGGCACAAGTTTGTTTGACGCAACTGGTACAAGTTTGTTTGACTCAACTGTCACATGTTTGTTTGACTCAACTGGCACAAGTTTGTTTGACGCAACTGGCACAAGTTTATTTGACGCAACTGGCACAACTTTTCTCGGCGCAACTGGCACAAGTATGTTCTACACAACTGGCACAAGTTTGTTCTATGCAACTTGCACAAGTTTGTTCTATGCAACTGGCACAAGGTTGTTCTATGCAACTGGCACAAGTTTGTTCTACGCAACTGGCACAAGTTTGTTCTACGCAACTGGTACAAGTTTGTTCAACGCTACTGGCACAAGTTTGTTCTACGCATCTGGCACAAGTTTGTTCTATGCAACTGGCACAAGTTTGTTCTACGTAACTGGCACAAGTTTGTTCTACGCAACTGGCAGAAGTTTGTTCTACGCAACTGGCACAAGTTTATTTTACGCATTTGGCACAAGTTTGTTCTATCCAACTGACACTAGTTTGTTTTAAGCAATTGGCACAAGTTTGTTTGCCGCAACTGGCACAAGTTTGTTCTACCTAACTGACACAAGTTTGTTCGACGCAACTGGCACAAGTTTGTTCTACGCAACTGACACAAGTTTGTTTGACACAACTGGCAGAAGTTTGTTCAACGCAACTGTCACAAGTTTGTTTGACGCAACTGGCGCAAGTTTGTTCGACGCAACTGGCACAAGTTTGTTCGACGCAACTGGCACAAGTTTGTTCAATGCAACTGCCACAAGTTTTTTTAACGCAACTGGCACAAGTTTGCTCGACCCAAATGGCACAAGTTTGTTTGACGCAACTGGCACAAGTTTGTTTGACGCAACTGGCACAAGTTTGTTTGACACATCTGGCACAACTTTGTTTGATGCAACTGGCACAAGGTTGTTCTACGAAACTGGCACAAGTTTGTTCTATGCAACTGGCACAAGTTTGTTTGATGCAACTGGCACAAGTTTGTTCGGCGCAATTGGCCCAAGTTTGTTTGACGCAACTGGCACAAGTTTGTTAGACACAACTAGCACAAGTTTGTTCGACGTGACTGGCACAAGTTTTTTCGGCTCAATTGGCACAAGTTTGTTTGACTCAACTGGCACAAGTTTGTTTGACTTAACTTGAACAAGTTTGTTTGACGCAACTGGCACAAGTTTATTTGATGCAACTGACACAAGTTTTCTCGACGCAACTGGCACAAGTTTGTTCGCTGTAACTGGCACAAGTTTGTTCGACGCCACTGGCACACGTTTGTTCGAAGCAACTGGCACAAGTTTGTTTGACGCAACTGGCACAAGTATGTTCTACGCAACTGGCACAAGTTTGTTCTACGCAACTGGCACAAGTTTGTTCTACGCAACTGGCATAAGTTTGTTTGATGCAACTGGCACAAGTTTGTTCTACGCAACTGGCACAAGTTTGTTGGATGCAACTAGCACAAGTTTCTTCTACGCAACTGGCACAAGTTTGTTGGACGCAACTGGCTCAAGTTTGTTTGACGCAACTGTCACAAGTTTGTTCGACGCAACTGGCACAAGTTTGTTTGACGGAACTGTCACAAATTTGTTTGGCACAACTGGCGCCAAGTTTGTTTGACGCAACTGGCACAAGTTTGTTCGACGCACCTGCACAAGTTTGTTTGACGCAACTGGCACAAGTTTGTTTGACGCAACCGGCACAAGGTTCTTCTAAGCAACTGGCACGAGTTTGTTCTACACAACTGGCACAAGTTTGTTTGACGCAACTGGCACAAGTTTCTTCTAAGCAACTGGCACAAGTTTCTTTGACGCAACTGGCACAAGTTTGTTCGACGCAACTGGCACAAGTTTGTTTGACGCAACTGGCACAAGTTTGTTAGACGCAACGGGCAGAAGTTTGTTCGACGTAACAGGTACAATTTTTTTTGAGTCAATTGGCATAAGTTTGTTTGACGCAACTGGCACAAGTTTGTTTGACGCAAGAGGCAAAAGTTTGTGTGACGCAACTGGCACAAGTTTGTTTGACGCAACTGGCACAAGTTTTTTTTGACGCAACTGGCACAAGTTTTCTCGACGCAACTGGCACAAGTTTGTTTAACGTAACTGGCACAAGTTTGTTCGACGCAACTGGCACAAGTATGTTCGACGCAACTGGCACAAGTTTCTTTGACGCAACTGGCACAAGCTTGTTCGACGCAACTGGCACAAGTTTCTTTGACGCAACTGGCACAAGTTTGTTCTACGCAACTGGCACAAGTTTGTTCTATGCAACTGGCACTAGTTTGTTCTATGCAACTGGCATAAGTTTGTTTGACGCAACTGGCAAAAGTTTGTTCTACGCAACTGGTACAAGTTTGTTCGACGCAACTGGCATAAGTCTGTTCGACGTAACTGGTACAAGTTTGTTGGACGCAACTGGCACAAGTTTGTTCGAACCAACGGGTAAAAGTTTGTTTGACACAACTGGCACAAGTTTGTTCGACGCAACTGGCACAGGTTTGTTTGACGCAACTGGCACAAGTTTGTTTGATGCAACTGTCACAAGGTTGTTCTACTCAACTGGCACAAGTTTGTTCTACGCAACTGGCATAAGTTTGTTTGACGCAACTGGCACAAGTTTGTTCTACGCAACTGGCACAAGTTTGTTCGATGCAACTGGCACAAGTTTGTTCGCCGCAACTGGCCCAAGTTTGTTTGACGCAACTGGCACAAGTTTGTTAGACGCAACTGGCACAAGTTTGTTCGACGCAACTGGCACAAGTTTCTTCGACTCAATTGGCACAAGTTTGTTTGACGCAACTGGCCCAAGTTTGTTTGACGCAACTTGCTCAAGTTTGTTTGACGCAACTGGCACAAGTTTGTTTGACGCAACTGGCACAAGTTTATTTGACGCAACTGGCACAACTTTTCTCGACGCAACTGGCACAAGTAGGTTCTATACAACTGGCACAAGTTTGTTCTATGCAGCTTGCACAAATTTGTTCTACGCAACTGGCACAAGTTTGTTCTACGCAACTGGCACAAGTTTGTTCTACGCAACTGGCACAAGTTTGTTCTACGCAACTGGCACAAGTTTGTTTTATGCATCTGGCACAAGTTTGTTCTATGCAACTGGCACAAGTTTGTTCAACGTAACTGGCACAATTTTGTTATACGCAACTGGCACAAGTTTGTTCTGCGCAACTGGCACAAGTTTATTCTACGCATCTGGCACCAGTTTGTTCTATCCAACTGGCACTAGTTTGTTCTACGCAACTGGCACAAGTTTGTTTGACGCAACTGGCACAAGTTTGTTCTACCCAACTGACACAAGTTTGTTCGACGCAACAAGCACAAGTTTGTTCTACGCAACTGTCACAAGTTTGTTTGATGCAAGAGGCACAAGTTTATTTGATGCAACTGGCACAAGTTTGATCGACGCAACCAGCACAGTTTGTTTGACGCAACTGGCACAAGTTTGTTTGATGCAACTGGCACAAGTTTGTTCAACGCAACTGGCACAAGTTTGTTTGACGCAACTGGCGCAATTTTGTTCGACGCAACTGGCAGAAGTTTGTTCGAAGCAACTGGCACAAGTTTGTTCGATGCAGCTGGCACAAGTTTGTTTAACACAACTGGCACAAGTTTGTTCGACCCAACTGGCACAAGTTTGTTTGACGCAACTGGCACAAGTTTGTTTGACGCAACTGGCACAAGTTTCTTTGATGCAACTGGCACAATGATGTTCTGCGCAACTGGCACATGTTTGTTCTACGCAACTGGCACAAGTTTGTTTGATGCAACTGGCACAAGTTTTTTTGATGCAACTAGCAGAAGTTTGTTTGGCGCAACTGGCACAAGTTTGTTTGACACAACTGGCACAAGTTTGTTTGACGCAACTGGCACAAGTTTATTTGACGCAACTGGCACAACTTTGTTTGACGCAACTGGCACAAGTTTGTTCTACGCAACTGGCACAAGTTTGTTCTACGCAACTGGTACAAGTTTGTTCGACACAACTGGCACAAGTCTCTTCGACGCAACTGGTACAAGTTTGTTGGACGCAACTGGCACAAGTTTGTTTGAACAAACTGTCACAAGTTTGCTTGACACAACTGGCACAATTTTGTTTGACGCAACTGGCACAAGTTTGTTTGACGCAACTGGCACAAGTTTGTTTGACGCAACTGGCACAAGGTTGTTCTACGCAACTGGCACAAGTTTGTTCTACGCAACTGGCACAAGTTTGTTTGACGAAACTGGCACAAGTTTGTTCTACGCAACTGGCACAAGTCTGTTCGATGCAACTGGCACAAGTTTGTTCGACGCAACTAGCCCAAGTTTGTTTGACGCAACTGGCACAAGTTTTTTAGACGCAACTGGCACAAGTTTGTTCGACGCAACTGGCAAAAGTTTCTTCGACTCAATTGGCACAAGTTTGTTTGACGCAACTGGCAAAAGTTTGTTTGACGCAACTGTCACAAGTTTGTTTGACTCAACTGGCACAAGTTTGTTTGACGCAACTGGTACAAGTTTATTTGACGCAACTGGCACAACTTTTCTCGGCACAACTGGCACAAGTATGTTCTACAAAACTGGCACAAGTTTGTTCTATGCAACTTGCACAAGTTTGTTCTACGCAACTGGCACAAGTTTGTTCTACGCAACTGGCACAAGTTTGTTCTACGCAACTGGCACAAGTTTGTTCTACGCAACTGGCACAAGTTTGTTCTACGCATCTGGCACAAGTTTGTTCTATGCAACTGGCACAAGTTTGTTCTACATAACTGGCATAAGTTTGTTCTACGCAACTGGCACAAGTTTGTTCTACGCAACTGGCACAAGTTTATTCTACGCATCTGGCACAAGTTTGTTCTATCCAACTGACACTAGTATGTTTTACGCAACTGGCACAAGTTTGTTTGACGCAACTGGCACAAGTTTGTTCTACCCAACTGACACAAGTTTGTTCGACGCAACTGGCACAAGTTTGTTCTACGCAACTGACATAAGTTTGTTTGACACAACTGGCAGAATTTTGTTCAATGCAACTGGCACTAGTTTGTTTGACGCAACTGGGGCAAGTTTGTTCGACGCAACTGGCACAAGTTTGTTCTACGCAACTGGCACAAGTTTGTTCGATGCAACTGGCACAAGTTTGTTTAAGGGGATCGGCCGGTTTCCGACTTTTTTAACGACAGGTTGTTGATATATAGGGGGTTTGTTAAAGGATATTGTGTGGAACTTCTAGGGAAAAAATTTTTGTTCAGTGACCTCAGGTTTTGTGACGCCAGAGCATTTTTCGGCCAAAAATGGCCAATTTCAAAATGCATCTCCTCCTTTGCTTTTTGGTTTTAAGGGATGAGATTTGAACCACGTATAAAACACATATGGACCTTCGATACAAAGCCGGGGATTTTTGATTTTTCAATTATTTTTCGAGATATGAATTTTTATTTTTTTTAATGAAATTTTCCCGGAAAAATTACAGAAAAAAAATTGCCAAAAATCAGAAACTCACAATATTAAAAATCCCCGGCTTTTAATTAATCCACCATGTTTCCTCATGTTATATATGAAATTTCATTTAGATTGGTCCAATACTAAGGGAGGAGATACATTTTGAAGGTGAAAAACTTGTTTCGAGAAACGGGCCTTCAAAGTTTTAGTTACATAAAAAAAGTAAAAGGGACTTCAAAGACTGTGTTACAATTAATTCTATGGTTTTAATTTTTATTTTTAGGTATTAATTAATGCAAAATGATTATAAATAAGAATATTAATTGATTAATTATGTGCCTAAGACACATTCTTATAAATTTTAGGTTCCTGGTCCCCCCCTCTCTGATCTTGCTGCAAGGTATTATTCTAGGGTATCATAGTTGCCTACGCTTTTTTATTAGTGTCGCGAATCCATCCCTTGCCAAATGGATCCTGGGAATTACTTTTCATTCACAATTAGGGATTCGTGATTCAAGTAATTCATCAAGTCTTGCTTCACTTATTATGATCATTTTATTTTCAGGATTGTCTATAATATCAGCCTCCGAGCTACTGCTTTCTTTTTCTAAAATATCTTTGCCCTTTGGTAGTGACGAACAAATAAAGAGGCGTTTAGGGGTGGATGTGGTTGGTCTCTGGTCAGCAGAGATCGCTGCCTGCGCCGTTTGATGGGCGACAGCTCTCTCTCTCTCTCCGTCGCTCCATTCCCCTCTATGGCACTAATTTCTTGAACTCTTTCTTCTACTTCTCGCCTGGACTTTTCCACTTGGCTTTTCCGCATTCTAGAAGCATGAAGTGAACTCTTGGACCTTTTAGGCACGGCAAAAAAACAAAAACACCACAGAAAATACAGAGTTCAGTCAAGGCTAGCGAGCATGAAAAACGTGTCCTTCTAGCTTGGAAGTTTATAGGCAACTCTCGGCCACAGTCGGCGTCATGGTATGACGTGTGCATTGTCATGGCTAGGAATAACTAAAAAGGTGACGAGTAGGATATTATTGACATTATACATTTCATTTCAAAGGAAGTTTTCGTAATATATATCGCAAAAACTATACCAGACTAAATCATTTGCGCTACTGGTGTTTTATGGGTATATAGTTATTGTTACATTTTAGGCCATAACTAGAGAAATACGGCAAATTTTAGCATAATATTTCGTGGACACATTCTTGAACCCAATACGAAGCCATAGAATTTTTTTCAGCAAATCGAATTTTTTAAAGATTATTGGGTTTTTTTAGGCGGCCGATCCCCTTAACGCAACTGGCACAAGTTTGTTTGACACAACTGGCACAAGTTTGTTTGACGCAACTGGCACAAGTTTGTTTAACGCAACTGGCACAAGCTTGTTTGACACAACTGGCACAACTTTGTTTGACGCAACTGGCACAAGGTTGTTCTACGAAACTGGCACAAGTTTGTTCTATGCAACTGGCACGAGTTTCTTTGATGCAACTGGCACAAGTTTGTTTGATGCAACTGGCAGAAGTTTGTTTGAAGCAACTGGCACAAGTTTGTTCGGCGCAACTGGCCCAAGTTTGTTTGACGCAACTGGCACAAGTTTGTTAGACACAACTAGCACAAGTTTGTTCGACGTAACTGGCACAAGTTTTTTCGGCTCAATTGGCACAAGTTTGTTTGACGCAACTGGCACAAGTTTGTTTGACGCAACTTGCACAAGTTTGTTTGACGCAACTGGCACAAGTTTATTTGACGCAACTGGCACAAGTTTTCTCGACGCAACTGGCACAAGTTTGTTTGCCATAACTGGCACAGGTTTGTTTGACGCAACTTGTACAAGTTTGTTTGACGCAACTGGCACAAGTTTTTTGAAGCAACTGGCACAAGTTTTCTCGACACAACTGACACAAGTTTGTTCGCCGTAACTGGCACAAGTTTGTTCGGCGCCACTGGCACAAGTTTGTTCGAAGCAACTGGCAAAAGTTTGTTCTACGCAACTGGCACAAGTTTGTTCTACGCAACTGGCACAAGTTTGTTGTATGCAACTGGCACTAGTTTGTTCTACGCAACTGGCATAAGTTTGTGTGACGCAACTGGCACAAGTTTGTTCTACGCAACTGGCACAAGTTTGTTGGATGCAAATGGCACAAGTTTGTTCTATGCAACTGGCACAAGTTTGTTGGACACAACTGGCTCAAGTTTGTTTGACGCAACTGGAACAAGTTTGTTCGATGCAACTGGCACAAGTTTGTTCGACGCACCTGGCACAAGTTTGTTCGACGCAACTGGCACAATTTTGTTCGACGCAACTGGCACAAGTTTGTTCGATGCAACTGGCACAAGTTTGTTCAACACATCTGGCACAAGATTGTTTGACGCAACTGACATAAGTTTGTTTTCGCAACTTGTACAAGTTTGTTTGATGCAACTGGCACAAGGTTGGTTTGACGGAACTGTCACAAGTTTGTTTGGCGCAACTGGCACAAGTTTGTTTGACGCAACTGGCACAAGTTTGTTCGACGCAACTGGCACAAGTTTGTTTGACGCAACTGGCACAAGTTTGTTTGACGCAACTGGCACAAGGTTCTTCTACGCAACTGGCACAAGTTTGTTCTACACAACTGGCACAAGTTTGTTTGACGCAACTGGCACAAGTTTGTTCTACGCAACTGCCACAAGTTTGTTTGACGCAATTGGCACAAGTTTGTTAGTCGCAACTGGCACAAGTTTGTTCGACGTAACAGGCACAAGTTTTTTCGAGTCAATTGGCACAAGTTTGTTTGACGCAACTGGCACAAGTTTGTTAGTCGCAACTGGCACAAGTTTGTTCGACGTAACAGGCACAAGTTTTTTCGAGTCAATTGGCACAAGTTTGTTTGAGGCAACTGGCACAAGTTTGTTTGACGCAAGAGGCACAAGTTTGTGTGACGCAACTGGCACAAGTTTGTTTGACGCAACTGGCACAAGTTTTTTTTGTCGCAACTGGCACAAGTTTGTTCTACGCAACTGGCACAAGTTTGTTTAACGTAACTGGCACAAGTTTGTTCGACGGAACTGGCACAAGTATGTTCTACGCAACTGGCACAAGTTTGTTTGACGCAACTGGCACAAGTTTCTTTGATGCAACTGGCACAAGTTTGTTCGATGCAACTGGCACAAGTTTGTTTGACGCAACTGGCACAAGTTTGTTCTACGCAACTGGCACAAGTTTGTTCTATGCAACTGGCACTAGTCTGTTCTATGCAACTGGCATAAGTTTGTTTGACGCAACTGGCACTAGTTTGTTCTACGCAACTGGTACAAATTTGTTTGACGCAACTGGCACAAGTTTGTTCGACACAACTGGTACAAGTTTGTTGGACGCAACTGGCACAAGTTTGTTCGAACCAACTGGCAAAAGTTTGTTTGACACAACTGGCACAAGTTTGTTCGACGCAAGTGGTGCAAGTTTGTTTGACGCAACTGGCACAAGTTTGTTTGACGCAACTTGCACAAGGTTGTTCTACGCAACTGGCACAAGTTTGTTTGACGCAACTGGCACAAGTTTGTTTGACGCAACTGGCACAAGTTTGTTCAATGCAACTGGCACAAGTTTGTTCGCAGCAACTGGCCCAAGTTTGTTTGACGCAACTGGGACAAGTTTGTTAGACGCAACTGGCACAAGTTTGTTCGACGCAACTGGCACAAGTTTCTTTGACTCAATTGGCACAAGTTTGTTTGACGCAACTGGTACAAGTTTCTTTGATGCAATTGTCACAAGTTTGTTTGACTCAACTGGCACAAGTTTGTTTGACGCAACTGGCACAAGTTTATTTGACGCAACTGGCACAACTTTTCTTGACGCAACTGGCACAAGTATGTTCTATACAACTGGCACAAGTTTGTTCTATGTAACTTGCACAAGTTTGTTCTACGCAACTGGCACAAGTTTGTTCTACGCAACTGGCAAAAGTTTGTTCTACGCAACTGGCACAAGTTTGTTCTACGCAACTGGCACAAGTTTGTTCTACGCAACTGGCACAAGTTTGTTCTACGTATCTGGCACAAGTTTGTTCTACGCAACTGGCAAAAGTTTGTTCTACGCAACTGGCACAAGTTTGTTCTACGCAACTGGCACAAGTTTGTTCTGCGCAACTGGCACAAGTTTATTCTACGCATCTGGCACAAGAATGTTGTATCCAACTGGCACTATTTTGTTCTACACAACTGGCACAATTTTGTTTGACGCAACTGGTACAAGTTTGTTCTACCAAACTGACACAAGTTTGTTCGACGCAACTGGCACAAGTTTGTTTTACGCAACTGACACAAGTTTGTTTGATGCAAGATGCACAAGTTTGTTTGATGCAACTGGCACAAGTTTGTTCTATGCAACCAGCACAGTTTGTTTTACGCAACTGGCAAAAGTTTGTTTGAAGCAACTGGCAGAAGTTTGTTCAACGCAACTGGCACAAGTTTGTTCGACGCAACTGGCACAAGTTTGTTCGACGCAACTGGCACAAGTTTGTTCGACGCAACTGGCACAAGTTTGTTCGATGCAACTAGCACAAGTTTCTTTAACACAACTGGCACAAGTTTGTTCGACCCAACTTGCACAAGTTTGTTTGACGCAACTGGCACAAGTTTGTTTGACGCAACTGGCACAAGTTTGTTCGACGCAACTGGCACAAGTTTGTTTGACGCAACTGGCACAAGTTTGTTTGACACAACCGGCACAAGGTTCTTCTACGCAACTGGCACAAGTTTGTTGTACGCAACTGGCACAAGTTTGTTTGACGCAACTGGCACAAGTTTGTTTTAAGTAACTGGCACAAGATTGTTTGACGCAACTGGCACAAGTTTGTTCGACGCAACTGGCACAAGTTTGTTTGACGCAACTGGCACAAGTTTGTTAGACGCAACTGGCACAAGTTTGTTCGACGCAACTGGCACAAGTTTGTTTGACGCAACTGGCACAAGTTTGTTAGACGCAACTGGCACAAGTTTGTTCGACGTAACAGGCACAAGTTTTTTCGAGTCAATTGGCATAAGTTTGTTTGACGCAACTGGCACAAGTTTGTTTGACGCAAGAGGCACAAGTTTGTTTGACGCAACTGGCACAAGTTTGTTTGACGCAACTGGCACAAGTTTTTTTTGACGCAACTGGCACAAGTTTTCTAGACACAACTGGTACAAGTTTGCTCGCCGTAACTGGCACAAGTTTGTTCGACGCCACTGGCACAAGATTGTTCGACGCAACTGGCACAAGTTAGTTTGCCGCAACTGGCACAAGTTTGTTTGACGCAACTGGCACAAGTTTGTTTTATGCAACTGGCACAAGTTTGTTCTATGCAACTGGAACTAGTTTGTTCTACACAACTGGCATAAGTTTGTTTGACGCTACTGGCACAAGTTTGTTCGACGCAACTGGCACAAGTTTGTTCTATGCAACTGGCACAAGTTCGTTGGATGCAACTGGCAAAAGTTTGTTCGACGCAACTGGCACAAGTTTGTTCGACGCAACTGGCACAAGTTTGTTCGACGCAACTGGCACAAGTTTGTTCGATGCAACTGGCACAAGTTTGTTCAACAGATCTGGCAAAAGTTTGTTTGACACAACTGGCAGAAGTTTGTTTTCGCAACTTGTACAAGTTTGTTTGATGCAACTGGCACAAGTTTGTTTGACGCAACTGGCACAAGTTTTTTTGACGCAACTGGCACAAGTGTGTTCTCCCCAACTGGCACAAGTTTGTTCGACGCAACTGGCACAAGTTTGTTTGACGCAACTGGCACAAGTTTGTTTGACGCAACTGGCACAAGTTTGTTTGGCGCACCTGACACAAGGTTGTTCTACGCAACTGGCACAAGTTTGTTCTATGCAAACGGCACAAGTTTGTTTGACGCAACATGCACAAGTTTGTTCTACGCAACTAGCACAAGTTTGTTTGACACAACTGGGACAATTTTGTTCGACGTAACTGGCACAAGTTTGTTTGACGCAACTGGCACAAGTTTGTTTAACACAACTGGCACAAGGTTGTTCTACGCAACTGGCACATGTTTGTTCTACGCAACTGGCACAAGTTTGTTTGATGCAACTGGCACAAGTTTGTTCGACGCAACTGGCACAAGTTTGTTCGATGCAACTGGCACAAGTTTGTTCGACGCAACTGGCCCAAGTTTGTTTGACGCAACTGGCACAAGTTTGTTAGACGCAACTGGCACAAGTTTGTTCGACGCAACTGGCACAAGTTTCTTCGACTCAACTGGCACAAGTTTGTTTAACGCAACTGGCACAAGTTTATTTGACGCAACTGGCACAACTTTTCTCGGCGCAACTGGCACAAGTATGTTCTACACAACTGGCACAAGTTTGTTCTATGCAACTTGCACAAGTTTGTTCTACGCAACTGGCACAAGTTTGTTCGACGCAACTGGCACAAGTTTGTCCGACGCAACTGGCACAGGTTTGTTCAACACATCTGGCAAAAGTTTGTTTGACGCAACTGGCAGAAGTTTGTTTTCGCAACTTGTACATTTGTTTGGCGCAACTGGCACAAGTTTGTTTGACGCAACTGGCACAAGTTTTTTTGACGCAACTGGCACAAGTTTGTTCTACCCAACTGGCACGAGTTTGTTCGACGCAACTGGCACAAGTTTGTTTGACGCAACTGGCACAAGTTTGTTTGACGCAACTGGCACAAGTTTGTTTGGCGCAACTGGCACAAGTTTTTTTGGCGCACCTGGCACAAGTTTGTTCTATGCAAACGCCACAAGTTTGTTTGACGCAACTGGCACAAGTTTGTTCTACGCAACTGGCACAAGTATGTTCTATACAACTGGTACAAGTTTGTTCGACGCAACTTGCACAAGTTTCTTCGACGCAACTGGTACAAGTTTGTTGGACGCAACTGGCACAAATTTGTTCGAACACAACTGGCACAATTTTGTTCGACACAACTGGCACAAGTTTGTTTGACGCAACTGGCACAAGTTTGTTTGACACAACTGGCACAAGGTTGTTTTACGCAACTGGCACAAGTTTGTACTACGCAACTGGCACAAGTTTGTTTGACGCAACTGGCACAAGTTTGTTCGACGCAACTGGCACAAGTTTGTTCGACGCAACTAGCCCAAGTTTGTTTGACGCAACTGGCACAAGTTTGTTAGACGCAACTGGCACAAGTTTGTTCGACGCAACTGGCACAAGTTTCTTCGACTCAATTGGCACAAGTTTGTTTGACGCAACTGGCACAAGTTTATTTGACGCAACTGTCACAAGTTTGTTTGACTCAACTGGCACAAGTTTGTTTAACGCAACTGGCACAAGTTTATTTGACGCAACTGGCACAACTTTTCTCGGCGCAACTGGCACATGTATGTTCTACACAACTGGCACAAGTTTGTTCTACGCAACTTGCACAAGTTTGTTCTACGCAACTGGCACAAGTTTGTTCTACGCAACTGGCACAAGTTTGTTTTACGCATCTGGCACAAGTTTGTTCTATGCAACTGGCAGAAGTTTGTTCTACGTAACTGGCACAAGTTTGTACTACGCAACTGGCACAAGTTTGTTTGACGCAACTGGCACAAGTTTGTTCGACGCAACTGGCACAAGTTTGTTCGACGCAACTAGCCCAAGTTTGTTTGACGCAACTGGCACAAGTTTGTTAGACGCAACTGGCACAAGTTTGTTCGACGCAACTGGCACAAGTTTCTTCGACTCAATTGGCACAAGTTTGTTTTACGCATCTGGCACAAGTTTGTTCTATGCAACTGGCAGAAGTTTGTTCTACGTAACTGGCACAAGTTTGTTCTACGCAACTGGCACAAGTTTGTTCTACGCAACTGGCACAAGTTTATTCTATGCATCTGGCACAAGTTTGTCCTATCCAACTGACACTAGTTTGTTTTACGCAACTGGCACAAGTTTGTTTGACGCAACTGGCACAAGTTTGTTCTACCCAACTGACACAAGTTTGTTCGTCGCAACTGGCACAAGTTTGTTCTATGCAACTGACACAAGTTTGTTTGACACAACTGGCAGAAGTTTTTTCAACGCAACTGGCACAAGTTTGTTTGACACAACTGGCGCAAGTTGTTCGACGCAACTGGCAGAAGTTTGTTCGACGCAACTGGCACATGTTTGTTCGATGCAACTGGCACAAGTTTGTTTAATGCAACTGGCACAAGTTTATTCAACCCAACTGGCACAAGTTTGTTTGACGCAACTGGCACAAGTTTGTTTGATGCAACTGGCACAAGTTTGTTTGACACAACTGGCACAACTTTGTTTGACGCAACTGGCACAAGGTTGTTCTACGAAACTGGCACAAGTTTGTTCTACGCAACTGGAACAAGTTTGTTTGATGCAACTGGCACAAGTTTGTTTGATGCAACTGGCAGAAGTTTGTTTGACGCAACTGGCACAATTTTTTTTCGGCGCAACTGGCCCAAGTTTGTTTGATGCAACTGGCACAAGTTTGTTAGACACAACTAGCACAAGTTTGTTCGACGTAACTGGCACAAGTTTTTTCGGCTCAATTGGCACAAGTTTGTTTGACGCAACTGGCACAAGTTTGTTAAACGCAACTGGCACAAGTATGTTCGACGTAACAGGCACAATTTTTTTCGACTCAATTGGCACAAGTTTGTTTGACGCAACTGGCACAAGTTTGTTTGATGTAAGAGGCACAAGTTTGTGTGACGCAACTGGCACAAGTTTGTTTGACGCAACTAGCCCAAGTTTTTTTTTACGCAACTGGCACAAGTTTGTTTAACGTAACTGGCACAAGTTTGTTCAAAGCAACTGGCACAAGTTTGTTTGACGCAACTGGCACAAGTTTGTTTGACGCAACTGGCACAAGTTTGTTCGACGCAACAGGCACAATTTTGTTCAACGCAACTGGCACAAGTTTTTTGACGCAACTGGCACAAGTTTTCTCGAGGCAACTGGCAAAAGTTTGTTCGCCGTAACTGGCACAAGTTTGTTCGACGCCACTGGCACAATTTTGTTCAACGCCACTGGCACAAGTTTGTTCTACGCAACTGGCACAAGTTTGTTTGACGCAACTGGCACTAATTTGTTCTATGCAACTGGCACAAGTTTGTTCAACACAACTGGCACAAGTTTGTTTGACGCACCTGGCACAAGGTTGTTCTATGCAACTGGCACAAGTTTGTTCTATGCAACCGGCACAAGTTTGTTTGACGCCACTGGCACAAGTTTGTTCTACACAACTGGCACAAGTTTGTTCTATACAACTGGCAAAAGTTTGTTCGACGCAACTGGCACAAGTTTGTTCTATGCAACTGGCACAAGTTTGTTTGATGCAACTGGCACAAGTTTGTTCTACGCAACTGGCACAAGTATGTTCTATACAACTGGGACAAGTTTGTTCGACACAACTGGCACAAGTTTAATCGACGCAACTGGTACAAGTTTGTTGGACGCAACTGGCACAAGTTTGTTCGAACAAACTGGCACAAGTTTGTTTGACACAACTGGCACAATTCTGTTCTACGCAACTGGCACAAGTTTGTTTGACGCAACTGGCACAAGGTTGTTCTACGCAACTGGCACAAGTTTGTTCTACGCAACTGGCACAAGTTTGTTCTACACAACTGGCACAAGTTTGTTCGATGCAACTGGCACAAGTTTGTTCGACGCACCTAACCCAAGTTTGTTTGACGCAACTGGCACAAGTTTGTTAGACGCAACTGGCACAAGTTTGTTTGACGCAACTGGCACAAGTTTCTTCAAGTCAATTGGCACAAGTTTGTTTGACGCAACTGGCACAAGTTTGTTTGACGCAACTGTCACAAGTTTGTTTGACTCAACTGGCACAAGTTTGTTTGACGCAACTGGCACAAGTTTATTTGATGCAACTGGCACAACTTTTCTCGGCGCAACTGGCACAAGTATGTTCTACACAACTGGCACAAGTTTGTTCTATGCAACTTGCACAAGTTTGTTCTACGCAACTGGCACAAGTTTGTTCTACGCAACTGACACAAGTTTGTTCTACGCAACTGGCACAAGTTTGTTCTAATCAACTGGCACAAGTTTGTTCTACGCAACTGGCACAAGTTTGTTCTACGCATCTGGCACAAGTTTGTTCTATGCAACTGGCAGAAGTTTGTTCTACGTAACTGGCACAAGTTTGTTAAACTCAACTGGCACAAGTTTGTTCTACGCAACTGGCACAAGTTTATTCTAAGCATCTGGCACAAGTTTGTTCTATCCAACTGACACTAGTTTGTTTTACGCAACTGGCACAAGTTTGTTTGACGCAACTGGCACAAGTTTGTTCTACCCAACTGACACAAGTTTGTTCGACGCAACTGGCACAAGTTTGTTCTACGCAACTGACATAAGTTTTGTTTGACACAACTGGCAGAAGTTTGTTCAACGCAACTGGCACAAGTTTGTTTGACGCAACTGGGGCAAGTTTGTTCGACGCAACTGGCAAAGTTTGTTCGACGCAACTGGCACAAGTTTGTTCGATGCAACTGGCATAAGTTTGTTTAACGCAACTGGCACAAGATTGTTCGACCCAACTGGCACAAGTTTGTTTGACGCAACTGGCACAAGTTTGTTTGACACACCTGGCACAAGCTTGTTTCACACAACTGGCACAACTTTGTTTGACGCAACTGGCCCAAGATTGTTCTACAAAACTGGCACAAGTTTGTTCTACGCAACTGGCACAAGTTTGTTCTATGCAACTGGCACAAGTTTGTTTGATGCAACTGGCAGAAGTTTGTTTGACGCAACTGGCACAAGTTTGTTCGGCGCAACTGGTCCAAGTTTGTTTGACGCAAATGGCAGAAGTTTGTTAGACACAACTAGCACAAGTTTGTTCGACGTAACTGGCACAAGTTTTTTCGGCTTAATTGGCACAAGTTTGTTTGACGCAACTGGCACAAGTTTGTTTGACGCAACTTGCACAAGTTTGTTTGACGCAACTGGCACAAGTTTATTTGACGCAACTGGCACAAGTTTTCTCGACGCATCTGGCACAAGTTTGTTTGACGCAACTGGCACAAGTTTTTTGACGCAACTGGCACAAGTTTTCTCGACGCAACTGGCACAAGTTTGTTCGCTGTAACTGGCACAAGTTTGTTCGACGCCACTGGCACAAGTTTGTTCGAAGCAACTTTCACAAGTTTGTTCGAAGCAACTGGCACTAATTTGTTCTATGCAACTGGCACAAGTTTGTAGTTCGCAACTGGCACAAGTTTGTAGTTCGCAACTGGCACTAGTTTGTTCTACGCAACTGGTATAAGTTTGTTTGACGCAACTGGCACAAGTTTGTTCTACGCAACTGGCACAAGTTTGTTGGATGCAACTGGCACAAGTTTGTTCTACGCAACTGGCACAAGTTTGTTGGACGCAACTGGCTCAAGTTTGTTTGACGCAACTGGCACAAGTTTGTTCGACGCAACTGGCACAAGTTTGTTCGACGCAACTGGCACAAGTTTGTTCGACGCAACTGGCACAAGTTTGTTCGACGCAACTGGCACAAGTTTGTTCGATGCAACTGGCACAAGTTTGTTCAACACATCTGGCACAAGATTGTTTGACGCAACTGGCATAAGTTTGTTTTCGCAACTTGTACAAGTTTGTTTGACGCAACTGGCACAAGTTTGTTTGACGGAACTGTCACAAGTTTGTTTGGCGTAACTGGCACAAGTTTGTTTGACGCAACTGGCACAAGTTTGTTCGACGCAACTGGCACAAGTTTGTTTGACGCAACTGGCACAAGTTTGTTTGACGCAACTGGCAAAAGGTTCTTCTACGCAACTGGCACAAGTTTGTTCTACACAACTGGCACAAGTTTGTTTGACGCAACTGGCACAAGTTTGTTCTACGCAACTGGCACACGTTTGGTTGACGCAACTGGCACAAGTTTGTTCGACGCAACTGGCACAAGTTTGTTTGACGCAACTGGCACAAGTTTGTTAGACGCAACTGGCACAAGTTTGTTCGACGTAACAGGCACAAGTTTTTCGAGTCAATTGGCACAAGTTTGTTTGAGGCAACTGGCACAAGTTTGTTTGACGCAAGAGGCACAAGTTTGTGTGACGCAACTGGCACAAGTTGTTTGACGCAACTGGCACAAGTTTTTTTTGTCGCAACTGGCACAAGTTTGTTCTACGCAACTGGCACAAGTTTGTTTAACGTAACTGGCACAAGTTTGTTCGACGGAACTGGCACAAGTATGTTCTACGCAACTGGCACAAGTTTGTTTGACGCAACTGGCACAAGTTTCTTTGATGCAACTGGCACAAGTTTGTTCGATGCAACTGGCACAAGTTTGTTTGACGCAACTGGCACAAGTTTGTTCTACGCAACTGGCACAAGTTTGTTCTATGCAACTGGCACTAGTCTGTTCTATGCAACTGGCATAAGTTTGTTTGACGCAACTGGCACTAGTTTGTTCTACGCAACTGGTACAAATTTGTTTGACGCATCTGGCACAAGTTTGTTCGACACAACTGGTACAAGTTTGTTGGACGCAACTGGCACAAGTTTGTTCGAACCAACTGGCAAAAGTTTGTTTGACACAACTGGCACAAGTTTGTTCGACGCAAGTGGTGCAAGTTTGTTTGACGCAACTGGCACAAGTTTGTTTGACGCAACTGGCACAAGGTTGTTCTACGCAACTGGCACAAGTTTGTTTGACGCAACTGGCACAAGTTTGTTTGACGCAACTGGCACAAGTTTGTTCAATGCAACTGGCACAAGTTTGTTCGCAGCAACTGGCCCAAGTTTGTTTGACGCAACTGGGACAAGTTTGTTAGACGCAACTGGCACAAGTTTGTTCGACGCAACTGGCACAAGTTTCTTTGACTCAATTGGCACAAGTTTGTTTGACGCAACTGGTACAAGTTTCTTTGATGCAATTGTCACAAGTTTGTTTGACTCAACTGGCACAAGTTTGTTTGACGCAACTGGCACAAGTTTATTTGACGCAACTGGCACAACTTTTCTTGACGCAACTGGCACAAGTATGTTCTATACAACTGGCACAAGTTTGTTCTATGTAACTTGCACAAGTTTGTTCTACGCAACTGGCACAAGTTTGTTCTACGCAACTGGCAAAAGTTTGTTCTACGCAACTGGCACAAGTTTGTTCTACGCAACTGGCACAAGTTTGTTCTACGCAACTGGCACAAGTTTGTTCTACGTATCTGGCACAAGTTTGTTCTACGCAACTGGCAAAAGTTTGTTCTACGCAACTGGCACAAGTTTGTTCTACGCAACTGGCACAAGTTTGTTCTGCGCAACTGGCACAAGTTTATTCTACGCATCTGGCACAAGAATGTTGTATCCAACTGGCACTATTTTGTTCTACACAACTGGCACAATTTTGTTTGACGCAACTGGTACAAGTTTGTTCTACCAAACTGACACAAGTTTGTTCGACGCAACTGGCACAAGTTTGTTTTACGCAACTGACACAAGTTTGTTTGATGCAAGATGCACAAGTTTGTTTGATGCAACTGGTACAAGTTTGTTCTATGCAACCAGCACAGTTTGTTTTACGCAACTGGCAAAAGTTTGTTTGAAGCAACTGGCAGAAGTTTGTTCAACGCAACTGGCACAAGTTTGTTCGACGCAACTGGCACAAGTTTGTTCGACGCAACTGGCACAAGTTTGTTCGACGCAACTGGCACAAGTTTGTTCGATGCAACTAGCACAAGTTTCTTTAACACAACTGGCACAAGTTTGTTCGACCCAACTTGCACAAGTTTGTTTGACGCAACTGGCACAAGTTTGTTTGACGCAACTGGCACAAGTTTGTTCGACGCAACTGGCACAAGTTTGTTTGACGCAACTGGCACAAGTTTGTTTGACACAACCGGCACAAGGTTCTTCTACGCAACTGGCACAAGTTTGTTGTACGCAACTGGCACAAGTTTGTTTGACGCAACTGGCACAAGTTTGTTTTAAGCAACTGGCACAAGATTGTTTGACGCAACTGGCACAAGTTTGTTCGACGCAACTGGCACAAGTTTGTTTGACGCAACTGGCACAAGTTTGTTAGACGCAACTGGCACAAGTTTGTTCGACGCAACTGGCACAAGTTTGTTTGACGCAACTGGCACAAGTTTGTTAGACGCAACTGGCACAAGTTTGTTCGACGTAACAGGCACAAGTTTTTTCGAGTCAATTGGCATAAGTTTGTTTGACGCAACTGGCACAAGTTTGTTTGACGCAAGAGGCACAAGTTTGTTTGATGCAACTGGCACAAGTTTGTTTGACGCAACTGGCACAAGTTTTTTTTGACGCAACTGGCACAAGTTTTCTAGACACAACTGGTACAAGTTTGCTCGCCGTAACTGGCACAAGTTTGTTCGACGCCACTGGCACAAGATTGTTCGACGCAACTGGCACAAGTTAGTTTGACGCAACTGGCACAAGTTTGTTTGACGCAACTGGCACAAGTTTGTTTTATGCAACTGGCACAAGTTTGTTCTATGCAACTGGAACTAGTTTGTTCTACACAACTGGCATAAGTTTGTTTGACGCTACTGGCACAAGTTTGTTCGACGCAACTGGCACAAGTTTGTTCTATGCAACTGGCACAAGTTCGTTGGATGCAACTGGCAAAAGTTTGTTCGACGCAACTGGCACAAGTTTGTTCGACGCAACTGGCACAAGTTTGTTCGACGCAACTGGCACAAGTTTGTTCGATGCAACTGGCACAAGTTTGTTCAACAGATCTGGCAAAAGTTTGTTTGACACAACTGGCAGAAGTTTGTTTTCGCAACTTGTACAAGTTTGTTTGATGCAACTGGCACAAGTTTGTTTGACGCAACTGGCACAAGTTTTTTTGACGCAACTGGCACAAGTGTGTTCTCCCCAACTGGCACAAGTTTGTTCGACGCAACTGGCACAAGTTTGTTTGACGCAACTGGCACAAGTTTGTTTGACGCAACTGGCACAAGTTTGTTTGGCGCACCTGACACAAGGTTGTTCTACGCAACTGGCACAAGTTTGTTCTATGCAAACGGCACAAGTTTGTTTGACGCAACATGCACAAGTTTGTTCTACGCAACTAGCACAAGTTTGTTTGACACAACTGGCACAATTTTGTTCGACGTAACTGGCACAAGTTTGTTTGACGCAACTGGCACAAGTTTGTTTAACACAACTGGCACAAGGTTGTTCTACGCAACTGGCACAAGTTTGTTCTACGCAACTGGCACAAGTTTGTTTGATGCAACTGGCACAAGTTTGTTCGACGCAACTGGCACAAGTTTGTTCGATGCAACTGGCACAAGTTTGTTCGACGCAACTGGCCCAAGTTTGTTTGACGCAACTGGCACAAGTTTGTTAGACGCAACTGGCACAAGTTTGTTCGACGCAACTGGCACAAGTTTCTTCGACTCAACTGGCACAAGTTTGTTTAACGCAACTGGCACAAGTTTATTTGACGCAACTGGCACAACTTTTCTCGGCGCAACTGGCACAAGTATGTTCTACACAACTGGCACAAGTTTGTTCTATGCAACTTGCACAAGTTTGTTCTACGCAACTGGCACAAGTTTGTTCGACGCAACTGGCACAAGTTTGTCCGACGCAACTGGCACAGGTTTGTTCAACACATCTGGCAAAAGTTTGTTTGACGCAACTGGCAGAAGTTTGTTTTCGCAACTTGTACATTTGTTTGACGCAACTGGCACAAGTTTGTTTGACGCAACTGGCACAAGTTTTTTTGACGCAACTGGCACAAGTTTGTTCTACCCAACTGGCACGAGTTTGTTCGACGCAACTGGCACAAGTTTGTTTGACGCAACTGGCACAAGTTTGTTTGACGCAACTGGCACAAGTTTGTTTGGCGCAACTGGCACAAGTTTTTTTGGCGCACCTGGCACAAGTTTGTTCTATGCAAACGCCACAAGTTTGTTTGACGCAACTGGCACAAGTTTGTTCTACGCAACTGGCACAAGTATGTTCTATACAACTGGTACAAGTTTGTTCGAAGCAACTTGCACAAGTTTCTTCGACGCAACTGGTACAAGTTTGTTGGACGCAACTGGCACAAATTTGTTCGAACACAACTGGCACAATTTTGTTCGACACAACTGGCACAAGTTTGTTTGACGCAACTGGCACAAGTTTGTTTGACACAACTGGCACAAGGTTGTTTTACGCAACTGGCACAAGTTTGTACTACGCAACTGGCACAAGTTTGTTTGACGCAACTGGCACAAGTTTGTTCGACGCAACTGGCACAAGTTTGTTCGACGCAACTAGCCCAAGTTTGTTTGACGCAACTGGCACAAGTTTGTTAGACGCAACTGGCACAAGTTTGTTCGACGCAACTGGCACAAGTTTCTTCGACTCAATTGGCACAAGTTTGTTTGACGCAACTGGCACAAGTTTATTTGACGCAACTGTCACAAGTTTGTTTGACTCAACTGGCACAAGTTTGTTTAACGCAACTGGCACAAGTTTATTTGACGCAACTGGCACAACTTTTCTCGGCGCAACTGGCACATGTATGTTCTACACAACTGGCACAAGTTTGTTCTACGCAACTTGCACAAGTTTGTTCTACGCAACTGGCACAAGTTTGTTCTACGCAACTGGCACAAGTTTGTTTTACGCATCTGGCACAAGTTTGTTCTATGCAACTGGCAGAAGTTTGTTCTACGTAACTGGCACAAGTTTGTACTACGCAACTGGCACAAGTTTGTTTGACGCAACTGGCACAAGTTTGTTCGACGCAACTGGCACAAGTTTGTTCGACGCAACTAGCCCAAGTTTGTTTGACGCAACTGGCACAAGTTTGTTAGACGCAACTGGCACAAGTTTGTTCGACGCAACTGGCACAAGTTTCTTCGACTCAATTGGCACAAGTTTGTTTTACGCATCTGGCACAAGTTTGTTCTATGCAACTGGCAGAAGTTTGTTCTACGTAACTGGCACAAGTTTGTTCTACGCAACTGGCACAAGTTTGTTCTACGCAACTGGCACAAGTTTATTCTATGCATCTGGCACAAGTTTGTCCTATCCAACTGACACTAGTTTGTTTTACGCAACTGGCACAAGTTTGTTTGACGCAACTGGCACAAGTTTGTTCTACCCAACTGACACAAGTTTGTTCGTCGCAACTGGCACAAGTTTGTTCTATGCAACTGACACAAGTTTGTTTGACACAACTGGCAGAAGTTTTTTCAACGCAACTGGCACAAGTTTGTTTGACACAACTGGCGCAAGTTGTTCGACGCAACTGGCAGAAGTTTGTTCGACGCAACTGGCACATGTTTGTTCGATGCAACTGGCACAAGTTTGTTTAATGCAACTGGCACAAGTTTGTTCAACCCAACTGGCACAAGTTTGTTTGACGCAACTGGCACAAGTTTGTTTGATGCAACTGGCACAAGTTTGTTTGACACAACTGGCACAACTTTGTTTGACGCAACTGGCACAAGGTTGTTCTACGAAACTGGCACAAGTTTGTTCTACGCAACTGGAACAAGTTTGTTTGATGCAACTGGCACAAGTTTGTTTGATGCAACTGGCAGAAGTTTGTTTGACGCAACTGGCACAATTTTTTTTCGGCGCAACTGGCCCAAGTTTGTTTGATGCAACTGGCACAAGTTTGTTAGACACAACTAGCACAAGTTTGTTCGACGTAACTGGCACAAGTTTTTTCGGCTCAATTGGCACAAGTTTGTTTGACGCAACTGGCACAAGTTTGTTAGACGCAACTGGCACAAGTATGTTCGACGTAACAGGCACAATTTTTTTCGACTCAATTGGCACAAGTTTGTTTGACGCAACTGGCACAAGTTTGTTTGATGTAAGAGGCACAAGTTTGTGTGACGCAACTGGCACAAGTTTGTTTGACGCAACTAGCCCAAGTTTTTTTTTACGCAACTGGCACAAGTTTGTTTAACGTAACTGGCACAAGTTTGTTCAACGCAACTGGCACAAGTTTGTTTGACGCAACTGGCACAAGTTTGTTTGACGCAACTGGCACAAGTTTGTTCGACGCAACAGGCACAATTTTGTTCAACGCAACTGGCACAAGTTTTTTGACGCAACTGGCACAAGTTTTCTCGAGGCAACTGGCACAAGTTTGTTCGCCGTAACTGGCACAAGTTTGTTCGACGCCACTGGCACAATTTTGTTCAACGCCACTGGCACAAGTTTGTTCTACGCAACTGGCACAAGTTTGTTTGACGCAACTGGCACTAATTTGTTCTATGCAACTGGCACAAGTTTGTTCAACACAACTGGCACAAGTTTGTTTGACGCACCTGGCACAAGGTTGTTCTATGCAACTGGCACAAGTTTGTTCTATGCAACCGGCACAAGTTTGTTTGACGCCACTGGCACAAGTTTGTTCTACACAACTGGCACAAGTTTGTTCTACACAACTGGCAAAAGTTTGTTCGACGCAACTGGCACAAGTTTGTTCTATGCAATTGGCACAAGTTTGTTTGATGCAACTGGCACAAGTTTGTTCTACGCAACTGGCACAAGTATGTTCTATACAACTGGGACAAGTTTGTTCGACACAACTGGCACAAGTTTGTTCGACGCAACTGGTACAAGTTTGTTGGACGCAACTGGCACAAGTTTGTTCGAACAAACTGGCACAAGTTTGTTTGACACAACTGGCACAATTCTGTTCTACGCAACTGGCACAAGTTTGTTTGACGCAACTGGCACAAGGTTGTTCTACGCAACTGGCACAAGTTTGTTCTACGCAACTGGCACAAGTTTGTTCTACACAACTGGCACAAATTTGTTCGATGCAACTGGCACAAGTTTGTTCGACGCACCTAACCCAAGTTTGTTTGACGCAACTGGCACAAGTTTGTTAGACGCAACTGGCACAAGTTTGTTTGACGCAACTGGCACAAGTTTCTTCAAGTCAATTGGCACAAGTTTGTTTGACGCAACTGTCACAAGTTTGTTTGACTCAACTGGCACAAGTTTGTTTGACGCAACTGGCACAAGTTTATTTGATGCAACTGGCACAACTTTTCTCGGCGCAACTGGCACAAGTATGTTCTTCACAACTGGCACAAGTTTGTTCTATGCAACTTGCACAAGTTTGTTCTACGCAACTGGCACAAGTTTGTTCTACGCAACTGACACAAGTTTGTTCTACGCAACTGGCACAAGTTTGTTCTAATCAACTGGCACAAGTTTGTTCTACGCAACTGGCACAAGTTTGTTCTACGCATCTGGCACAAGTTTGTTCTATGCAACTGGCAGAAGTTTGTTCTACGTAACTGGCACAAGTTTGTTAAACTCAACTGGCACAAGTTTGTTCTACGCAACTGGCACAAGTTTATTCTAAGCATCTGGCACAAGTTTGTTCTATCCAACTGACACTAGTTTGTTTTACGCAACTGGCACAAGTTTGTTTGACGCAACTGGCACAAGTTTGTTCTACCCAACTGACACAAGTTTGTTCGACGCAACTGGCACAAGTTTGTTCTACGCAACTGACATAAGTTTGTTTGACACAACTGGCAGAAGTTTGTTCAACGCAACTGGCACAAGTTTGTTTGACGCAACTGGGGCAAGTTTGTTCGACGCAACTGGCAAAGTTTGTTCGACGCAACTGGCACAAGTTTGTTCGATGCAACTGGCATAAGTTTGTTTAACGCAACTGGCACAAGATTGTTCGACCCAACTGGCACAAGTTTGTTTGACGCAACTGGCACAAGTTTGTTTGACACACCTGGCACAAGCTTGTTTCACACAACTGGCACAACTTTGTTTGACGCAACTGGCCCAAGGTTGTTCTACAAAACTGGCACAAGTTTGTTCTACGCAACTGGCACAAGTTTGTTCTATGCAACTGGCACAAGTTTGTTTGATGCAACTGGCAGAAGTTTGTTTGACGCAACTGGCACAAGTTTGTTCGGCGCAACTGGTCCAAGTTTGTTTGACGCAAATGGCAGAAGTTTGTTAGACACAACTAGCACAAGTTTGTTCGACGTAACTGGCACAAGTTTTTTCGGCTTAATTGGCACAAGTTTGTTTGACGCAACTGGCACAAGTTTGTTTGACGCAACTTGCACAAGTTTGTTTGACGCAACTGGCACAAGTTTATTTGACGCAACTGGCACAAGTTTTCTCGACGCATCTGGCACAAGTTTGTTTGACGCAACTGGCACAAGTTTTTTGACGCAACTGGCACAAGTTTTCTCGACGCAACTGGCACAAGTTTGTTCGCTGTAACTGGCACAAGTTTGTTCGACGCCACTGGCACAAGTTTGTTCGAAGCAACTTTCACAAGTTTGTTCGAAGCAACTGGCACTAATTTGTTCTATGCAACTGGCACAAGTTTGTAGTTCGCAACTGGCACAAGTTTGTAGTTCGCAACTGGCACTAGTTTGTTCTACGCAACTGGTATAAGTTTGTTTGACGCAACTGGCACAAGTTTGTTCTACGCAACTGGCACAAGTTTGTTGGATGCAACTGGCACAAGTTTGTTCTACGCAACTGGCACAAGTTTGTTGGACGCAACTGGCTCAAGTTTGTTTGACGCAACTGGCACAAGTTTGTTCGACGCAACTGGCACAAGTTTGTTCGACGCAACTGGCACAAGTTTGTTCGACGCAACTGGCACAAGTTTGTTCGACGCAACTGGCACAAGTTTGTTCGATGCAACTGGCACAAGTTTGTTCAACACATCTGGCACAAGATTGTTTGACGCAACTGGCATAAGTTTGTTTTCGCAACTTGTACAAGTTTGTTTGACGCAACTGGCACAAGTTTGTTTGACGGAACTGTCACAAGTTTGTTTGGCGTAACTGGCACAAGTTTGTTTGACGCAACTGGCACAAGTTTGTTCGACGCAACTGGCACAAGTTTGTTTGACGCAACTGGCACAAGTTTGTTTGACGCAACTGGCAAAAGGTTCTTCTACGCAACTGGCACAAGTTTGGTTGACGCAACTGGCACAAGTTTGTTCGACGCAACTGGCACAAGTTTGTTTGACGCAACTGGCACAAGTTTGGTTGACGCAACTGGCACAAGTTTGTTCGACGCAACTGGCACAAGTTTGTTTGACGCAACTGGCACAAGTTTGTTAGACGCAACTGGCACAAGTTTGTTCGACGTAACAGGCACAAGTTTTTTCGAGTCAATTGGCACAAGTTTGTTTGACGCAACTGGCACAAGTTTGTTTGACGCAAGAGGCACAAGTTTGGGTGACGCAACTGGCACAAGTTTGTTTGACGCAACTGGCACAAGTTTTTTTTGACGCAACTGGCACAAGTTTGTTCTACGCAACTGGCACAAGTTTGTTTAACGTAACTGGCACATGTTTGTTCGACGCAACAGGCACAAGTATGTTCGACGCAACTGGCACAAGTTTGTTTGACGCAACTGGCACAAGTTTCTTTGACGCAACTGGCACAAGTTTGTTTGACGCAACTGGCACAAGTTTGTTTGACGCAACTGGCACAAGTTTGTTCTACGCAACTGGCACAAGTTTGTTCTATGCAACTGGCACTAGTCTGTTCTATGCAACTGGCATGAGTTTGTTTGACGCAACTGGCACTAGTTTGTTCTACGCAACTGGTACAAGTTTGTTTGACGCAACTGGCACAAGTTTGTTCGACGCAACTGGTACAAGTTTGTTCGACGCAACTGGCACAAGTTTGTTCGAACCAACTGGCAAAAGTTTTTTTGACACAACTGGCACAAGTTTGTTCGACGCAACTGGCGCAAGTTTGTTTGACGCAACTGGCACAAGTTTGTTTGACGCAACTGGCACACGGTTGTTCTACGCAACTGGCACAAGTTTGTTTGACGCAACTTGCACAAGTTTGTTCTACGCAACTGGCAAAAGTTTGTTCGATGCAACTAGCAGAAGTTTGTTAGCAGCAACTGGCCCAAGTTTGTTTAACGCAACTGGCACAAGTTTGTTAGACGCAACTGGCACAAGTTTTTTCGACGCAACTGGCACAAGTTTCTTCGACTCAATTGGCACAAGTTTGTTTGACGCAACTGGTACAAGTTTCTTTGACGCAACTGTCACAAGTTTGTTTGATTCAACTGGCACAAGTTTGTTTGACGCAACTGGCACAAGTTTATTTGACGCAACTGGCACAACTTTTCTCGACGCAACT
The DNA here is from genome assembly GCA_039081455.1 of Macrobrachium rosenbergii. Taxonomy (NCBI): domain Eukaryota; kingdom Metazoa; phylum Arthropoda; class Malacostraca; order Decapoda; family Palaemonidae; genus Macrobrachium; species Macrobrachium rosenbergii. Next base: position 648,624 of record JANJGK010000156.1, on the reverse strand, counting down.
GGCACGAGTATGTTCTATACAACTGGCACAAGTTTGTTCTATGCAATTTGCACAAGTTTGTTCTACGCAACTGGCACAAGTTTGTTCTACGCAACTGGCATAAGTTTGTTCTACGCAACTGGCACAAGTTTTTTCTATGCAACTGGCACAAGTTTGTTCTACGCAACTGGCACAAGTTTGTTCTACGCATCTGGCACAAGTTTGTTCTACGCAACTGGCACAAGTTTGTTCTACGCAACTGGCACAAGTTTGTTCTACGCAACTGGCAAAAGTTTGTTCTATGCAACTGGCACAAATTTGTCCTAAGCATCTGGCACAAGTTTGTTCTACGCAACTAGCCCAAGTTTGTTTGACACAACTGGCACAAGTTAATTCTACGCAACTGGCACAAGTTTGTTCGACGCAACTGGCACACGTTTGTTCTACGCAACTGGCACAAGTTTGTTCTACGCAACTGGTGCAAGTTTGTTCTACGCAACTGTCACAAGTTTATTTGACGCAACTGGGACAAGATTGTCCTATGCAACTGGCAAAAGTTTGTTCTACGCAAATGGCCCAAATTTATTTGATGCAACTGGCACAAGTTTTTTTTACGCAACTGGCAGAAGTTTGTTCTACGCAACTGGCACAAGTTTGTTCTGCGCAACTGGCACAAGTTTGTTCTATGCAACTGGCATAAGTTTGTTCTAAGTAACATGCACAAGTTTGTTCTACGCAACTGGCACAAGTTTGTTATATGCAACTGGCACAAGTTTGTTCGACGCAACTGGCACAAATTTGTACGAAGCAACTGGCACAAGTTTGTTCGACGCAACTGGCACAAGTTTGTTCTACGCAACTGGCACAAGTTTGTTCTACTCAACTGGCATATTTTGTTCGGCGCAACTGGCACAAGTTTGTTCTACGCAAGTGGCACAAGGTTGTTTTACGCAACTGGCACAAGTTTGTTTTACGAAACTGGCACAAGTTTGTTTGACGTAATTGGCAAAAGTTTGTTTGACGCAACTGGCAAAAGTTTGTCCTACGCATCTGGCACAAGTTTGTTCTACGCAACTGGCACAAGGTTGTTCTACGCAATTGGCTCAAGTTTGTTCTACGCAACTGGCACAAGTTTGTTCTACGCAACTGGCACAAGTTTGTTCTACGCAACTGGCACAAATTTGTTCGACGAAACTGGCACAAGTTTGTTCGACGCAACTGGCCCAAGTTTTTTTGACACAACTGGCACAAGTTTGTTAGACGCAACCGGCACAAGTTAGTTCTACGCAACTGGCCAAAGTTTGTTTGACACAACTGGCACAAATTTGTCCTATGCTACAGACACAAGTTTGTTCTACACAACTGGCACAAGTTTGTTTGACGCAACTGGCACAAGTTTGTTCTACGCAACTGGAACAAGTTTGTTCTATGCAACTGGCACAAGTTTGTTCTATGCAACTGGCACAAGTTTGTTTGAGGCAACTGGCACTGGCTTTTTCTACGCAACTGGCACAAGCTTGTTCTACGCAACTGGCACAAGTTTGTTCTACACAACTGGCACAAGTTTGTTCTATGCAACTGGCACCGGTTTGTTCTATGCAACTGGCACAATTTTGTTCTATGCAACTGGCACAAGTTTGTTTTAGGAAACTGGCACAAGTTTGTTCTACGCAACTGGCACGAGATTGTTCTACGCAACTAGCACAAATTTGTTTTACGCAACTGGCACAAGGTTGTTCTATGCAACTGGCTCAAGTGTGTTCTACGCAACTGGCAAAAGTTTGTTCTACGCAACTGGCACAAGTTTGTATGACGCAACTGGCACAAGTTTGTTCTACGCAACTGGCACAAGTTTGTTTGACACAAATGGCACAAGTTTGTTCTACGCAATTGACTCAAGTTTGTTCGACGCAACTGGCACAAGTTTGTTCTACGCAACTGGTATAAGTTTGTTCTATGCAACTGGCACAAGTTTGTTCTGTGCAACTGGCACTAATTTGTTTAAGGCAACTGGCACCGGTTTGTTCTACGCAACTGGCACAAGATTGTTGTATGCAACTGGCACTAGTTTGTTCTACACAACTGGCACAAGTTTGTTCTACGCATCTGGCACAAGTTTGTTCTACACACCTGGCACAAGTTATTTCTACGCAACTAGCACAAGTTTGTTCTACGCAACTGGCACAAGTTTGTTCTACACAACTGGCACAAGTTTGATTGATGCAACTGGCACAAGTTTGTTTGACGCTACTGGCACAAGTTTGGTTGACGCAACTGGCACAAGTTTGTTTGATGCAACTGGAACAAGTTTGTTTGACGCAACTCTCAAAAGTTTGTTCAACGCAACTGGCACAAGTTTTTTCAACGCAACTGGCACAACTTTGTTCGACGCAACTGGCACAAGTTTGTTCAACGCAACTAGCACAAGTTTGACGCAACTGGCACAAGTTTGTTAGATGCAACTGGCACAAGTTTGTTCGGCGCCACTGGCACATTTTTGTTCGACGCAACTGGCCCAAGTTTGTTCTACGCAACTGGCACAAGTTTGTTTGACGCAACTGTCCCAAGTTTGTTTGACGTAACTGGCAAAAGTTTGTTTGACGCAACTGGCACAAGTTTGTTCGAAGCAACTGGCACAAGTTTGTTCGAAGCAACTGGCACAAGTTTGTTCTACGCAACTGGCACAAGTTTGTTCTACGCAACAGGCACAAGTTTGTTTGACGCAACTGGCACAAGTTTGTTCGACCCAATTGGCACAAGTTTTTTTGACGCAACTGGCACAAGATTGTTCTACACAACTGGCACAAATTTGTTCTACGCAACTGACACAAGTTTGTTCTACGCAACTGGCAAAAGCTTGTTCTACGCAACTGGCACAAGTTTGTACTACACAACTGGCAAAAGTTTGTTCTACGCAACTGGCACCGGTTTGTTCTACGCAACTGGCACAAGTTTGTTTTACGCAACTGGCACAAGTTTGTTCTACGCAACTGGCACAAGGATGTTCTACGCAATTGGCTCAAGTTTGTTTAACGCAACTGGCACAAGTTTGTTCTACGCAACTGCCACAAGTTTGTTCTACGCAACTGGCACAAATTTGTTCGACGCAACTGGCACAAGTTTGTTCGACGCAACTGGCCCAAGTTTTTTTGACACAACTGGCACAAGTTTGTTAAACGCAACTGGCACAAGTTTGTTCTACGCAACTGGCCAAAGTTTGTTTGACACAACTGGGACAAGTTTGTCCTATGCAACTGACACAACTTTGTTCTACGCAACTGGCACAAGTTTGTTCTACGCAACTGGCACAAGTTTGTTCTACCCAACTGGAACAAGTTTGTTCTATGCAACTGGCACAAGTTTGTTCTATGCAACTGGCACAAGTTTGTTTGAGGCAACTGGCACTGGCTTTTTCTACGCAACTGGCAGAAGCTTGTTCTACGCAACTGGCACAAGTTTGTTCTACGCAACTGGCACAAGTTTGCTCTACGCAACTGGCACAAGTTTGTTGTACACAACTGGCACAAGTTTGTTTAACGCAACTGGCACAAGTTTGTTCTATGCAACTGGCACTAGTTTGTTCGATGCCACTTGCACAAGTTTGTTCGACGCAACTGGCACAAGTTTGTTTGACGCAACTGGCACAAGTTTGTTAGACCCAACTGGCACAAGTTTGTTCAACGCAACTGGCACACGTTTTTTTAATCAATTGGCACAAGTTTGTTTGACGCACCTGGCACAAGTTTGTTTGACGCAACTGGCACAAGTTTGTTTGACGCAACTGTCACAAGTTTGTTTGACGCAACTGGCACAAGTTTATTTGACGCAACTGGCACAACTTTTCTCGATGCAACTGGCACAAGTTTGTTCGCCGTAACTGGCACAAGTTTGTTTGACGCAACTGGCACAAGTTTATTTGGCGCAACTGGCACAAGTTTCCTCGACGCAAGTGGCACAAGTTGGTTCGCCATAACTGGCACAAGTTTGTTCGACGCAACTGGCACAAGATTGTTCGACGGAACTGGCACAAGTTTGTTTGACGCAACTGGCACAAGTTTCTTCGACGCAACTGGCACAAGTTTGTTCGACGAACTGGCACAAGTTCGTTTGACGCAATTGGCACAAGTTTGTTCTACAAACTAGCACAAGTTTGTTCGACGCAACTGGCACAAGGTTGTTCTACGCAACTGGCACAAGTTTGTTTTACGCAACTGGCACAAATTTGTTTCACGCAACTGGCACAAGGTTGTTCTACGCAACTGGCACAAGTTTTTTGGGTGCCACTGACACAACTTTGTTCGACGAAACTGGCCCAAGTTTTTTTGACGCAACTGGCACAAGTTTGTCAGACGCAACTGGCACAAGTTTTCTCGACGAAACTGGCACAAGTTTGTTAGCCCTAACTGGCACAAGTTTGTTTGACGCAACTGGCACAAGTTTGTTTGACGCAACTGGCACAAGTTTGTTCTACCTAACTGGCACAAGTTTGTTCTCTGCAACTGGCACAAGTTTGTTCTACGCAACTGGCACAAGTTTGTTCTACGCATCTGGCACAAGTTTGTTCTATGCAACTGGCACTAGTTTGTTCTACGCAACTGGCACAAGTTTGTTTGACGCAACTGGCACAAATTTGTTCTACCCAATTGACACAAGTTTGTTCGACGCAACTGGCACAAGTTTGTTCTACGCAAGTGACAAAAGTTTGGTTGACACAATTGGCAGAAGTTTGTTCAACGCAACTGGCACAAGTTTGTTCGACGCAACTGGCGCAAGTTTGTTCGACGCAACTGGCACAAGTTTGTTCGACGCAACTGGCAAAAGTTTGTTCGATGCAACTACCACAAGTTTGTTTAACGCAACTGGCACAAGTTTGTTCGACCCAACTGGCACAAGTTTGTTTGACGCAACTGGCACAAGTTTGTTTGACGCAATTGGCACAAGTTTGTTTGACGCAACTGGCACAAGTTTGTTTGACGCAACTGGCACAAGGTTCTTCTACGCAACTGGCACAAGTTTGTTCTACGCAAATGGCACAAGTTTGTTTGACGCAACTGGCACAAGTTTGTTCTACACAACAGGCACAAGTTTGTTTGATGCAACTGGCACAAGTTTGTTCGGCGCAACTTGCACAAGTTTGTTAGACGCAACTGGCACAAGTTTGTTTGACGTAACAGGCACAAGTTTTTTCGACTCAATTGGTACAAGTTTGTTTGACGCAACTGGCACAAGTTTGTTTGACGCAAGAGGCACAAGTTTGTTTGACTCAAGTGGCACAAGTTTGTTTGACGCAACTGCACAAGTTTTTTTTTTGACGCAACTGGCACAAGTTTCCTCGACGCAACTGGCACAAGTTTGTTCGCCATATCTGGCACAAGTTTGTTCGACGCAACTGGCACAAGTTTGTTCGATGCAACTGGCACATGTTTGTTTGACGCAACTGGCACAAGTTTATTCGACACAACTGGCACAAGTTTGTTCGACACAACTGGCACAAGTTTGTTCTATGCAACTGGCACAAGTTTGTTTTACGCAACTGGCACAAGTTTGTTCTATGCAACTGGCACTAGTTTGTTCTATGCAACTGGCATAAGTTTGTTTGACGCAACTGGCACAAGTTTGTTCTACGCAACTGGCACAAGTTTGTTCTATGCAACTGGCACAAGTTTGTTTTACGCAACTGGCACAAGTTTGTTTTACACAACTGGCACAAGTTTGTTCGACTCAACTGGCACAAGTTTGTTTGACGCAACTGTCACAAGTTTGTTCTACCCAACTGACACAAGTTTGTTCTATGCAACTGACACAAGTTTGTTTGACACAACTGGCAGAAGTTTGTTCAACGCAACTGGCACAAGTTTGTTTGACGCAACTGGCGCAAGTTTGTTCGACGCTATTGGCACAAGTTTGTTCAACGCAACTGGCACAAGTTTGTTCGATGCAACTGACACAAGTTTGTTTGACACAACTTGCACAAGTTTGTTCAACGCAACTGGCAAAAGTTTGTTTGACGCAACTGACACAAGTTTGTTCGATGCAACTGGCACAAGTTTGTTTAATGCAACTGGCACTAGTTTGTTCGATGCAACTGGCACAAGTTTGTTTAACACAACTGGCACTAGTTTGTTTAACGCAATTGGCACAAGTTTGTTCTACCCAACTGGCACAAGTTTGTTTGACGCAACTGGCACAAGCTTGTTTGACACAACTGGCACAAGTTTGTTCTACGCAACTGGCACAAGGTTGTTCTACGAAACTGGCACAAGTTTGTTCTACGCAACTGGCACAAGTTTGTTTGATGCAACTGGCACAAGTTTGTTTGATGCAACTGGCAGAAGTTTGTTTGACGCAACTGGCACAAGTTTGTTCGGCGCAACTGGCGCAAGTTTGTTTGAAGCAACAGGCACAAGTTTATTAGACGCAACTGGCTCAAGTTTGTTCGATGTAACTGGAACAAGTTTTTTTGACTCAATTGGCAGAAGTTTGTTTGACGCAACTGGCACAAGTTTGTTTGACGCAACTTGCACAAGTTTGTTTGACGCGACTGGCACAAGTTTATTTGACGCAACTGGCACAAGTTTTCTCGACGCAAGTGGCACAAGTTTGATCGCCGTAACTGGCACAGGTTTGTTCGCTCAACTGGCACAAGTTTGTTTACGCAACTGGCACAAGTCTTTTTGACGCAACTGGCAAAAGTTTTCTCGACGCAACTGGCACAAGTTTGTTCGCCGTAACTGGCACAAGTTTGTTCGACGCCACTGGCACAAGTTTGTTCGAAGCAAGTGGCACAAGTTTGTTTGACGCATCTGGCACTAATTTGTTCTATGCAACTGGCACAAGTTTGTTCTACGCAACTGGCACAAGTTTGTTCTACACAACTGGCACAAGATTGTTGTATGCAACTGGCACTAGTTTGTTCTACGCAACTGGCATAAGTTTGTTTGACGCAACTGGCACAAGTCTGTTCTACGCAACTGGCACAAGTTTGTTGGACGCAACTGGCACAAGTTTCTTCTTCGCAACTGGCACAAGTTTGTTAGACGCAACTGGCTCAAGTTTGTTTGACGCAACTGGCACAAGTTTGTTCGACGCAACTGGCACAAGTTTGTCCGACGCAACTGGCACAAGTTTGTTCGACGCAACTGGCACAAGTTTGTTCGACGCAACTGGCACAAGTTTGTTCGATGCAACTGGCACATGTTTGTTCAACACATCTGGCACAAGATTGTTTGACGCAACTGACATAAGTTTGTTTTCGCAACTTGTACAAGTTTGGTTGACGCAACTGGCACAAGTTTGTTTCACGGAACTGTCACAAGTTTGTTTGGCGCAACTGGCACAAGTGTGTTTGACGCAACTGGCACAAGTTTGTTCGACGCAACTGGCACAAGTTTGTTTGACGCCACTGGCACAAGTTTGTTTGACGCAACTGGCACAAGTTTGTTCTACGCAACTGGCACAAGTTTCTTCTACGCAACTGGCACAAGTTTGTTTGACGCAACTGGCACAAGTTTGTTCGACGCAACTGGCACAAGTTTGTTTGACGCAAGAGGCACAAGTTTGTGTGACGCAACTGGCACAAGTTTGTTTGACGCAACTGGCACAAGTTTTTTTTGACGCAACTGGCACAAGTTTTCTCGACGCAACTGACACAAGTTTGTTTGATGTAACTGGCACAAGTGTGTTCGACGCAACTGGCACAAGTATGTTCGACGTAACTGGCACAAGATTGTTTGACGCAATTGGCACAAGTTTCTTCGACGCAACTGGCACAAGTTTGTTCGACGCAACTGGCACAAGTTTGTTTCATGTAACTGGCACAAGTTTGTTCTACGCAACTGGCACAAGTTTGTTCTATGCAACTGGCACTAGTTTGTTCTATGCAACTGGCATAAGTTTGTTTGACGCAACTGGCACAAGTTTGTTCTACGCAACTGGTAGAAGTTTGTTCGACGCAACTGGCACAAGTTTGTTCGACGCAACTAGTAAAAGTTTCTTTGACGCAACTGGCACAAGTTTGTTCGAACCAACTAGCAAAAGTTTGTTTGACACAACTGGCACAAGTTTGTTCGATGCAACTGACACAAGTTTGTTTGACGCAACTGGCACAAGTTTGTTTGACGCAACTGGCACAAGGTTGTTCTACGCAACTGGCAGAAGTTTGTTCTATGCAACTGGCACTAGTTTGTTCGATGCAACTGGCACAAGTTTGTTCACCGCAACTGGCCCAAGTTTGTTTGACGCAACTGGCACAAGTTTGTTAGACGCAACTGGCACAAGTTTGTTCGACGCAACTGGCACAAGTTTCTTCGACTCAATTGGCACAAGTTTGTTTGACGCAATTGGTACAAGTTTGTTTGACGCAACTGACACAAGTTTGTTTGACTCAACTGGCACAAGTTTGGTTAGCACAACTAGCACAAGTTTATTTGACGCAACTGGCACAACTTTTCTCGACGCAACTGGCACAAGTATGTTCTACACAACTGGCACAGGTTTGTTCTATGTTACTTGCAAACTTCGTTCTGCGCAACTGGCACAAGTTTGTTCTACGCAACTGGCACAAGTTTGTACTACGCAACTGGCACAAGTTTGTTCTATGCAACTGGCACTAGTCTGTTCTATGCAACTGGCATAAGTTTGTTTGACGCAACTGGCACTAGTTTGTTCTACGCAACTGGTACAAATTTGTTTGACGCATCTGGCACAAGTTTGTTCGACACAACTGGTACAAGTTTGTTGGACGCAACTGGCACAAGTTTGTTCGAACCAACTGGCAAAAGTTTGTTTGACACAACTGGCACAAGTTTGTTCGACGCAAGTGGTGCAAGTTTGTTTGACGCAACTGGCACAAGTTTGTTTGACGCAACTGGCACAAGGTTGTTCTACGCAACTGGCACAAGTTTGTTTGACGCAACTGGCACAAGTTTGTTTGACGCAACTGGCACAAGTTTGTTCAATGCAACTGGCACAAGTTTGTTCGCAGCAACTGGCCCAAGTTTGTTTGACGCAACTGGGACAAGTTTGTTAGACGCAACTGGCACAAGTTTGTTCGACGCAACTGGCACAAGTTTCTTTGACTCAATTGGCACAAGTTTGTTTGACGCAACTGGTACAAGTTTCTTTGATGCAATTGTCACAAGTTTGTTTGACTCAACTGGCACAAGTTTGTTTGACGCAACTGGCACAAGTTTATTTGACGCAACTGGCACAACTTTTCTTGACGCAACTGGCACAAGTATGTTCTATACAACTGGCACAAGTTTGTTCTATGTAACTTGCACAAGTTTGTGTGACGCAACTGGCACAAGTTTGTTCTACGCAACTGGCAAAAGTTTGTTCTACGCAACTGGCACAAGTTTGTTCTACGCAACTGGCACAAGTTTGTTCTACGCAACTGGCACAAGTTTGTTCTACGTATCTGGCACAAGTTTGTTCTACGCAACTGGCAAAAGTTTGTTCTACGCAACTGGCACAAGTTTGTTCTACGCAACTGGCACAAGTTTGTTCTGCGCAACTGGCACAAGTTTATTCTACGCATCTGGCACAAGAATGTTGTATCCAACTGGCACTATTTTGTTCTACACAACTGGCACAATTTTGTTTGACGCAACTGGTACAAGTTTGTTCTACCAAACTGACACAAGTTTGTTCGACGCAACTGGCACAAGTTTGTTTTACGCAACTGACACAAGTTTGTTTGATGCAAGATGCACAAGTTTGTTTGATGCAACTGGTACAAGTTTGTTCTATGCAACCAGCACAGTTTGTTTTACGCAACTGGCAAAAGTTTGTTTGAAGCAACTGGCAGAAGTTTGTTCAACGCAACTGGCACAAGTTTGTTCGACGCAACTGGCACAAGTTTGTTCGACGCAACTGGCACAAGTTTGTTCGACGCAACTGGCACAAGTTTGTTCGATGCAACTAGCACAAGTTTCTTTAACACAACTGGCACAAGTTTGTTCGACCCAACTTGCACAAGTTTGTTTGACGCAACTGGCACAAGTTTGTTTGACGCAACTGGCACAAGTTTATTCGACGCAACTGGCACAAGTTTGTTTGACGCAACTGGCACAAGTTTGTTTGACACAACCGGCACAAGGTTCTTCTACGCAACTGGCACAAGTTTGTTGTACGCAACTGGCACAAGTTTGTTTGACGCAACTGGCACAAGTTTGTTTTAAGCAACTGGCACAAGATTGTTTGACGCAACTGGCACAAGTTTGTTCGACGCAACTGGCACAAGTTTGTTTGACGCAACTGGCACAAGTTTGTTAGACGCAACTGGCACAAGTTTGTTCGACGCAACTGGCACAAGTTTGTTTGACGCAACTGGCACAAGTTTGTTAGACGCAACTGGCACAAGTTTGTTCGACGTAACAGGCACAAGTTTTTTCGAGTCAATTGGCATAAGTTTGTTTGACGCAACTGGCACAAGTTTGTTTGACGCAAGAGGCACAAGTTTGTTTGACGCAACTGGCACAAGTTTGTTTGACGCAACTGGCACAAGTTTTTTTTGACGCAACTGGCACAAGTTTTCTAGACACAACTGGTACAAGTTTGCTCGCCGTAACTGGCACAAGTTTGTTCGACGCCACTGGCACAAGATTGTTCGACGCAACTGGCACAAGTTAGTTTGACGCAACTGGCACAAGTTTGTTTGACGCAACTGGCACAAGTTTGTTTTATGCAACTGGCACAAGTTTGTTCTATGCAACTGGAACTAGTTTGTTCTACACAACTGGCATAAGTTTGTTTGACGCTACTGGCACAAGTTTGTTCGACGCAACTGGCACAAGTTTGTTCTATGCAACTGGCACAAGTTCGTTGGATGCAACTGGCAAAAGTTTGTTCGACGCAACTGGCACAAGTTTGTTCGACGCAACTGGCACAAGTTTGTTCGACGCAACTGGCACAAGTTTGTTCGATGCAACTGGCACAAGTTTGTTCAACAGATCTGGCAAAAGTTTGTTTGACACAACTGGCAGAAGTTTGTTTTCGCAACTTGTACAAGTTTGTTTGATGCAACTGGCACAAGTTTGTTTGACGCAACTGGCACAAGTTTTTTTGACGCAACTGGCACAAGTGTGTTCTCCCCAACTGGCACAAGTTTGTTCGACGCAACTGGCACAAGTTTGTTTGACGCAACTGGCACAAGTTTGTTTGACGCAACTGGCACAAGTTTGTTTGGCGCACCTGACACAAGGTTGTTCTACGCAACTGGCACAAGTTTGTTCTATGCAAACGGCACAAGTTTGTTTGACGCAACATGCACAAGTTTGTTCTACGCAACTAGCACAAGTTTGTTTGACACAACTGGCACAATTTTGTTCGACGTAACTGGCACAAGTTTGTTTGACGCAACTGGCACAAGTTTGTTTAACACAACTGGCACAAGGTTGTTCTACGCAACTGGCACAAGTTTGTTCTGCGCAACTGGCACAAGTTTGTTTGATGCAACTGGCACAAGTTTGTTCGACGCAACTGGCACAAGTTTGTTCGATGCAACTGGCACAAGTTTGTTCGACGCAACTGGCCCAAGTTTGTTTGACGCAACTGGCACAAGTTTGTTAGACGCAACTGGCACAAGTTTGTTCGACGCAACTGGCACAAGTTTCTTCGACTCAACTGGCACAAGTTTGTTTAACGCAACTGGCACAAGTTTATTTGACTCAACTGGCACAACTTTTCTCGGCGCAACTGGCACAAGTATGTTCTACACAACTGGCACAAGTTTGTTCTATGCAACTTGCACAAGTTTGTTCTACGCAACTGGCACAAGTTTGTTCGACGCAACTGGCACAAGTTTGTCCGACGCAACTGGCACAGGTTTGTTCAACACATCTGGCAAAAGTTTGTTTGACGCAACTGGCAGAAGTTTGTTTTCGCAACTTGTACATTTGTTTGACGCAACTGGCACAAGTTTGTTTGACGCAACTGGCACAAGTTTTTTTGACGCAACTGGCACAAGTTTGTTCTACCCAACTGGCACGAGTTTGTTCGACGCAACTGGCACAAGTTTGTTTGACGCAACTGGCACAAGTTTGTTTGACGCAACTGGCACAAGTTTGTTTGGCGCAACTGGCACAAGTTTTTTTGGCGCACCTGGCACAAGTTTGTTCTATGCAAACGCCACAAGTTTGTTTGACGCAACTGGCACAAGTTTGTTCTACGCAACTGGCACAAGTATGTTCTATACAACTGGTACAAGTTTGTTCGACGCAACTTGCACAAGTTTCTTCGACGCAACTGGTACAAGTTTGTTGGACGCAACTGGCACAAATTTGTTCGAACACAACTGGCACAATTTTGTTCGACACAACTGGCACAAGTTTGTTTGACGCAACTGGCACAAGTTTGTTTGACACAACTGGCACAAGGTTGTTTTACGCAACTGGCACAAGTTTGTACTACGCAACTGGCACAAGTTTGTTTGACGCAACTGGCACAAGTTTGTTCGACGCAACTGGCACAAGTTTGTTCGACGCAACTAGCCCAAGTTTGTTTGACGCAACTGGCACAAGTTTGTTAGACGCAACTGGCACAAGTTTGTTCGACGCAACTGGCACAAGTTTCTTCGACTCAATTGGCACAAGTTTGTTTGACGCAACTGGCACAAGTTTATTTGACGCAACTGTCACAAGTTTGTTTGACTCAACTGGCACAAGTTTGTTTAACGCAACTGGCACAAGTTTATTTGACGCAACTGGCACAACTTTTCTCGGCGCAACTGGCACATGTATGTTCTACACAACTGGCACAAGTTTGTTCTACGCAACTTGCACAAGTTTGTTCTACGCAACTGGCACAAGTTTGTTCTACGCAACTGGCACAAGTTTGTTTTACGCATCTGGCACAAGTTTGTTCTATGCAACTGGCAGAAGTTTGTTCTACGTAACTGGCACAAGTTTGTACTACGAAACTGGCACAAGTTTGTTTGACGCAACTGGCACAAGTTTGTTCGACGCAACTGGCACAAGTTTGTTCGACGCAACTAGCCCAAGTTTGTTTGACGCAACTGGCACAAGTTTGTTAGACGCAACTGGCACAAGTTTGTTCGACGCAACTGGCACAAGTTTCTTCGACTCAATTGGCACAAGTTTGTTTTACGCATCTGGCACAAGTTTGTTCTATGCAACTGGCAGAAGTTTGTTCTACGTAACTGGCACAAGTTTGTTCTACGCAACTGGCACAAGTTTGTTCTACGCAACTGGCACAAGTTTATTCTATGCATCTGGCACAAGTTTGTCCTATCCAACTGACACTAGTTTGTTTTACGCAACTGGCACAAGTTTGTTTGACGCAACTGGCACAAGTTTGTTCTACCCAACTGACACAAGTTTGTTCGTCGCAACTGGCACAAGTTTGTTCTATGCAACTGACACAAGTTTGTTTGACACAACTGGCAGAAGTTTTTTCAACGCAACTGGCACAAGTTTGTTTGACACAACTGGCGCAAGTTGTTCGACGCAACTGGCAGAAGTTTGTTCGACGCAACTGGCACATGTTTGTTCGATGCAACTGGCACAAGTTTGTTTAATGCAACTGGCACAAGTTTGTTCAACCCAACTGGCACAAGTTTGTTTGATGCAACTGGCACAAGTTTGTTTGATGCAACTGGCACAAGTTTGTTTGACACAACTGGCACAACTTTGTTTGACGCAACTGGCACAAGGTTGTTCTACGAAACTGGCACAAGTTTGTTCTACGCAACTGGAACAAGTTTGTTTGATGCAACTGGCACAAGTTTGTTTGATGCAACTGGCAGAAGTTTGTTTGACGCAACTGGCACAATTTTTTTTCGGCGCAACTGGCCCAAGTTTGTTTGATGCAACTGGCACAAGTTTGTTAGACACAACTAGCACAAGTTTGTTCGACGTAACTGGCACAAGTTTTTTCGGCTCAATTGGCACAAGTTTGTTTGACGCAACTGGCACAAGTTTGTTTGACGCAACTGGCACAAGTATGTTCGACGTAACAGGCACAATTTTTTTCGACTCAATTGGCACAAGTTTGTTTGACGCAACTGGCACAAGTTTGTTTGATGTAAGAGGCACAAGTTTGTGTGACGCAACTGGCACAAGTTTGTTTGACGCAACTAGCCCAAGTTTTTTTTTACGCAACTGGCACAAGTTTGTTTAACGTAACTGGCACAAGTTTGTTCAACGCAACTGGCACAAGTTTGTTTGACGCAACTGGCACAAGTTTGTTTGACGCAACTGGCACAAGTTTGTTCGACGCAACAGGCACAATTTTGTTCAACGCAACTGGCACAAGTTTTTTGACGCAACTGGCACAAGTTTTCTCGAGGCAACTGGCACAAGTTTGTTCGCCGTAACTGGCACAAGTTTGTTCGACGCCACTGGCACAATTTTGTTCAACGCCACTGGCACAAGTTTGTTCTACGCAACTGGCACAAGTTTGTTTGACGCAACTGGCACTAATTTGTTCTATGCAACTGGCACAAGTTTGTTCAACACAACTGGCACAACTTTGTTTGACGCACCTGGCACAAGGTTGTTCTATGCAACTGGCACAAGTTTGTTCTATGCAACCGGCACAAGTTTGTTTGACGCCACTGGCACAAGTTTGTTCTACACAACTGGCACAAGTTTGTTCTACACAACTGGCAAAAGTTTGTTCGACGCAACTGGCACAAGTTTGTTCTATGCAACTGGCACAAGTTTGTTTGATGCAACTGGCACAAGTTTGTTCTACGCAACTGGCACAAGTATGTTCTATACAACTGGGACAAGTTTGTTCGACACAACTGGCACAAGTTTGTTCGACGCAACTGGTACAAGTTTGTTGGACGCAACTGGCACAAGTTTGTTCGAACAAACTGGCACAAGTTTGTTTGACACAACTGGCACAATTCTGTTCTACGCAACTGGCACAAGTTTGTTTGACGCAACTGGCACAAGGTTGTTCTACGCAACTGGCACAAGTTTGTTCTACGCAACTGGCACAAGTTTGTTCTACACAACTGGCACAAGTTTGTTCGATGCAACTGGCACAAGTTTGTTCGACGCACCTAACCCAAGTTTGTTTGACGCAACTGGCACAAGTTTGTTAGACGCAACTGGCACAAGTTTGTTTGACGCAACTGGCACAAGTTTCTTCAAGTCAATTGGCACAAGTTTGTTTGACGCAACTGGCACAAGTTTGTTTGACGCAACTGTCACAAGTTTGTTTGACTCAACTGGCACAAGTTTGTTTGACGCAACTGGCACAAGTTTATTTGATGCAACTGGCACAACTTTTCTCGGCGCAACTGGCACAAGTATGTTCTACACAACTGGCACAAGTTTGTTCTATGCAACTTGCACAAGTTTGTTCTACGCAACTGGCACAAGTTTGTTCTACGCAACTGACACAAGTTTGTTCTACGCAACTGGCACAAGTTTGTTCTAATCAACTGGCACAAGTTTGTTCTACGCAACTGGCACAAGTTTGTTCTACGCATCTGGCACAAGTTTGTTCTATGCAACTGGCAGAAGTTTGTTCTACGTAACTGGCACAAGTTTGTTAAACTCAACTGGCACAAGTTTGTTCTACGCAACTGGCACAAGTTTATTCTAAGCATCTGGCACAAGTTTGTTCTATCCAACTGACACTAGTTTGTTTTACGCAACTGGCACAAGTTTGTTTGACGCAACTGGCACAAGTTTGTTCTACCCAACTGACACAAGTTTGTTCGACGCAACTGGCACAAGTTTGTTCTACGCAACTGACATAAGTTTGTTTGACACAACTGGCAGAAGTTTGTTCAACGCAACTGGCACAAGTTTGTTTGACGCAACTGGGGCAAGTTTGTTCGACGCAACTGGCAAAGTTTGTTCGACGCAACTGGCACAAGTTTGTTCGATGCAACTGGCATAAGTTTGTTTAACGCAACTGGCACAAGATTGTTCGACCCAACTGGCACAAGTTTGTTTGACGCAACTGGCACAAGTTTGTTTGACACACCTGGCACAAGCTTGTTTCACACAACTGGCACAACTTTGTTTGACGCAACTGGCCCAAGGTTGTTCTACAAAACTGGCACAAGTTTGTTCTACGCAACTGGCACAAGTTTGTTCTATGCAACTGGCACAAGTTTGTTTGATGCAACTGGCAGAAGTTTGTTTGACGCAACTGGCACAAGTTTGTTCGGCGCAACTGGTCCAAGTTTGTTTGACGCAAATGGCAGAAGTTTGTTAGACACAACTAGCACAAGTTTGTTCGACGTAACTGGCACAAGTTTTTTCGGCTTAATTGGCACAAGTTTGTTTGACGCAACTGGCACAAGTTTGTTTGACGCAACTTGCACAAGTTTGTTTGACGCAACTGGCACAAGTTTATTTGACGCAACTGGCACAAGTTTTCTCGACGCATCTGGCACAAGTTTGTTTGACGCAACTGGCACAAGTTTTTTGACGCAACTGGCACAAGTTTTCTCGACGCAACTGGCACAAGTTTGTTCGCTGTAACTGGCACAAGTTTGTTCGACGCCACTGGCACAAGTTTGTTCGAAGCAACTTTCACAAGTTTGTTCGAAGCAACTGGCACTAATTTGTTCTATGCAACTGGCACAAGTTTGTAGTTCGCAACTGGCACAAGTTTGTAGTTCGCAACTGGCACTAGTTTGTTCTACGCAACTGGTATAAGTTTGTTTGACGCAACTGGCACAAGTTTGTTCTACGCAACTGGCACAAGTTTGTTGGATGCAACTGGCACAAGTTTGTTCTACGCAACTGGCACAAGTTTGTTGGACGCAACTGGCTCAAGTTTGTTTGACGCAACTGGCACAAGTTTGTTCGACGCAACTGGCACAAGTTTGTTCGACGCAACTGGCACAAGTTTGTTCGACGCAACTGGCACAAGTTTGTTCGACGCAACTGGCACAAGTTTGTTCGATGCAACTGGCACAAGTTTGTTCAACACATCTGGCACAAGATTGTTTGACGCAACTGGCATAAGTTTGTTTTCGCAACTTGTACAAGTTTGTTTGACGCAACTGGCACAAGTTTGTTTGACGGAACTGTCACAAGTTTGTTTGGCGTAACTGGCACAAGTTTGTTTGACGCAACTGGCACAAGTTTGTTCGACGCAACTGGCACAAGTTTGTTTGACGCAACTGGCACAAGTTTGTTTGACGCAACTGGCAAAAGGTTCTTCTACGCAACTGGCACAAGTTTGTTCTACACAACTGGCACAAGTTTGTTTGACGCAACTGGCACAAGTTTGTTCTACGCAACTGGCACACGTTTGGTTGACGCAACTGGCACAAGTTTGTTCGACGCAACTGGCACAAGTTTGTTTGACGCAACTGGCACAAGTTTGTTAGACGCAACTGGCACAAGTTTGTTCGACGTAACAGGCACAAGTTTTTTCGAGTCAATTGGCACAAGTTTGTTTGACGCAACTGGCACAAGTTTGTTTGACGCAAGAGGCACAAGTTTGGGTGACGCAACTGGCACAAGTTTGTTTGGCGCAACTGGCACAAGTTTTTTTTGACGCAACTGGCACAAGTTTGTTCTACGCAACTGGCACAAGTTTGTTTAACGTAACTGGCACATGTTTGTTCGACGCAACAGGCACAAGTATGTTCGACGCAACTGGCACAAGTTTGTTTGACGCAACTGGCACAAGTTTCTTTGACGCAACTGGCACAAGTTTGTTTGACGCAACTGGCACAAGTTTGTTTGACGCAACTGGCACAAGTTTGTTCTACGCAACTGGCACAAGTTTGTTCTATGCAACTGGCACTAGTCTGTTCTATGCAACTGGCATGAGTTTGTTTGACGCAACTGGCACTAGTTTGTTCTACGCAACTGGTACAAGTTTGTTTGACGCAACTGGCACAAGTTTGTTCGACGCAACTGGTACAAGTTTGTTCGACGCAACTGGCACAAGTTTGTTCGAACCAACTGGCAAAAGTTTTTTTGACACAACTGGCACAAGTTTGTTCGACGCAACTGGCGCAAGTTTGTTTGACGCAACTGGCACAAGTTTGTTTGACGCAACTGGCACACGGTTGTTCTACGCAACTGGCACAAGTTTGTTTGACGCAACTTGCACAAGTTTGTTCTACGCAACTGGCAAAAGTTTGTTCGATGCAACTAGCAGAAGTTTGTTAGCAGCAACTGGCCCAAGTTTGTTTAACGCAACTGGCACAAGTTTGTTAGACGCAACTGGCACAAGTTTTTTCGACGCAACTGGCACAAGTTTCTTCGACTCAATTGGCACAAGTTTGTTTGACGCAACTGGTACAAGTTTCTTTGACGCAACTGTCACAAGTTTGTTTGATTCAACTGGCACAAGTTTGTTTGACGCAACTGGCACAAGTTTATTTGACGCAACTGGCACAACTTTTCTCGACGCAACTGGCACGAGTATGTTCTATACAACTGGCACAAGTTTGTTCTATGCAATTTGCACAAGTTTGTTCTACGCAACTGGCACAAGTTTGTTCTACGCAACTGGCATAAGTTTGTTCTACGCAACTGGCACAAGTTTTTTCTATGCAACTGGCACAAGTTTGTTCTACGCAACTGGCACAAGTTTGTTCTACGCATCTGGCACAAGTTTGTTCTACGCAACTGGCACAAGTTTGTTCTACGCAACTGGCACAAGTTTGTTCTACGCAACTGGCAAAAGTTTGTTCTATGCAACTGGCACAAATTTGTCCTAAGCATCTGGCACAAGTTTGTTCTACGCAACTGGCCCAAGTTTGTTTGACACAACTGGCACAAGTTAATTCTACGCAACTGGCACAAGTTTGTTCGACGCAACTGGCACACGTTTGTTCTACGCAACTGGCACAAGTTTGTTCTACGCAACTGGCGCAAGTTTGTTCTACGCAACTGTCACAAGTTTATTTGACGCAACTGGGACAAGATTGTCCTATGCAACTGGCAAAAGTTTGTTCTACGCAAATGGCCCAAATTTGTTTGATGCAACTGGCACAAGTTTTTTTTACGCAACTGGCAGAAGTTTGTTCTACGCAACTGGCACAAGTTTGTTCTGCGCAACTGGCACAAGTTTGTTCTATGCAACTGGCATAAGTTTGTTCTAAGTAACATGCACAAGTTTGTTCTACGCAACTGGCACAAGTTTGTTCTATGCAACTGGCACAAGTTTGTTCGACGCAACTGGCACAAATTTGTACGAAGCAACTGGCACAAGTTTGTTCGACGCAACTGGCACAAGTTTGTTCTACGCAACTGGCACAAGTTTGTTCTACTCAACTGGCATATTTTGTTCGGCGCAACTGGCACAAGTTTGTTCTACGCAAGTGGCACAAGGTTGTTTTACGCAACTGGCACAAGTTTGTTTTACGAAACTGGCACAAGTTTGTTTGACGTAATTGGCAAAAGTTTGTTTGACGCAACTGGCAAAAGTTTGTCCTACGCATCTGGCACAAGTTTGTTCTACGCAACTGGCACAAGGTTGTTCTACGCAATTGGCTCAAGTTTGTTCTACGCAACTGGCACAAGTTTGTTCTACGCAACTGGCACAAGTTTGTTCTACGCAACTGGCACAAATTTGTTCGACGCAACTGGCACAAGTTTGTTCGACGCAACTGGCCCAAGTTTTTTTGACACAACTGGCACAAGTTTGTTAGACGCAACCGGCACAAGTTAGTTCTACGCAACTGGCCAAAGTTTGTTTGACACAACTGGCACAAATTTGTCCTATGCTACAGACACAAGTTTGTTCTACGCAACTGGCACAAGTTTGTTTGACGCAACTGGCACAAGTTTGTTCTACGCAACTGGAACAAGTTTGTTCTATGCAACTGGCACAAGTTTGTTCTATGCAACTGGCACAAGTTTGTTTGAGGCAACTGGCACTGGCTTTTTCTACGCAACTGGCACAAGCTTGTTCTACGCAACTGGCACAAGTTTGTTCTACACAACTGGCACAAGTTTGTTCTATGCAACTGGCACCGGTTTGTTCTATGCAACTGGCACAATTTTGTTCTATGCAACTGGCACAAGTTTGTTTTAGGAAACTGGCACAAGTTTGTTCTACGCAACTGGCACGAGATTGTTCTACGCAACTAGCACAAATTTGTTTTACGCAACTGGCACAAGGTTGTTCTATGCAACTGGCTCAAGTGTGTTCTACGCAACTGGCAAAAGTTTGTTCTACGCAACTGGCACAAGTTTGTATGACGCAACTGGCACAAGTTTGTTCTACGCAACTGGCACAAGTTTGTTTGACACAAATGGCACAAGTTTGTTCTACGCAATTGACTCAAGTTTGTTCGACGCAACTGGCACAAGTTTGTTCTACGCAACTGGTATAAGTTTGTTCTATGCAACTGGCACAAGTTTGTTCTGTGCAACTGGCACTAATTTGTTTAAGGCAACTGGCACCGGTTTGTTCTACGCAACTGGCACAAGATTGTTGTATGCAACTGGCACTAGTTTGTTCTACACAACTGGCACAAGTTTGTTCTACGCATCTGGCACAAGTTTGTTCTACACACCTGGCACAAGTTATTTCTACGCAACTAGCACAAGTTTGTTCTACGCAACTGGCACAAGTTTGTTCTACACAACTGGCACAAGTTTGATTGATGCAACTGGCACAAGTTTGTTTGACGCTACTGGCACAAGTTTGGTTGACGCAACTGGCACAAGTTTGTTTGATGCAACTGGAACAAGTTTGTTTGACGCAACTCTCAAAAGTTTGTTCAACGCAACTGGCACAAGTTATTTCAACGCAACTGGCACAACTTTGTTCGACGCAACTGGCACAAGTTTGTTCAACGCAACTAGCACAAGTTTGACGCAACTGGCACAAGTTTGTTAGATGCAACTGGCACAAGTTTGTTCGGCGCCACTGGCACATTTTTGTTCGACGCAACTGGCCCAAGTTTGTTCTACGCAACTGGCACAAGTTTGTTTGACGCAACTGTCCCAAGTTTGTTTGACGTAACTGGCAAAAGTTTGTTTGACGCAACTGGCACAAGTTTGTTCGAAGCAACTGGCACAAGTTTGTTCGAAGCAACTGGCACAAGTTTGTTCTACGCAACTGGCACAAGTTTGTTCTACGCAACAGGCACAAGTTTGTTTGACGCAACTGGCACAAGTTTGTTCGACCCAATTGGCACAAGTTTTTTTGACGCAACTGGCACAAGATTGTTCTACACAACTGGCACAAATTTGTTCTACGCAACTGACACAAGTTTGTTCTACGCAACTGGCAAAAGCTTGTTCTACGCAACTGGCACAAGTTTGTACTACACAACTGGCAAAAGTTTGTTCTACGCAACTGGCACCGGTTTGTTCTACGCAACTGGCACAAGTTTGTTTTACGCAACTGGCACAAGTTTGTTCTACGCAACTGGCACAAGGATGTTCTACGCAATTGGCTCAAGTTTGTTTAACGCAACTGGCACAAGTTTGTTCTACGCAACTGCCACAAGTTTGTTCTACGCAACTGGCACAAATTTGTTCGACGCAACTGGCACAAGTTTGTTCGACGCAACTGGCCCAAGTTTTTTTGACACAACTGGCACAAGTTTGTTAAACGCAACTGGCACAAGTTTGTTCTACGCAACTGGCCAAAGTTTGTTTGACACAACTGGGACAAGTTTGTCCTATGCAACTGACACAACTTTGTTCTACGCAACTGGCACAAGTTTGTTCTACGCAACTGGCACAAGTTTGTTCTACCCAACTGGAACAAGTTTGTTCTATGCAACTGGCACAAGTTTGTTCTATGCAACTGGCACAAGTTTGTTTGAGGCAACTGGCACTGGCTTTTTCTACGCAACTGGCAGAAGCTTGTTCTACGCAACTGGCACAAGTTTGTTCTACGCAACTGGCACAAGTTTGCTCTACGCAACTGGCACAAGTTTGTTGTACACAACTGGCACAAGTTTGTTTGACACAACTGGCACAAGTTTGTTCTATGCAACTGGCACTAGTTTGTTCGATGCCACTTGCACAAGTTTGTTCGACGCAACTGGCACAAGTTTGTTTGACGCAACTGGCACAAGTTTGTTAGACCCAACTGGCACAAGTTTGTTCAACGCAACTGGCACACGTTTTTTTAATCAATTGGCACAAGTTTGTTTGACGCACCTGGCACAAGTTTGTTTGACGCAACTGGCACAAGTTTGTTTGACGCAACTGTCACAAGTTTGTTTGACGCAACTGGCACAAGTTTATTTGACGCAACTGGCACAACTTTTCTCGATGCAACTGGCACAAGTTTGTTCGCCGTAACTGGCACAAGTTTGTTTGACGCAACTGGCACAAGTTTATTTGGCGCAACTGGCACAAGTTTCCTCGACGCAAGTGGCACAAGTTGGTTCGCCATAACTGGCACAAGTTTGTTCGACGCAACTGGCACAAGATTGTTCGACGGAACTGGCACAAGTTTGTTTGACGCAACTGGCACAAGTTTCTTCGACGCAACTGGCACAAGTTTGTTCGACGAACTGGCACAAGTTCGTTTGACGCAATTGGCACAAGTTTGTTCTACAAACTAGCACAAGTTTGTTCGACGCAACTGGCACAAGGTTGTTCTACGCAACTGGCACAAGTTTGTTTTACGCAACTGGCACAAATTTGTTTCACGCAACTGGCACAAGGTTGTTCTACGCAACTGGCACAAGTTTTTTGGGTGCCACTGACACAACTTTGTTCGACGAAACTGGCCCAAGTTTTTTTGACGCAACTGGCACAAGTTTGTCAGACGCAACTGGCACAAGTTTTCTCGACGAAACTGGCACAAGTTTGTTAGCCCTAACTGGCACAAGTTTGTTTGACGCAACTGGCACAAGTTTGTTTGACGCAACTGGCATAAGTTTGTTCTACCTAACTGGCACAAGTTTGTTCTCTGCAACTGGCACAAGTTTGTTCTACGCAACTGGCACAAGTTTGTTCTACGCATCTGGCACAAGTTTGTTCTATGCAACTGGCACTAGTTTGTTCTACGCAACTGGCACAAGTTTGTTTGACGCAACTGGCACAAATTTGTTCTACCCAATTGACACAAGTTTGTTCGACGCAACTGGCACAAGTTTGTTCTACGCAAGTGACAAAAGTTTGGTTGACACAATTGGCAGAAGTTTGTTCAACGCAACTGGCACAAGTTTGTTCGACGCAACTGGCGCAAGTTTGTTCGACGCAACTGGCACAAGTTTGTTCGACGCAACTGGCAAAAGTTTGTTCGATGCAACTACCACAAGTTTGTTTAACGCAACTGGCACAAGTTTGTTCGACCCAACTGGCACAAGTTTGTTTGACGCAACTGGCACAAGTTTGTTTGACGCAATTGGCACAAGTTTGTTTGACGCAACTGGCACAAGTTTGTTTGACGCAACTGGCACAAGGTTCTTCTACGCAACTGGCACAAGTTTGTTCTACGCAAATGGCACAAGTTTGTTTGACGCAACTGGCACAAGTTTGTTCTACACAACAGGCACAAGTTTGTTTGATGCAACTGGCACAAGTTTGTTCGGCGCAACTTGCACAAGTTTGTTAGACGCAACTGGCACAAGTTTGTTTGACGTAACAGGCACAAGTTTTTTCGACTCAATTGGTACAAGTTTGTTTGACGCAACTGGCACAAGTTTGTTTGACGCAAGAGGCACAAGTTTGTTTGACTCAAGTGGCACAAGTTTGTTTGACGCAACTGCACAAGTTTTTTTTTTGACGCAACTGGCACAAGTTTCCTCGACGCAACTGGCACAAGTTTGTTCGCCATATCTGGCACAAGTTTGTTCGACGCAACTGGCACAAGTTTGTTCGATGCAACTGGCACATGTTTGTTTGACGCAACTGGCACAAGTTTATTCGACACAACTGGCAAAAGTTTGTTCGACACAACTGGCACAAGTTTGTTCTATGCAACTGGCACAAGTTTGTTTTACGCAACTGGCACAAGTTTGTTCTATGCAACTGGCACTAGTTTGTTCTATGCAACTGGCATAAGTTTGTTTGACGCAACTGGCACAAGTTTGTTCTACGCAACTGGCACAAGTTTGTTCTATGCAACTGGCACAAGTTTGTTTTACGCAACTGGCACAAGTTTGTTTTACACAACTGGCACAAGTTTGTTCGACTCAACTGGCACAAGTTTGTTTGACGCAACTGTCACAAGTTTGTTCTACCCAACTGACACAAGTTTGTTCTATGCAACTGACACAAGTTTGTTTGACACAACTGGCAGAAGTTTGTTCAACGCAACTGGCACAAGTTTGTTTGACGCAACTGGCGCAAGTTTGTTCGACGCTATTGGCACAAGTTTGTTCAACGCAACTGGCACAAGTTTGTTCGATGCAACTGACACAAGTTTGTTTGACACAACTTGCACAAGTTTGTTCAACGCAACTGGCAAAAGTTTGTTTGACGCAACTGACACAAGTTTGTTCGATGCAACTGGCACAAGTTTGTTTAATGCAACTGGCACTAGTTTGTTCGATGCAACTGGCACAAGTTTGTTTAACGCAACTGGCACTAGTTTGTTTAACGCAATTGGCACAAGTTTGTTCTACCCAACTGGCACAAGTTTGTTTGACGCAACTGGCACAAGCTTGTTTGACACAACTGGCACAAGTTTGTTCTACGCAACTGGCACAAGGTTGTTCTACGAAACTGGCACAAGTTTGTTCTACGCAACTGGCACAAGTTTGTTTGATGCAACTGGCACAAGTTTGTTTGATGCAACTGGCAGAAGTTTGTTTGACGCAACTGGCACAAGTTTGTTTGGCGCAACTGGCGCAAGTTTGTTTGAAGCAACTGGCACAAGTTTATTAGACGCAACTGGCACAAGTTTGTTCGATGTAACTGGAACAAGTTTTTTTGACTCAATTGGCAGAAGTTTGTTTGACGCAACTGGCACAAGTTTGTTTGACGCAACTTGCACAAGTTTGTTTGACGCAACTGGCACAAGTTTATTTGACGCAACTGGCACAAGTTTTCTCGACGCAAGTGGCACAAGTTTGATCGCCGTAACTGGCACAGGTTTGTTCGCTCAACTGGCACAAGTTTGTTTACGCAACTGGCACAAGTCTTTTTGACGCAACTGGCAAAAGTTTTCTCGACGCAACTGGCACAAGTTTGTTCGCCGTAACTGGCACAAGTTTGTTCGACGCCACTGGCACAAGTTTGTTCGAAGCAAGTGGCACAAGTTTGTTTGACGCATCTGGCACTAATTTGTTCTATGCAACTGGCACAAGTTTGTTCTACGCAACTGGCACAAGTTTGTTCTACACAACTGGCACAAGATTGTTGTATGCAACTGGCACTAGTTTGTTCTACGCAACTGGCATAAGTTTGTTTGACGCAACTGGCACAAGTCTGTTCTACGCAACTGGCACAAGTTTGTTGGACGCAACTGGCACAAGTTTCTTCTTCGCAACTGGCACAAGTTTGTTAGACGCAACTGGCTCAAGTTTGTTCGACGCAACTGGCACAAGTTTGTTCGACGCAACTGGCACAAGTTTGTCCGACGCAACTGGCACAAGTTTGTTCGACGCAACTGGCACAAGTTTGTTCGACGCAACTGGCACAAGTTTGTTCGATGCAACTGGCACATGTTTGTTCAACACATCTGGCACAAGATTGTTTGACGCAACTGACATAAGTTTTTTTTCGCAACTTGTACAAGTTTGGTTGACGCAACTGGCACAAGTTTGTT
The DNA here is from genome assembly GCA_039081455.1 of Macrobrachium rosenbergii. NCBI lineage: Eukaryota > Metazoa > Arthropoda > Malacostraca > Decapoda > Palaemonidae > Macrobrachium > Macrobrachium rosenbergii. The sequence goes on along the minus strand of JANJGK010000156.1, from coordinate 623,001 downwards.
TCACGGAACTGTCACAAGTTTGTTTGGCGCAACTGGCACAAGTGTGTTTGACGCAACTGGCACAAGTTTGTTCGACGCAACTGGCACAAGTTTGTTTGACGCCACTGGCACAAGTTTGTTTGACGCAACTGGCACAAGTTTGTTCTACGCAACTGGCACAAGTTTCTTCTACGCAACTGGCACAAGTTTGTTTGACGCAACTGGCACAAGTTTGTTCGACGCAACTGGCACAAGTTTGTTTGACGCAAGAGGCACAAGTTTGTGTGACGCAACTGGCACAAGTTTGTTTGACGCAACTGGCACAAGTTTTTTTTGACGCAACTGGCACAAGTTTTCTCGACGCAACTGACACAAGTTTGTTTGATGTAACTGGCACAAGTGTGTTCGACGCAACTGGCACAAGTATGTTCGACGTAACTGGCACAAGATTGTTTGACGCAATTGGCACAAGTTTCTTCGACGCAACTGGCACAAGTTTGTTCGACGCAACTGGCACAAGTTTGTTTCATGTAACTGGCACAAGTTTGTTCTACGCAACTGGCACAAGTTTGTTCTATGCAACTGGCACTAGTTTGTTCTATGCAACTGGCATAAGTTTGTTTGACGCAACTGGCACAAGTTTGTTCTACGCAACTGGTAGAAGTTTGTTCGACGCAACTGGCACAAGTTTGTTCGACGCAACTAGTAAAAGTTTCTTTGACGCAACTGGCACAAGTTTGTTCGAACCAACTAGCAAAAGTTTGTTTGACACAACTGGCACAAGTTTGTTCGATGCAACTGACACAAGTTTGTTTGACGCAACTGGCACAAGTTTGTTTGACGCAACTGGCACAAGGTTGTTCTACGCAACTGGCAGAAGTTTGTTCTATGCAACTGGCACTAGTTTGTTCGATGCAACTGGCACAAGTTTGTTCACCGCAACTGGCCCAAGTTTGTTTGACGCAACTGGCACAAGTTTGTTAGACGCAACTGGCACAAGTTTGTTCGACGCAACTGGCACAAGTTTCTTCGACTCAATTGGCACAAGTTTGTTTGACGCAATTGGTACAAGTTTGTTTGACGCAACTGACACAAGTTTGTTTGACTCAACTGGCACAAGTTTGGTTAGCACAACTAGCACAAGTTTATTTGACGCAACTGGCACAACTTTTCTCGACGCAACTGGCACAAGTATGTTCTACACAACTGGCACAGGTTTGTTCTATGTTACTTGCAAACTTCGTTCTGCGCAACTGGCACAAGTTTGTTCTACGCAACTGGCACAAGTTTGTACTACGCAACTGGCACAAGTTTGTTCTACGCAACTGGCACAAGTTTGTTCTACGCAACTGGCACAAGTTTGTTCTACGCATCTGGCACAAGTTTGTTCTATGCAACTGGCACAAGTTTGTTCTACGCTACTGGCAAAAGTTTGTTCTACGCAACTGGCACAAGTTTGTTCTACGCATCTGGCACAAGTTTGTTCTATCCAACTGGCACTAGTTTGTTCTACGCAACTGGCACAAGTTTGTTTGACGCAACTGGCAGAAGTTTGTTCTACCAAACTGACACAAGTTTGTATGACACAAATATCAGAAGTTTGTTTGACGCAACTGGCATAAGTTTGTTTGACGCAACTGGCGCAAGTTTGTTCGACGCAACTGGCACAAGTTTGTTCGAGGCAACTGGCACAAGTTTGTTCGATGCAACTGGCACAAGTTTGTTCAACCCAACTGGCACAAGTTTGTTTGACGCAACTGGCACAAGTTTGGTTGACGCAACTGGCATAAGTTTGTTTGACACAACTGGCACAAGTTTGTTTGACGCAACTGGCACAAGGATGTTCTACGCAACTGGCACATGTTTGTTATACGCAACAGGCACAAGTTTGTTTGTTGCAACTGGCACGAGTTTTTTTTATGCAACTGGCAGAAGTTTCTTTAACGCAACTGGCACAAGTTTGTTCGACGCAACTGGCCCAAGTTTGTTTGACGCAACTGGCATAAGTTTGTTCGAGGTAACTGGCACAAGTTTTTTCGACTCAATTGGCAAAAGTTTGTTCTATGCAACTGGCACAAGTTTGTTTGACGCAACTGGCACAAGTTTGTTTGACGCAACTGGCTCAAGTTTATTTGACGCAACTGGCACAAGTTTTCTTGACGCAACTGGCACAAGTTTGTTCGACGCAACTGGCACAAGTTTTTATGACGCAACTGGCACAATTTTTTTTGACGTAACTGGCACAATTTTTCTCGACGCAACTGGCACAAGTTTGTTCGCCGTAACTGGCACAAGTTTGTTCGCCACCACTGGCACAAGTTTGTTCGCCGCCACTGGCACAAGTTTGTTCGAAGCAAATGGCACAAGTTTGTTTGATGCAACTGGCACAAGTTTGTTCTATGCAACTCTCACAAGTTTGTTCTACGCAACTGGCACAAGTTTGTTCTACGCAACTGGCACAAGTTTGTTTTATGCAACTGGCACAAGTTTGTTGTATGCAACTGGCACTAGTTTGTTCTACGCAACTGGCATAAGTTTGTTTGACGCAACTGGCACAAGTTTGTTCTATGCAACTGGCACAAGTTTGTTGGACGCAACTGACACAAGTTTGTTCTACGCAACTGGCACAATTTTGTTTGACGCAACTGGCACAAGTTTGTTCGACTCAAGGGGCACAAGTTTGTTCGACGCAACTGGCACAAGTTTGTTCAACACATCTGGCACAAGTTTGTTTGACGCAACTGGCACAAGTTTGTTTTCGCAACTTGTACAAGTTTGTTTGACGCAACTGGCACAAGTTTGTTTGACGCAACTGGCACAAGTTACTTTGGCGCAATTGGCACAAGTTTGTTTTACGCTACTGGCACAAGTTTGTTTGACGCAACTGGCACAAGTTTGTTCGGCGCAACTGGCACAAGTTTGTTTGACGCAACTGGCACAAGTTTGTTTGACGCAACTGGTACAAGGTTCTTCTACGCAACTGGCACAAGTTTGTTCTATGCAACTGGCACAAGTTTGTTTGACGCAACTGGCACAAGTTTGTTCCATACAACTGGCACAAGTTTGTTCTACGCAACTGGCACAAGTTTGTTCTACGCAACTCTTACTAGTTTGTTGTACACAACTGGCACAAGTTTGTTTAACGCAAATGGCAAAAGTTTGTTCTACGCATCTGGGACACGTTTGTTCCATGCAACTGGCACTAGTTTGTTCTAGGCAACTGGCACAAATTTGTTTGACGCAACTGGCACGTTTGTTCTACCCAACTGGCACAAGTTTGTTCGACGCAACTGGCACAAGTTTGCTCTACGCAACTGGCACAAGTTTGTTTGACACAACTGGCACAAGTTTGTTCTAAGCAACTGGCACAAGTTTGTTCGACGGAACTGGCGCAAGTTTTTTCGATGCAACTGGCACGAGTTTGTTCGATGCAACTGGCACAATGTTGTTCGATGCAACTGGTACAAGTTTGTTGGACGCAACTGACACAAGTTTGTTCGAACCAACTGGCAAAAGTTTGTTTGACACAACTGGCACAATTTTGTTCGACGCAACTGGCACAAGCTTGTTTGACGCAACTGGCACAAGTTTGTTTGACGCAACTGGCACAAGGTTGTTCTACGCAACTGGCACAAGTTTGTTCGATGCAACTGGCACAAGTTTGTTCGACCTAACTAGCCCAATTTTGTTTGACGCAACTGGCACAAGTTTGTTAGACGCAACTGGCACAAGTTTGTTCGACGCAACTGGCACAAGTTTGTTCGACATAATTGGCACAATTTTGTTTGACGCAACTGGCACAAATTTGTTTGACGCAACTGTCACAAGTTTGTTTGACTCAACTGGCACAAGTTTGTTTGACGCAACTGGCACAAGTTTATTTGACGCAACTGGCACAACTTTTCTCCGCGCAACTGGCACAAGTATGTTCTACACAACCGGCACAAGTTTGTTCTATGCAACTTGCACAAGTTTGTTCTACGCAACTAGCACAAGTTTGTTCTACGCAACTGGCACAAGTTTGTTCTACGCAACTGGCACAAGTTTGTTCTACGCATCTGGCACAAGTTTGTTCTACGTAACTGGCACAAGTTTGTTCTACGCAACTGGCACAAGTTCGTTCTACGAAACTGGCGCAAGTTTATTCTATGCATCTGGCACAAGTTTGTTCTATCCAACTGACACTAGTTTGTTTTACGCAACTGGCACAAGTTTGTTTCACGCAACTGGCACAAGTTTGTTATACCCAACTGACACAAGTTTGTTCGACGCAACTGGCACAAGTTTGTTATACGCAACTGACACAAGTTTGTTTGACACAACTGGCAGAAGTTTGTTCAAAGCAACTGGCAAAAGTTTGTTTGACGCAACTGGCTCAAGTTTGTTCGACGCAACTGGCACAAGTTTGTTCGACACAACTGGCACAAGTTTGTTCGATGCAACTGGCAGAGGTTTGTTTAACGCAACTGGTACAAGTTTGTTCAACCCAACTGGCACAAGTTTGTTTGAGGCAACTGGCACAAGTTTGTTTGACGCAACTGGCACAAGCTTGGTTGACACAACTGGCACAAGTTTGCTTGACGCAACTGGCACAAGGTTGTTCTACAAAACTGACACAAGTTTGTTCTACGCAACTGACACAAGTTTGTTTGATGTAACTGGCACAAGTTTGTTTGATGCAACTGGCAGAAGTTTGTTTGACGGAACTGGCACAAGTTTGTTCGGCGCAACTGGCCCAAGTTTGTTTGACGCAACTGGCACAAGTTTGTTCTAAGCACCTGGCACAAGTTTGTTCGACGTAACTGGCACAAGTTTTTTCGACTCAATTGGCACAAGTTTGTTTGATGCAATTGGCACAAGTTTGTTTGACGCAACTGGCACAAGTTTTCTCGACGCAACTGGCACAAGTTTGTTCGCCGTAACTGGCACAGGTTTGTTCGAATCAACTGGGTCAAGTTTGTTTGATGCAACTGGCACAAGTTTTTTTGACGCAACTGGCACAAGTTTTCTCGGCGCAACTGGCACAAGTTTGTTCGCCGTAACTGGCACAAGTTTGTTCGACGCCACTGGCACAAGTTTGTTCGAAACAACTGGCACAAGTTTGTTCGAAACAACTGGCACAAGTTAGTTTGACACAACTGGCACTAATTTGTTCTATGCAACTGGCACAAGTTTGTTCTACGCAACTGGCACAAGTTTATTCTACGCAACTGGCACAAGTTTGTTGTATGCAACTGGCAGTAGTTTGTTCTACGCAACTGGCATAAGTTTGTTTGACGCAACTGGCACAAGTTTGTTCTACGCAACTGGCACAAGTTTGTTGCACGCAACTGGCACAAGTTTCTTCTATGCAACTGGCACAAGTTTGTTCGATGCAACTGACACAAGTTTATTGGACGCAACTGGCTCAAGTTTGTTTGACGCAACTGGCACAAGTTTGTTCGATGTAACCGGCACAAGTTTGTTCGACGCAACTGGCACAAGTTTGTTCTACGCAACTGGCACAAGTTTGTTCGACGCAACTGGCACAAGTTTGTTCGATGCAAATGGCACATGTTTGTTCAACATATCTGGCACAAGATTGTTTGACGCAACTGGCATAAGTTTGTTTTCGCAACTTGTACAAGTTTGTTTGACGCAACTGGCACAAGTTTGTTTGACAGAACTGTCACAAGTTTGTTTGGCGCAACTGGCACAAGTTTGTTTGACGCAACTGCCACAAGTTTGTTCGACGCAACTGGCACAAGTTTGTTTGACGCAACTGGCACAAGTTTGTTTGACGCAACTGGCACAAGGTTCTTTTACGCAACTGGCACAAGTTTGTTCTACGCAACTGGCACAAGTTTTTTTGACGCAACTGGCACAAGTTTGTTCGACGCAACTGGCACAAGTTTGTTTGATGCAACTGGCACAAGTTTGTTAGACGCAACTGGCACAAGTTTGTTCGACGTAACAGGCACAAGTTTTTTCGAGTTAATTGGCACAAGTTTGTTTGAAACAACTGGCAGAAGTTTGTTCAACTCAACTGGCAGAAGTTTGTTCGAAGCAACTGGCACAAGTTTGTTTGATGCAACTGGCACAAGTTTGTTTGATGCAACTGGCACAAGTTTGTTTGACGCAATTGGCACAAGTTTGTTCGTCGCAACTGGCCCAAGTTTGTTTGACGCAACAGGCACAAGTTTGTTAGACGCAACTGGCACAAGTTTGTTCGACGTAACTGGCATAAGTTTTTTTTTACTTAATTGGCACAAGTTTGTTTGACACAACTGGCACAAGTTTGTTTGACGCAACTGGCATAAGTTTTTTTGACGCAACTGGCACAAATTTGTTTCATGCAACTGGCACAAGTTTATTTGACGCAAATGGCACAAGTTTTCTCGACGCAACTGGCACAAGTTTGTTCGCTGTAAAAGGCACAAGTTTGTTCTATGCAACTGGCACAAGTTTGTTTGACGCAACTGGCACAAGTTTTCTCGACGCAACTGGCACAAGTTTGTTCGCCATAACTGGCAAAAGTTTGTTCGACGCCACTGGCACAAGTTTGTTCGACGGAAGTGGCACAAGTTTGTTTGACGCAACTGGGACAAGTTTGTTTGACGCAACTGGCACAAGTTTGTTTTATGCAACTGGCACAAGTTTGTTCTACGCAACTGGCATAAGTTTGTTCTATGCAACTGGCACTAGTTTGTTCAACGCAACTGGCATAAGTTTGTTTGACGCAACTGGCACAAGTTTGTTCTACGCAACTGGCACAAGTTTGTTCGATGCAAGTGGCACAAGTTTGTTCTACGCAACTGGCACAAGTTTGTTTGACGCAACTGGCACAAGTTTGTTCTACACAACTGGCACAAGTTTGTTCTACGCAACTGGCACAAGTTTGTTCTACGCAACTCTTACAAGTTTGTTGTACACAACTGGCACAAGTTTGTTTGACTTAACTGGCACAAGTTTGTTCTAAGCAAATGGCAAAAGTTTGTTCTATGCATCTGGCACAAGTTTGTTCTATGCATCTGGCACTAGTTTGTTCTACGCAACTGGCTCAAATTTGTTTGACGCAACTGGCACATGTTTGTTCTACCCAACTGGCACAAGTTTGTTCGACGCAACTGGCACAAGTTTGTTCTACGCAACTGGCACAAGTTTGATTGACACAACTGGCACAAGTTTGTTCGAAGCAACTGGCACAAGATTGTTCGACGGAAGTGGCGCAAGTTTGTTCGACGCAACTGGCACAAGTTTGTTCGACGCAACTGGCACAAGTTTGTTTAACATAACTGGCACAAGTTTGTTCGACCCAACTGGCACAAGTTTGTTTGACACAACTGGCACAAGTTTGTTCGACGCAACTGGCACAAGTTTGTTCGACGCAACTGGCAAAAGTTTGTTTGAAGCAACTGGCACAAGTTTGTTTGACGCAACGAGCACAAGTTTGTTTGACGCAAATGGCACAAGATTGTTTGACGCAACTGGCACAAGTTTGTTCGACTCAACTGGCACAACGTTGTTTTATGCAACTGGCACAAGTTTGTTCGACACAACTGGCACAAGTTTGTTTGACACAACTGGCACAAGGTTGTTCTATGCAACTGGCAAAAGTTTGTTCGACGCAACTGGCACAAGTTTGTTTGACACAACTGGCACATGCTTGTTTGACACAACTGGCACAAGTTTGTTCTAAGCAACTGGCACAAGTTTGTTCGACGGAACTGGCGCAAATTTGTTCGACGCAACTGGCACAAGTTTGTTCGACGCAACTGACACAAGTTTCTTCGACGCAACTAGTACAAGTTTGTTCGACGTAACTGGCACAAGTTTGTTCGACCTAACTGGCACAAGTTTGTTTGACACAACTGGCACAAGTTTGTTCGACGCAATTGGCACAAGTTTGTTTGACTCAACTGGCGAAAGTTTGTTTGACACAATTGGCACAAGGTTGTTCTGCGCAACATGCACAAGTTTGTTCTTCGCAACTGGCACAAGTTTGTTTGACACAACTGGCATAAGTTTGTCAGATGCAACTGGCCCAAGTTTGTTCGAAGCAACTGCCACAAGTTTTTTCGACTCAATTGGTATATGTTTGTTTGACGCAACTGGCACAAGTTTGTTTGACGCAACTGGCACAAGTTTGTTTGACGCAAATGCACAAGTTTGTTTGACGCAACTGGCACCAGTTTATAGCAACTGGCACAAGTTTATTTGACGCAACTGGCACAAGTTTTCTCGACGCAAGTGGCACAAGTTTTCTCGACGCAAGTGGCACAAGTTTGTTCGCCGTAACTGGCACAAGTTTGTTCGATGCAACTGGCACAAGTTTTTTTGACGCAACTGGCACAAGTTTGTTCTACGCAACTGGCACTAGTTTGTTCTACGCAACTGGCACAAGTTTGTTCTATGCAACTGGCACTAGTTTGTTCTACGCAACTGGCATAAGTTTGTTTGACGCAACTGGCACAAGTTTGTTCTGTGCAACTGGCACAAGTTTGTTCAACGCAACTACCACAAGTTTGTTTTACGTAACTGGCGCAAGTTTGATCGACGCAACTGGCACAAGTTTGCTTGACGCAACTGGCACAAGTTTGTTCTACGCAACTGGCACAAGTTTGTTCGACGCAACTGGCACAAGTTTGTTCTACCCAACTGACACAAGTTTGTTCGATGCAACTGGCACAAGTTTGTTCTACCCAACTGGCCCAAGTTTTTTTGACGCAACTGGCACAAGTTTGTTAGACGCAACTGGCACAAGTTTGTTTAACGCAACTTGTACAAGTTTGTTTGATGCAACTGGCACAAGTTTGTTTGACGCAACTGGCACAAGTTTGTTTGACGCAACTGGCACAAGTTTGTTCGACGCAACTGGCACAAGTTTGTTTGACTCATCTGGCACAAGTTTGTTTGAAGCAACTGGCACAAGTTTGTTCAACGCAACTGCCACAAGGTTGTTCTACGTAACTGGCACAAGTTTGTTCGACGTAACTGGCATTAGTTTGCTTGACGCAACTGGCACAAGTTTGTTCTACGCAACTGGCACAAGTTTGTTCGACGCAACTGTCACTAGTTTGTTCAACCCAACTGACACAAGTTTGTTCGATGCAACTGGCACAAGTTTGTTCTACCCAACTGGCCCAAGTTTTTTTGACGCAACTGGCACAAGTTTGTTAGACGCAACTGGCACAAGTTTGTTTGACGCAACTTGTACAAGTTTGTTTGATGCAACTGGCACAAGTTTGTTTGACGCAACTGGCACAAGTTTGTTTGATGCAACTGGCACAAGTTTGTTCGACGCAACTGGCACAAGTTTGTTTGACTCAACTGGCACAAGTTTCTTCGACGCAACTGGCACAAGTTTGTTCGACGCAACTGGCACAAGTTTGTTTGACGCAACTGGCACAAGTTTGTTCTACGCAACTGGCACAAGTTTGTTCTATGCAACTGGCACTAGTTTGTTCTATGCAACTGGCATAAGTTTGTTTGACGCAACTGGTACAAGTTTGTTCTACGCAACTGGCACAAGTTTGTTCTACGCAACTGGCACAAGTTTGTTTGACGCAACTGGCACGAGTTTGTTCTACGCAACTCTTACTAGTTTGTTGTACACAACTGGTACAAGTTTTTTTGACACAACTGGCACAAGTTTGTTCTACGCAAATGGCAAATGTTTGTTATACGCATCTGGCATAAGTTTGTTCTATGCAACTGAAACTAGTGTGTTCTACGCAACTGGCACAAATTTGTTTGACACAACTGGCACATGTTTGTTCTACACAACTGGCACAAGTTTGTTCGACGCAACTGGCACAAGTTTGTTCTATGCAACTGGCACTAGTTTGTTCTACGCAACTGGCATAAGTTTGTTCGACGCAACTGGCACAAGTTTTTTCGACGCAACCGTACACAAGTTTGTTCGACGCAACTGGCACAAGTTTGTTCGACGCAACAGCACAAGTTTGTTATACGCAACTGGCACAAGTTTGTTCAACGCAACTGGCACAAGTTTGTTCAACGCAACTGGCACAAGTTTGTCCGACGTAACGGCACAAGTTTGTTCGACGCAACTGGCACAAGTTTGTTCGACGCAACTGGTACAAGTTTGTTTAACGCAACTGGCACAAGTTTGTTCGACCCAACTGGCAAAAGTTTGTTAGACACAACTGGCACAAGTTTGTTCAACGCAACTGGCACAAGTTTGTTTGACGCAACTGGCACAAGTTTGTTTGACGCAACTGGCACAAGGTTGTTCTACGCAACTGACACACGTTTGTTCTACTCAACTGGCACACGTTTGTTTGACGCAACTGGCACAAATTTGTTCAACTCAATTGGCAAAAGTTTGTTTGACGCAACTGGAAAAAGTTTATTTGACGCAACTGGCACAAGTTTGTTTGACGCAACAGGCACAAGTTTATTTGACGCAACTGGCAAAATTTTTCTCGAGGAAACTGGCACAAGTTTGTTCGCCGTAACTGGCACAAGTTTGTTCGACGCAACTGGCACAAGTTTGTTCGACGCAACTGGCACAAGTTTGTTTTACACAACTGGCACAAGTTTGTTCTATGCAACTGGCACAAGTTTGTTCTACGCAACTGGCACAAGTTTGTTCTACGCAACTGCCACAAGTTTGTTCTACGCAACTGGCACAAGTTTGTTCTACGCATCAGGCACAAGTTTGTTCTATCCAACTGGCAATAGTTTCTTCTACGCAACTGGCACAATTTTGTTTGACGCAAGTAGCACAAGTTTTTTCTACCCAAGTGACACAAGTTTGTTCGACGGAACTAGCACAAGTATGTTCTACGCAAAGGACACAAGTTTGTTTGAAACAACTGGCAGAAGTTTGTTCAACTCAACTGGCAGAAGTTTGTTCGAAGCAACTGGCACAAGTTTGTTTGATGCAACTGGCACAAGTTTGTTCTACGCAAAGGACACAAGTTTGTTTGAAACAACTGGCAGAAGTTTGTTCAACTCAACTGGCAGAAGTTTGTTCGAAGCAACTGGCACAAGTTTGTTTGATGCAACTGGCACAAGTTTGTTTGATGCAACTGGCACAAGTTTGTTTGATGCAATTGGCACAAGTTTGTTCGTCGCAACTGGCCCAAGTTTGTTTGACGCAACTGGCACAAGTTTGTTAGACGCAACTGGCACAAGTTTGTTCGACGCAACCGGCAAAAGTTTGTTTGACGCAACTGGCACAAGTTCGTTTGACGCAACTGGCACAAGGTTCTTCTACGCAACTGGCACAAGTTTGTTTGACGCAATTGGCACAAGTTTGTTTGACGCAACTGGCACAAGTTTGTTTGATGCAACTGGCACAAGTTTGTTAGACGCAACTGGCACAAGTTTGTTCGACGTAACAGGCACAAGTTTTTTCGAGTTAATTGGCGCAAGTTTGTTTGAAACAACTGCCAGAAGTTTGTTCAACTCAACTGGCAGAAGTTTGTTCGAAGCAACTGGCACAAGTTTGTTTGATGCAACTGGCACAAGTTTGTTTGATGCAACTGGCACAAGTTTGTTTGACGCAATTGGCACAAGTTTGTTCGTCGCAACTGGCCTAAGTTTGTTTGACGCAACTGGCACAAGTTTGTTAGACGCAACTGGCACAAGTTTGTTCGACGTAACTGGCATAACTTTTTTTGACTCAATTGGCACAAGTTTGTTTGACACAACATGCACAAGTTTGTTTGACGCAACTGGCATAAGTTTTTTTGACGCAACTGGCACAAATTTGTTTGATGCAACTGGCACAAGTTTATTTGACGCAACTGGCACAAGTTTTCTCGACGCAACTGGCACAAGTTTGTTCGCTGTAAAAGGCACAAGTTTGTTCTATGCAACTGGCACAAGTTTATTTGACGCAACTGGCACAAGTTTTCTCGACGCAACTGGCACAAGTTTGTTCGCCGTAACTGGCACACGTTTGTTCGACGCCACTGGCACAAGTTTGTTCGACGCAACTGGCACAAGTTTGTTTGAAGCAACTGGCACAAGTTTGTTTGACGCAACTGGCACAAGTTTGTTTTATGCAACTGGCACAAGTTTGTTCTACGCAACTGGCATAAGTTTGTTCTATGCAACTGGCACTAGTTTGTTCTACGCAACTGGCATAAGTTTGTTTGACGCAACTGGCACAAGTTTGTTCTACGCAACTGGGACAGGTTTGTTCGACGCAAGTGGCACAAGTTTGTTCTACGCAACTGGCACAAGTTTGTTTGACGCAACTGGCACAAGTTTGTTCTACACAACTGGCACAAGTTTGTTCTACGCAACTGGCACAAGTTTGTTCTACGCAACTCTTACAAGTTTGTTGTACACAACTGGCACAAGTTTGTTTGACACAACTGGCACAAGTTTGTTCTAAGCAAATGGCAAAAGTTTGTTCTATGCATCTGGCACAAGTTTGTTCAATGCATCTGGCACTAGTTTGTTCTACGCAACTGGCTAAAATTTGTTTGACGCAACTGGCACATGTTTGTTCTACCCAACTGGCACAAGTTTGTTCGATGCAACTGGCACAAGTTTGTTCTACGCAACTGGCACAAGTTTGATTGACACAACTGGCACAAGTTTGTTCGAAGCAACTGGCACAAGATTGTTCGACGGAAGTGGCGCAAGTTTGTTCGACGCAACTGGCACAAGTTTGTTCGACGCAACTGGCACAAGTTTGTTTAACATAACTGGCACAAGTTTGTTCGACCCGACTGGCACAAGTTTGTTTGACACAACTGGCACAAGTTTGTTCGACGCAACTGGCACAAGTTTGTTCGACGCAACTGGCAAAAGTTTGTTTGACGCAACTGGCACAAGTTTGTTTCACGCAACGGGCACAAGTTTGTTTGACGCAACTGGCACAAGATTGTTTGATGCAACTGGCACAAGTTTGTTCGACTCAACTGGCACAACTTTGTTTGATGCAACTGGCAAAAGTTTGTTCGACACAACTGGCACAAGTTTGTTTGACACAACTGGCACAAGGTTGTTCTATGCAACTGGCAAAAGTTTGTTCGACGCAACTGGCACATGTTTGTTCTACCCAACTGGCACAAGTTTGTTCGACGCAACTGGCACAAGTTTGTTCTACGCAACTGGCACAAGTTTGATTGACACAACTAGCACAAGTTTGTTTTATGCAACTGGCACAAGTTTGTTCTACGCAACTGGCATAAGTTTGTTCTATGCAACTGGCACTAGTTTGTTCAACGCAACTGGCATAAGTTTGTTTGACGCAACTGGCACAAGTTTGTTCTACGCAACTGGCACAAGTTTGTTCGATGCAAGTGGCACAAGTTTGTTCTACGCAACTGGCACAAGTTTGTTTGACTTAACTGGCACAAGTTTGTTCTAAGCAAATGGCAAAAGTTTGTTCTATGCATCTGGCACAAGTTTGTTCTATGCATCTGGCACTAGTTTGTTCTACGCAACTGGCTCAAATTTGTTTGACGCAACTGGCACATGTTTGTTCTACCCAACTGGCACAAGTTTGTTCGACGCAACTGGCACAAGTTTGTTCTACGCAACTGGCACAAGTTTGATTGACACAACTGGCACAAGTTTGTTCGAAGCAACTGGCACAAGATTGTTCGACGGAAGTGGCGCAAGTTTGTTCGACGCAACTGGCACAAGTTTGTTCGACGCAACTGGCACAAGTTTGTTTAACATAACTGGCACAAGTTTGTTCGACCCAACTGGCACAAGTTTGTTTGACACAACTGGCACAAGTTTGTTCGACGCAACTGGCACAAGTTTGTTCGACGCAACTGGCAAAAGTTTGTTTGAAGCAACTGGCACAAGTTTGTTTGACGCAACGAGCACAAGTTTGTTTGACGCAAATGGCACAAGATTGTTTGACGCAACTGGCACAAGTTTGTTCGACTCAACTGGCACAACGTTGTTTTATGCAACTGGCACAAGTTTGTTCGACACAACTGGCACAAGTTTGTTTGACACAACTGGCACAAGGTTGTTCTATGCAACTGGCAAAAGTTTGTTCGACGCAACTGGCACAAGTTTGTTTGACACAACTGGCACATGCTTGTTTGACACAACTGGCACAAGTTTGTTCTAAGCAACTGGCACAAGTTTGTTCGACGGAACTGGCGCAAATTTGTTCGACGCAACTGGCACAAGTTTGTTCGACGCAACTGACACAAGTTTCTTCGACGCAACTAGTACAAGTTTGTTCGACGTAACTGGCACAAGTTTGTTCGACCTAACTGGCACAAGTTTGTTTGACACAACTGGCACAAGTTTGTTCGACGCAATTGGCACAAGTTTGTTTGACTCAACTGGCGAAAGTTTGTTTGACACAATTGGCACAAGGTTGTTCTGCGCAACATGCACAAGTTTGTTCTTCGCAACCGGCACAAGTTTGTTTGACACAACTGGCATAAGTTTGTCAGATGCAACTGGCCCAAGTTTGTTCGAAGCAACTGCCACAAGTTTTTTCGACTCAATTGGTATATGTTTGTTTGACGCAACTGGCACAAGTTTGTTTGGCGCAACTGGCACAAGTTTGTTTGACGCAAATGCACAAGTTTGTTTGACGCAACTGGCACCAGTTTATAGCAACTGGCACAAGTTTATTTGACGCAACTGGCACAAGTTTTCTCGACGTAAGTGGCACAAGTTTTCTCGACGCAAGTGGCACAAGTTTGTTCGCCGTAACTGGCACAAGTTTGTTCGATGCAACTGGCACAAGTTTGTTTGACGCAACTGGCACAAGTTTGTTCTACGCAACTGGCACTAGTTTGTTCTACGCAACTGGCACAAGTTTGTTCTATGCAACTGGCACTAGTTTGTTCTACGCAACTGGCATAAGTTTGTTCTACGCAACTGGCACAAGTTTGTTCTGTGCAACTGGCACAAGTTTGTTCAACGCAACTACCACAAGTTTGTTTTACGTAACTGGCGCAAGTTTGATCGACGCAACTGGCACAAGTTTGCTTGACGCAACTGGCACAAGTTTGTTCTACGCAACTGGCACAAGTTTGTTCGACGCAACTGGCACAAGTTTGTTCTACCCAACTGACACAAGTTTGTTCGATGCAACTGGCACAAGTTTGTTCTACCCAACTGGCCCAAGTTTTTTTGACGCAACTGGCACAAGTTTGTTAGACGCAACTGGCACAAGTTTGTTTAACGCAACTTGTACAAGTTTGTTTGATGCAACTGGCACAAGTTTGTTTGACGCAACTGGCACAAGTTTGTTTGACGCAACTGGCACAAGTTTGTTCGACGCAACTGGCACAAGTTTGTTTGACTCATCTGGCACAAGTTTGTTTGAAGCAACTGGCACAAGTTTGTTCAACGCAACTGCCACAAGGTTGTTCTACGTAACTGGCACAAGTTTGTTCGACGTAACTGGCATTAGTTTGCTTGACGCAACTGGCACAAGTTTGTTCTACGCAACTGGCACAAGTTTGTTCGACGCAACTGTCACTAGTTTGTTCAACCCAACTGACACAAGTTTGTTCGATGCAACTGGCACAAGTTTGTTCTACCCAACTGGCCTAAGTTTTTTTGACGCAACTGGCACAAGTTTGTTAGACGCAACTGGCACAAGTTTGTTTGACGCAACTTGTACAAGTTTGTTTGATGCAACTGGCACAAGCTTGTTTGACGCAACTGGCACAAGTTTGTTTGATGCAACTGGCACAAGTTTGTTCGACGCAACTGGCACAAGTTTGTTTGACTCAACTGGCACAAGTTTCTTCGACGCAACTGGCACAAGTTTGTTCGACGCAACTGGCACAAGTTTGTTTGACGCAACTGGCACAAGTTTGTTCTAAGCAACTGGCACAAGTTTGTTCTATGCAACTGGCACTAGTTTGTTCTATGCAACTGGCATAAGTTTGTTTGACGCAACTGGTACAAGTTTGTTCTACGCAACTGGCACAAGTTTGTTCTACGCAACTGGCACAAGTTTGTTTGACGCAACTGGCACGAGTTTGTTCTACGCAACTCTTACTAGTTTGTTGTACACAACTGGTACAAGTTTTTTTGACACAACTGGCACAAGTTTGTTCTACGCAAATGGCAAATGTTTGTTATACGCATCTGGCATAAGTTTGTTCTATGCAACTGAAACTAGTGTGTTCTACGCAACTGGCACAAATTTGTTTGACACAACTGGCACATGTTTGTTCTACACAACTGGCACAAGTTTGTTCGACGCAACTGGCACAAGTTTGTTCTATGCAACTGGCACTAGTTTGTTCTACGCAACTGGCATAAGTTTGTTCGACGCAACTGGCACAAGTTTTTTCGACGCAACCGTACACAAGTTTGTTCGACGCAACTGGCACAAGTTTGTTCGACGCAACAGCACAAGTTTGTTATACGCAACTGGCACAAGTTTGTTCAACGCAACTGGCACAAGTTTGTTCAACGCAACTGGCACAAGTTTGTCCGACGTAACGGCACAAGTTTGTTCGACGCAACTGGCACAAGTTTGTTCGACGCAACTGGTACAAGTTTGTTTAACGCAACTGGCACAAGTTTGTTCGACCCAACTGGCAAAAGTTTGTTAGACACAACTGGCACAAGTTTGTTCAACGCAACTGGCACAAGTTTGTTTGACGCAACTGGCACAAGTTTGTTTGACGCAACTGGCACAAGGTTGTTCTACGCAACTGACACACGTTTGTTCTACTCAACTGGCACATGTTTGTTTGACGCAACTGGCACAAATTTGTTCAACTCAATTGGCAAAAGTTTGTTTGACGCAACTGGAAAAAGTTTATTTGACGCAACTGGCACAAGTTTGTTTGACGCAACAGGCACAAGTTTATTTGACGCAACTGGCAAAATTTTTCTCGAGGAAACTGGCACAAGTTTGTTCGCCGTAACTGGCACAAGTTTGTTCGACGCAACTGGCACAAGTTTGTTCGACGCAACTGGCACAAGTTTGTTTTACACAACTGGCACAAGTTTGTTCTATGCAACTGGCACAAGTTTGTTCTACGCAACTGGCACAAGTTTGTTCTACGCAACTGCCACAAGTTTGTTCTACGCAACTGGCACAAGTTTGTTCTACGCATCAGGCACAAGTTTGTTCTATCCAACTGGCAATAGTTTCTTCTACGCAACTGGCACAATTTTGTTTGACGCAAGTAGCACAAGTTTTTTCTACCCAAGTGACACAAGTTTGTTCGACGGAACTAGCACAAGTATGTTCTACGCAAAGGACACAAGTTTGTTTGAAACAACTGGCAGAAGTTTGTTCAACTCAACTGGCAGAAGTTTGTTCGAAGCAACTGGCACAAGTTTGTTTGATGCAACTGGCACAAGTTTGTTCTACGCAAAGGACACAAGTTTGTTTGAAACAACTGGCAGAAGTTTGTTCAACTCAACTGGCAGAAGTTTGTTCGAAGCAACTGGCACAAGTTTGTTTGATGCAACTGGCACAAGTTTGTTTGATGCAACTGGCACAAGTTTGTTTGATGCAATTGGCACAAGTTTGTTCGTCGCAACTGGCCCAAGTTTGTTTGACGCAACTGGCACAAGTTTGTTAGACGCAACTGGCACAAGTTTGTTCGACGCAACCGGCAAAAGTTTGTTTTACGCAACTGGCACAAGTTTGTTTGACGCAACTGGCACAAGGTTCTTCTACGCAACTGGCACAAGTTTGTTTGACGCAATTGGCACAAGTTTGTTTGACGCAACTGGCACAAGTTTGTTTGATGCAACTGGCACAAGTTTGTTAGACGCAACTGGCACAAGTTTGTTCGACGTAACAGGCACAAGTTTTTTCGAGTTAATTGGCGCAAGTTTGTTTGAAACAACTGCCAGAAGTTTGTTCAACTCAACTGGCAGAAGTTTGTTCGAAGCAACTGGCACAAGTTTGTTTGATGCAACTGGCACAAGTTTGTTTGATGCAACTGGCACAAGTTTGTTTGACGCAATTGGCACAAGTTTGTTCGTCGCAACTGGCCTAAGTTTGTTTGACGCAACTGTCACAAGTTTGTTAGACGCAACTGGCACAAGTTTGTTCGACGTAACTGGCATAACTTTTTTTGACTCAATTGGCACAAGTTTGTTTGACACAACATGCACAAGTTTGTTTGACGCAACTGGCATAAGTTTTTTTGACGCAACTGGCACAAATTTGTTTGATGCAACTGGCACAAGTTTATTTGACGCAACTGGCACAAGTTTTCTCGACGCAACTGGCACAAGTTTGTTCGCTGTAAAAGGCACAAGTTTGTTCTATGCAACTGGCACAAGTTTATTTGACGCAACTGGCACAAGTTTTCTCGACGCAACTGGCACAAGTTTGTTCGCCGTAACTGGCACACGTTTGTTCGACGCCACTGGCACAAGTTTGTTCGACGCAACTGGCACAAGTTTGTTTGAAGCAACTGGCACAAGTTTGTTTGACGCAACTGGCACAAGTTTGTTTTATGCAACTGGCACAAGTTTGTTCTACGCAACTGGCATAAGTTTGTTCTATGCAACTGGCACTAGTTTGTTCTACGCAACTGGCATAAGTTTGTTTGACGCAACTGGCACAAGTTTGTTCTACGCAACTGGGACAGGTTTGTTCGACGCAAGTGGCACAAGTTTGTTCTACGCAACTGGCACAAGTTTGTTTGACGCAACTGGCACAAGTTTGTTCTACACAACTGGCACAAGTTTGTTCTACGCAACTGGCACAAGTTTGTTCTACGCAACTCTTACAAGTTTGTTGTACACAACTGGCACAAGTTTGTTTGACACAACTGGCACAAGTTTGTTCTAAGCAAATGGCAAAAGTTTGTTCTATGCATCTGGCACAAGTTTGTTCTATGCATCTGGCACTAGTTTGTTCTACGCAACTGGCTAAAATTTGTTTGACGCAACTGGCACATGTTTGTTCTACCCAACTGGCACAAGTTTGTTCGACGCAACTGGCACAAGTTTGTTCTACGCAACTGGCACAAGTTTGATTGACACAACTGGCACAAGTTTGTTCGAAGCAACTGGCACAAGATTGTTCGACGGAAGTGGCGCAAGTTTGTTCGACGCAACTGGCACAAGTTTGTTCGACGCAACTGGCACAAGTTTGTTTAACATAACTGGCACAAGTTTGTTCGACCCGACTGGCACAAGTTTGTTTGACACAACTGGCACAAGTTTGTTCGACGCAACTGGCACAAGTTTGTTCGACGCAACTGGCAAAAGTTTGTTTGAAGCAACTGGCACAAGTTTGTTTGACGCAACGGGCACAAGTTTGTTTGACGCAACTGGCACAAGATTGTTTGACGCAACTGGCACAAGTTTGTTCGACTCAACTGGCACAACGTTGTTTGATGCAACTGGCACAAGTTTGTTCGACACAACTGGCACAAGTTTGTTTGACACAACTGGCACAAGGTTGTTCTATGCAACTCGCAAAAGTTTGTTCGACGCAACTGGCACAAGTTTGTTTGACACAACTGGCACCTGCCTGTTTGACACAACTGGCACAAGTTTGTTCTAAGCAACTGGCACAAGTTTGTTCGACGGAACTGGCGCAAATTTGTTCGACGCAACTGGCACAAGTTTGTTCAACGCAACTGACACAAGTTTCTTCGACGCAACTAGTACAAGTTTGTTCGACGTAACTGGCACAAATTTGTTCGACCTAACTGGCACAAGTTTGTTTGACACAACTGGCACAAGTTTGTTCGACGCAATTGGCACAAGTTTGTTTGACTCAACTGGCGAAAGTTTGTTTGACGCAACTGGCACAAGGTTGTTCTGCGCAACATGCACAAGTTTGTTCTTCGCAACTGGCACAAGTTTGTTTGACACAACTGGCATAAGTTTGTCAGATGCAACTGGCCCAAGTTTGTTCGAAGCAACTGCCACAAGTTTTTTCGACTCAATTGGTATATGTTTGTTTGACGCAACTGGCACAAGAGTGTTTGTTGCAACTGGCACAAGTTTGTTTGACGCAAATGGCACAAGTTTGTTTGACGCAACTGGCACCAGTTTATAGCAACTGGCACAAGTTTATTTGACGCAACTGGCACAAGTTTTCTCGACGCAAGTGGCACAAGTTTTCTCGACGCAAGTGGCACAAGTTTGTTCGCCGTAACTGGCACAAGTTTGTTCGATGCAACTGGCACAAGTTTGTTTGACGCAACTGGCACAAGTTTCTTCGACGCAACTGGCACTAGTTTGTTCTACGCAACTGGCACAAGTTTGTTCTATGCAACTGGCACTAGTTTGTTCTACGCAACTGGCATAAGTTTGTTTGACGCAACTGGCACAAGTTTGTTCTGTGCAACTGGCACAAGTTTGTTCAACGCAACTGCCACAAAGTTGTTTTACGTAACTGGCGCAAGTTTGATCGACGCAACTGGCACAAGTTTGTTTGACTCAACTGGCACAAGTTTGTTCTACGCAACTGGCACAAGTTTGTTCGACGCAACTGGCACAAGTTTGTTCTACCCAACTGACACAAGTTTGTTCGATGCAACTGGCACAAGTTTGTTCTACCCAACTGGCCCAAGTTTTTTTGACGCAACTGGCACAAGTTTGTTAGACGCAACTGGCACAAGTTTGTTTGACGCAACTTGTACAAGTTTGTTTGATGCAACTGGCACAAGTTTGTTTGACGCAACTGGCACAAGTTTGTTTGACGCAACTGGGACAAGTTTGTTCGACGCAACTGGCACAAGTTTGTTTGACTCATCTGGCACAAGTTTGTTTGACGCAACTGGCACAAGTTTGTTCAACGCAACTGCCACAAGGTTGTTCTACGTAACTGGCACAAGTTTGTTCGACGCAACTGGCATTAGTTTGCTTGACGCAACTGGCACAAGTTTGTTCTACGCAACTGGCACAAGTTTGTTCGACGCAACTGTCACTAGTTTGTTCTACCCAACTGACACAAGTTTGTTCGATGCAACTGGCACAAGTTTGTTCTACCCAACTGGCCCAAGTTTTTTTGACGCAACTGGCACAAGTTTGTTAGACGCAACTGGCACAAGTTTGTTTGACGCAACTTATACAAGTTTGTTTGATGCAACTGGCACAAGATTGTTTGACGCAACTGGCACAAGTTTGTTTGACGCAACTGGCACAAGTTTGTTCGACGCAACTGGCACAAGTTTGTTTGACTCAACTGGCACAAGTTTCTTCGACGCAACTGGCACAAGTTTGTTCGACGCAACTGGCACAAGTTTGTTTGACGCAACTGGCACAATTTTGTTCTACGCAACTGGCACAAGTTTGTTCTATGCAAATGGCACTAGTTTGTTCTATGCAACTGGCATAAGTTTGTTTGACGCAACTGGTACAAGTTTGTTCTACGCAACTGGCACAAGTTTGTTTAACGCAACTGGCACAAGTTTGTTCTACGCAACTCTTACTAGTTTGTTTTACACAACTGGTACAAGTTTTTTTGACACAACTGGCACAAGTTTGTTCTACGCAAATGGCAAATGTTTGTTCTACACATCTGGCATAAGTTTGTTCTATGCAACTGAAACTAGTGTGTTCTACGCAACTGGCACAAATTTGTTTGACACAACTGGCACATGTTTGTTTTACGCAAAGGACACAAGTTTGTTCGACGCAACTGGCACAAGTTTGTTCTATGCAACTGGCACTAGTTTGTTCTACGCAACTGGCATAAGTTTGTTCGACGCAACTGGCACAAGTTTTTTCGACGCAACCGTACACAAGTTTGTTCGACGCAACTGGCACAAGTTTGTTCGACGCAACAGCACAAGTTTGTTATACGCAACTGGCACAAGTTTGTTCAATGCAACTGGCACAAGTTTGTTCAACGCAACTGGCACAAGTTTGTCCGACGTAACGGCACAAGTTTGTTCGACGCAACTGGCACAAGTTTGTTCGACGCAACTGGTACAAGTTTGTTTAACGCAACTGGCACAAGTTTGTTCGACCCAACTGGCAAAAGTTTGTTAGACACAACTGGCACAACTTTGTTCAACGCAACTGGCACAAGTTTGTTTGACGCAACTGGCACAAGTTTGTTTGACGCAACTGGCACAAGGTTGTTCTACGCAACTGACACACGTTTGTTCTACTCAACTGGCACACGTTTGTTTGACGCAACTGGCACAAGTTTGTTCAACTCAATTGGCAAAAGTTTGTTTGACGCAACTGGAACAAGTTTATTTGACGCAACTGGCACAAGTTTGTTTGACGCAACAGGCACAAGTTTATTTGACGCAAATGGCAAAATTTTTCTCGACGAAACTGGCACAAGTTTGTTCGCCGTAACTGGCACAAGTTTGTTCGACGCAACTGGCACAAGTTTGTTCGACGCAACTGGCACAAGTTTGTTTTACACAACTGGCACAAGTTTGTTCTATGCAACTGGCACAAGTTTGTTCTACGCAACTGGCACAAGTTTGTTCTACGCAACTGCCACAAGTTTGTTCTACGCAACTGGCACAAGTTTGTTCTACGCATCAGGCACAAGTTTGTTCTATCCAACTGGCAATAGTTTCTTCTACGCAACTGGCACAATTTTGTTTGACGCAAGTAGCACAAGTTTTTTCTACCCAAGTGACACAAGTTTGTTCGACGCAACTGGCACAAGTATGTTCTACGCAAAGGACACAAGTTTGTTTGAAACAACTGGCAGAAGTTTGTTCAACTCAACTGGCAGAAGTTTGTTCGAAGCAACTGGCATAAGTTTGTTTGATGCAACTGGCACAAGTTTGTTCTACGCAAAGGACACAAGTTTGTTTGAAACAACTGGCAGAAGTTTGTTCAACTCAACTGGCAGAAGTTTGTTCGAAGCAACTGGCACAAGTTTGTTTGATGCAACTGGCACAAGTTTGTTTGATGCAACTGGCACAAGTTTGTTTGACGCAATTGGCACAAGTTTGTTCGTCGCAACTGGCCCAAGTTTGTTAGACGCAACTGGCACAAGTTTGTTCGACGTAACTGGCATAAGTTTTTTCGACTCAATTGGCACAAGTTTGTTTGACACAACTGGCACAAGTTTGTTTGACGCAACCGGCATAAGTTTTTTTTTACGCAACTGGCACAAATATGTTTGATGCAACTGGCACAAGTTTATTTGAC